>CM054061.1:11480155-12198572 GCA_028641055.1 Alopecurus myosuroides | reverse complement strand
CCGGGACCGGTACCGCAGCCATCGAATCATCACGAACCGGGGGAGGCGTGCGCTCCCTCGGCCCGTCATCGACGCGCGCAGCAGGTAACTGCGAGCCGCCCCGCCCGGTAGCGACAGGCGCAGGCAGTGCCGGCGAAGGCCCAGCACCAGCCCGCCCGCCGCCACTATCTGTCGCCTGGGCGGTAGCCTCCAGCTCCCCTCCTCGCGCCGCTGCGTCCGGGCCTAGCGCCGAATGGGCCGCCATCCGCTGCGCCTGGGCGGTGGATAGCGGCGTGCCGCCCGGCCCAGCAGCCTGCGGCCTGGAGCGGCTGGGCCCTAGCCGGCCACCTTCCGTCAGCTCCGCCTGAGCGACGGATAGGGCCGCCTCGCCTGGCCCAGCAGCTAGCCGACGGGAGCTGCTGTGGACTGCCTGCAGCGCGTCCTTCCGCCCCGCCTGGGCGACGAACGGACTGGCGCATCCCGCCACCTGTGAGCCACCCGAAGAAACCACACATGACGGCGTCTCCACCGACGCCAGCTTGGCGAGAAAATCACCTGATGACTGCAGTGACCGCACGATCTCCTTTCCCCTAGGAGTGGCCGGGGACAAGTTGATTGGCGTCAATGCATAGTTCTTCAGCAACTCCAACGCCTCAGTATGGGCCGTGTTACCACCATCCGCAGGGCCCGAGTCAATAGCCATACTCGTAACATCCCCCGCTTCGCCCTCTAAAGCAGCAGCTGAATCAGGTACATCATCTCGGACCCCCCTGGTAGAAGACTCCGTGGGCGTCTTCAAGTCCCACACATAAGGTACGAAATCTGTCTCTGGCACATAATCCTCAGGCTCCGGGCGAAAAGTAGGCTGGTAATTTCTGTTGCAGGTTCAAGCACTTGAAGATCTAGCTGTATTGGTACACAGATGTATCGATCATGGAGAAGCATGTGCATGCTGCATGGAGGATATCATATGATATATTCATGCATGCATGGTGTCTACGACTCCATGTCAACGTATATACCCATATGCAAAGGCTAGCTGGAAGGAGACGGGCCGAGCATGCATATGCATGCATGTGCATAATCATCTAATTAGTACTATAGCAGGCTAGTGGTCCAATATGCGCCTAACTCCCATGTGTAATTCAACATGTATATTCCTAAGTACAAAATTTGTATTGTGTGCACCTGTAACTGTATGTCCATATCAATCAACAGATCAGTGTAACACATATACAGAAATCAAATACACACTCGTGTGTGTAATTATTTCTCTACGGAATTATCGGTAGAAACCCATGATTCAGCTTTCTGTCAGATCAGCAGCACTGGCATTCGTGTATCATTTCCGTTGTTGAAGGTGTGACTTATAGTCAGATCAGCCAACATCAGTGTGTGAGCAATTATTCATTATTGATATCACTGTCTTGGATTGTTGCGCTCTTTGTTAGGTCAAATGTCACTCGACCGATGGATTATGGTCTATAGTCATATCGTTTGCGGTAGGATTTTCAACATGTTGCCGCAACACTGGTCGTATGGCATATGCTTTTCTTCCCTTTGTTTAAGCTGGTTTTTTTAGATCAATGTTTGGTATTTTTTAATATTTAAAATATACTGTTGTGTACATCAGTCGATATAGCACTTGGGTCTAAGTCCGGCAATTTGACCCATGGGTACGTCCGCCCATGGGCACCCGACCCGAATAGGTAGGGTATGGGTCGCCAACTTCGCCCATCGGTAAGGCCCATGGGTGACCCGATTAGTCGTGGGTAGGGTATGGGTACAAGTTTATACCCATGGGCAACCCGATGGGTTGCCCGATTATTATTAATGATCACAAAATTTTAAAATATACATTATAGTTGATATATTTTGTGTAAATACACTACAAGTAACATATCTAAACCTAGCAGCTAGCCAACTCAACTCTTGTACACCACTAGCAGCAATAACCATTTGGTTTGGCCCATTATTGTACATATAAACTAACTAGAATAATTATTTACTAACTTTATTTTATCGTATTTCATTTACGGAAAAGCAAAACTTTGACCCGATGGGTTACCCGATAGAGTCGACGACCCGATGGGCATGGGCATGGGCATGTCCCAGCGCCCATGGGCAGGGTCGTGGGCAGAGATCCTTGCTCGTTTAACAAATGGGCATGGGTTTGGAAGAGGTCGACCCGACCAAACCCGACCTGATTGCCAGGCTTACTTGGGTCATCCTTATTTCCAAGAAAAAAATGATATGGCAGAACCAGATAAACCTGCAGAGCAACTGTCCCCGACAAGACTAGCGGGGATGAATTTCGTCACCACATGCCTTCCCACCGTCTCTTGTTGCTCATCGGCAGATGGCCACCACCGTGCACATCAGTACAGAAAGATTAATTAGACTAGATTAGGTGGTAGTTTAGTAAAACCAAGAGACATCTATGATGACACGGTGGCAACTACCATAGCTTGGTTGCGCTGCGCGGGACAAAATTATTTTAGATCTTGGCATGGCCACCTATGGCAGATACTTTAAAGTCCCCACTAACATCCACTCTGCTATTTTTTTGTTTTGTTCTGAAAATAAGGCAAAAGATTTGCCTTTTATATTGATATACGAGAAGTAAACAAACAAAGTGTCCTAAGCCATCAAAACAAAGAGAGAGCAGACGTGCCCTCTCCCCAAAATGCTTTGATCCTACAAGGATCCAGTTGTTGCTTTCATCTCCGATTCCCTGCATTAGCTCCGTAGCCGAAGAGAGTTGTATGTTGAAGATCCGAGCATTACCCTCTTTCCTAATTTCCCAGGTAATTATCGTGATGGTAGAGTGGAGACCTCTAGGGAGGTAGAAGATGAATTTGAAATGACGTGCCAATATTGGAGAACAATTGGTTCGTCCCGAGGAACTGCACTAGAAAATGGCAGGAGGGCCAGTAAGAATCATCATGCGAATTGCGCTTGGAAAAGCGGCATTCGAACATGATAAGCAAAGTTGGTAGATGGGTTGGTGAGGCCAAACACATATGGCCAGTCGATCCGACAACAAGCCAATCGAAGAAGCGACATTTGAGGGGGGGAGGGCTTCCACACCAAATACCTAAATGATCATGGGATAGGTCCCAAAAACTGAGCCATGTATGCCGTACCTGTAGAATAAGACCCGTTGAATGATAGAATCATCAGAATCAGCGGTAAGATCGACGAGGGACTATGTGCAAACCCGAATCAAACAAGGTGAGCAATTTTTTGCACAAATGTGATGATTGGATATGTTTCACCTCAACTGTAGATTTACATGGAATGAGGAATATTTATATTTCCATTTAAAATATGTTTTTATTGGACACTTTCTCGCGTTAACAACTATGGAATGAGTCCATCACACTATGAACTGTTTACCAAAAATATGATTAATTCATAATTATGATGGTAACTACATCACTGCTACTACCATGATATGGTAAGTTGATCATTATCATAGTGGTAACCAAAATTCAAGGAAATCGCATGCTATTATTCTTTTAAAATAATGGGTAAACTTGTTTGGGTGCTAACTTTGGTGCCACTATAGTGTGGTAATTTAGGAGTTGTTAGTTCTTAGAAAAATGACGTCCGAATATATATTATTTAGTTTTAAGCTCATGTTGAAACCATATTAACTAAGAAGATCTATCATAAATCTCCAATTCTGGCAAATTTCCTCTAGATTTATTTTTGTTGGGAACAAGAAATAATGAATATTGGAATACCTTTTTGGGCAGATGATTAATTGTTTCATGATTGTTTTCATCATCTAGTATGTCCAAAAGCCATGATATCTTATTCCTCCGGCCACCAAGATCCTCCATGGCATGCAGGAAAATCTCGTAGTGGTTTTATGTGTGGCAGGTCACACTTCTAATTAGGATAATTTTTGCATGTGTGGTCTGTCATATTTTTTTTTAGGCTACCTATTATTGTTAGTTTTGGATTGAAACAAACTATAGAGTACTTACATCTATAGATTCAAGCGCCAGGGGTAATATAATCTTCCAATATCTAAAAAAAGAGAGCAGGAGATACTATCCTCAACGACCCCCTCTCCCTCCCTCATACCCCACTACACACACTGAAAACCTCTAGGGCAATCCAGCGCCCTGCTTGGGTTGTGGCCAGCCACAAGCATCGCCAAAAAAAATACCACAAACTTAAACCAAAAATCATATATTATTTAATCAACTTGAAAAGCAAGTACCGAGCAAAAACTGCTATGTATCCATCTGCCAAGAACTAGAAAGTTGGTCTAATTTTCGTCCGCGGATGGATACTTCTGAAACTTGTTTGTTCTCTGGAATGAAGAAAATTATTCGGAAATTTCAATGTACATACACGACCCGCACAAAGGCCAATTCAACAAACGGTGGCCGAGCATAACCGCCTATAATAATTGTGGAACCCTTGGCCAGCTTCCCCTGGTGGCTATAGCCGCTGAAACGTTTAACATGCAAGTTGCATATATGTTGGATGCATCTAGCAACTGCAAGTTTTTGCTTGGCCGACAAAGCTAACAAAGAATATCTATAGGTTGAACTGTTTCTGATGACAAATTCAGGTAGTAGCACCCATGTGTCACCGTCGGCCCTGACTTTACCTGATCGCTTGAGCTAATAACGATTCCGGTGTCGCGGCTGCCAAAATTCAGAATCTTCCTATCCTTTGGGCTTTCACATACGTTCTTTGTCGCGGCTGTCAGAAGCTTGTTGTGCTTGAAAATTTGTGTCACTTCCCCAAGCTTACCCTTCTAACGGCTTGCGATGACCAGCACGTATTCCCAATCCTAAAATGCATCTTCTGGAACACATGAAAGCTGTCTAGTTTACACTTGAATGTTTGCCTACGTACTGAACTGAAGACAAAGTATTACCAGATAGACAGACCTGGCCAACAATATCGGCGGCTGCTTGGGCGGCAAAACTGTGAAACTGGACGACCATAGTGACCTGGTGCTGGAGTGCAGATGCTTATGCAGAGATGCAGGTTGGTTTGACGCCCAGGATTGATGCTGAGATTTCAGGAGAGCACGGAGAAATTAAAACTTGACATAAGCGGAGCTTAGTGCAAGTCAGGGGACACCGCCCCCCACCCTAACTTTCGACCAAGAAGTGAAAAAATACAACTGTTCAACGATTTAAATACTAGTAGTACCATATGTACCTTGCTTCTAGTGCATCAAGGGGTAAACTGGACGGGAGAGGAAGCCGCAGCTCCCAGCTGTGCCAACCTCGATCGCCTCACGACCTGTGCTCTCCCCGTTCTTCACCCTAGGATACATCATGAGAATCCAATAGTCCTCACCGGGTTCGGTGGTGGCATAGCTTATCACCGTCATGATAAGTCTACATACTCAATAAAAACAAGCTTTTATATACATGAGCTCTGTTACGATGATTGGGGAGGTACCACCAGTACTTTTAGGTACCTCCACCATTGATTAATTCTGACCGCTGATTTAACAGTTAATTAAAATTATTTATTTAATTTAATCAGTCAAGCGGTATTTTTATTATCTGTCTATGTCTTCACCGGTCGATCGGTCCACTCGCTCGCTAGGCACTTCTCCGTGGCCTGGCGAACTTCTGCACGGTAATATTCCGGTGAGAAGAGCTCGCTACTCCACCGGACAGGAGAGTATGGTGGTTGAGCTGAGTCGACATCCTCCTTCGCGATGCCTTCTTCGTCTTGCTCGGCCGCGGCGTACGGCATTGGCTTGTTTAGGAAGCTTGCCGTGGCCGCCGCCTGCTCCCGGCGCACCTCTGCTGCCATGCTCTGTGCGGTGGCTTTCCTCACCTTCCCAGTGCGCCGCCCCTGGTAGAGAGCTACCATAGATCGGTGCAAAAAAAATGGAGTCGCCACAGAAGGGCATAGAAGTGTGACAGGCTTACTTATGATGCTAGTACTTTCTAGTACTTCTTGGTACTTTTGGTCTAGTACCTCTTATTTTTCAACCGTTGGATTGGAGTGAATGGACGGTTATTAAAATTGACAACCGCCGTAAAACTTGTATATATACATTGGTATAATCTAACTTAAAATCCACCAGTTGTGTTCAAACAGACAAAAACAAAAATAAAACTAGATAGTATTTCTTTCATCATATTTCCTCTTCATGTATCAGTTTTTTTTTTGGCATGTCTTCATGTATCAGTTGATTTAACTAATAGTCAAAGGAGGTTGCCCTTCAACGCCTCTGAATCGCCTACAAGGATAGAATTTTTTGAATCGATTAGCCGCATCACACACAAGGAAAATTCAATGAAGGAGAAAGATTTCTTCTATTTCCATTGGACAGTAAATAAAACATTTTTCTGGATTAAACTTTTATCGCATTTGCAAGGGTCATGCAAAAAGGTTGGAGCTAGATGTCTTGATATTATTCTGATTTCATCCAAAAAGCAAGATATATATGCTAGCTCCTCAATCTTATGGCCAACACGCTCCTCCTTTCCGGTGATGGAATCCAATCTTTGCAACTTGCTATTTCGAGATAACTGTATAGCTTGATCCTTTGCAATAAATAATTAGCTATTTTTATTCATGCTGGACACTCTCCTCTCTGAATATACTATACAAAGAACAACCAAGAGGATGTTTACCATACACTCAAAACGGAAACCCAAACAATATTATCCTAGTGATTGAACCCAGGTAATCACACGGGGAGTTGGCTGAACCTAAACACTAATGGAAAATTAGTTCTTCTAAATATAATTAATCGACAGTTCTGGTGTAAATAAAAATCCAATACATGCAGCGCTAACCGGTAGTTCTCGCTTCCTGGAGCCGATCCGTTCAAAGACGCACACATCAGAAATATGCTGTTCTGAATACAGGTTATGAACCTATTGTGTGAAACTTAACAAAAATTGTATTCGTAAGTTCTGAAAAATTGTGAAACAGGGTCGTATGCAAACCTTGTATTTATATGTCTACTTTGAATCTATGAATAGGAGGAGATCGGGAACAAGATGCAGAGTTAAATCACAGACGTGACCTGACCCGGCGAAGAGATAGAAAGGTAGATCCCCACATCCGGGGGACGGAAGTGTTTGTTCCTTGGATCACCTTCATGGCTCCACACTCCTCTCCTAGTGGCCGGCTGCTCTCACCCTTATTCCTCTTCTTTTGACCTCTAACACATCACCATATGCATATTATTCCCTTCTGCCGTCCTCCAGACAAATCATGGAATGCTCCTCGACTCCGGCGCCCTGGCAGCTCGCCTATAAGTAGCACTTCATCTCACACCCTTCTTCTCATCTCACCAGCAGCAAGCTAGCCAGCGAGCCACCAGTAGCATACTCCACGAGCTCAGCTCATAAGCCAGCTTGGTGGTAGCTCTATCTCTCCCGATCGAGCAATGGCGTCACTGTCGATGAGTGCGGCGAGGGCAGGTTGGACGCCGAAGCAGAACAAGTTGTTCGAACAGGCGCTGGCCGTGTACGACAGGGACACGCCCGACCGCTGGCACAACGTCGCCCGTGCCGTTGGCGGCGGGAAGTCGGCCGACGATGTCAGACGCTACTACGAGCTGCTCGTCCACGACGTCGCACACATCGTTGCAGGAAATGTGCCCTTCCCCGCCTACGGTTCCCCCTGCCCGGGGCCCAACCACAACGCCGCCGGTGGGCGCGGCACGGCTTCCCTCGCCGGCTATGAGGCCGACAGGTTTGTAACTACGTCATCCTCTTTCGATCCGGACGTGGTTAAATTTGTACTACATCATAATAATGTATTAGTAGCTTGTTGTTGATTGCTATGCTCTAGATTAATTAAGCTGGTCCAAAATTTTCTGGCGCGTGCAGGTTGAAACATCTGAAGATCTAGGTCAGTGATGGTACGCAGATGGATCAATTGAAGCCGCATGTGCATACTCCATGGGGGATATGATATGATATGTTATGTTAGATGCATGCTTGGTGTCCATGTTAATGTCCACATGCAAGGGCTAGCTGGAAGGAGTCAAACGAACATATATATTCATGCATGTTAACAATAGTCTGATTAGCTAGGCCTACTGCGCGAGATAGAATGGCCGCTTACTCCCATGTGTAATTTATCCTATGTATACCCTGATGTGTAACCATATGTCCATACCAATTAAGAGAAACATATATTTTACCTTTTTCAATAAAGAGTAATATATTAATATCAAAACTCTGTAATAACTCAATATCACAAGCAACCCAAGACATTAAAAATACACACAACCAAATTATTAAAAAGAAAAAAGAACAAAAGAAAAAATCAATGTCTAAATCACGCAGTAAACAACATCTACATCAGCGGACAACACACGTGATGCGAGACGCACAAGATATCTAGTCTTCCCGCCCCTTTGGGTGCTATCATGCTACTATTTTAAAAAATCAAATTTAAATATTTTTCAAAAATTTCTTGTACAACCTCCACAAATTGCAGCTCCAAATTTGAAATGAACAATGAGAAACAAGAAAGACAAATTTGAAGTGAAAAATGCTTTTTTTCTTGTCTTTTTTACACCGATGACACTGTTAATGCCTGGTTTTTTTTTCAATGTTCATTTCGAATTTGAAGCTGAAATTTATAGAGGTTGTACAAACATATCTTTTGAACATCCATAACTTTTCATAGAATTTTTTGAAACATTTAGAATAAATTATTTTGTGGCGGTAGAAGGTTAGCACCCAAAGAGGTGGGAGTTTCACTAAATATCTTCTCATGCGAGAAGATTCTCCAAAAGTAACATCTTCCGAAAGGTAAGGATACACAAGTGTCACCGTTGTTGGGTCCAGTTAGATTGAATCCTGAATTTTCACCCTAGAGGAGAACTAAGCAAATTCAATGCAATGCCTTTAAGAAGGTAACAAGAAACACATCCATTGTCAAGACAAAAATAGCAATACCAAACCGCAAGTCGCATCCGTTTGAACACCGCATTCATTTCTTCTATTCTTTACAATGTTGAACACAGAAAAACACCCATAATCATGTATGTGTCGTGCAGCAGATCGCTTGGCAACGCATAGTAATTAGCTTCATGCACAAGGATCATGGAACATAACATCTCAGAACTTCTTCAACCTGAATGTTGGGCTTTCTAATCAAAGCTGACAAAACACAATTCTTATGTGATAAATATAATGTGACAAAAAACTATGCATTTAAGAGCTTGTTGACATGCGACATCGAGACACCACCGAAACCCACGTTAAGGGAACCTGTGGGGGACCCATGTCGTACTCTCCATCAGAAGACGGTAAACCTATAGGCTGGAACGACGTGAAGCCATAGTATCATGTCTCAAATCGGGACACAACCATGGATGTCATATCCATATCCGATAATTTCTGCCGCCTCCACGCGCACATGTCACCACAACCACCGCTACCTAGATCCATAGGACGTTGTCACGCTCCCTCCCAATCGACACATCCATGCCACCACGGAAAAAGTTATGTGGTTGTGATAACCACAAGTATAGGCTATTTTTTGTAAAGCTTCTCGATAATAATAGAGTGTCAAACCCAGCGATAGCTGAAGGTATTAGTTAGCAAGGAAGGAAAAATTAACAATAAATTATGCAAGAATTTGTGGTTTTTGAGTTTATAATTGCACAAAGTAAATTTCAGCTATTGTAAGTAGGTCTTTGTAGAAAAAGCCCCATCCTCTATACATCAAGGGGACAAGCTCGCGATAGTTATTATGAGCAACAAGCGTTCCAAGCATGATAAACATGAAGGATTTAATTGACAATTATATTTCCACATAAAGCATGATAAACATCTGTTTCAAGTTCTATTCTTATTGGAAAGAGGCAGAGCTAGGTGCAGCCATACCTGTGTGAGCACCCCTTATATCCCAATTCAACGTTAGTGTGCACACAAGGGATTCATTAATACATTAATTAAAATTATGTAACATGAAAATTCACCTAGCTAGGAGCAACCATAGTGATTTTGCGTCATGGGCCGTCAGATCTGTTCATCCAACGCTTCAGATCAACCCAGTTTTATCGAGCTGTTGCTAATCTCGTTTCCTTCATGTTAAAGGGCCAGCACAATGTGATCGGGCTGCTGCTCCCTGGTCAAACCTAGGCTGCTCTTGGTTAATCGGGCTGCAGAGCCCTTGTATGGGCCGTTCCAATGCAATGGGCTACAAGTTATAGTTCTAATTAATTGGGCCAGACACTCAGCGTTTTATTGCAGATTTGCAGGGCTCCATGCTTTCGTCTTCAATACCTGGTGGCGGCGACGGAATAATGGCGATGAAGCTCAGCTTTCCTCCTTCCATACCTGCCCGGTGGTAGTGGAGATGTGTTATGTTCCGTTTGCCTTCGTTTCGTTCTCTTCTTGCATATATGTAGCAACTTACTTATTCGTCGCACCTCCTTCCCGGTGACGATGGTGTGCGCCCTGGTAGCGCCTCCTCGCTCTTTTTCTGAAAGCCATGGCCACCGCCGCTCCCTTCGACCCCGTCCGCGAGATGCTGGGCTTCAATTTTCTCTGCTCGTCATGGATCTTGAATGGTGACCGTAAATTGATGTACACGTCGTTAGACACCAGCCACTATGTGGTATCGATTCAACAAGAAAATTTGTCAGAATTGAATCGGTGGCTTCTTTGCTGACGAAGGCATGGATCCTGGACCCTGCGAGTAAGGACACCCCCTCTCAAGCCTTCTGGTCAAGGCCCAACAGGAAGCGCCCTTGGAGTACTCTAGAAGGCCCATGAGAAGCCCACCCGCATCAACTTGCGGGTTAAGTTAGGGAACTTGTAACCGACCTAAGCTAGGGTTTGTGTCCTCTCCGGGTTGAACTCGAGACCTGGCTATCTATATAAAGCCAGGAGAGCCCCCAAGGAGAGGACCAAGTATTACCGCACGACCACAAAAGCCTTGAAACTCGAGATCTACTCTCGATTCGAGCATCCTGTAACCGATCTAATCATCTAATACAGATCGACAGAAGGCAGGAGTAAGGGTTTTACCTCTACGAGGGCCCCAAACCTGGGTAAATCTCGCCCCCCTGTCAAGCCGACGATTCCACCAGCGCCTATGACGTCTCCTAGTCGAAACCCGATAGGATCACCCGAGGGATTTGTGGAGCCAGAGCTTCGACAATTGGCGCCGACCGTGGGGACCGCGGGCGCTGGATCACCGGCATCTTCGGCTTCATCGACATCCAACTCCCGTTGGAAACCATCGACTACGGCTCCGAACAATCCTGTACGGATCGGATCCGTCATAGTCACGCCTCACTCGCCGGAATCACGCCCGGTATTCGAGGATCTGGAGAAGAGCGTCACCCTGACGTTCGGAAGTTTCAACTTCATGGCGAACAGAGACGGAATCCTCCACTTCTCGGATGAATCTGAACCCGAATCTGGAGCCGTCAACTCGCGCTTCCCTATGGAGAAAAGCGGCGAGTCCATCCGCTTAAACACGATCGACTACCACGCACTCTCGACAGAGGAACCCTCTCGGGTGCGAAGAGCTTCCCGATCTGCGCCTAGGACACACGGACCACGACTGGCCCAAGTCTGCATGGCAGGGTCGGAACAGCCCTCGGAAACTGAATATAGCGCAACCGAGCGCGATCTAATCGGCATCTCGCGGGAAGCCTGGAAAAGAGCCAAGGAATCCATGCGAAAGAGTCAGCCGCCTGCAGCAGGTGCCACGCAGGAAGACCTAACCGCCTACCACTATCACCTAGTGAGAGCGGCCTCAAACATCAAGGATGCCCGAGCAGATCTAGCCCGTTGCAGGAGAGCGGCGGATGAATCAAGCCTACGTCGAGCCGAGCTATCCCTTGCACCTTCGGTCGGTACCCGACCCGGGGGAAAAGGACCCGCAGCGTCGACGAGGGACCACGAATCTATGGCTGGGACCAACAGGTCTACCACGTCTTCTTTCATGAGGGTTGACGACGATGGCAACGTCTACCCGCAAACTCCAGCCGCTGCAATTCTAGCCGCAGCAACCTACATGCAGATGAACCAGCCGACGGACAGCGATCCTCGGGTGGAACAATACAAGCATATCCGCAAGGGTCTAGGGCTGGCAGCCGCGAAACTCGCCTCCCACGATCGCAAGGAACAACTGGAGAAGGCGCGACAGGAGAAGGACAAAGACAAAGATACGCCCCGCAGGCACAGGAGCTCCTCTCCGAGAAAGGATAAATCGCCGCGTCGCGGCCGAGGAAAAGAGGCTCGACGCCGCGGCGATAGTCGAAGCAGCAGCGACGACAGCCCGAGAGACAAAGATTCGCGGCACCACAGCAGCCGCTCGAGAAAACGAAGCAAGGAACGAAGAAAAGATGGCGACCGTGACCGGTCCGGGTACGACGCGCGATCCGATCTCGCCCAGAAGAAGGTGGATAAAGCGAGGGCTTCACGATATCGCGAGCGCTCCTCGTCCGGGTCTTCGGACGACGAAACCTGCGGAGCACTTTGTTTTGCTCGCAGTATTCGTGAGGCACCTCTACCCAAGAGATTCAAGCTCAGCTCGGAGGTGACAAAATACGATGGCTCACTCGAGCCCTCCCAGTGGTTAAGCGACTACCTCACGGCAGTAAAATGCCAACGTGGTAACAAGAACACGGCCATGCAATACCTCAATTTGCACCTAGCCGGAGCGGCCCGCAGCTGGCTGGAGAGGAGACCACGATCTTGCTACGCATCGTGGGACGACCTACATCGCGATTTCTGCAAAAACTTCCAGTCGACCTACAAGAGGCCGGCTACAATCGAAGAACTACGAGCTTGCAAACAGAAAAGTGGTGAATCCACACGAGAATACATCCAGCGGTGGAACACGCTCAGGAACACCGCAGGGACAATCTCTGAAGAAGTGGCGATTGAGGCCTTCGCCAAAGGAGCAAGAAGAACCGCGTTTCGAGAAGAACTCGGCAGAGCTGCGCCCAAAACCATAGGGGAGCTCATGGTCATAGCCGAAAAATGGGCCAATGGAGAAGACGCAGTACGCAATAAAAGAACATCATCGCCCACGCACGACGAAGACCGTCATGGGCGAAGAAAGAGAAGAAAATATTACGACCACGAGGATAGAGAAGAACTAGTGGCAGCAGAATTCACGCGAAGTCGCGACTCCGGTCGTCGTGGAAGTCGCGAATGGAGACCAAAGGCAGAAGAAAAAACACCCGAGGAAGACCTCGATGCGTACTGCTCGCTACATCTGTTCACAGACAAGCGCACGGGCAAAACTAAGGCAACGCACCTTCTCAAGGATTGCCGAAAGTTCATCGAAATCTCGGACGCACTCGCCAAGAAAAGATTTGCCTCCACCCAAAACTATCCACCACTGCCAGGAGGGGGACAACAATTCCAGCTACCACCGCCTCCACCTCCACCAACCAACCCAAACATGGCACTCGCCGCATTGCCAGCGCCACAACAACAAAACACGGGAGCAAATACATACCCGACTCCGCACGGACAACTCCTCGGGATGATACAGAAGGTATGCCCCTCTCGCAGAGCTCAAAAAACTAACTCGAGACAAATATGCATGGCAGTGCAGACGCCACCAACGAAGCCCGAGTACCTGAAGATGGCCGAGCAGCCAATCACGTTCTCGAAAGAAGACCACCCGCCACGAGTCTATCGACCAGGACACGCCACCCCTGTCATTCAAGCTCAAATTGGCAACTATGACCTGGCCCGCGTATTCATGGACGGTGGCAGCGGCATCAACATCATCTACGCGGATACACTCCGTCGAATGAACAAAAATCTGGACGGCCTAACGGAATCAGAAACATCCTTCCACGGGATAGTTCCGGGCAAGGCAATACGTCCACTCGGAACAATCAACCTTGAAGTTGTACTGGGCTCCCCACGCAACTACAGAAGGGAATTCCTGGACTTCGAAGTCGTCGACTGGCCCTCACAGTACCACGCCATTCTTGGTCGAACAGCGTTCGCCAGATTCATGGCCGTACCACATTACGCATACTTGAAGCTCAAGCTACCCGGCGAATACGGTGTGATCACCATTGACGGAGACTTCCAGAAATCGGATAAGTGCGACATAGAATTTAATGAGATCGCGAAATCTTTCGGGATGCAAGAAGAACTACAAGAGCTGGCAAAAACCACGGACCACTCCGTCATGCCCCTCACGAAGAAAAACGCGCCTGAACTGGAATTCAGCGCCAACAGCGACACTCGCAAGCACCAAGTGCACCCGACGGATTCCGCCAAAACCGCGATGGTTTCCACAACCCTCTCGCCAGCATAGGAAAGCGCGCTCGTCAAACTCCTCCGTGAGTACTGGGAGATTTTCGCCTGGCAGCCCTCAGATATACCAGGTATACCCAGGGAGTTTGCCGAGCACTCACTCGAAGTCTTTCCTAACGCCAAACCCATCAAACAGACGACTCGACGATTTTCAGAACCCAAGCAAAAGGCGCTGGGCGAGGAAGTAAATAGGCTCCTAGCCGCCAACTTTATTAGAGAGATCAAGATATCCACCTGGTTGGCGAATCCGGTGCTGGTCCCCAAGAAGAACACGGATATCCTTCGGGTGTGCATCGACTACACGTCACTAAACAAGCACTGCCCCAAGGACAACTTTCCTCTACCACGAATCGACCAGATCGTGGATTCCACAGCAGGTTGCCAACGTCTCTCCTTCCTGGACGCCTACTCGGTATATAATCAGATCCAAATGAAAAAGGAAGACGAAGAGAAGACGGCATTCATCACACCACACGGTGTATACTGCTACACGACAATGCCCTTCGGGCTGAAGAACGCAGGTGCAACATATCAACGTTGCATGCAGAGATGCCTTGCCAATCTCATTGGCAAGAACGTACAAGTATACGTCGATGACATCGTCATCAAAACTCGAGTAGAGGACACACTCCTCGAAGACATTAAAGAAACATTCGACGCCCTTAATGCATATCGGATCAAGCTCAACCCGACAAAATGCGTTTTCGGCGTCCCCGCAGGAAAACTCCTAGGATACCTGGTATCCGCCAGAGGCATTGAGGCCAATCCGGAGAAAATACAGGCCATCCTCACCATGAAGGAGCCTACCAATCTACGCGGAGTCCAGCAGCTCGCAGGGCGATTGGCCGCCCTAAGCAGGTTCATCGCACGATTGGGAGAGCAGGCGTTACCCTTCTACAAGCTACTGAAGAAGACGGACAAATTCGAGTGGACACCCGAAGCCAAACAAGCATTCGCAGACTTGAAACGGTCGCTGCAAAGCAGGCGCATTCTCGCAACACCACAAGAAAGGGAGCCACTTCTTCTCTATTTAGCCGCCACAAACCAGGTCATCAGCACTGCAATCGTAGTCGAACGACCTGAAGATGGCAAGGCATACGGAGTCCAGCGACCAATATATTACATCAGCGAAGTGCTCTCGCCATGCAAGCAGCGATATCCTCATTACCAGAAGCTTGCATATGGAGTTGTCCTCACAGCCTGAAAGCTCAAACATTACTTCCAGGAACACGCCATCACAGTGGTTAATGATGCGTCACTCGGGACAATCATGAACAACCCTATGGCATCCGGAAGAATAGCGAAGTGGAGCATCGAGTTGGGCGCTTGGGATATCACCTATGCATGACGCAATGCAGTCAAATCCCAAGTTCTCGTGGAATTCATCAGCGAATGGACAGAGCTACAAACACCCGGGCCACCCGAGTATACGAGCAATTGGATCATGTACTTTGACGGGTCCAAAAGAAACGAAGGAGCAGGAGCTGGAATCGTTCTTATTTCACCTCGTGGAGACAAACTGCAATACGTCCTACGACTAGACTTTCCACCAGATGATCCAGCATCGAACAACGACGCAGAATATGAAGCACTGTTGCACGGGATGAAGATGGCGATTGCTTGTGGAGCTACCCGATTGATGATTTATGGCGATTCCAATCTCATAGTGCAACAAACAATGAAAGAATGCGATGCCATTGCTGAAAACATGATCGCGTACCGCGACATGTATAATCTACTCGAAGGAAGCTTCAAAGGATGCGAGTTGAAGCATATTGCAAGATCCAGTAACGAAGAGGCGGATAGACTGGCCAACATGGGTTCCACGAATACACCCATACCGCCAGGGATATATTTCGAGCGGATGATTAAGAGATCAGTCAAAGTGAAGAAAGCCATAGAGACACCCGCAGCACAAGAAACAGAGGTCAGCCCGCAAATCGCGCTTCTCGAGCTAACTCATAACATATCACGGCAGGTTTTTCTGGTCGAGCCAATCTGGACGCAGAAATATCTCGACTACCTGCTCAACAAACAGCTCCCGGCCGATCCACGTGAGGCTCGACAGCTAATCAGGCGTAGCAAATCCTTTCGGGTGGTTAATGGAGAATTGTACAAACAAAGCATCTCGGGCATACTCCAGCGCTGCATCGCACCCGAAGACGGCAAGGAATTACTCCGGGACATACACCAGGGTGATTGCGGACATCATGCTAGCTGGAAAGCAATACTGGGAAAAGCCTTTCGAGCAGGATTCTACTGGCTAACAGCAGCCAACGATGCAAAAAACCTGGTCGATAGATGCGACGCCTGCCAGCGATTCTCACCAAAGCCGCACGCACCCGCCACAGAGCTGCATATGATACCCATCGTCTGGCCCTTTGCGCAATGGGGGCTAGACATGGTTGGACCACTACGCAAATCCACACCAGGAGGATACACACATTTGCTGGTCGCAGTCGACAAATTTACCAAATGGATCGAAGCTATGCCAGTGACTTCGGCTAGCGCCCAATGCGCCATCAAGTTCCTCGACTCCATAGTATGTAGATTCGGTGTACCACATGACATCATTACAGACAATGGTACAAACTTCACCGCAAAGGAAACACAACAGTTCTGCGAGGAGAAAGGAATCAATTTCAAGTTTGCTTCGGTTGCCCATCCGCAAACAAACGGCCAAGTCGAAAGATCCAACGGCTTAGTTTCGGCTGGCATCAAAAAGAGATTGCTAGATCGTCTACATCCCGCTGCGGGACATTGGGCAGAGGAGTTACCCTCCGTACTTTGGAGCCTCCGCACAACTCCCAATCGATCAACGCAATACACACCAATTTTCATGGTATACGGGGCAGAAGCCGTCCTTCCCGAGGAGGTCCGATTCAGCGCCCCACGAGTTGTAGCCTACAGCGAAGAAACCTCCAACAAAGCACTTGCCGAAGATATGGATGCACTCGACGAAATTCGGGACATTGCACTCGCAAGATCCGCGGTCTATCAACAATCCCTACGCAATTACCACAGTCGACGCATACGCCATAGGTCATTCGTGGTAGGCGACTTGGTGTTGCGGTTGAAGCAAAAGGAAGGACACAAGCTCGAACCACCTTGGGAAGGACCCTTCATCGTACACGAAGTGATCCCAGGAGGAGCCTATCGATTGAAGAATCCCGAGACCGGAGGCATCTATTCCAATCCATGGAATATCGCGCAACTGCGCAAATTCTACCCCTAGGTTTACTTGTTTTGCAACAATAAGGCTATGCTAGCCAATCTTGTAGCTCGAACACATGACTTCTCAGTCATCGCAATGAAATACATGATTTCCTCATCATATTTACCCGACAGATTTCCAGTCGATTACATGCTAAAAAGTTACAGGTACACACCCCATTAAATACACGGGGGCTACACCTAAAACTAAGCATCACAAAGAAATATCATCAAAAACAAGGTTACACACCTTACAAACAGTTTTTACAAACTATAAACAGTTTTACAGGATATTCACATCCGATAATCAGTCAAACCGCTGAGCATTCTCAGTCGCTAAGACCCTATCTACCTCTTCAGAGGTCATTTGGATAATCTTCTCGGCTGCAGGGCGTACATCATCATAAAACGGTGTGATGTCTTCGATTGCATAATCTGGGCGCCGAGCTACGGAGTTCAAATCTATCTCAGGATGCCATATTCGGACAAACGAGAGAGCCACAACCGCGCCGCACATCATTTGTTTGCGTACGCACGTGCGAACCTCCCCTTCTCGTCCAAACAGCCTGAGAAGATAACTCCAGTCTTCGGGACCCCTCTCGAGTGGATAAAAAGCAGCATTCACCGCAACCAGGACTTCGTGGAAAGAACTCACGAGAATTCTCGCCTGGCGGACTCGAAATTTCAAGGTAGCCATCACAAAACCTCGACTGCGATCAGACCAGAAATTACTCGCATGAGGTTTTGTGCTGTTAGCTTCTTGATGAATGAGGTTTTCCACCCACTGCTTCTCCTCTCTGTCATCTGGTCTCACAACTAAAGAGCAAACGCACTTAGTCAGATAAGAAGCAGAGGGGAGAAAAATAGCATGGGGGCTACACTACTTACATAGTAACTCCCTTGCAATCGAAGACAGTTCATCCATCAGAAATTGCTCGCGCTCAGCTGCCAATCTCTGTTTGGATATCGCCACATCAGCTACCCCGCGCAGCACTTTCAGTCTACGCTCACCCTCCTGAACCTTATCACGAAGGCCAGCAAAAGTGCCCACGGCAGCCACAAGTGGATTTACTGGATTACCACGTCCACCAGAAGTTTCCGCGGCAAACACAGTAGCCTGGAAGAAGCACAAGGAAAGAAGTGAGATGCCCTACTCGAGTGGTTTCTAGTCGCACATCTGACTAAACACGCTTGGGGGCTACTCCCATCGGGAGACAAAGGTACAGAGAGCAAGAATAAAAACTCCAAAGGATAAATGCTTCGATCAAGGACAACAAAAGTACGGGAATACATCCCAAGGTTCATTACATTCAAAGAAGGAAATAAAAAAAAAACTACGAGGCTACATTGGTACTCCCACTAGCAGCAGTCGACCCTCCCTTCTTCCGAGCAAAAATCTCAGAAAGCTTCCGAGCAAGAATGGCGGCTTGCTCGCCAAAACGAGAGAGCCGTACCTTTTTGCCCGTGGAAGGATCGACTGGAATGGACGAGTAAGCCTCCTCCAACCCTTCGACTCCGTGCGCCAGAGCAAATTGAATCGCAGTCTTCGCGCTAGCCTCCGATTGAGCGACTGCAAAGGCATCCAGAAGCTTTCCTTCTGAGAAGACCTTCAACATATCATCGAGCGCAGGTGCAGGAGTGGCGTTGGCGAGGAGGCGACCGTACAGTTGCCCCAGCACTTGGGTAGCATCACTGACCATGGAAGAAACTCCATCAGCGTGCCTTTTAAGTTGGGCAAGCGTATCGGTTACCACATCCACCCGCTGGAGTCCAGGGATTTCTAGAGGAACTTCCAGAATACCTGCGAAGGGAGAAAATAATACTTAGCAAACTACAGCCAAGTGAAGAATCAGAATCGCGAAATTCCAGCAAGCTTACCCGCGAAGCGCTCAGCAAGGGGACGGAGGAACCCGACAAGCTCGCTGTCGGCCTTACTGCCGGTTTTCTCTAACTCCTTCAAGGACTTCCACGCGTCCGCAAGCTGTCGACTGAAGTCTTCCGACTGCATGCGGGAAGTCTCTAGCTCTTGTCGAATGGCCGTCAAGTCAGCTTCTCGAGCAGTTACCTGCTCAGAAAATTTGACCTTTTCGGATTCTGCAAATTCAAGTCGAGCTGCAAAGAGACGCTTGTCAAAAACTCTAGAATGAATGGAGTGTGGAAGACAGGGGAACGATAGAGCTCACCCTTGAGAAGATCGTTTTCAGTCCGGAGTCGGTTGCGGTCTGCTCGAAGAGACTTGCAATCCGATTCAGCGAGAACGACGCGGCGACCAATCGCCGCAAGAGAATCAACGAGTGACTGCAAAAGCGCGAAGACGGAAGAGTTAAAAAGATCAAATTTGAGCCTGTACCCGATTATTTACAATCGACTACAGCCTCGGGGGCTACTCCCATCGGGAGCACTGCCGTGCACCCGATAAAAATTAAAAGCACGATGATAGAAGAATTAGAAGGATTACATTGGAGCCTGTACCCGATTATTTACAATCGACTACAGCCTCGGGGGCTACTCCCATCGGGAGCACTGCCGTGCACCCGAGAAAAGCAAAATCATGAAGAAAAGATGAACAGAACTTTGAGCCTGCAGCCGATCGCACGCGATCGACTACAGCCTCGGGGGCTACTCCCATCGGGAGCACTGCCGTGCACCCGATAAAGAAATTCTTGAAGGCCAAGAGATAGAAGTTTACCTGTCCGGTGGCGCGGGAGAGAGGATCCGCAGAACTGTCCGTCGCCTCCTTCGAGACCGAAGTCCTAGCGGCGGAGCTGGGGATTTCTCGCTCCACAGTCGCAGCATCAGGCGCTGCCCTGGGAGAGTTCTGGACGGTGCCTGCAGTGGGGGTTTCACCCGCGTCCTTTGCTTTGTTCCTCTTTTCGGGAGGAACATTAGCAGCAAACCTACGCGGGCTGATCGCTTGCAGACTGCAGTGAAAGATAGAAAAACATCAATATCGGAATTTAGAAGTTGATCGACTGGCATTACAAAAGAACAAGGAAGAAAACACTTACTCATCATCTTCATCATCGTCCAGAGCATCCGCGTCCCAAGCGGTTGCTATCACTGGAAACGAAGCCGAAGGAGGAAGAGATTGGAGCGGAGTCACATGGATAGGAGCTTGACTAGGCGATGCTTCCAAGGATTTGTCCTTTGAAGTAGCTTCGTTTTCATCTACCCGACGACGTTTCGGGAGGGCGCCATTCGAGTCTTCGACGTCATCCGAAGAATCGTCCTCCGAGCTCGAGGAAGCATTGGCGACACTGGTGTCAACCGCGCCGTCCTGGTGACTAGACACTTGCTCCGAAGCAGCTCCCCCCGTAGCTGGCGGGTAGCAGTCCGCCATGGCTAGACTCTACGAAGACAAGAAAACAAGAAAGATCTTATCGACTAAAAATTCAGAAGATGAAAGTAACTCAAAGACAAGAAACTAACCTCAGCCGGAGGAGGATTTGAAGCAGAAAAATCTTCGACTGAGCAATCGGGGAATTGCTCCCCTACCTTCAGTCGAGTGATGACAGCGATCTTCTTCTCGAATTCTACATTCGAAAGTTCTTCGCGACTCACTCGGCTGGGATCTTCTGCACCTTGATACTCCCACATAGTGGAAGGCCTTTGCTGCAGAGGCTGGATCCTGCGCTTCAAGAAGAGGCTCGCCAGATGGAGCCCGTTGAGCACTACTCCCGAGGTTTGGTCTCGAAGAGCGGCTACTCTTGCGAGTAAGGGCGTGACCGTCTGGATTTCCTCGGCTGACATCTTGTGGCTCCAAGACTTGCGCCTCGACAGAACTGCGAATGGGTGAAACTCTACGAGCCCACCCGAGCTATTGTCGACGACGTAGAACCACTTCTTCCGCCAGCCTTGGGCGGAGTCGATGAAGTGCATGTTGAAGTACGCGTTCTCCTGGCGCGCCTGGATCCCGAAACCACCCGTGCGAAGTGGCTCGCCAGGCTCGGACTCCACCCGCGGCTTCTCGCGGAAGATCCGGATCTTGAACAGCGCTTTCCAGAGCGCCCAATGCGGGCGAATGCCGAGGTAGCACTCGCAAAGCACGATGAAGCACGAAATGTGCTGCATCGCGTTCGGAGGAAGGTCGTGAAGCTGTATGCCGTAGGCACACAGCAACCCGATGAAGAAAGGGTGAAGGGGGAAAGAAAGACCTCGAGTCACGTGGTCCACGAAGACCACGCGCTCATTCGACTGAGGGTTGGGTACCTCTTCTCTTTTCCCGAGGCGGACGCGCTTCTCCGCCTCCGCCGGTAGCAATCCCTCCCGCTGCATCTCTTTGATGCTTTTTGCGGTGGTGTTGGGGGAGCGCCAGTCGCCGGCGCGAGGAGCGGGTGGCGCAGAAGGCTCGCCAGACGCCAGAGTACCAGCGCCACGCTTCCTTCCGCCAGCCATTGTTCACAGCGAGAGCTTGAGCGCGAGGAAGATGAAGATGGGCGCAAGGAAGAAGACGAAGACAGAGAGCGGGGAAAATTTTACTGCGGCGCTAACACCCCTACTTATACACGGGGCAAGGCAATCTCAGCCGTACGATGCGCTACGTGGCACCTATCACGGCTGCCACGCGTGAGGATGAAACGAAGCGGCGGCCTGCGCTGTTTCGTGCCACGATCTTAACATAAGATCGTGCGCATTTACTGCGCGTTTCGCGTAGAAAACGGGAGCGACGTCTCGTTTCCCGGTCAAAAAGCTGACAAGGTGGGCCACCATCTGCTACCACTCCGTCACGTCCCATCGGGAGAAGAGGAGTGCGCCATGACGTCATGACGTTCGTCATTCAAAATTGAGATTTTTTCGAATGGAAGTTCAAACGCGAAATTATCTTCGTACGAATATCGATTCCTTCGGATGAGACCAACTTTTCCATGAACAGTTCATAAAGCAAGACCTCTTCGAACGAGAAAGAGGAAAATACCCTATGCACGAAAAACTCTTTCGTATGGGCACAGCATCCCGAACATGAAAACTCTTTCATACGGGCTTGGTTTTTTCCAACGCGAAATTTCTTTCGTATGGAGCTCAAACAAATCCATCGGGTGGGAAAAACCTACCTCTCCTACACGTGATAATTCTACATCATAAAAACCTGGATTGTTCAGCCGACTAGGCACATCTGGATGCCGTATTCTTCGAGTACGAAGGTAAGACCCAGAAAGATCTTTCTTTTGGGCCTGGAATCGCACTCGAAAGCTGCGTCCTCCGGCATAGTTCCGTGTCAACAACACGAAGAAAAATCCTAGCAGACGCGCCGGGTACCCTCTTAGGTTAAGTTCGACTCGATAAGTCCACAACGGCCCAGTCGCAACAATCACCTCATCGGGTTCGAGTCGGAGGTCTCGAATCTGTGTAGGCCAGAAGTGTTTTTGCCCTAGTCGCAATTAATTGGCCCTGATCTCTCGGGAGAGCCAAGCTACTGCGCCACATCCTTCTGCAAATAAAAGCCGTAAAACAGGCGCCAGTACTACTCGATACTCGAGCTTTATAACTTACAATACAGGGGACACACCCTTCAAAAACAACAACTGTCAAGCTGAACTTCTGAGAGGGGATTAAAAAAGTTCTGACCGTCTACTCGACTGAAAGTAAATCCCAGTCGAGCACACGCTCGGGGGCTACTGACGAAGGCATGGATCCTGGACCCTGCGAGTAAGGACACCCCCTCTCAAGCCTTCTGGTCAAGGCCCAACAGGAAGCGCCCTTGGAGTACTCTAGAAGGCCCATGAGAAGCCCACCCGCATCAACTTGCGGGTTAAGTTAGGGAACTTGTAACCGACCTAAGCTAGGGTTTGTGTCCTCTCCGGGTTGAACTCGAGACCTGGCTATCTATATAAAGCCAGGAGAGCCCCCAAGGAGAGGACCAAGTATTACCGCACGACCACAAAATCCTTGAAACTCGAGATCTACTCTCGATTCGAGCATCCTGTAACCGATCTAATCATCTAATACAGATCGACAGAAGGCAGGAGTAAGGGTTTTACCTCTACGAGGGCCCCGAACCTGGGTAAATCTCGCCCCCCTGTCAAGCCGACGATTCCACCAGCGCCTATGACGTCTCCTAGTCGAAACCCGATAGGATCACCCGAGGGATTTGTGGAGCCAGAGCTTCGACATTTGCTGCATCAAAATGCACATGTCTGCACCCAAAAAAAATGCACATGTGGAGCCCAGCTAGCAAAAAAGCTCTTCTCTCCTCACTGTTCCTTCACTCCAACGAGCCATGCATGCAGGAAATTGTTTGTTTAGTGGGTATGAACCGAATCAACAACATCAATCGCTTTTATTGTCAGAGGATACAAGGCGATGCCCTGCACCGTGTTGAATCGGTTCAAAACCCCAATAGAACCGCTTTTTTCACACACTGTGGCCGGTCTTAGACCCCAACCCGCCGCCGAATGATCGCAGCAAGTCCTACACCCATGGACGCCCCGGACGATGGACGTCTTGGTCGATGCTAGGAACCTTGATGGGCCCATCTCTCTCGGTTCCGTTGTCTCTGACCACTCTACTACCAGCTCCTCACTACCTGCGCCTGGTAAGCTCATGCGTAATCTGTCCCCCTTCATGTATTTAAGACACCTTTCTGAAGCATATTTCAACTTGTTTATGTGGATCAACCTTGATGGTGTCTGCGAATCCCCTACCATGCATCGACCATATTTTCAGGTTACTAAAGTAATATATATCAGGGTTTGAAGTTAACATGGTACTTCTTCAAAATATTCAGCTTAGTGGTAACGTGAAGTTCGATCGCCAATGATGGTCGTTTTAGTTACAATACCTACACAATTTTCTGAATGTTTCATTTTCTGGATTTTATGCTATTCCAAGCCATCTGTATTACTGTCACTTCTAATTTTCTAAGCTTGCTTCATGGCCAGTTGACAATCAAGGAACGGACAGGGACTTCCATTCCAGCACTGACGACCACGAGCCCATCTCCTTCCCCTTCGTCCTCAACGTCATGGCTGATCCATCTATGTTCAGGGAGAAATATCAGTAAAGGCGTCGAACGATATGTTTTTTTTTCCTTGGCTCTCTTCTGTTTCCTTATTCTTCGGTGATCTTTGCACTGTGTTATCTTTAGGGATGGCAATATTATCCACGGATCCGGATATCCATGGATATCCAACCCATTGGATAAGGGTTTGGAGGACATCTTCTACCCATGGATTTTCGCAGGTGGATATCCATGAACTTATGGGTTGGACACGGGTCCAAAACTAGCTCCATGGATACCCGTTGGATATCCATCTAAAAAGTATGTCCCACATGTATGTGAGACATGTAATATAACATGTCTTAAATACTAAGCATAATTAATTACAAGAAAAAGATACATGGCATATTGGAAAAATTCTATGCCTACTAAGGACTAACACATTATTATGGATGTTGTTTTGTATTATCTGACCTTTTATTTTGATATTTGATATTGCTATGTCCATATTGTTCTGACCTTTTTTTATTGCTTCATGGATCTGGATATCCACGGATAGTTGGATGACCCATGGATACTTTAGTGGGTGGGCAAAAACCAAGCTCATGAATATGGGCATGGATTTGGATCAGATCAACCCATCCAAACCCGCCCCATTGCCATCCCTAGTTATCTTTCTCATCTCACCACTCTTTTGATGTCTCTTTTAGCGGATTTCAGAATAGAGGCTCTTCATAATATCTAGGAATATTTGAAGATAAATAAGTTAAGAGCAGAAATGCTTGATATTGAAAATGTCCAACCTACAGGAAGTTTCAAATAATGGAAAAAGTAAGTTGTAGCCTATTTTGGAAAGATAGAGAGACTGTTAGCGTATATTAGTTGTACATACGTGTCCTGTAACCTAATTGTAATCAAACACTAATTGGCCTCTTAGTCTAATATAAATACAACCGGATCCCCGCGTCTATACGTGAGAGGCTTTCCCAAAACTGTCTTACATGGTATCAGATTGATCCTACCCTAGCCGCCGCCGCCGCTTCCACCTTCCGCTGCCCCGATGACCTCTCCAGCCCACCTCGACGCCACCTCCGGCGCCCTGGTCTCCTCCACTGCCAGCACTCTGCCCGCCGGTGGCACTCCGCGCAGCCATGCGCCCGTGGTTCTCTTCCTCGACGCCCCCAACTACACCAAGTAGGGCATCTACATACGGGCTTCCATTGGCCCGCGCTGGCTTTATCGGCCACATTGACGGCACCACCGCCGCCAACCCTACCGACTCGGCCTGGTCGTCCAACGACTACGCCGTCTCAACCATCTCCACTCTGCCATCCACGAGGACGTCGCGGACATGGTGCTCGCCCGTGATCAAACGGCGCGCCAGCTTTAGCTCGCCCTCCTCGAACTCTTCTCCGCCAACAATGCCATCAAAGCCATCTACCTCGACAACAACTTCCATCAGCTGGTTCAAGGGGGCACCTCCATCACCGAGTACTGCCGCCGGCAGAAGCAGCTCTCTGACGCCCTCGCCGACAACGACTCACCCGTCTCCGACCGCGCCCTCGTCCTCAACACGCTGCGCGGTCTCGGTCAGCGCTTTGCGTCCGCCGCCACCGTCATCTCCATGACGGATCCACTGCCTTCCTTCATCCGTGCTCGGAGCATGCTCCTCATGGAAGAGATGCAGCAGGCCAATGCCGCCTCTAACGCCGCGTCAACGGATCTCGTCGTCCAGCCGGCCCCTGCTCCGTGCACAGACACGGCCTGCCGTGGCGAACCCTCAACCAGCGGCAAGGCAAAGAAGAAGACCAAACCGAGGAGCGGGGGTGGTCAGCCTGCATCCCGGGCGGCGAATCCTGCACCCGCGGGGCCCTGGGTGTTCTTCTCTCCTGGTTCAGGGCAGTGGCGCGCTCCCATTACCCCAGGAATCCTCGGCCCGCGTCCGCAGGCATACCACACCACCTCGGCGCCGCTCTTCCAGTCTGCACCGTCATCCACCGCCTCGGCGTCCTGGGACAACTCTGCCCTCATCGCCGCCCTCAACAACCTCGCTATGCAGCAGGGCGGGTGGGTCATGGACTCCGGACCGTCCTCCCACATGACCAACGACGATGGTAACCTCTCCGTTCCTGCACCCATTTCTTCTCCTGAATATGTCACCTTCGGCAATGGTCAGCCCGTTCCGATCTCATCCTCCGGTCACACATCCTTTCGCACGCCTTCGGATCACACGTTTAAACTCAATCATGTTCTTTTAGTTCCAAATATTATTCGTAATTTGCTCTCTATTCGCAAGTTTACACGTGATAATGTTTGTTCCATTGAGTTTGACGCCTTTGGTTTCTCTGTGAAGGACCTAAAGACCCGTCGCGTGATTCTTCGTTGCAATAGTGACGGAGATCTCTACACCTTCCCCGGCACGTCCTCCTACCGGCCGGAGTCCACTGCCCTTCTTGTGGCCTCCAATAAAGAGTGGTGGCACCAACGCCTGGTTCATCCCGGCCATGATGCCATGTCCTTGATTCAGCGTCTAGATTTGATACAGTGCAATAACAGTCGTCGTTCTAGTGTGTGCAATGCATGTCAACTCAGCAAACATTTTTGGTTGCCGTTTAGTTCCTCTACTTCTGTTTCTAGTGACGTGTTCGATTTGAACCATTGTGATTTTTGGACATCACCCATAATAAATATTTCTGGTTTTCGATATTATCTTGTTATTGTCGATGACTACTCGCACTTCTATTGGACCTTTCCACTCAGACAAAAACCAGACACTGCGCGCACACTACAGAATTTTTTTGCTTATGCACGCACACAGTTCGACGCCACCATTCGCTCTATACAAACAGACAATGGGACCGACTTCCTCAACTCTCATGTTGATACTCTCCTCTCCTCAACCGGCACGCTGCTACGCGCCTCGTGTCCCTACACCTCTCAGCAAAACGGCAAGGCCGAGCATGCTATACGCACCATTAACGACACCATGCGTACAATCATGTTTCATGCTCATCTTCCATCGGAATTTTGGGTTGAAGCCCTTGCCACATCCACATACCTTCTCAATAGGCGTCCATGCAAAGCAATCGCATCCGAGGTTCCTTACACACGCCTCCATGGTCGTCCTCCTAGCTATGACAGTCTTAGGGTTTTCGGTTTCCTCTGGTACCCTAACATGTCCTCCACGACAAAACACAAGCTCGACGCTCGTTCCGCTTCTTGTGTCTTCCTTGGTTACCCATCCAACCACCGCGGGTACCGCTGCTACAACCCGACAAACGGTAATCATCTCACGTCACGTTGTTTTCGATGAGACTGCTTTTCCGTTTCAGCTTGCAGCATTACGGCCATCATCGCCGTCTACATCATCCTCGAGGCGCCTGGACTTCCTCTTCGATGATCCCCTGGTCGTCCTTGCGGTTGCGTCTACTGCCCGCATGCAGGAGACCCCTGCCGCTCCCACGCCAGGTCGCCCTGCCGCGACATCTCCGCAGCCCGTCGCTACTGGCTCTGCCGTGACGGAACCGCGCGCTCCTGCTTCGACCGCACCCACAGACGCGGCCCCTCCGACACGCGCAAGTCAGCACCACCCTCCATCGACGGCGCCCATGGAGCCGACACCTCAGACGCGTGTATATCAGCGTCGTTCTGCCTCGACTGCGCCCACGGACCAGGCCCCTCGGACGTCTCGTTCTGGCCGTGTCTGTCGCCCTGTTGATCGACTAAACCTCTCGGTCATCGACGACATTGCTGCTCCCGTTCCAACCACCTTTCGTCAATCCATGCAAGACCCTAGGTGGCGTGCCGCTATGGCTGAAGAGCACCAGGCTCTGCTCGACAACGGCACATGCACTAGTGGAAACAGGGGCTTTAGTCCCGGTTCGTAGGCCCCCTTTTGTCCAGGTTGTGCAACCGGGACGGGGCATCCGGGACAAATACCCCTCCCCATTGGTACCGGTTGTGGCAGGACCCGGGACAAATGGGGCTGACCACGTGGCCCGAGCGCTGGAACCTGGCCAGGGCTATTAGTCCCGGTTCTGAATACGACCCGGGATGCATGCCCCTTCTGCCGCGGCAGGGCTTTTGCCCTTTTCTCTGCCGCGGCAGGGCTTTACAATTTCCGTTTTTTTGGTCCCCGAGACCTCCTGGCGGCCCCTCCCCGGACCTCGAGAAGAGTACCCTCCACCGAGCCCCCGGATCGCACGAGTGAATAAGTATATAAAGCAGAATAAGAAACACTTATATTACAGAAGCAAAGTATATCGATCATATTACATGACCGATGGAGTGTATTATAAAATCAAACTTAGTTCCAACCGGAGGCATGGTACTCTCCATGTACGTTTATGACCTCTGCATCTAAGAAGTCCGCAATTTCCTCCTGAATTGCTCGTATGCGGTCCCTAGGTAGAAGACCGTCCCGAACCCGCATCAGCTGCCTTGTCTGCGTACAGTGTTATAAACTCCGGATCAATATCCTCATCAGCAATATTAGTGCTCGGCCCCACCTGGGTATTGGAAATCACTTTGAGCGGGGACGTGGATTGTTTTTTCTGCTCTCCGAGTTGAGCAACTGATTTCCCCTTTTTCCCGCTTGCGCTACAACTCTTCGTTGACCGCACCATTTCCTGGTGTGACTTCAGAATAGAGCGGTCATAGTCAGATGACAGACTCGGCTCGGGTTGATGAAGAGTCTTCACCATTTTCCAAGCTCGTTCTATCTCTTCTTCGGTCTCAGGGAAATCTGGCTTTTGCTTCTCCTTCCGCTTTGATTTCCACGCATCGTATTCGTCCTTTGCGATTTTCTGGGTTTCCTCGGGAGTATAGTCGTAAGGTAACTTGGGTACCTCTTTTGGTACCTTCGGGAGGGGTGATCGTTGACGTTTCGGTGATTTTTTACGTTTTGGCAGAAACTTAGTGGGCGGAGAGGGCTGACGCGGCGGCGTAGGCGACCGCGCTGGAGACGTGCACGGCGTAGGCGACCGCGCCGGAGACGTCATGCCTTGCGAAGACGACCGCGCTGGAGACTTTTGCGCTGGAGAAACGCGAGAATTCGATGGCTTTGCCGTCTGATTTGTGAGCACAATGCATTCCTTTAGCCATAGAACGGTCGAGTTCTTGGCTTCTCCGAGTTCAGTCAACTCTTCGTCTTCACCTTCAGGAAAATCAAGCTTTACCCGCTCGAATCCGTTGGCAACTTCATCGACCCCAACAACAGCGTAGCCCCGTGGAACCGGGAGACAATGGTGAGTTGGTTCGTTGCCAATCGGTAAGACATATCCGGCCGCCGCCTTGATGGTTATATTGACGACCTTCACGTGGAGCTCACAGGATGTCATTTCCGTGATCTCGTCCACCGGGTAAATCATCGGTGGTGCATAATCATCCGGTAGCTGCGTGGACGCAACGCTGCTTTTGCGATGAGAATGTGCGGCGTCGGGAGCCTCAGCTTCAACTTCTAGCATGTGTACTGATGCGCCGGTAGACACTATCTGCTGGCTAAGTGTGTTAATTTGGTCTTGCTGCTTCTTTGCTACATCCTGTGTCAGCTTTACCATTTCTTCAAGTTGACGCCTCCAGTTTGCCTGATTCTCTGCTTCAGCTGCCTCCTTGTCCTTTTTACGTTGACGGCTTCTATCTGGGTATAACTTTTTGGTGGAGTCGAACGCAACGGAGTGCCTTTTGTGCCTCGTGTACGCCCTCCGTGCTCCTTATTCCCTAGGGCTCGTGTGAGCTCGTCGTTCTCTCTATCTGGCACGAACTTCCCATCTTTAACGTCCTTTATTGCGTCTCTCAGCTTCTCTATGGGTAGAGGATGACTCTTTTTATGCCTTAGGTTATATATTGCTTTTCCTTCGGCGTCCAACCTGCCCCCATGCCCGTAGAACCATGACCTTGTCCGCTCGACCCACAAGAACGGCTCGGGAGTGATCCCCTGCTGAATCAGGTTGTTCTCCCATGTCTCCCACTTGGGACTAGAACCCTTGTAGCCACCTTGCCCCATAACATGGTGATATACCTTTTTGCCGGCGTTTTTCTCATTTGTTTTCCTCCTTTCCAGTTCATTCTCTGCCAGCTTGTACTTCACGAAGTCTGGCCATACGGGTTTTATTTTCTCATACCCTTGAGTGAAATCAGGAGTCTTGTTCTTCTTAACATAATCAAGGTTCAATCTTTTCTTCCAGTTTTTGAATTGCTCGGCCATCTTTTTCAGGGTCCACGCTTTGACCTTTTCCCGTATCTCATGTTTCATTTTAGTAACATCGGCCTCAGTCACATCCGCTTCATTCTCGTCCACCTCCGGCACGGGTAAGTTGAAATTAGCCAAAATCTTTGAGAAAAGATGATCTTTGGCTATTTTGCCGACATATGAAATTCCTTGTTTCCGCGGATCTTTTGGCTCATTCCACTCATTAACAGTGATCGGGATGTGATCTCTAACTAGCACTCTGCATTGCTTCACAAATTTTTGGGCAACATCAGCGGGAAGCTCGGGTGCGCCGTCTGCTGTGATCGTGTCGATCCTGTATCTTTCTGTATCTTTCAACTTCTTTGTTGCGCCTCGTTTAGTCTTTTTTCCGGTTGATATATTTGAACCGGATGGCTAAAAATATAAAGACTGTTAATACATGTATATAGACAACGGATGCTTCATTAATTAACATATATATATATGCACCTCGGAGCCGGTGTTTGTAATTTGTATGGTTCCACCGGAGCCGTCGGCTGCTCCCATATCGGAGCCGTCGGCTTCTCCCTCATCGGAGTCGTCTCCCTGGGTGAGCACCGGATCTCCCTCACCGGAGTCGTTCATCCACTGGCTCACATCGGGCTCTACGTCCGGCCCGCGGATTAAACCCTCGATCATATTTTCGGCATCTTCGTCTCTTGGCTCCATACTATACAAAAAGAGTAAGTATATATTTCAGATCCAATTCATTAAAATTGCACATGCATAATAATATTTAAACATACGATAACATTTCTAGCATTCTTAAATTTCTAAGAGCATGTCTAACGGACCCCTTATATGTTTTCGCCCCCAAAGAGCATGTCTAACAGACCCCTTATGTTTTCGCCCCCTAAAACGCGTGTGCAGGGTTTTGGACATTTTCATGCATAGCCTGGTGAGTTACTAAAAAATCTTCTTTTTTGGGGTTTCCACAAGTTTGTCGAGTATTTTCACTGCCTCATTCTCTTTTGTTTTTCACCTGTTCCTGCGTGCTACAGGTCATACCAGAGTGGTTTCTGAACTATTTTGGAGGAAAGATACCAGGAACTGTCAAATTACAAGCCCCTAATGGTATTGCATTTGATGTTGGAGTTATGGAGAACATGAACAGAACAATCCTCAAGTATGGGTGGGCGGAACCCATACTTGAGGATTATTCTGTTCATGTTCTCCATAACTCTCCAACATCAAATGCAATACCATTAGGGGCTTGTAATTTGACAGTTCCTGGTATCTTTCCTCCAAAATAGTTCAGAAACCACTCTGGTATGACCTGTATAGCAGGCAGGAACAGGCGAAAAACAAAAGAGAATGAGGCAGTGAAAATACTCGGACAAACTTGAGGAAACCCCAAAAAAGAAGATTTTTTAGTAACTCACCAGACTAATGCCCGTGTTAGAGGAGAGCAAAGCAACACTAAAACGAAGAAAACAGATATTGCTGCTGTATGAATGTGTTGAAGAAGTAAAGACGGGACCAAAGGTTACCAGCAAATTTGGTAACCTTTGGTCCTGTCTTTGCTTCTTCAACACATTCATACAACAGCAATATCTGTTTTCTTCATTTTAGTGTTGATTTGCTCTCTTCTAACAGGGGCATCAGGGATGCCTCTTCATATCTGAATTTTAATTGCTGTTGTTATTTCTAGACAAAGTAAACTCTGTCCATACTCTCAAAAGATCTTCAGCGCGCCCTAGCTCGCACGAGCTAGAGGGTTGGCCCTCTATATCCCCTCCCGACCCGCACATGTAGGGGTCGACGGGCCGCCCCCTACCCAAACTTGTAAAAAAATCGTTCGGGGTGGTCCATTTACGGGGTCTGCTAGATGGCCGGGTATAGCCCAAACCCGTATATCAGCGGTTATTATACGGGTTTTGGGCCATATATATAGGGTGTCTGTTAGACATGCTCTAACATTCTTAAATTTTTTATATCAATTCTAAACAAATTTAAAGTAAATAAGTCTAATCTAAAATTTCTAACATTCATAAACTAAAATTTCTAACATTTGTAAACTAATAATTCTAACAATAATAAAAAACAGTAATTAAGTAAAAAAAAGGAAGAAAAACAAAAAAGGCCCCAGATTAGGGCGAGATGGAGGCAGGCCTTTTACCTCCTCTTGGGGCAGCGGCGGGCCGGCAGCGCGGGGCAGCGGCGGCGCGGGGGCGGTGGAGGATGGCGCGGGGCAGCGACGGGATTGAGGGGCGGCGCGGGGCAGCGACGGGATCGAGGGGCGGCGCGGGGCAGCGACGGGATCGAGGGGCGGCGCGGGGCAGCGGCGCGGGGCAGCGACGGGACCTAGAGGGGCGGCGCGCGGCCGAGGCGAACGGGAGAGGGCGCTAGGAGGGGTGGGTGCGCTCGACGGAGTCGGGAGCGGCGCCACAGAGGAGGATGCCGACGGGGCGAGGGGGCGGCGCGGATGCCGACGGGGCGAGGGGGCGGCGCGGGGGGACGGAAAAATTGGGCAGCCTGGCGGCGTCGATTTGGTCCCTGCGCGCGGTCTGGAACTGAAAGGAGCGGTGACGTGTTTATATCCTATGACCCTTTCGTCCCGGTTGGTGGCAACAACCGGGACGAAAGACCCTTCGTCCCGGTTGGTGGCAACAACCGGGACGGAAGGGCCCGGCTGGTCGCCCGCGCCAGAACCAGTGGGCCGGCGCGCCAATTGTTTTAGCGCCAAATTTTGAATATCTTAAATATGTAAGTGAATAACTTCTACATACTTTCAAATTACGAAAAAATTACAACATTAAAATTGTTTGAAATTGCGTAAATAATTCAAATCCGTTTTCTGTTTTCCTAAATAATTATTCTAACTATTCTAACTATTAACTATTTCACTATTTACACTTAATTTAAATATAAATATCTTATATTGTTTTAAAATTAGTAATAATTACATTAAAAGCAGTGTCGCCGGAATACAAATTCTTTTATTAAAAAGAGAAAACAAACGAATACCGAGGGGGATGCGGTAAGCATTCTGTTCTGCACATATATTTAAGATTTACCATGTACTGTCGTGTGTATTGTCGAATGAATACGGAACACTTATTTTAGCCCTGCACTCAGTTTTGCACATTCATTGAACAGGTGGTAGCTCCTCACTGAGCCAAGCATACAATGAAGCCAGCGGATGAAGCTCAGATTTGGGCAAACATACTGGCTGATCCTCTTGATTGGCCTCCATCTACTATTCCTCTTCCTAGCCAGGTAATAATAAGAAATATAAAACTATTACCATTTTTCTTCCTTGATCAACTATCTCCCTTATGCTGGTAGCCACCATGCATTTACAAACCGGTGTATTAGGATCTGTAATGCACGAAACTCCTATAAACCATCCAACCATCTGCACAATCGTCATCAGAAACATAATATCAACCGATACTTCATTTGTATTCTACAGGTCGAAAATTACCACTTCATGGAAGAGCCCAAGCCATGGCGATACTTACAGAATGTGCCTTCGGCAGGGAGGTCAATATAGGAAAGATGACAAGCACTGGACATAGGACGAAGTGATTAAGCTAGCCAAGGGTGTTGAGAAATATGGCGCTGGGCAATGGAAAAAGATCGAGCTTCATTACTTCTCACTACCTGACGGAGAACCAGTCCGATCAAACGAAAATCTGAATGTATATATAGAAGTCTACTCCAAAAAAAAAAAGTGGTTATTGGCAAATATGGAAGTTGTTTTATCTAGCAGATGAATAATAAATTTTTTTTTTCATCTTGCGGGACGCCGCGGAAGCTGGTGGTGATGTTCCCGTGCACATTACTACCCGGCTACTGGGTGCATATATGCATACCAAATGCACAGTTGGACGTATGATGGTGAATCCGGATGTTTTGTATTTGAGAGATGAACTAACCGGGGTGTATGAAGCTGGGCTATATATAGGGTCCTCTGGCTCAAAAAGTGTTGAGCTAGGGTTTTGATCCAACGGTTAAGAAACACCTAATCCAACGGCTCACAGCAGCTCGAAAGAAACACACCGTAGACCTGATCGAACGGCTCACAACAGCTCGAAAAAAACACACCCGGATCCAACGACTCACGAGCGCTTGAAAGAAACACACGATCCGTGTGATTCTATCTGATTGGTCCAAACGAAACCCTAATTCCCATTTAGTCCCGGTTGGTTTCCCCAACCGGGACTAAAGGGATGATCCGTTTCCCAATGAAACCCTAACCCATTTAGTCCCGGTTGGTGTCCCCAACCGGGACTAAAGGGATCGATGTTTTCTTCTCGCTATATATATGTATGCATTGCCACACCATTGGCATAAACACATACAAACTCACCACTCTCTCATGGCTTCTACCGTACCCACTCTAACATTCATCCAGGCGGAGGCACTTTCCGCCTCGAACTACCCCTGCCCGTGCGGCTACAACGTTCCCGCCGGTTGGATGCTGAGCGCCGGAGGAGTGCCGGTCCCTCCTCTTCCTCAAGGTGTGGCGCGTCGGGCGGCCATCACGAACCACTACTACCACGAGCTCACGCCGGAGCAGCGGAGGAATCCCAGTTGGCATCCCGATAACCAGCATACTTGGGATGCCTTCTTCATCAATCGGCGTGAGAGGGCGCTCGCCAGGTATGAGGAGGACGGTCTGCCTCCTGGGAACTTTCACGAGGCCGGTCGTCGGCTATGGTGGTCCGGCCGGACTCTACAGAGCGTCATGGACTACATCAGGGCCGGCGATATCCCCCGCCTGCGCTACCCTCAGGCCCAGTCCTGGAGTCGTGATCCTCCGAGGGAGTGCAGAGCACCGTCAGACGATAGTGACGACGACGGCGGCGGCGACTACGACGACTACGAGTACATGTACTATAGGCCTAGGCAGGAGTATGACTAGTAGATCGATGCACTTTTGCCATTATGTACTGCCTTGTTTATTTAGATCTATGCTCTCCGTTTAGATTTAGATCCAATCTTGCCATTATGTGTACTGTGCCTTGTTTATCTATCGACATTAAGCGCAGCTTCTTCTACCACCAGCAGAGGTCTTCTACTTAGGTTTAGCTTGTATTTCTGATTTCGGAGAGAAAATATCTTCAACCAATATTACAAATGCGTTTGGAAATTGGTTGAATGGGGTGGATAAAAAGACTATTTGTGGGCCTGTGGCTAGGTATTGGTCCCGGTTCGTGCCACAAACCGGGACCAATGCCCATGCGCGTGCCACGTGGCCTGTGGCTAGGTATTGGTCCCGGGTCGTGCCACAAATCGGGACCAATGCCTCCCCACGAACCGGGACAGATGCCCCCAGGTGGTTTCTGCTGCCTCGGGCAACCGAACCGGGACCAATGCATAGCATTTGTCCCGGGTTTTTGTGCGACCGGGACAGATGCCCCTGGCCCCCTGGACGAAAGGGGTTGTTTCCACTAGTGATGGTCTCTCGTACCTCTCCCATCTCATGCCAACATTGTGACCGGCAAGTGGATTTTTCGGCAGAAGTTTCACTCGGATGGGTCTCTCGCTCGATACAAGGCCTGCTGGGTTGTTCGTGGATTCTCTCAGCGCCCTGGTATTGACTATGACGAGACTTTTAGTCCTGTCGTCAAACCTGCCACGATACGGCTGGTACTTCACATTGCCGTCTCTAATTCTTGGCCAATTCGTCAGCTCGATGTCAAGAATGCTTTCCTTCATGGAAATCTTCATGAGGTGGTTTATTGCCAGCAGCCGCCCAGTTTTGTGGATCCCTCTCGTCCAGATCATGTCTGCCGTCTCCACAAGTCTCTCTACGGACTGAAGCAACCTCCTCGTGCCTAGTACCAAGGGTTCGCCACCTATATTGCTACCATGGGTTTCACTGCCTCTAAGACGGATACCTCGTTGTTTGTTCTCCGGTCCGGTAGTGACACGGCCTACTTGCTGCTCTACGTTGACGACATCATCGTCACTGCATCCTCTACTGGTTTTCTTCAGCGTTTGTTGGACACACTACATAGTGAGTTTGCGATGACTGATCTCGGGGATCTCCACTTCTTTTTGGGGATTTCTGTGCGCCGATCCTCGACTGGTCTGTTTCTCTCACAGCGTCAGTATGCCGCTGATCTTCTTCAGCGTGCTGGCATGGCCGATTGTCATCCTTCACCGACCCCAGTTGACACTCAGGCCAAGCTCTCTGATACTGCTGGTGACCTCGTTCCTGATGCTACGGAGTACAGGAGTTTGGCAGGTGCTCTCCGATACCTTACTCTGACTCGACCGGATCTTTCATATGCGGTTCAGCAGATCTGCCTTCATATGCATGCTCCACGACAGCCTCATCTTGCTCTCGTCAAGCGTGTCCTCCGCTACGTTCGTGGTACTCTGGATTTTGGACTCCATCTTCGTGCCTCCACCTCCACCGACCTGATGGCCTACTCCGATGCAGACTGGGCTGGCTGCCCGGACTCCCGTCGTTCTACATCAGGTTACTATGTCTACTATGGAGATAGTTTGATCTCTTGGTCCTCCAAGAGACAAACCACCGTCTCTCGATCCAGCGCGGAAGCTGAGTACCGCGTTGTTGCTCATGTAGTTGCTGAGTGTTGTTGGCTTCGTCAACTTCTCCAGGAACTCCATCGACCACTTCGTTCTGCTACACTTGTCTACTGCAACAACGTCTCCGCCATTTATATGCCGACCAACCTAGTGCAGCATCGCCGCACCAAGCATATTGAGATCGACATTCACTTCGTCCGGGAGAAGGTATCTCTTGGCGAAGTTCGAGTTCTGCACGTCCCTTCTGCACTAAAGTTTGCTGATGTTATGACAAAGGGGCTGTCGTCTTTGCTATTCCTCGACTTTCGGTCCCGTCTATGTATCCGAGAGCCTCCAGCTGAGACTGCGGGGGGGTGTTAGCGTATATTAGTTGTACATACGTGTACTGTAACCTAATTGTAATCAAACCCTAAGTGTCCTCTTGGTCTAATATAAATACAACCGGAACCCCACGTGTATACGTGAGAGGCTTTCCCAAAACCGTCTTACAGAGACAACAAAGACACTTGAAAATCAAAATGGGAGATATCTTGCAGCAATGGTACTAATCTCACTTGCCTTCCAAAATTGCTTAGCAACATGAATCAGTTTTCTCACTTGAAGTCCTTCTGGTTCATTGATTTATTTTTCATGCTTAGTTTACCAAAAAAAAATTGGGTTTGCCAACATTTTTTTGTTCAATATTATTTTCGGTACAAGTAAGAAATGTAACTGAAAAAACGCGGTAGTGCGCTGAGAGCTTTGACGCTGCTTGTAACTGAGAAAACGCGTGCATCAAGTCCCGCTCCGGCCCAGGCCCATGTAGCGCGAGCTAGGTGAGCTAAAGCGATACATAGGGGTTCCCACTCCTAGCGTCAGCACTAAACATCGCTTATTGCGAGTTGTATACCGACTCGCCCACGTAAAAGTAATAAATGGGCCGGCCCATTAGCGAAGGTGTGAATCGAACCTTAGCCCTCCCGTTCAACTCCCACCCGCACAACCACCAGGGTGAACAAACACTTCTGTCTAGGTTACTCGTTTAGTATTTTTATCGTCTCCGTTTTTTCTATTTTCAATTTTTTTCCATTTTCTTTTGTTTCTTTTTCTTCTATGTTTTATTTTTTACTTTTTCTGTTTTATTATTTTTTGGTTCAGACTGAAAAAATTTCAAACTTTAAATATTCAACTTCAAATTCCAAAATTATTTAGAAAAAAATGTTTAAATTGAAATTTTGTTCAAATGAAAAAGCGCTTTTGTGTCTAACATTTTTTTTGTTCACCGTAATTTTTTGTTCGGAATTATTTTTGGTTCAAACTAAAAACTTTTTAAATTCTAAAATGTGTAAATTTACATGTTTTTTTCAAATTCAAATTTTGTTCGGATAAAAAACTGTTCAAATTTTAAATTTATTCAAATAAAAAACCGTTCGGATTACAATTGGTTCAAATTCGAGAATTGTTCATACGTAATATTTTTTGTTCATGTTTTGAAATCGTTCAAACTTAAAATTTGTTCACCATTTAAAAATATTAATTTTAAGTTATATAATTTTTTCCTAACAAAAGAAATTGAAAAAGGGGAAAAAGTACAAATGGGCCGGCCCAGGTCTGGAGCGAGCGAGAGAGAAAGCCATGCAGCCAGCGAACCAGGAGCCAGCCTCGCTGCCAATGTGCGTGGACGTGTCCCAGTACCGCTCGCTAAGAGCGGTACATAGGGAACCCGCTCCTAGTCCCAAACCCGTCATCAATCGGCTCAGAGTCAGAGCAAGGCCAGCCCGCCTCGATCCATCCATCCATGTCTCTTCCGCGTCCCGGCCTCCCATCACACTACCAGCCCAAACTCCCCGTCCTCGGCCAACCAAAAATCCGGTTAATCTAATCTAAATTAAAAAAAAAACAAAAGTAGGAATCCGGTGCCCGTGCTCAACATGTTTGGGTCGAGCACATCCATCCCACTGTCATCCTCCGTGTCCGAGATTTGGCCGGTTTTGTCAAAGACGTCTATTTCTTTCGTGTCTTGCTCTTTTTTTTTCTCTTCTTAATTAACGGCGTACGCGTGCATCTCCAGCCATGCATTCCTGCATGTTCTTCAGTTCTGACACGGGCATGGCATCAACTAATAAGTGTTACTCATCACAGCCACAAACACTGACGATGAGCCGAATGCAGCCCTGCATCTGCATAAATATAATCTAGGAGTATTAGTTAAGAGCATCGATCACCCACCGTACTTACTGTGGTTGCACAATTAAACAAAACCTGCTGTTTTTGGCTAGGGTTCGCCCACATGATCCGGCACTGTGGCACGAGGGCCTTTCCCGTTCCGGACATGCATGCATGCTCCCGGCAGTGGGAGCTTAGCTAGCGAAGCAAGTGGCCCACGGTGAGCAGATGCTATCCTAAACAACTAATAAGTGTTACTTATCCAGATTCTAGAGTCCTAGACTCCTAGTACTTGGATGCAATTATGCAACTGCTTTGCATTATGATACGCCCTGATCCGGATTTTAAAACTCATGTTCGGTGGCATGGTATCAACCGCTTGCATGATCCGGGTGCGTGCATGCATGGGCGCGTGTTCTTTAATCCTACGTGATGTCCTCTCTTGAGTCGATAGCACTATAGCTGAGATAGAATACTCTACTCGTAGAATCTGGATTTTGTTATGGAAAGATGTGTGGTAGTCTAGTGTGTTTTTACGAATTGCCATGTTTCCTGGGATGAATACTTGGCGCTGGCTTAGCAGTTCGAGAGCGCGAGCGGTGCCAGGGTCAGGTTAATTTGCCCGTATAGGGACTTGGAGCCACATGATCGGTGGTAAGGGCATCTCCAGCCGTCCCCCAGAGCCGTCCCCCAGAGCTCTCCAGGGGGCTTTTTTCGCGGCGGATCACCACTCGGCCCCCAGAGACCCAAATAGCGCCGTTTCAGCGCTATTTGGCGCCGCGACACCCAGGCCGAACCCAGCCCGCTGGGTTCGGCCTGGGGGGCGAAACTGCGCGGCCGTGCGTGCGGGCCAGCTCTATCAGCGACGCGACGAGAAAGCGCGCGAACAGGATCCACCGGCCGTGACCTTCTTCTCGGCGCCCGCGTCGTCAAAGGCTGCCGGAGTTATGGCGTGGCGGCCGGCCAGTGCATGCGCCCCGTCAAAGACTGGCGGATTAATGGCGGGGGCGGCAGCGGTGACACGCGCGGCGCGGCGACTGGCCCGCCAGGCTATAAAAATGGTGTCCACCCCTCTCCGTCCGCACATTCTCGCCTCCTCCTCGCCGTTCTTCTCCATCCTCGCCGTTTTTCTCCATCCTCATCCTCGCCGCAATGGACCATCTCTGGGACGCGTGGCCCGAGAGCGACGACGACGAGCTGCAGCCAGCGCAGCAAGTGGCGCCGGAGCAGCTTCCGGCACAGCAGGTGGCGCCGGAGCCGCAGCCCGTATGGCCCGAGCAGCACGCCCGGCTGTACTCCTTCGAAACCGCGCAGAACGAGGACGCGTACCGCGAGGTCCGCGGCGTCCTCGAGCAGGCGGCGGAGGCGGCCGCCATTCGGGCCTCTCTGGAGACACACCAGAGGGAAGAAGCGGCGCGAGAGGTGCGCCGGCAGATGGGCGAGCGCGCTGCCTCGGCCGGGCAGGAGGGCATCATCGCCCTGTACGAGGCCGACCGGCGACAGGTGGCGCTGCAGAGCGAGCGGCGCAACCGTCCGCCCTCCGAGCAGGCGCAGATGCACCGGCTGCGGGTGCAAGCCCGAGGCGAGGCAGGGCGAAGCTGGTCCCTCCAACCAGCTGGTGGCGAAGGAGCGCCGCGACGAGGACGCCGCTGAAGACGACGATGCGTAGGGGTTGTCGTCGCGTAGATCAATAAATAAGTTTTAGTTTAAATTTCCGTCGATGTTTAGTTTGAATTTCCGTCGAATATGTACGCGATTCGCTTAAATCAATGAATTTCGTCTAGTTTTTCAAATTGCGTTTGTTTGGGCCGGAATTTGGGCTCGAGAGCGACTGGGAACGCTGCCCCCCCAGGTTCCAGAATAGCGCCGTTTGGCGCCGCGGCGGCCCCAAAACGGCGGCGTTTTGGGCCCTGGGGGGCGCAACGGCTGGAGACGCCCTAAGGGTTTGTGGTGCAAGCTAGCTAACACCACGACATGAGCTGATGTTAGCGGATCTTCTTTCTTTGGTCGTTGTATTACTTCAAGAACACCCACGCCACGTTCTTAGCAATGTTGCTGTTGATCACAAGCATTTGTTCAGGATGTCCGTTGAGCAGCAAAGATGTGCCTGCCAGCAGGGAGAATAGCAAACAGTTAAGAAAAGAAAAAAAAATCACACACGCCGACAGATTGACTCTTAGATTGATCTCCCGCAGGACCCAATGGCCTGTAGGACCCCCCGGTCAACCGCGCCCTGATCGGGGGCGTCCAACCGGTGTCTTGTTGGTGGGCTCATGTGACCTGCGTATATAAAAGTGGGGGGGGGGGGCACGCAGTACGAAGTTCACACGCCGCCAGACACCCCACCCACACCTTTTCCGATCTAGGGTTCCTACGCAAGGCTCACGAAAAGCTCCAGCACTGCCAGGATATCAACCTCTACTCCATCGTCCTCGAAGGGAACCGAAGGTGGTATCCCCCCTCCCCCCCCCCCCCCCCCCGCTCTCTCTCTCTCTCTCTCGAATCAACAAGTCACAAAGGCAAAGCATTGCATCCACCGATTACAATCTAGACTAGCTAGAACTAACAGTAAAACATTGGTATCAGAGCACAAGTTGCTAGGCTCTAGATTGTTTCGGTACAGAGAAGGAAAAAAAGAAAGAAAAAGGAATCTCCCACCCGAAAGTCAAAACCATAAATTCCTAACAGAATAGAGCGAAGAAAGGGGAAAAGAAATACCTCACCTGGCACCAGTGCGCCGCCGTCGTGGCCGCGCCGTTCCTCTCTATCCCGTGTGCATCCTAGGAGGCACGGGAAGAAGAACAAGCCGGGGAGGAGAAAGGGGCACCTCAGCCAATCCGTCGACGGCGGCGCGCCTAACGCTAAGGGAAAACGCACTACCGGCGATGGGGAGGCAATGGCGCCGCCATCAAGTTGTGTGTTCTAATTTCGACCAACGTTGGATTATTCATGGAACTGTTGTTATTTCCTCACTTCATTGTGGTTTTCAGGAGGGTACTACTTGATGAGCTGCATCAAGGACGTTCCAACTCTTAGAGGTGACAACTATAGTGAATGGAGGAAGAAGGTGGATTTGGCCTTCGTATGTGCTGAGGTTGACTAGGCTGTGGACAATCCATAGCCAGTCAAGCCCAAAGAGCCAAAAAGAGAGACAGCTGATGATGATGCTTCATGGGAGAAAAAGAAAGAGGACTATGCTCATTTGGAGTTGTCATATTCCATCAAAAACCAAAAGTGACAAACAGCCAACAAAAAGTGTATGGCATTTATAAAGAATACAATTAAGAACGTCATTGTGGGCTCAATTGCAGAGTGTGCTTCTGTAAGGGAGTTCCTAGAAAAGATAGAGTCAGTTCACTGGCTCTTCAAAGGGAGATGACACCCAGCTAATTAAACAACTGATAACAGAAAAGTACACCGGAGGTGCACATGGCATACGGGAGCACATCCTAAGGATGAGCAACATGGCACCTAAGTTTACACCCATAGATGCTGATCTGGAGCTCAAGCCAGCACTCCTTGTCCATTTGATCATGGCTTCATTGCCAAATCAGTTTGATAACTACAACATGGCCCCTGAAAAATGGGATGTTGGAACGACTATAGCCATGTGCGTGCCAGAGGAGGACAGACTTAAAGCCTCACATGGTGGTTCTTTAAACTATATGAAGGATAACGAGAAAAGGAACTATAATCAAAGCAACTCTGGTTCTCCTTCCAAAGCACATGAAAAGGCTCCCTCACAGTATCAGCATCAACATCAGCAAAAGTCTCATCCATCTCTTCTAGTGGACAAAGACACATGTCTCCACTGCAAGAAGACTAGGCATTACAGGTGAGATTGCCCAGAATGGCTAAAGTACATAATGGCAAAGAAAGCTAACAATGTTGTTTCCTTTGTAAATGAATCCATGTATACATAGTTTTCAAAATCTACTTGGTGGATTGACTCAGGTGCAACTGTTCATGTTGCAAATGTTTTACAGTGATTCAATTAGACCTGGACTATGTTAAGAAGCAAAAGATGAATTGAGGTCGCTAATGGAGTTAAAGCAGACGTTCAAGCTATTGGCAACATCTCCTTGGAGTTAACAGATGGTTTCATGATTTGAAGGGGTCGTTGCATAGAAAACAAAAAATTTCCTACGTGAGAGACACCCGAAAGGCCAAGATCTAATCTAGGAGACGAAGTGCAACGGGAAACAAGAGGGTTAAGGAGAACACATACCCTCGAAGACTCAAAGTGGTACGAGATCAAATCTCGTTGTTGGCGTAGTCGTACTCACACCGATCCCGATAGCGAGAAGATGGGCACCGCAATCCGGCGGTGCATCCGTGATCGGTCACACGTACGGTTGATGACGACCTCCGTTCCCTCGTTCCAGCGGGGCGCGGAAGTAGAGGATCCCTTGGAACTCCAGCAGCACGACGACGTGGTGGTGGTGAAGAATCCCACGGTCAGGGCTTCGCCAAGCCGGAGACCATGAAATGGAGCAGCGGGTGGAGGGAAAGGGAAGTGGCCAAGTGTGTGAAGGAGGGAGAGCTCTCACCCTCCTTTTATAGGAGAGGGGGGAGGCAGCCCAAGGGGGGTGCGGCCAGCCCATGGGTGTGCCCCCACCTCTTCCCTCATCATGTGAGTGGACACTCCACTCACCTCCACTCATTTTCCCATTATTTCCCACTTGGAAAATCCAAAGGTTTTCTTTTAATAAATAAATAAAACATTTTTATTTCTTTATTTATATTTGTTAATTCCATTAACAAACATTTGCATATAGCACCTCGAATCATTTGTTAATTCTATTAACAACCATTCGACGAAAAACCCCTTGAACTAATTCAATTTTCCCCGAAACAATTTCGGTGATGCCAAAAATATTCTTTGATATTCCGTATCCTCTCAAACGCGTCATCAAACCTTAAGTGTGTCACCCTACGGTTCGCGAATAAGATAGACATGATCGAGACTCCTCTCCGATCAATAATCAACAGCGGGATCTGGAGATCCGTGATGACTCCTATATATTCAACGATGACTCTCGTGATCGTGTGAACCAACAACGCCGTGAACTATTCCCTTTGTCTCGCGATATTTTACTTGTCCGAGATTCGATCATTGGTATCAACCATACCTTGTTCAATCTCGTTACCGACAAGTACTCTTTTCTCGTTCCCGTGATATAACATCCTTTGTGATCATATCACGTGCTTGCAAGCGGTTTCGATGTGATATCACCGAGAGGGCCCAGAGTATATCTCTCTGTCATTTGGATGGACAAATCCCACTCTTGATCCATGATCCTCAACTAATACTTTCCGAATACTTAACGACACCTTTATAGTCACCCTGTTACGGTGTGACGTTTGATGCCATCAAAGCACTCTTCCGGTATCAGCGATTGACATGATCTCATGGTCTAAGGAATAACTTACTTCGTATGTTTGATATAACAATGTAAACTAAATGACTTGATGGCATTGCTATATTCTCTTTGGGTATATGTTCATCACATCATTCTTCTAATGACATGACCCCGTTATTAATAACATCCAATGTTCATGATCAGGAAACCTTGATCATCTATTAATCAACGAGCTAGTTAAAAGAGAGGCTTTACTAGAAACCATTGTTTGTTTATTAAGCACACATGTATCAACGTTTCCGGTTAATACAATTCTAGCATGAGAAATAAACATTCATCATAAATAAGTAATAAGATAATAACCATTTTATTATTGCCTCTCGGGAATATTCCCTTCAGTCTCCCACTTGCACTAGAGTCAATAATCTAGTCTGTAAGCACTTTAACACATATGGCGTACCAGTGTTATTACCATGCTTCGCATGCGGTAAACATCATCAAAAAGATCTGAACTGTTCAGGTCCTATTGTATTTGCATGTTCTTTGCGTCTACACGCATCACTCATTCTCTAATGAGATGGTTTGTATATATATGGTCAATTGGTGAAAACTTAATTCCTCAGCTTAAACTGATGTCACTAACATTGTGAAAATGTAGCTTCATAGTGTTAGCATTCTTGGAAACTCACCAAGTTCCGGTGATACCTTAATTCCTCAGCTTAAACTGATGTTACTAACATTGTGCAAATGTAGCTTCATAGTTTCAGCATTCTTGGAAATTCACCAAGTTCAATAAAGAACTCCTTGACACAAAATACGCTTATAATCAGTTGTTAACACAACGATATACTTTAGCCTTTGTTGCAGTATCTGTCACAATATTTTAATTTTGAAACTCTTTCAAATCCAGCATGGAACTTTCTTCCATCCTATTGTGCTACCCTTCATCACATATTTTAATTGAGATAAAATTACTTGAATAAATGACAAGATGTAACATCCCAATTTTGCTAACAAAAGTGTGTGGTGTTGTGTTCATCTCATACATGCATGAAACAACAATTTTAAACCATGTTGAAACAATTTAAATTGTGAAATTAAATGGTTTCAGAAAATCCCCCAAAAAGTACTTAATTTGGGTTCCAAAATTTTGTATTGAAAAATAATTCAAATGTACCAACCCAAGTTATGGTTTTGTTGGAAATTTCATGAGCTTTCCAAAGATAATTTTTGCCAAATTTTATCTTTTCAAAAAGGCCCTCAAAAGGTTGTTTTCTGTTCTGGTTTATAATGAAAAAGGGCTAAGTTGTAGTTTTTAAAATCTTCCAGGGGGTTATGGGGAAAAAGACCCTTTGTCTTCTTCCTCCCCGAGTAAAGCAGACAGCTCGCCGGAGAGCTGCTGCCACGCAGCTGCTACCCGCCCCATCGCGCGGATGACCTCTCCTGGACGCCGTGGCCTCCCATCTCTGCTTCCATTCGCTCACGTACCCCCTCCATCTCTGTACCTCCCCGGAGAACGACCTAACCCTAACCGAAACCTTGCCGCCGGCCGCCGCACGAATCGCCGACGCCTCCGGCAACCCCGCAGGGAATTGAAGCCACCACGGGCCCCGCCGTGCTCTACTCTACCTCTGGGATGAACGCCGCCTCCCGGGACGTTCGGAATCAAGCGAATCGGGTCTTCTTCCTCCTCTCCGGCCGCCGGTCCCCGTCGCTCGTCGCCGTCGATTTCAGCCACGCCTCACCTCCCCATCACCTCCATAATCCTCACGGTGAGCCTCTCCATCTCCCAGTACCCTCCGTTCGAGCTATAGTCGTCGCTTCCGTCATCGCCACCGCGAACCACCGCCGGCCGCCGAAGTTGTGCACGGTGCCGTCGCTCCGACGACCTTCAGTGGGTGGCGCCGCCACCACTGGGTCCGCCTCAGCGAGGCCTTCCGAACGCACATACGTGCGCTTCCAGGGTCGCCGCGGTTCACCGGCGGCGACCACCTCTGTCCCTGCTCCGGTGGCCACCGACGTCATGATGACATCATGGCTACGTCATCGTGGGCCCCTGCCAGTTTAATTATTTTCAAAAAATGAAATAAACCAAATCAGGCACTGACACTTGGGCCCCATCCTTTAATAAATTACAGAAAATGAATGAACTTTATAAAATGAATAACTTTTGTTTTATTACTCAGCAAAATAAAATAAAAATATGGTTTTGTTCAGAAAAATGTACTCTCTCCAAATATGTCATTTTCAATCATGTTTGAGAAAGTTGAAAAATGACCTTTATTTTAATGTTGTTTAATCATTTAAAAATAGAAAAATAAGTTTTTATTCACTAAAATTAGAAAAATAAAAGTTATATACCAAATTGCTCAAAATGACAAGTGCAACATGTTTATGATGTTTTCAAACCCATTTGAGCAACTAAAATGGTACTCACTTCCATAATCGCCCGAAACCCCCTCCGGGGTCTATTTCGGGACTTTTTCACTAAAACTGCTTCTCTGACATACGAACCCTAGCAACTCATCGAACATGTTTAGGGCTTTATTTCAGTGCATTAAATTGCTCATGCATACATATTGCGCATTGCATCGATGCCATGTGTTGATTGTTATTTCTCTTTCGGTGTTTGTTTCCCCCTCGGTAGAACGTGACTCCGAAGAGAAGACCAGCAATCCAACGACGAATACTTGATCTTAATCGACAACTCAACCACTTATTCCAGAAGATTCTCATCTGGTTTTCTTATAACCAAGGCAAGCATAACCTCTTATCTGCTCATATATGATTTCAATGTGTTTTGAATCCTCGTACTTTGCATTCGGTTCCAAACTATTTGATGTCGGTAGATAGAGTTCTCCTATACTTGCTGCATCGCCTATATATCCTGATTCACTGCTCCTAGCAGCTATAGGTTTGATTGTGCGCGCCTCGTTAAAGCCCGTGAGTCTTGCTTAGCCATGTCTAGTTGTGATCTGATCCATCCGGTTGATGAATCTGGTCAAATGTGTGAATCTACTTTGTCAGGTTGTTGTGATTTATATTATCTTTGATAACTTGACTAAATACTGGCATGGATGTGAGGCCACAATGGGTTGTGGCGTTTTGTCCTGTTCATGCCCCTAGGAGCGAGTTCTCGCCTTCGAAGCCAAGACTGAGCGTGCAACCACACGAGCGAGCCAATGAACCTCGCCTGACTAACTAACTTGTTTAGCCACATCCATGAGTCACGTAGTTTGATCTTTCCATCTGCGTGTGAGTCAGAAAACAATTTGGAGAAAACTTAGGGCGTGACCGGGACAAGTGATGGACGTACACGGATCTTGATCCCGACTCACAGAACAGGTGCCGTCAGGAGGTGGCCAACTCCCTGTTGACGGGGTGGCCCTGTTTGGGTTGACTCATGGATAGGGTTACGCAAGGTAAAGGTCGGAGCCAACCACCCTCTGTCGCGCTCCCAAGGAGCGTACATGTGGCGTTAAGAGTCGGATGGTACATGTGGGTAAAGTGTACCCCCTACAGGGATAAATCTTTTCGAAAAGCCGTGTCTGCGGTTAAAGACGACTTGGTGACGGATTCTGTGATCATAGATAACTTCAACGGAATGACTAAAACTTGTCAACCATGATTGAAGGGTGCCTCCCCGGAGATGTCGGGAGGGGTGATCCTTGTAGCATGAGATAGTGTGGGAATGAGAAAGACTTGGTGGAATACAAGAAGATGATGATATCAGTAGTTGAGTAGGTTTCTCATCTGTTTTGAAAATATTCTATGAGACGTGCTATTCTTCCTCGATTTCAAAAACAAAGATTGCTTTACGCAAATCAGCCTTCATAAAACCCTTTCTGGAGATAGCAGATATATAATAGGTTAACTAAGTCTTGTTGAGTACCTCCCGTACTCAGGTTTGCTTAATTTTTGTTCAGGAGAAGAACTCCATCGGTGGTGTTTCAGCGTGGACATCGACGAGTAGTTTGGGGTTCCCAGGTAGCAGCCTGGAATCTATGGGCTGGGACGTCGCCTTATGTTGCGGCCTCTTAGGCCTTTTTGGTTCTTGTTGATTAGCAACATAATTTGCCTTCCGTTGTCTGATGTAATGTTGGGTCGTGTGACCTCTGTTTGTAAGCTATACTCTAGTAACACCTGTTTAATACAAGTTTCATGTTTAGAGTACTGCTTTGATCGGTTGTTGGTTTCGAGCTCATTGTTATACAGTTTTGGCTATGTCTGCATAGTTGTCGCAGTCGAGGGGTTGTGGAGCCGATGATCCATGTCCGAGCCCGCCTGTCGATGTGATCGGCCTGGGGCGAGGTAACCCCAGTAACCCTCGATTGTTGTTGCACTTTCTAGACACATAGCAGCTCTGTATAGCTTTGGTCCCGTTTCCTTCAGTTTCATTCGATTCGTGGACGCTTTGATATGCATAGTTGGTTATGACTAGCATGGATACAAGGAGTAGTAGACTGGGGATCCGGACTACGTGTCGATGAATCCAGTCTGCCTGCCGTTGTTTGTTGCGGCCGGGGCTGGTAACCCTGAAGCCCTTGAGAGTCCATGGCTAGGAGCACATAACAGTATGTATATCTCTGGGTCCGGGGTCGTGACAAGTCTTGGTATCAGAGCAGGACTGCTTGTAGGAAAACCTTACTGCTTGGTCGATGTCGAGTCTAGAGTTTATGAAAACTATTTTGAAACTCGAAATGGATTGTGAAAAACCTTCTTAGGACTCTTTTTACTCCTTATCCTGTATCGCTCTAACTCTGGGTCACCTTACCTGTTTTGATTTGAAAAGGTTCTGATTATTCAAAACTTAGGTGCCTCCTTTGGCAAGGACGTTGTTACCCAAGTTGACTTAGTGTTAAAGTTTCTAGAGTCGTGTGTGTTCCATGTTCCGTTATCTCTCGTTTAAAATGGGAGATTTCCTTCCCTTCATAATCTCTCGAAGTTGTGTGGGTTTTACATACTTATGTTCTAGAGTTTCAAATCCTGAACCTCGAGATCCGCTTTCCATCTCGAATGTATCCGTTATCCTCTGTTCAAACTCTTCCGGAGCTATGCTTGTCTGTTTGGAAAGATACTTCGTGATTGCTATTCATAGTGTCCTTTAAGACACTAAGAGAGTAGTTACTCCTTTCGTTGTGTTCTAATCCTTGGACTTGAACCGAAGGTCCCGGAATGTGCTGAATTGTGGTGGGTTGAACCATGTGGTTTCATAACCATGTGATGCTCACTCTATCAGTACAGGATGCTGACCTTTTACCCAAGTTATGTTTCATTGAATCCTGAGGAATCTGTTTTACCTCGGGGTGGCTAGGAAATTCCCACTCTAATAGCCATAGGCTCTCTACCGGAACCAAAAGGGATCACAACAAGAGTGATCATCCAGAAATTCACATCTTTGTTCTCGACTCAGCTATACCTCTCTTTTAGCATGGGTTTTACCAATGCGTATTACACTGTGCATTCACCGTGATCTCTGGATTTTCCAGAGCATGGTCTTAATCTTTAGTTTCTTTCCTACCTTTGTCCATGGTTGGACACCAAGTTTCATATGTGTGTTGGAGTCTTCCAATGCATTTGCTCCTGTTTTCCGTCAAAACGTTCCACCCTGGTATGTCAGGAGAAACAAACTCCAGTACCTCGTTCACCTCGAGAACCAGGTGAAAGTTTTGTAATTCGCAGATTAAAGAAATTTCACTAGCTTCTATTCTGCTCTACCTTTGAGTATCACACTCTTAGATATCAAGAGGTCGTGTTAAGTTCCATGGCCTTAATGATGAAGTGATGCTCTTACCGTCTTCACTCCCCCTTCCTCCAAGCTTGAATGCTTGAGAATGATGGGTCTGTTCATCGACATGTGTATCTGCTATTCCTAGCAATTCTTATTACTTTGGAAACCTAAGAAACATCTGTATCCTTCTTAGCACTACTGGTCACCCAGCCTCTGTTTGAAGTTGACTGAGTCACCAAATCCGTTCAATCCGGTGCACACTTTTGGTCAGAGAGATAGATTCGTACCAAAGCTCTCAAGACCATATCAATTGCTTTGAAAAGCAAGATTCCTTCCGAACTCAAAGACATACCGGTGGTTCGTGATATCCTGGTTGCCTTTCCAGGAGTATCACCAGGTTGTCATCTGGCCGTGATGTCTAAACGAAGGGTAGTTTGAACTACTCTTTTCTCCAAGAAACTACGCTAGACACCTTGGACTAGTTGGTTGAGCTTAAACAACAACTTGGAGAGTTGAAAGGCAAAAGCTCCGCCTAACTGGATTCTTTGTTAAGGGATGTCTAGTTTCCTTTGGGTTGAAGCTTGATAGTATCTCTCCAGTGGACATGCCATCATTCCTACCTTGGTTTGATTTGGGCTATCTTCAAACCAAGATCAGATCCAAGGACTGTCTTGATGGTGTTTCCAATCATGGTGTTTTACCTGGTACACCTTCATGTCCTTTGGTCTAACCAATGTTCTGCCTTATTCATATATCATATGAATCTCTCTTCTCGGAGTATCTTGATAAGAGTGTTGTCGAGCCCATCGATGACATCCCTATTTTCTCCAAGTTGCAAGAGGTTCATGTTGAACACTTGGCACTAATGTTGGGAAACTTTCGAGAACCATCTTTGTTCCATTACGAAGATTTTGCTCTCGGTGTTCGAAGTGACTTTCTCGGGTTCATGTTCTTTTGGTGAAAGTTGTCGTCGTGGATTCGAGAAGAGTTTTCTTGTTCCTTCGGGAATAATTCCAAGTCGGTCATGTACGTGTGGACTATTCTTGAGATGGTAGGACGTTACCTCCATTCCTTGAAGAAGTTGTACATCCACACAAGGCCACTGACTGACCATTCGTGAAAGATAAGAAGTCTATGAACTTCGTTATCTGTGTATCGTCTCCCCAACAAGGACTCCGATGTGTTCCTCCGTAAGGAATCCATGTAGGTGCAACCGTCTTTCACAAGTTGCTAATACATGAGTTCCGTAATCCTGCCCATCTTCTTGAGCTTGGCATCGTAGTTCATATCTTGAGAATCCAACATATGTATCTCGTTGGTAAACGGTGCAAATCTCTTCGCTCAAACATACCGAGCCTGAGCTATAAATCCACTAACCAGAGCTGAATCTCAAGCAGCAACGATGGTTGGTGTTTTCCCAAGGGTATTGAATCAGGTCTTCTCAAAATACGGCATGGTTGATGTTGTGGTTGACACAATTAGCCGGAAGGTCTAATGTCATATCTCTTTTTGAATTCGTAAGAACAACCACTCTCCATGAGAATTCTTGTGTGACTCGTTCTAACAAGTTTTCCCTCCCTGTTTTTCCAAACCGGAGTTATACTTTCACTTGATGACCTACATAAGGCTTGTCGTGAGCCTGTTGTCTGTATCTAGAACATCAAGGAAAACTTGGAAATTGCTATTTCCAATATCTCTCTGTTGAACTTCCAAAACCTTTCTTTCAGTGGAAACAAATTCATCATGAGAACATCTCTTGGTGTTTCGTAACCGCCGTTGATCAGTTCCCTTTTTCAAGTTGTTAGTACCTGAAGTTCTGTTCATCTCACACATTGTGTGAATTTGTCAATTACTTCAGCTATGGGATCTTAACCATGTGGTAGATGTATGGTTACGTCCAAACCACGATAGGAAAGAGATTCCTTATTTCCTTCCGGTATTCTAACCCCCGTCGGTTACCCATCATTCTGGTGTGACCAAGAACTCTTCCCGTTATACGGTGTTTCAATATCTTTGGTTACTTGTCTCCTGTTATGAAGTAACATCCCGATTCTTGACAAAGTTTTCGACAAACTTTAGCGGAATGAAAGTTCCGTTATCTTCCGTGTCCACTCGAAGAGTGAACATGATCCTGTATCAAATTTTCTCCAACGCACGAATTATAGTGTTTTCTCGTGTTTTCCCTCGTCTACGGATATTACGTTGTGGTATCCAAGACAATCCTTTCCATCTTGGTATTCAGTTTTAAGAAACCTCGCTGCCGAAAGTTGTTCAACCTTTCTTCTTCAAAAGGATTTAAAGTCTTGTGCAAAGCTCATATTCTAAATCCTTTCAATACCAATCGTCCACAAACTTGAAACGATCTTCTATTCACTCCGTTACCTTGATGTGTTTCATGCCTGTTAACTCAAACGTTCTTTATGAACATTCCTATCATGAGTTAGTCATGAGATACTCGATCTTCGTAAATATCAGCTCCTAAGAGTTTTCTCTCTCATCTAAGGTGTAGCCGCAGCATATCTTCACAAGTGCTACAGATCAGCCTCTTTCAGAAGAGAACCGAAGGTTCGAGAAGTTCGTTCAAAACCGGTGTTCCTTCTTTCTTCTCCTTCGGGAATCTCGGGACGAGATTCTTGTAAGGGGGGTAGATTTGTAACATCCCAATTTTGCTAACAAAAGTGTGTGGTGTTGTGTTCATCTCATACATGCATGAAACAACAATTTTAAACCATGTTGAAACAATTTAAATTGTGAAATTAAATGGTTTCAGAAAATCCCCCAAAAAGTACTTAATTTGGGTTCCAAAATTTTGTATTGAAAAATAATTCAAATGTACCAACCCAAGTTATGGTTTTGTTGGAAATTTCATGAGCTTTCCAAAGATAATTTTTGCCAAATTTTATCTTTTCAAAAAGGCCCTCAAAAGGTTGTTTTCTGTTCTGGTTTATAATGGAAAAGGGCTAAGTTGTAGTTTTTAAAATCTTCCAGGGGGTTATGGGGAAAATGACCCTTTGTCTTCTTCCTCCCCGAGTGAAGCAGACAACTCGCCGGAGAGCTGCTGCCACGCAGCTGCTACCCGCCCCATCGCGCGGATGACCTCTCCTGGACGCCGTGGCCTCCCATCTCTGCTTCCATTCGCTCACGTACCCCCTCCATCTCTGTACCTCCCCGGAGAACGACCTAACCCTAACCAAAACCTTGTCGCCGGCCGCCGCACGAATCGCCGACCCCTCCGGCAACCCCGCAGGGAATTCAAGCCACCACGGGCCCCGCCGTGCTCTACTCTACCTCTGGGCTGAACGCCGCCTCCCGGGACGTTCGGAATCAAGCGAATCGGGTCTTCTTCCTCCTCTCCGGCCGCCGGTCCCCGTCGCTCGTCGCCGTCGATTTCAGCCACACCTCACCTCCCCATCACCTCCATAATCCTCACGGTGAGCCTCTCCATCTCCCAGTACCCTCCGTTCGAGCTATAGTCGTCGCTTCCGTCATCGCCACCGCGAACCACCGCCGGCCGCCGCAGTTGTGCACGGTGTCGTCGCTCCGACGACCTTCAGCGGGTGGCGCCGCCACCACTGGGTCCGCCACAGCGAGGCCTTCCGAACGCACATAAGTGCGCTTCCAGGGTCGCCGCGGTTCACTGGCGGCGACCACCTCTGTCCCTGCTCCGGTGGCCACCGACGTCACGATGACGTCATGGCTACGTCATCGTGAGCCCCTGCCAGTTTAACTATTTTCAAAAAATGAAATAAACCAAATCAGGCACTGACTCTTGGGCCCCATCCTTTAATAAATTACAGAAAATGAATGAACTTTATAAAATGAATAACTTTTGTTTTATTACTCAGAAAAATAAAATAAAATATGGTTTTGTTCAGAAAAATGTACTCTCTCCAAATATGTCATTTTCAATCATGTTTGAGAAAGTTGAAAAATGACCTTTATTTTAATGTTGTTTAATCATTTAAAAATAGAAAAATAAGTTTTCATTCACTAAAATTAGAAAAATAAAAGTTATATACCAAATTGCTCAAAATGACAAGTGCAACATGTTTATGATGTTTTCAAACCCATTTGAGCAACTAAAATGGTACTCACTTCCATAATCGCCCGAAACCCCCTCCGGGGTCTATTTCGGGACTTTTTCACTAAAACTGCTTCTCTGATATACGAACCCTAGCAACTCATCGAACATGTTTAGGGCTTTATTTCAGTGCATTAAATTGCTCATGCATACATATTGCGCATTGCATCGATGCCATGTGTTGATTGTTATTTCTCTTTCGGTGTTTGTTTCCCCCTCGGTAGAACGTGACTCCGAAGAGAAGGCCAGCAATCCAACGACGAATACTTGATCTTAATCGACAAGTCAAACACTTATTCCAGAAGATTCTCATCTGGTTTTCTTATAACCAAGGCAAGCATAACCTCTTATCTGCTCATATATGATTTCAACGTGTTTTGAATCCTCGTACTTTGCATTCGGTTCCAAACTATTTGATGTCGGTAGATAGGGTTCTCCTATACTTGCTGCATCGCCTATATATCCTGATCCACTGCTCCTAGCAGCTATAGGTTTGATTGTGCGCGCCTCGTTAAAGCCCGTGAGTCTTGCTTAGCCATGCCTAGTTGTGATCTGATCCATCCGGTTGATGAATCTGGTCAAATGCGTGAATCTACTTTGTCAGGTTGTTGTGATTTATATTAACTTTGATAACTTGACTAAATACTGGCATGGATGTGAGGCCACAATGGGTTGTGGCGTTTTGTCCTGTTCATGCCCCTAGGAGCGAGTTCTCGCCTTCGAAGCCAAGACTGAGCGTGCAACCACACGAGCGAGCCAATGAACCTCGCCTGACTAACTAACTTGTTTAGCCACATCCATGAGTCACGTAGTTTGATCTTTCCATCTGCGTGTGAGTCAGAAAACGATTTGGAGAAAACTTAGGGCGTGACCGGGACAAGTGATGGACGTACACGGATCTTGATCCCGACTCACAGAACAGGTGCCGTCAGGAGGTGGCCAACTCCCTGTTGACGGGGTGGCCCTGTTTGGGTTGACTCATGGATAGGGTTACGCAAGGTAAAGGTCGAAGCCAACCACCCTCTGCCGCGCTCCCAAGGAGCGTACATGTGGCGTTAAGAGTCGGATGGTACGTGTGGGTAAAGTGTACCCCCTGCAGGGATAAATCTTTTCGAAAAGCCGTGTCTGCGGTTAAAGACGACTTGGTGACGGATTCTGTGATCATAGATAACTTCAACGGAATGACTAAAACTTGTCAACCATGATTGATGGGTGCCTCCCCGGAGATGCCGGGAGGGGTGATCCTTGTAGCATGAGATAGTGTGGGAATGAGAAAGACTTGGTGGAATACAAGAAGATGATGATATCAGTAGTTGAGTAGCTTTCTCATCTGTTTTGAAAATATTCTATGAGACGTGCTATTCTTCCTCGATTTTCAAAAACAAAGATTGCTTTACGCAAATCAGCCTTCATAAAACCCTTTCTGGAGATAGCAGATATATAATAGGTTAACTAAGTCTTGTTGAGTACCTCCCGTACTCAGGTTTGCTTAATTTTGGTTCAGGAGAAGAACTCCATCGGTGGTGTTTCAGCGTGGACATCGACGAGTAGTTTGGGGTTCCCAGGTAGCAGCCTGGAATCTATGGGCTGGGACGTCGCCTTATGTTGCGGCCTCTTAGGCCTTTTTGGTTCTTGTTGATTAGCAACATAATTTGCCTTCCGTTGTCTGATGTAATGTTGGGTCGTGTGACCTCTGTTTGTAAGCTATACTCTAGTAACACCTGTTTAATACAAGTTTCATGTTTAGAGTACTGCTTTGATCGGTTGTTGGTTTCGAGCTCATTGTTATACAGTTTTGGCTATGCCTGCATAGTTGTCGCAGTCGAGGGGTTGTGGAACCGATGATCCATGTACGAGCCCGCCTGTCGATGTGATCGGTCTGGGGCGAGGTAACCCCAGTAACCCTCGATTGTTGTTGCACTTTCTGGACACATAGCAGCTCTGTATAGCTTTGGTCCCGTTTCCTTCAGTTTCATTCGATTCGTGGACGCTTTGATATGCATAGTTGGTTATGACTAGCATGGATACAAGGAGTAGTAGACTGGGGATCCGGACTACGTGCCGATGAATCCGGTCTGCCTGCCGTTGTTTGTTGCGGCCGGGGCTGGTAACCCTGAAGCCCTTGAGAGTCCATGGCTAGGAGAACATAACAGTATGTATATCTCTGGGTCCGGGGTCGTGACACAAGACTATTAGTGTAACATATTACAACTAATATTTTGTCATTACTATATAGGAAAACATATCCTTAGCATTTCTAAAATGACATAAGGATCTCTCCCACTGTTGTCTAATCATCATATGAATTATCCTACTATAACATTTTATAGCATAGGACTCATCTGGTTGTGTACATAGCATGGAAACATGACTTAGAAATCTCAATTTCAATGATGCTCATCATGTGTCTAAACACATGAATCTTGCTCAATTATTTTCCATGTGACAAGAACTCCTTCTTGTCATTTTCATATGTAATTTGGCTTCAATCATATCAGGTGCGTCAATCCATCTTGTATAGATATCGATGCCCAATATCTTCTAAGCCTTTCATCAATATGAAATCGAAAATATTAACCGTGTTAATTTAAAATACATACTTTCCAATCAACCATATGTCATCTACATAAAGTATTGGAAATATGTCATAGCGCTCCCACTTAATTTCTTGTAACTCTACAAGCATCTTTATCATTTATGATGGAATCAAACTCTTTTGATAAATTCATTAAGCTAAAGATTTCAACTTCGCTATGCTCACTTCAACCATTGAAGTGTGCATGCCTTTATAGCAACCTTTTGAATTTTACAAAACTCTCAGACTGTGTCAAGTACACATCCTTGATCAAACTTCCTCGAGAGGAGAGTTGGTTTTGTTATTCAACTGCCATATCATAATATGTAACTTTTTGCTAGAACTATCCGCAAAGACTAAAGCATCACTACGGAAGATCGAAATCTTGTAGTAGTCAACTCTTTGAACTTCGTCGAAAACAACTTTTCGGTAAGTATCCATGTCTTTGTCGCTATATAGACCCTTTTGCTATCGTTAGGCATCATGCCTATTGAAAGGACTACCAAGTCACATACTTGATATTCATACAAGGATACTATGGCGGATATAATGACTCATAGTCAATTTTACGAAGTCAGGGCCCATCATTTTCTTCCTTTATAAGGTCCAGGTCCTTTTGTTGTCAAAACAACACTTTACACTTAAACCACAAGTTGTTCTAATGAAGTACAAAGTTTTTGTACTTTTCTGGTACAGTTCGCAAACTCATTTGAAGTATCTACAACATTTGTAGTGTCTTATACTTAGTCAAAATAGTAAACCCCGGAACAACTTCCAGTGCTGCGCTACTCTTGACATGATAACGAAGATTCTCTAATCTCGTTGAATTTGTACTGTGCTCCCACTCACTTGTTTCACAAGAACTACTTTCTCGAGAAATCAACCCTTTCTGACAAACAACATTTGTCTTTTGGTTTGGTGATAGGAGAAATACCCAATGGATTCGTTGGGATAACCTTATAAACATATATGTATCCCATTTTGGTTGTAAACATTTTACACATGCTATGCATACCAAAACTTAAGAAAAATGACAATTCGGGTCATTACCCAAACCATATCTTATATGTTGTCAATTTCAATGGATCATGATGGTGCTCTTTTCAGTGTAAAAGCGGTTGTCCTTAATGTATAAACTACAAAATTATAATGGCAATTTTATTAATCTTACCATGTCAAACAGGGTTTGATTTTGTCTTTTGAATACTCCAATCTAATGTGGGGTATTCGAGAAGTATAAGTTGTAGAACAATTCTGCAACTTCTCAGATGTTTTGCTAAACTTGTAACTCAAACTTTATCCTTTATGATCCAATCATAAATACTTGATTATCTTGTTACATTGATTTTAACTTCATATTAACAACCTTTTGAACCAATTCAAAATGTCAAACTCTGTTCCCTTTAAATATATATACTCACATATCTACTTAAATCATCGACAGAATTTTATGAAGGAAAAATTAATCCACCATACATGACTACACATAATGGACTATATACATCAATATGTATAATCTCCACTAAATTAGTCGTCCATTCTACTTTGGCCTATGAACGGAATTCTAGCCATCTTTTGGAAGAGGTCTCACAAGCGTCAATTTATTCAAAACAAAATGACTCCGGAAGTCCATCAATATGGAGTTCCTTCATGTTTTCCTTTCCGATATGAACTAAAATGGTGGTGTCACAATTTAAGTGAAAATCTTTTACGTCTTGCAACGTTTAGCATTCAGTCTTATAGATGTTTACTTTACCAACATGATTTATATTAACATATCCATCAATTATGGAATATGGCCATCGTTTGAACAATCTCATTTGTTCTCACAAAAAACTAGAACAAAATAACAACTTATTAAGTCCTTAAAATAAATCTTGAATGTTTGGTTCGATACTACAATAAACACAATAACACTTTATTTATGTTCTTGTCATAATCGATTCCACATCTATTACTAGTTCCGTTTAGGCTCTTGTATTTCTTGCATTGCGTTGCTTTGTATGACAACTCATACCAACCAATGTGGTATCAAAATACCCAAAAATACTTTGTTAACTAGTAATACATCTATAACTTGTATATCAAGCATATACTCCTGAGTTGGACTTTTCCAGTTATCTTCTTTTCTGCCATATATCTATTTTCAATATTCCCTTTCCTTTACAGAAGAATCATTCAACATCAAACAATGCTAGTCGTACTAGCTCATTTTCTTTGGCGTGTTAGTCATATACTATCACCCATTGAGTCACACTTTGAGTTTGATTGTTCTACTAATATCACCATATTAATAGCATTCTTCTAGATTCCACTCTTAGCAATTTCCAAGTAAGGTAAACTACTTTACCCATACTTGTAATCCATCCCATCATAACAATTTTATGATTAAACTACTATAGCTCGAAGGAATGGATTTAGAGGATAATTTTTAGCGCCCAACTTTTTGGAATATTCAAACGCCTAGCGTCTTCAATCATTGCATATATTCAGATAATATAAGCAAACATTGTCACGCAAATTTGCATATATTCAGATAATATAAGCAAACATTGTCACGCTAAATTATACCCAGTCATGTTGCTACAAATAAGTTTCTAGATATCAATATATCTTTCACTTGATTGTTTCTGAAAACAACTCTTTTCAGTTCCAAAATCACCTTGATCAACAAAACATTCTTTTGAAGATAAAGTAATACGAAAGCAACCATGACTCTGGATTCTAAGTAGGAATTATTTGCTCTCTAGATTAATCAATCATTAACCATATGGAGCTAGGTAGGAAATACCAAAAATCTACAATAGGACTCAATTTTAAATTTCACTAATACGGTACCAATCTTAAATGGTATTTACCAGATCATAACAGTTATATCTTAATTAACAATCTAAGTGTAAGGTAGTTATGCCAATGAATACTACAATTTGTGCAAATTCACTTTGATTTGTTGTTCATGATAAATAAGTTCAAGTTAATTCAAAAATTAAACCATGAACTCCCACTCAAAAACAACATCCCTCTTAGTCGTCTTTAGTGCTTACACGAACCAAATTCACTACACCAAAACCGATCATCACGTGAGATGATGTAGCTTCAAAGGCGAACATCGACATGTTCATCATATCATCCATATGACTCATGCTTTACCTTTCGGTTACGTGTTCCGAGGCCATGTCTGTACATGCTAGGCTCGCCAAGTAGAACCGTAGTATTGCGTGTGTTTCAAGGCCATGTCTGTACATGCTAGGCTTGAAAATACCCGTTGTATGCGAACGTTGAGTCTGTCACACCCGATCATCACGTGGTGTCTCGAAACGACGAACTTTCTTAACGGTGCATACTTAAGGAAGAACACATTATTATCTTGATATTAAGTGAGAGGGATCATCTTATAATGCTACCATTGTTATCTAAGCAAAACAAGATGCATAAAAAGGATTAACATCACAGACATCACATGAAAGGATAACGTGATATGATATGGTCCTTCTTGCACTTGATCTCCATCATGTGCATTATGGTATGATCTCAATCATTCCACCCGCATGGTACCAAGTACCACGGTACCCCAAACTTGATTGTCCATCAATAAGAAGACAACCATATGGATACCTTCCGGTATATCAATAATTTACAAAATAGATCATCTCATAATCAAATTTGTAACATTGACCATATCACATCACATGCCCAGCAAAAACTAGTTAGACGCTTCTAATTTATTTTTGCATATTTTACGTAGCTTAGGGCTTTCGAGGATAGAACCGTTCATACCTACGAACATCAACCACAACGTTGATAAACATATTTTTAGCAACCCTTCGTAGATTAGATCTTAACTATAGTAGGAGAAACGGACACCCCCTTAGCCACAAGTGAGACAACTCTCGCGTACATAGTACACGTAAACTTAGTCTGGGGCAGCTTCATCTTACTATGCCACTAAGATCATAAAATACTCAAGGAGGCAATAACATGATCATCAACGCCCACATACTCATATGTGTTCAACCCGTACAAAACATCTACGCATAGATCCGGCTCTGATACCACTGAAGGCGTCGTTGCATAGAAAACAAAAAATTTCCTACGCGAGAGACACCCGAAAGGCCAAGATCTAATCTAGGAGACGAAGTGCAACGGGAAACAAGAGGGTTAAGGAGAACACATACCCTCGAAGACTCAAAGTGGTACGAGATCAAATCTCGTTGTTGGCGTAGTCGTACTCACACCGATCCCGATAGCGAGAAGATGGGCACCGCAATCCGGCGGTGCATCCGTGATCGGTCACACGTACGGTTGATGACGACCTCCGTTCCCTCGTTCCAGCGGGGCGCGGAAGTAGAGGATCCCTCGGAACTCCAGCAGCACGACAACGTGGTGGTGGTGAAGAATCCCACGGTCAGGGCTTCGCCAAGCCGGAGACCATGAAATGGAGCAGCGGGTGGAGGGAAAGGGAAGTGGCCAAGTGTGTGAAGGAGGGAGAGTTCTCACCCTCCTTTTATAGGAGAGGGGGGAGGCAGCCCAAGGGGGGTGCGGCCAGCCCATGGGTGTGCCCCCACCTCTTCCCTCATCATGTGAGTGGACACTCCACTCACCTCCACTCATTTTCCCATTATTTCCCACTTGGAAAATCCAAAGGTTTTCTTTTAATAAATAAATAAAACATTTTTATTTCTTTATTTATATTTGTTAATTCCATTAACAAACATTTGCATATAGCACCTCGAATCATTTGTTAATTCTATTAACAACCATTCAACGAAAAACCCCTTGAACTAATTCAATTTTCCCCGAAACAATTTCGGTGCTGCCCAAAATTTTCTTCGATATTCCGTATCCTCTCAAACGCGTCATCAAACCTTAAGTGTGTCACCCTACGGTTCGCGAATAAGATAGACATGATCGAGACTCCTCTCCGATCAATAATCAACAGCGGGATCTGGAGATCCGTGATGACTCCTATATATTCAACGATGACTCTCGTGATCGTGTGAACCAACAACGCCGTGAACTATTCCCTTTGTCTCGCGATATTTTACTTGTCCGAGATTCGATCATTGGTATCAACCATACCTTGTTCAATCTCGTTACCGACAAGTACTCTTTTCTCGTTCCCGTGATATAACATCCTTTGTGATCATATCACGTGCTTGCAAGCGGTTTCGATGTGATATCACCGAGAGGGCCCAGAGTATATCTCTCTGTCATTTGGATGGACAAATCCCACTCTTGATCCATGATCCTCAACTAATACTTTCCGAATACTTAACGACACCTTTATAGTCACCCTGTTACGGTGTCACGTTTGATGCCATCAAAGCACTCTTCCGGTATCAGCGACTGACATGATCTCATGGTCTAAGGAATAAGTTACTTCGTATGTTTGATATAATAATGTAAACTAAATGACTTGATCGCGTTGCTATATTCTCTTTGGGTATATGTTCATCACATCATTCTTCTAATGACATGACCCCGTTATTAATAACATCCAATGTTCATGATCAGGAAACCTTGATCATCTATTAATCAACGAGCTAGTTAAAAGAGAGGCTTTACTAGGAACCATTGTTTGTTTATTAAGCACACATGTATCAACGTTTCCGGTTAATACAATTCTAGCATGAGAAATAAACATTCATCATAAACAAGTAATAAGATAATAACCATTTTATTATTTCCTCTCGGGCATATTCCCTTCATGATTTTGCTTAGAAATGTTTTATATGTTCCTTCATTACACAGAAACTTGATTAGTGTTTCACGTTTGGACAAAGACAGTTATGAGTGTTATTTTGGACATGGCAAGTGTGCCATATGGTGTAATAATATTCATGTTGGGATTGCTTTCCTCCACAATGAGCTTTATTTATTATCTTTGCATGAAAAAGTTTATTCTATGTGCAAAGTGAATGAGCATGTTTCTGGATCGAATAAAGAACAAAAGAAAAGAAATAGAACTCAAGACTCACGAAATTATGCCACTATCGTTTGGGCCACATTTTTGAGGGAGAGAATAGAAAGACTAATCGAAAATAATATTCTTCCTCCACTAGAGTTCTCATACATTGAGAAATGCATAGATTTCATAAAAGGAAAGTATGTAAAGAAAATTAAAAAGGGTGCAAACCGAAGTACAACAACACTAGAAATCATTCATACTGATAGTTGTGGACCATTTCCTGTGAAAAGTGTGGATGGTTATGACTCGTTCATAACGTTCACAGATTATTACTCTCGATATGGATACATTTATCCAATTAAAGAAAGATCAGAGGCATTGGATAAAGGTATTCAAAGCTGAACTTGAAAATCAACACGGTAAAAGAATAAAGATAGTGAGGTATGACCGTGGGGAGGAGTACTACGGTAGAAACACACCCTATGGCCAAGTTCCTAGACCTTTTGCAAGGTTCTTACAGGAGAATGGCATAGTAGCCCAGTATTTAATGACGGGCGAGGCTCAGTTAAATGAAGTAGCTGAAAGGCATAACTGTACTCTTATGGATATGGTGCGCAACATGATGAGTTATTCCACTTGTCCATTAGGATTATGGATGGAGGCACTTAAAACCGGCATTCACATTCTTAATAGAGTACCAAGCAACTCGGTGACAAAAACATCGTACGAGTTGTGAACAGGAAGAGCTCCATCCCTACAACACCTTAGGGTGTGGGGGATCCCAGCTGAGGCCAAAGTGCTTAATCCAAACATTGCAAAGTTAGATACTGATGGGGGGATGATAACCCGGTAGGCCAAACTTCAAGGAGTAACCCGGCCCAAAGGACGTTGTGCAAAATCCGGACAAGGATAAGGAAACTTGTAAAGGCCCAAGCTTGTAGGCCCAGTAACCCGGATTGTGGGTTATGGTAGAAGAAAGTTAGGGTTTGTGCGCCGTGTCCGGGTAGGATCCAGGACGCGCCTTGGAGAATAAGCCAGGGGGTACGGGTGCTTTATAAACCGACCCCCAGGTCTAGTTTAGGCAGAGATCTAAGAACCCTAACAATATCGCCTGATATCGAGCATCCAGTGTAATCCCAGAGTTGAGTTATTGTATCAAGATCGGAGACTCGGCGACTTTGATTGTCGGCTACCAGATCGAATTGCACCATGTTTTCCTTTGAGCTAAACCCTCTCCCAAACGCCTGTGTCGTCTTGCCCCAAGATCAGTTACCCCCGGTAACATCTGCCGTGATTATCCCACGACAGTTGGCGCCCACCGTGGGGCCTGCGTCCAAAGGTGTTTACATCACGGGAGAAGCTCGGAAGAGCATGGAGAATCTTGTCGTCGGCGAAATCTACATCGACCGCAAAGGAGAAAAGATGGTGGACGATTCCGGCTGGGGGCCAGAGTCGGATCATCTCGAGTCCGGATCTATGGTGACGGTCGGCCGGATCAACATCTTCGTCGGTATGGTACGAACGCCTAATTTAAAAGTACAGTATCATGTGCATACTACAGGAACTTCTAGCAGGGACAAAGAGACATTAAAGCAAGCGGCAAACTCGGTTTCGTCGGCCGCGCCGGGATACCTTAGATGGGCAGAACAAGAGATAACGTGGAGTAGAAGAGATCATCCGGAAAAAGTAGAGCGTCCGGGAGTCTTGGCGTTGGTGGTCGCTCCACAGGTTAATGGTTACGAACTGAAGAGGGTCCTGATGGACGGTGGAAGTAGCATCAACATCCTTTATTGGGAAACCTTCTTACGGATGAGTCTCAAAGAGTCCCAGTTACAGAAAAGTTCGACAATCTTTCATGGGATCGTGCCAGGTCACTCGGCGAGCCCCGAGGGAAAGATCACTTTGGAGGTTGCTTTTGGAGAATCGACGGATAATTATCGAGTTGAGTGGCTCACGTTCGAGGTGGTCAAATTGCGCAGTCCTTATCACGCGCTGTTCGGAAGACCGGCTTACGCCAAATTCATGGCTAGGCCGTGCTACGTGTATTTGCAGTTGAAGATCCCGGGTCCTAAACGGACCATCACCATATATGGGAACCGGGATATAGCGGCCGAGTGTGACGAAGGAGATTCGGTTATGGCTGAGCAAGCATGCAGAAAGGAAGAGCTCGAATATTACCGGTCTCAAGTAAATCCGGATGATAGAACAGCCTTGAAAAAGCCGAATACCGAGGATGAGAGAGCAAAATTCAAGGCAGCACAAGACACCAAGAAGATAGATTTTGTCGAAGGTGATTCCACTAAGCAGTTTACTATAGGGTCTAACTTGGGAAAAGAGCAGGAGGAAGCGCTTGTGGAGTTTATTCGTTCAAATGCGGACGTGTTCGCCTGGACGCCTAGCGACATGCCGGGTATCCCTACAGAGCTGGCCGAGCACAGTTTGCATGTGGATCCCAAGTCCAGGCCCGTGAAGCAGGGTTTGAGGAAAATGAATGAGGAAAGAAGGAAGGCTATAGGCGAAGAGATCGCTCGGCTATTGGCAGCCGGCTTTATCATAGAAGTATTTCACCCGGATTGGTTGGCGAACCCGGTTCTAGTGATGAAGAAGACCAACGAGTGGAGGATGTGCATTGATTTTACGAGTCTCAACAAACATTGCCCAAAGGATCCGTTCGCGCTACCAAGGATAGATCAGATCATAGATGCAGTAGCTGGAAGCGATCTATTATGCTTCCTGGACGCATATTCCGGGTATCATCAGATTAAGCTCAAGAGGGAGGATTGGGAGAAAACATCATTCATAACCCCTTTTGGGGCCTTCTGTTATAAAACTATGACGTTTGGATTGAAGAACGCCGGTGCAACCTACCAACGGTGTATTCAAAAGTGCTTCGAGGACCAAATCGGACGCAACGTCCATGCCTATGTGGATGATGTGGTCATCAAGACCAGGAAGGCGGAGACATTTATCGATGATCTAAAGGAGACGTTCAAAAACTTGAGGAGGTACCAGATGAAGCTTAACCCGACAAAGTGCGTGTTCGGAGTTCCAGCTGGGAAATTACTCGGCTTTATAGTTTCCGAGAGAGGAATCGAGGCAAACCCGGATAAAATCAAGGCCATCCAGAGTCTGAAAAAACCGGAAAATTTGAAGCATGTTCAAAAGCTCACGGGCTGCATAGCAGCCTTGAGCCGATTCATATCCAGACTCGGAGAAAAGGCAATACCCTTGTACCGGCTCTTGCGGAAATCAGATAAGTTCGTGTGGGATCAAGAGGCGGATGAGGTGTTTGAGGCACTAAAGAAGCAGTTATCTGAAGCACCGGTACTAGCGGCGCCGGGTCCTAAAGAGCCTATGTTGCTATACGTGGCAGCTGGCCCCCGAGCCGTCAGCGCAGTAGTTGTTGTGGAGCGCAAAGAGGATGGGAAAGGTTACCCGGTTCAGAGGCCAGTTTATTACGTCAGCGAGGTATTATCAGAAGCAAAGCAGCGCTATCCACATTGGCAAAAGTTGGTGTTCGGGGTCTTTATGGCCAGCCGGAAGTTGAAGCCGTATTTCCAAGAACATCCCATAACAGTGGTTAGTTCAATACCAATGTCGGATATCATCAGAAACTCGGACGCGACGGGAAGAATAGCCAAGTGGGCAATAGAGATGGGGGATTATCACATCAACTACGAACCCAGGTCAGCAATCAAGTCCCAAGCTTTAATTGATTTCGTTAACGACTGGACACATACAGGCATGACTGCGACGGTTCCAAATTCCGAGTCATGGATCATGCACTTCGATGGATCTAAGCAATACGAGGGATCAGGAGCTGGGGTGGTGCTAACGTCACCCAAAGGAGATAAATTAAGTTACGTACTACAAATTCACTTCGACTGTTCCAACAACGTGGCCGAGTATGAGGCCCTATTGCACGGCCTAAGGGCAGCTAAGGAGATGAACGTCAAGAGGATACGGTGTTTCGGAGATTCGGACCTTGTGGTACAGCAGGTATCAGGAACTTGGGATAGAAAGGACGCAACTATGGCAGCATACCGCAGGGAAGTTGATAGGGTTGCAGGATGTTTTTCCGGGTATGAGGTGGAACATATAGACAGAAGAAAGAATGAGGCAGCCGACGCGCTCGCTAGACTCGGCTCGCGCAGAGAGCCGGTTCCACCTAACGTTTTCCTGGACGAATTATGGCGACCATCAGTTAAAACCGAGTCAGAGGAGGAATTGGCAAATCAAGACCCGGATTCAGGACTTGTGGCTACTGTACGCACTGTTCCCGAATGGACAGAACCGTTTTTGGCCTACCTATCGCGAGGCGAGTTACCACAGCAGGAGGTGTTAGCAAGGCAAATTTTGAGGCGAGCAAAGGGGTACTCTATCATCAACGGGGAACTATATAAGAGAAGCGCAGCAGGGGTCTTTTTACGCTGCGTAGCGCCAGAAGAAGGCCGACAGATTCTCAAGGAAATACATGAAGGCGACTGTGGACATCACGCATCCACAAGATCTCTCGTGGCTAAAGCTTATCGACACGGATTTTTCTGGCTCACGGCTCTAGCAGATGCGGAGCGATTGGTAGCAAGGTGTGACGGATGTCAAAGGTACGCTCGCCAAACCCATGTGCCGGCTATGGAGTTACGGACCATCCCGTTAACTTGGCCGTTCGCTGTCTGGGGTATGGACATGGTTGGCCCCTTTCATATGTCACCATGCAAGAAGACACATATTTTGGTGGCTATTGATAAGTTTACCAAGTGGGTTGAGGTTATGCCAGTTACTAATTGCGAATCAGCCACAACAGTCAAGTTCCTGAAGAGGATTATCTACCGGTTCGGGTATCCCCACAGCATAATTACCGACAATGGAACCAACATGTCCCTTGGTGAGATGGAGAAGTTCTGTGGTAACAATGGAATCCGACTTGACGTCGCGTCAGTGGCTCATCCGCAGGCCAACGGACAAGTGGAGAGGGCAAATCAAGAATTGCTGTGCGGGTTAAAACCAAGACTACGAGTCCCCTGTATCAGGGCAGCTGGCGCATGGGTCGAAGAACTCCCTTCTGTGGTTTGGGGCATCAATACTACGCCTAATAGATCTACTCAGATGACACCCTTGTTCATGGTCTATGGCGCGGAGGCAGTACTACCGAGTGATATTATCCATGATTCACCACGAGTGTCAGCATACGTCGAAGTGGAGAATGAAAAAACCCGGCAAGACGCCGTGGATATGTTAGAAGAGCAAAGGGAACAAGCCCTGGAAAGATCAGCCATATATCAGCAGGATTTACGAAGGTATCATAGCCGGCACGTGAAAACCCGGGTCTTCCAGGAAGGAGACCTGGTTTTGCGCCTGGTACAGTCAAACGAAGGAAAGCACAAATTATCACCACCTTGGGAAGGACCGTTTATCATAAGCCGGAATTTGCATAATGGGTCATACTACTTGATAGATGCAAGGGAAGAGTCGACCACAGTTAATGACACTGCTCACACCACTTCATCTATGCAAGAAAGAGACAGACCGTGGAACGTGGCTCAGCTACGTCCGTATTATACTTAGCAAAAATTGTATTGGCATTGAATGATGTAATAGGCAGCAGGTTTTCAGACGTACTCTTTTCCTATCCAGGGTACTTTTGGGGACTGGACGGGTTTTTAATGAGGCGGCTTGCTGACCTAGATTTTTCATATCAAGTAAAGAGGTGATTATCAAGAAAAGAGATGGTTATTATCAGGTTATGTACTCTCAATATGATGCGTATATCTAGGTCTTGGGGGCTGGTCGCTTGAATAACACAGTTACAAACTCAAAGACCCGGCCATGATGCCTATGAGTTATAAGTGCCGATTACTTGCAAACGAGTACGGCTACAATCTTATAACCGGACAAAGAAGTCCAAATTCCTTGGCTATTCTTACTTAAGCTCGATGTGACTCGCATTAAAGTGGCATGATTTGTTCGCTTACGATTACAGTCAGTCATGAAACCCGACGGGGCTTGAGTGGCTACGTTTTCGTATGGATGTAACAACATGGTATCCACGCGAAAGCCGGATTACAGTACAAGATAGTCAAAAGGGTCATCTAAACCACAAGTTATGCAGAGTACAAGGCTAAACAGCTGGAAACTCAACGATTATTAAGCATAACTTCAAATCCTATGTGAAACAACTCAGGGATCTTTGTGAATTTAGCAGTAGGCAGGTCGTTCCCCTTTCAAGATCAAGTGTCCTAGACTTGGAGACCCGGGTCCGGGTGACTTGAAATCTTGAAAAGAGAAAAATTGCTTATTTGTAGAATTCCAAAAACCCAAATATCCGAGTCTTGGGGACTTGGGGACTTAGAAGCAAATCCGCTTGTCAATACCCATGAGACCCGGGAAATCGAGTTTTCACAAAAGGAACAGTAAAGAAAGACGGATATCGAGAACAGATGAGCTCAATAATGGATAAACTTAAAAAGGCCGGAAGAGGCATAGAGTATATCAAGACCTTAGCGTGCATTACAAAAATCTCGGTGAAAAGATATCAAAGGTGCACAGGCGCACCACCCAAAATATAATTGTTTAAACAGCATGTTGACCGACCGGTGCATAAGAAGAGGCATTAGAGATCAGATATCACTCGGCGTTCATCTTGGCCTTGCCCTTGCCATCATTGGTGGTAGCAGCAGCACCCGGATCAGCGGTATCAGCCCGTGCAGGAGGTGGGACGACTGGTGTCGAGGTAGCGGGGGCAGAGCCGGCTTCAGCTTGCTTCTTTGCAGCCTCCGCCCTCAACGCAGCAGCTTCCTCCTTCCACCGAGCCAGCATATCATACGGCTCGGGAAGATCCGACTTAATTGCTACACCAGCAGCATCATATGCTGGAACAAGGATATTAACGTCCAGTTCATCAGCGATCACGCTGGCCGGGTAACGGACCTCCTTCTGGACGGCCTGAAAATCCTTCACTGAGAACTTGGACCCATCAAGCTTGAACTCTGGGAAGCCGCCCATGAGCTTCGCTAGTTCGAGCTTGGGGAAATAAGCCTTGGCGAGTGCAAGCCCCCGGGTCATTCCAACCCGGCAAGACGAGCGTTTCCAGTGCCAAATCCACTCAGGAATAGTGGAGAAGGCATCCAGCATCCTCTTCAGATCAACATGCCCTCTACCCGGCCATCGCAACTCCTCCAGGATCCATTTGGTTCCGGCACATAGCTGCCGGAGAACACTCTTCATGGTTTTCAGCTTGGCGATGTCATCCTCTTCCGGCATGGTTTCGTCCGGGCCTGAAGGAATGGAAACGTAAGTCGGGAAAACCGTTGTTATCTATCAAAAGGGTAAACCCGGAGGAGGAAACGTACTAAGTAAAGCACGGTGTGTGTCTGATATTTGGACGGAAAGGCTTGTTAGATCATCTTCGGCTTTGTGAGCCCTTTTCCTATATTTCCTCATTATCAGCCTATTCCTCCTGGCCTCAGCGTCGGCTGCTTCACGCAAAGCTACCTCCTTTTCGATGAGCTTGATGGCGTCTGCCAGTTTCTCCTCAGATTGAGTCACGAAAGACTGCATGCATGCAAACAAGGATCAGTCGGGTAGAGGAGCAAGTTATCAGGCGCTTGTATAATAAAGTCCCAAGCGAATTATGAATCAATTCACTCGGAACTTGGGGACTGGACAAGGGCACAAGCAACATTAGTCGGATTTACCTCGTGCTTGGCTATTAAAGCTCCCAAGATGTTTTCTTCATTAGCCCTTAAAGTGCGCAGGGTGTCCAGCATCTGGGTAAACGTCAGTTCTTCGGATCGAGTACCAGAAGAGCCGGCAGCTTGGTCACCTGGTGGGGGGGGCTCTCCCCGCCCTTGGAGTCGAGACCCGGACAGTTTGAGTACCCGGGTTGGGAGAACCCATCCTTGTATCTAGAACCTCGATCTCCTCGTCTACTGGTTCCGATGAGGAAGGAGATCCGGCGGCTCGGTGAAGCGGATTGTTCAGAGGGCCTTGTTCCTGGTTATTCGCCGCATCGCCGCCAGCCGCGGTGTCTGCGTTATCAGTCGGCTTCTCCACCCGACGGTTATCTGTTTCCATGTTTTCCGGGTCACTGACGGTGACTTGAGTGCTGAAAGAAGAATGAGAAACGGCAGTTATTGGCAATGACGGTTGCTTGAGTAAAAATTTGTCAGATGTAAAAGTAAATCATGTAGCAAAAACTTACCCGGCATTCACGGCGTAGTCCGGCGGGAGCTCGCCGCTAGAAGCAGATGAGGTCGTCACAGGGACCACTAATGGAACCCGGAATTGCCCAGCACGTGGATGGTTAGGAGAAGGGTGGCGTTGAGGAGAGTCGGAAGGACGAGACGGAGGGGCGCTGGCACGAGGGACCGAGGGGGTAGAGATGCCCGGGTTAAGGGGATCTTCACCCGAGGAGCTCCGAGTTACTCTGCGTTTGGCTGGGAAAGATTCCTTCAAGCACGACGAATTTGATAATTGATGGTTAAGTCGTCGCATGGCGTCAAAGGAGTAAGGTTCAGAGGATAATGAAGAAAAAGGAACATTGGACACTGCCCCCCTGGCCTTCCTCTTGCCTCCAACCGTTGCCTCTGGGTCAGACTCGGTTGCTTCCGGGTCATCCTCGTTGGTCTCGCCTTCGTCCTCCAGCCCTGCGAACCGGATGTGTGCTCGTTGAAAAAAAAGGTAAATGGGAGGAAAATAATACAAGTAAAGATATGCAAATTCTGTGCAAATACCTTCACTGTCCTCAGCCGGCTCGTCCTCTTCTTCCGGGTCTCTGGAAGGGGGGGAGGGTTCAACTCTCAAGAAAGGGTCATCAGCCTAGGACAAAGGAATGAGACTAAGGGTTAGAAGCTGTATCAAGTCAAAAATTGGAAATAAGTTATGAATATCGGGTATTACCGCTGGAGCCGGGTTTTCCCGAGTGAACGGGGGTAACCCGGTGATGCCCTTTATCACCTCCAGCTTCTCTGTTAAGAAACCCTTGATGGTCTTGTTAGTATCGCCGGTCGCAAAGCTCTTGGTGGAATAACGGAGTGCATCTGTGGTGTGCCCCGAATACTCGCACATCAATTTGGTGCGGATGGAGTTGGGTTGGATCCGAAAATCAACCCATGTTTTTACTAAATTTAGCCCGAGGAGGCCTTGGGCTGAAAGGATGGCTATCTTGGCTAATGAGGGAAGGATCGCCTCCCTGTCTGAGTCTGGCGCAAAGGCATTGAAAGACTCGGAAGGTTCGAGGAGGTTTTCCGAGTAACCCGGCAGTTTCTTTTTGCCGTCTGGGGAGGTATCGTGGCAGTAAAAGAAAGACAGCTGCCAATGTTTGACGTGGGAGTTTAAATTGAGAGTGGGCATCGGTGAATTCTTGCGGCGTTGGATGGATACCCCGCCGCAGGTAAGAAGTGCTCCGTCACCACTTTCGCGGCACGGCTTACACTGGAATAGCTCGATGAAGAGAGTCAGATTTGGCGGTATGCACAAGTACGACTCGGATAGAACGATGAAGTGGGTAATATTCAACATAGAGTTAGGCCCTATGTCAAATACCCGGAGACCATAATGGCTTAAGACCTCCCGGAAGAAAGGGTGACCCGGAGGACGGAATCCCCGGGTCACGTGTTCTACGAAGCAAATTACCTCGTTATCAGCGGGTGTGGGTCGGGTCTCGTTGCCCGGCGCCCTCCAGTGAATGTCCTTCTGAGAAGGGAGAATTCCTAATTCGGCTAGTTCGTCCAACTTGGCCTTCGTAGCTGTGGAGCGCCCCCAGTTGGCAGATATGGTTTGGGTAGTCCTCGCCTGAGTCGGCTGTTTTCCTTGTCGTTTGGGAGCCATGGGATCAACCTGCAAAGCACAAGAAAAAGAGGCATAGGAAATAAGACCCGGGAGTGTTGGATTACCCGAGTATAAGGTATCAAGAAAGTATGAAGCTAAAAATTATCCGGGTATCACGCTATGAGGTGGAGATTACAAGGTATCCGGGTGTTAAGTACAATTGTGGAAATTATTGGTCACTTACGTATGGAAAAGCATTTGGGGAAGATGGATGGTTGCCCATGTGTATACTGCAAGCAAAATAGCTGGAAAAGGAGGGTTTTCCGGGTGTTAACGCGATGAGCGGAAAATTAAGGAGGAATGGATCTAGATGGGAAAGTTTGCGAGCAATTTTACAGGAGATTTGGTGATTAGTAATGGTAGGAGGTTGAGTTGTAACTATCTAGCAGGTGGTTAAAGGAGTTGGCAAGCATCGAATCGATCTAATTTGATGCAATCGGGAAAATGATTCACGGGTTGACCTAGATCCGATCTTGGATGAATTGAAAAATTGCGGGGCCAAATTAAAACGGCTGCAAGAGGCTTACCGGAGAGATTGGAGTCTAGCGCGACGGCGGCGAGAGGCGTGGCTTGAATGCCCCTTTGCGGCTCTTGGCGCGGAGAACGAAGGTGCGGCCGTCTAGCGCGACGGGGGCGCAAGATGGTTCGGGGGCGAGCGCGGCCGGCGGCGACTTGGCTTCGATGGCGAGCGCAAGCTCCTTGCGGTGGCGCTGCGAGGGTGTACGGAGCAATGAAGGAAAGGGGAAGCTGAGGTGTAGTGATGGGTTTGAGGTTACCCTCTGAGTACTATTTATAAGGCGAGGGTGGTTCTATCTCAACGGCCAGAAGCCGGAAATCGTGGGGTGATGGTTATTCACGTGGATTCTGCAAGATATGCGCAAGTATTGGGCAAAGCATCTGGACAAGAGAAAGAAGGGAATCCACTCCGTGATATCAGGGTTGGTTATCGAGTATGGGATTTTGGCATTTTCATTAGGGTTTGGACTTGGAAAACTAAACCAAAGAATTTGGGGAAAGCCCGGGTTACTATATGGCCACCATGGAGTTAGGCCTAGCCACTCGTCAAAGCATCTTAACCCGGCCTCCGCATGCCTATGTGTTTAATATATTTGCAGGAATAGCAAGCGCTTCAAGGAGGATCCATGAAGCCCAGGCTATTCTGGGGACTACTGATGGGGGGATGATAACCCGGTAGGCCAAACTTCAAGGAGTAACCCGGCCCAAAGGACGTTGTGCAAAATCCGGACAAGGATAAGGAAACTTGTAAAGGCCCAAGCTTGTAGGCCCAGTAACCCGGATTGTGGGTTATGGTAGAAGAAAGTTAGGGTTTGTGCGCCGTGTCCGGGTAGGATCCAGGACGCGCCTTGGAGAATAAGCCAGGGGGTACGGGTGCTTTATAAACCGACCCCCAGGTCTAGTTTAGGCAGAGATCTAAGAACCCTAACAATATCGCCTGATATCGAGCATCCAGTGTAATCCCAGAGTTGAGTTATTGTATCAAGATCGGAGACTCGGCGACTTTGATTGTCGGCTACCAGATCGAATTGCACCATGTTTTCCTTTGAGCTAAACCCTCTCCCAAACGCCTGTGTCGTCTTGCCCCAAGATCAGTTACCCCCGGTAACATCTGCCGTGATTATCCCACGACAGATACCAAAACAGTGAGTTGCCACTTTATTGCTATCCTCATAGATCAAAAGGTTACCTTTTCTACTATCTAGACAGATACACAAAGTTTATAGAAATGAGACATGCAGTCTTCTTAGAGGACGAAATGATGAGGGGGAGCATGGTAGCTCGGAAAATTGATCTTGCGGAGAAGTGGGTGTGTGCACGTAATCCGATGATGCAAGAGCCGTTTCTCTCACTACCTGTTGTAACTGCATCGTCAACCCCTGAGGTTGCGGTGCAAGCACCTATTGTAACTCCAACCATGACAACTAGAGTTGAAGATCTGGAACCTTCTTGTCAGGAGCCGACTAAACCCGAAGTTGAGCATGAAAGGGAGGTGCAACAGCCTTTTGAAGAGGATGTGCTAGAAGTTGAGGCATAGAATGAGCCAAGGAATGCGACCCTTAGAAGGTCTACAAGATGTAAAAAGTCAGCCATTTCTGATGTTTACAAAGTTTACAACACAGAAATGACTCAAATGGAAAAAGATCCCGCTTCATATGAAGAAGCCATGAGAAGCCCTCACTCATCGAAGTGGGTGGAGGCAATGGAAGACGAAATGAAATCGAAGAGTTCCAACGATGTTTGGGACTTTAAGTATATTCCTAAAGGATCCAAAACAATAGGTTGTAGATGGGTCTACAAAACAAAGTATGACTCTAATGGGAATATATAAAAGTATAAAGCACGTCTAGTGGTAAAAGAGTTTACACAAAGAGAAGAGGTAGATTACAATGAGACATTTTCTCTAGTCTCATGTAAGGATTCCTTCAGAATCATAATGGAACTAGTTGCACATTTTGATTTAGAGCTACATCAAATGGATGTAAAGACGACATTTTTGAATGGAGATCTAAAAGAAAATGTTTACATGAAACAACCCAAGGGTTTTATCATGGAAGGCAAGGAAGATATGGGATGTCGTCTAAAAAAATCCATCTATGGATTAAATCAGGTTTCTAGACAGTGGTGTCGGATATATACCAACTAGGGGTATATCAGATGGTGGTCTAAAGTGTCGGATTATGGTAATGGGCTATGGTCCATTGGGCGGCCCAGTAAGCCGACGCGCAGAAGTCGGATTCTAGAAGAACCCGGATCACGGCCCACGTGATCTGGCTTGGAGTAGAAGGCGGATTCCTTACTTTCCAAGTTAATAGTTATCATAGTCTTCTAGGTTTCCATCTCTGTATGCCCTAATCCGGCTATTATATAAAGCCGGACGGGAGATAAGATAGATAGACAAGAAGCAAAAGGCTAACTCGCCGAGAGGTTGATCCTTGACGAGTAGCTAATAGAACCTCACATTATACTCTGTATTCCCAGGCTTTAGTCCTGAATAGTGAGTTTGCAGGAGTAGGAACGCCGCATTACCGCGTCGTACCGAACCTGGGTAAAACCCCTGTGTCCTTGATCATCGTACAATCACGTCCCCCACGTCTCTATCGGTAATCTCATGGCACCCCCGTCTATGAAATCTACCACGATGTATCGACAAGTGGTATCTGAAATTTAATGATACAATAAAAACTTTTGTATTTAAAGAGAATGTTGAGGATAACTGCATTTATGCAAAGTTCAAAAGTGGGAAATACATTTTCCTAATCTTGTATGTGGATGATATCTTGCTTGCTAGCAGGGATGTCAGTCTGATATGAGAAACAAAGAAGTTTTTGTCCTCAAACTTTCATATGAAGGATCTTGGTGAAACATCGTATGGTTTGGGCATAGAGATTCACCGAGATAGAAGAAATGGAGTCTTAGGACTATCGCAAAAGGCATATTTTGAGAAAGTTCTTAAAAAGTATAATATGCATGCGAGTTCTGCCACACCTGCTCCTATAGTCAAGGGTGACAGTTTTGGGAAATTCCATTGTCCCAAGAACCATACGAGATCGATCAAATGAAAGCAGTACAATATGCTTTGGCTGTTGGAAGCTTACAGTATGCACAAGTGTGCACTCGCCCCGACTTAGCTTTTATCACCGGGGTACTCGGTAGATATCAAGAGAATCTAGGCATAGAGCACTGAAAAATGGTAAAGAAAGCATTGCATTATGCGCAATGCACCAAGGACCTCATGCTAACATACAGAAGATCAGATTTCCTGGAGATAAGATGGTATTCAGATGCAGATTTTGCGGGAGACAAAGATGACAGAAAATCCACGTCAGGTACTTGTTTACTCTCGCATGAGGAGATAGTTCATGGAGAAGCTCCAAACAGTCAATAGTTGCATCATCCATGATGTATGCAGAATTTATAGCATGTTATCAGGCCACGGGGCAGCCGGTATGATTAAAGAAATTTATACCCGACTTGAAAGTTGTAGATTGCATTAGAAAACAACTAAAGATGTATTGTAAAAACCAGCCCGCAGTATTCTATGCTCACAACAACAACTCGAGTAATACTACAAATCCAATAGAAATAAAGTATTATGTTCTGAAAGATAAAATCCAGTATCAAACTATAAGTCTCGAGCATATAATGACAAGGATATGCGTGCGGATCCGCTAACGAAAGGCTTACCACCCAGTGTGTTCAAGGAACACTTAGCCATCATGGGTTTAAGGGAAAGCTTATGATTCCTGCATCAAGAGAGGCCCGAAAAGGAACAATTTTTGTTTCAAAACAGAAAGGTATCTTGTAGTGTCTGATTGTATCGGAAATTAAGTTGTGACAATGAAACATGCTCTATGTATGAATATGTGATGAAACAAGTAAAAGTAAAAGGTATAAAGTTAAAATTAAAAGTTGAGATCAAGGGGGGGAATGTTAGATTGATCTCCCGCGGGACCCAACAGCCTGCAGGACCCCTTGGTCAACCGCGCCCTAATCAGGGGCACCCAACCGTTCATTGGTTGGTGGGCCACTGTGACATCCGTATATAAAGGTGGTGGGGGCGAGGCACGCAATACGAAGTTCACCGCGCTGCCAGACACCCCACCCACATCCCTTCCGATCTAGGGTTCCTACGCAAGGCTCACGGGAAGCTCCACCACCGCCACGATGTCAACCTATACTTCATCGTCCTCGAAGGGGAGCGAAGGTAGTATCTCCCCCTCTCTCTATGTATGTATCTATCTATCTCGCTCTCTCTCTCTCGAATCAACAAGTCACAGAGGCAAAGTATTGCATCCACCAATTATAATCTAGACTAGCTAGATCTAACAGTACAACAGTCACCACTCCATCTTGTTTCCTCAGCCTCTCGAGTCATTAATAACAACTGTCTGAAACGCATATGGATACAAGAACACGACCGGAGCTGATAAGATTGATCGTTCAGTAGCACCACGTAATGGGGCCGGCCACTATGGCGCTAGCTAGGAGTGTCTCGGCTAATATAAATGGTTTCCTCTGGTGAAGGGAAAATAAATTAGATTAGAAATTTCTAGATGGTAGTAATAGCTTGTAATTTTTGAAACTAGAACTCTCAAAAATAAAATTCGAAGACAGCAAAGAATCCTCTCTGCCTGCCCATCCTGCAGGCTCTACCACAATGTATTGGACGTTGCACCTTGATGAATGAATCGGAGCTGGTTGTTCTCATCCACCTCCAACCCTTTCGCCCGCCGCCAGAGGACATCGCGGGCTGGACAGAGCCCATGCGACCTTAGCGACGGCGTGGAGGCTCCAAACGGCTACGGCAAACTGGGTATGGTGGTGGAGACAAATGTGCGGCTGCGGTGGCATTTCTGACATCCCTGAAGACGGGTCCTATGGGGCGTCTGCCTTGGCCCATATATGAACCTACAACGACCTAGATGTCTTGGATTTGCATGGCTTTAGGGATCCTTTAGGTTCATGATGTGCATGGCGGCGTTGTTGTAACGTCCCACTGTTTGGGAGGTTATAAGGATCTAAATATAATATGTTCATTTGCAAAGCATGCATCTAAAAATACGGGAAATTTTGGCGCGAAAGTTTAAATGAATCAAAGTGACCAATGTTTCACTTGACATGGTGAAATAGGTGTAGATAATCTGATCAAGAATACATTTGGAGTGATCTTTATAAGATGTATCCTACAAACCAAATCATTTGATAAGACAAACCATAATTGGTTATGATCAAACACAAACTCTCAACAACCTTAATCACAAGTCTATAAGTGACTTGGGATAATTCACTAGGTGTCTAGAACTCAAAGAGGGGTGAGTATCCAAATCACATAACTGATGATCATACTTTCACAATTGAGTAATGCCCAATTGAATCATCTCATCAGTAGAGATATTAAGTCCTCTAATCATGAACTCTTTAAGTTATCAACCATTCACATGACATCTTTCCAAATTATTTAGTAACTACTAAGTGAACCTTCACAAGTAAATCACAAAGGTTAAATAGAACACAAATGATACAAACAAGTGTTAACTCAAAACCCACAAGTGGGAAATGACATAATAATTGTATTAACATATTTATCGAATATGTACATATCTCATCAGCCATAAAAGAAGTACCTAAAAGAAGAAATCACTTCTGTAGGCTCTAACAATTGAGTGTCATATACAAATAAATAGAAGGTTTGATAACCTTGTATATCTCAGCCATTAGGATATGAAAAGTTATTTGGGGGCAAGCCTTGCAACCTTGTCAACAAATTCTTCTTATATGCATAAGGCAACTTGATGTTATAAAATTAACCTACATTCTGTTATGGATACAACCATGATCCATACAAGTATAAGAATAACAAGGAGGAAAATAAAAAACCACATTATAACTTGAGCAACACATTCAAGTTCTAAATAAGAAGGAAACCAAGATAAGGAAGAAACCAAGTAACATGTTGAAATCCAAGTGTTTGGTGTTATATAAGAATAATTTGGTTACAAGGTCAATCAACCTTGTGAACAGAATATTCCTGTAAGCATTAAAACAATTGAGTTTCAATAAGCTAATCTTCAATATAATTGAATACATCACAAGAATGAAATGGGTGTGGAATAAAATGAATGCATTTCATCAGGAGCTACAGATTACTACTAACATTAGTATCTGGGAACCACTCCATATATCATATAAGCTTTAATGGTGAATCTCTGAAGTAAGAGACCAACAAGGGAGAGAAAAAACTTAAGTACTTCTAGAGATGATCATACTTGCAAGTGACAAAGACAGTATCTGAAGACAAGTGGCAACTAGAGACAAGTACAGCAGGCAACAGAAGTCAACAAGGGGAAGTACTGGCTTAGTAAGGAAGCATAACATAAACATCTATCCCTAGTATCATTAGATAACATCAGATAACCTAGAATCTCAATTCCTTGTCAAGCTCATCAGAGATGAGGAACAAATAATAATCTCTTGAATGGAAACAATTATCAAGTATGAAGTAATAACAAGTCATTGCAATGAAATTCCTTGAGCTATGTTGAGGTTAATGGTAACAATCTTAATACCTTGTTTTACATATCCTTCTCATACATATGACAAATAGTTAGTCACAAAAAGTCACACATACATAACCATGCAAATGATCACAGGTTTCCAAAACAAACATGGGGTAAAATCATATGAGATTCCCAAATCCACTCATGTTTTCCACCTAATCAGGTACTAAAAACAACAAACATGACTTGCACTCACCTAAGTAAAATGTCAATCAAAAGTGTGAAGAGTTTCAATTATGAAAATTGGTAGGCTTGGAAGAATGTTCCATAATTGGATATTTTTCCATAATACATAAAAACACTACTATGTAGTTTTACCAAATTATTTGCTAAAAAGAATTACATTTAAAAATTGTTCAATGAAAAGCACACTTTGTTTGTAATAACATATTTGGGGTGTTGTGTTAATACCATAACATGCTCAAAATAATTTTAAGGCCATTTGGGGTTTTTAATAGGGAGAAAATAACAAAACAACTTAAAATTGAACACCCTAAGAGAAAATACAAATATTGTTCAATTTCACCAAAACAAAACTTGGTGAGGTTGTAAATTGGATAAGGAATCTAATTATGATTTTTAATAATTTTTATGTTTAAAATAGGCCCTGAAAACATACGTTTCTTCTCAGTTTTTAAGACAGAAGGACTTAGTTGTAATTTCTGAGACTCCATGGGGTTATTGCAAGATTTCGTTTCTTTTCTTCTTCTTCCTTTCCGGCCAGAAGGCAGTGGCGGTGGAAGTCGAGTCACCGCCGCAGTGTCACCTCCTGCTTGCCTCTCCCTGCGTGGATAAGGCTAGGAGGGAGCCGTGAACCTCCTCCTCACTCTCACTCGTCGCCTCGCACTTCGTCTCTCTCTCTCTGAACCAAAAGACACCCTAACCCTATCTCACACTCCCGCCGCTCGTCGCCGTCGATTCCGGCAGTCCCGGGAGGAACCGAGACCACCACGGAGTTCCCCGTGGTCCTCTCCCTCAACTCGAGCTCTCTCAGGTGCGGGGATGACCCAGGCGCCACGAATCAGGCCTCCTTCCTCAACTCTGGCCGCCGGCCGAATTCCGATGTTGCCGTCGACTAAGACCTCGCCTCGCTTCCCCAACACCTCCACGAGCTTTTGGGTGAGAAGGGGAACCTCCGGGATCCTTTAATTTCACATTTGGTCGTCGGATGCGTTCAGCCGCCGTTGGCCGAACCTCGCCGCCGCGCAGGTGGTCGCCGGGATCACTCCGGTGACTATTTGGGCACAGCGCTGCCATCATTCGGTTCGTTGATGTCTCCTCTAGCGAATGGAAGCATTGCAATCGTCCAATTTGCAACGAATCGCGAGATTGCGCCTAGCAATGGAGATTTTCTCCATTGCTGACGCACACGTGACGTTACCATTATGTAATAAACCTTTTTCTTTTCTTTTCTTTTAGAAATATTCGAACCTAACAGCCCTGGCCCACCTGTCAATTTGAATATTCGCAGAAATTAATTAAAACTTGTCAATTCAATAACTATTAAAATAATTATCATAAAATATGAAAAAAATATGGAAATGTGTAGAAAAAATATAATCTAAATTCTATAAACTTTTCAAAAATGTTTCATAAAGTTTAAATTTAAACATTTTCCTTAATTAAATTAAATCATTTAAAACAGAGAAAAATAATAAATAATTCATAAAATCAGAAAAATACAAGTTATATACCAAAATGCTCCAAATAACAAATGCAACTCATCTATGATGTTTTCATAGTCATTTGACCAAATTTTCATGTGTGCAATATTTTGCCTAGTCATTTAATGCATTTAAAATTAATAACTTATTCAAATATTTTCATAAAGCATAAAATGTTATATCAAATTAAAGAGAAAAGCATTTCCAATTCAAAATTGTCAAACATAAAACTTTTTTTAACTTATAAACTTGTTTCTAATGGTATAATGGAATTCTATAATATTCCATTATAACCAGAAATAACTGCCACAACATTATTTTCCTTATTAATAAAACCCTCATGTTTTCACATCTACTAAACCCATCATCAAAAGTCATTAGCTAGTTATGTGATGATGGAGTTAGCTGTGTTAGTCCTAATTTTCAATCAAACTCTTTGTCATTAGTTCTACACCTTTGAACGTAAAATGAAATGTGCCTGATATCTTTTTAATAGTTGTTCTCCATGTGTTGTTGTTTTATTGCCTAACCATGTGATAACACTTCTACCTAAACATGATAACCATTGTTTGTTAAATAAAAGTGAAACACATATATGTCTAAAGAAGTTAATAACAACATCACCACAAGTAATGAAACAACTCACCTAAAACCTGCGTGATTAAGTTATTGTATCAAACGTAGCTTACACTTGTAAGCTGGGGTATTTTCTAGGGTATTTCGCGATGCATCTCATTACTATGCATGTATCATGTTGCCAAGTGTTTCCAGTAGTCCTTACAGGTACTACTTTGCTATCTTCCAGATCTCGGAATTTTCTGCGAACCTCGAACCCGAAGACATGGATTATTATTGTCATTATCTCTACCTCATGAAAGTTCATCACTTGCTCATATCATTTGCAGTATTTCATAACGAACTATTTGCAAAAACTATATCGTATTACCACCTATTCCCAAAAAGAATGCATGATCCTATTTTTTTAATAATATGACTAATTGAATGACTACCCGAGTGGTAGTGTTATGTTTGGTGGGCGGATAGAACCATGGTAAGATGAATAGGTCAAAGGAAGGTTCCATCTGCATGGGAAAGTATTACCTAGGATTTAACAACAAATTCCGTCAGGATTCTTGCGCCGTAAATACGGCGTTAACCATGGGTCTTGTATGGGGCGAGTAAGTCAGCTGTGATCTTTTCTCGTTCGCATGTCAACGGACTGCTAGAGATGTACGATGTAGGTCTTGCGGGCCTACATGCACATGGGTGGGAGCCCTTACGTCCCACGGACTCTGGGGGTCTATGAGTGTCTACCAGGGGCGCATAGATCTCCATCGTGAGGGGTGGAATCATGGGTTCAACCTGCTGGCAGAAATGGGTGGTCATGCGTTGTGCGGAGAAGCATGGTTTGGCTTGGATCAACAACCGGGCCCCACACCTATGTGGGCGTGGACAGGATCTCGAGCCTGGTTGTGCAACATGGTCTTGATCGCCCATGGGTAAAGTAACGCACCTCTGTAGAGTGTAAAAGGATGTGGCATGTTACCCCTGTTCCGGGAAGGAGCTGCGAACGCCGCAGGAAAGACAACTCCATGAAGTTCTAATCCTGTGAAGATCTGGCGGGCATAGTTTTCAGAAGTAAAAGCAACCTCTTGAAGAAAGTTTTACAAAATCATGCATTAGCTTATGACTCTTTCGAGTCTAAAGATGTAGTTAGTGCATCAAACTACCCACTGTATATCATGAACTTGTTGAGTAACGCTCGTTACTCATTCGTTCCTGTTTGACCCCTGTTTAGAGTTGAAGCCTTATGGAAGTCATCATCGTGAAGCCATCGATGTCTAAAGAATCTAGGTGGAGTCATGTCTTACTTAGCCAATAAAGCATCGTCATCAACAACGCTGGTGGAGGAGAAGCTATCAAGGTGTACGTGAAGACCATTTTTGGATTTAGTTGTTACAAGCCATAGGTTAGGGCTGACATCAGCCGTAGAGGATTTAGTTCTGAGCTAGAGTTCTTCTCCAGCTTGGAGCTTCGAATTGCTTCTTCTGATGTTTCATTTGTATGAGATCTTCTTTGATTCATCAAAGAGATTCTCGAGATTTTGTAATGAAATTTGTATACTATAGCTTTACTTGGACCTGTTGTGTTTCTGTTGTTCCACTCTTAGGAATGTAGTATTCATAGATAAGTCCTTCTGTGAGTATCATGTGAACGACTTGTGCACTACACATGCAGTGGTGTGCTGGGTCACCACAGTTGCCGAGTGAGAAACAATTTCCTTCATGTCCCCCTTCCCCTCCCCTCCTCATCTGCTCGTTCCGTCAGTGCGCTTAGCACCGGTGGAAATGTGTGGAGGTGCTTTTCAATGTATCTTCGAGCATTCTATATGCATTTGTGGTCTTTGGAGTAACTATAGAGGCTCATTTATTCATCTTATTCTCCGTTGCGGGGATTTTCTATGCAGACCTTCCATAGTCTTCTGGTATACATCATCAACTTCCCGGTTGTTGCATCTGCAAACCTGTGTATTTAAACAAATTTGCTCCACCATGGCATAGACTTAGAGGAGACAACCAGCTTTGCTCACCATGGGCGGAGCTAGTGCCCCTCCAGCTCGGGCGGCCGCCCAGGCTTGCCCAGGGCGCACCGCTTAAATTTCAAAACTTTGTATAGCAATTTTGGCCGCATATTTTGGCATTTTAACCTTGTCTTCCCAGGCTTCCGAAAGTTCCTGGGTCCGCCAGTCACAGTGCGCCACCAGTGTATACAGGTGAAAGAATATTTTGACGTTCGTAAAGAACTTTTTTTTTAGCCGGGAGGCTCGAGTAGAGCAGAGCCATGGCCCTAAAGATTTGGATGTAAACTTCTTTTCTTTAAGTGTGCGGATGTAAATACTTGTGATACTTAATATATGGGCCTAGTCCTTTACGCAAAAAAAAAAATACACACACACACACATATATATCAGCGGAGGCAGTGGCTAGGTAAACATCTTCATCACAAGGGATGTACATTGAAGTGAAGTTAACATCATGTCCTAATCTGACGCTTATAAATGTTAGCATGTTACCACATGCTTTTCTTGTCAGGAACCATTTCTTTCAGGAGGCCGGGTGGCTTTGGCAGGGAGCAACCGAGGAAGCATGATCTAAACGTGGCCAAACCTATCAAGATCAAAGTAGGCGTATATATGAATGGTACATGGGGAGAAAGGAGGGCAGTTTTCTGTTATTTTATGGTGATCCAAATTCATATTCGTATATACTGATAAAGGCCGAACTTCAAGACGTAGTGGAGCCGGAGTTGTTACCGAGTCGGAGTTGGATTACCTGTTACCGAGTACGGTACGAGTTGTTACCGAGTCGGAGTTGGATTACCTGTTACCGACCTAGTTAGGTCAGGACCGCCTTTATATACCTCTTGTAAGCCGCCGCACGGGATAAGCCACATATTGTAAATCCCGGCGCGATTGTAACCTCACCCGAAAATAGTGAAGTATTGCTGGCTGGCGCCCGTGGTTTTTTCTCTTCCTTGTTGGAAGGGTTTTCCACGTTAAAATCTCGTGTCCCCGTTGGTTTGATCTTGCTTAATTTCATCGTTGATTTGCTATTGCGTGTAACAGTTTCGCCCCATATCTGATTTGGCTGCCCTAAATCACGAGGCACAAGAGACGTCCGTTTTTCGCGAAAACATTGCGTGCGCACATAGAATGTGAAGACGTATGTGCCACATTTTTCCCGGAATTTTTCTTTTACATTTTGAAATGTGTTTCCTCGGCAGGGAATTAAGCATATGTATCCGGGAACCAAAATGAATTTCTGACAAGATTGTTGAATATGAACTGTACACAGATTGAATGCCAAACAATAGTGATGTACTGTTCTACTTATACATACTCTCTCCAAGTTCCATCAAGAACAAACAAAATGGTATTCCCGGGTTTCTTGGTATAGATTCTAGAAAATCAAGACACGCAGATATTTCATAGTACACATGTTCCCTGTTTATTCAGAAACAAGCTAGAACAAACAAACAAACAAACAAAAAATCTAGTTGTGGTTCGTCTAGAAGCTAGCGTGACGGCTAACAAGAACACAAAAGCTTGTGACGCTAACAAGTGCATCATCTCTAACCCCTTTCTTGGAGTGCATTCATCACTACATCCTTATCCGTCTCTCCTCGATCGCCCCATCCCTTGCGGTTGCAGGCAGCATGGGCCGGTTCCTTCCATCAAGTGAAATGAAATCCTTGTATTCTCTCTTCACATGTGCAAGATGGTAGGACCCTAGCAGTAGAAGATGGTAGGACCGTAGGAGTAGATGGATCATGAGGCATGTGACCGATCGGCAATGTCCAAGGACTTCAATGCTTCAATCTCAAATTCCGACAATTAAGGGATCAGGTTTGGGGGAAAATGACTCTTAATTTGACTCGATTGCAGTAATGTGATGTGATGCATTTTTTTACTTCTCTAGCAGTGTCTTGGAATTTAAATCTTAGTAACTACTAGATGCAACCATGTTTAATTAGATGTTGATACAGTGCATACAGAAATGTGTCCCCGGTACTTGCTTCACATCGTTGGATCTTGTTGTTATCACTTGTTTCTGCTGGTTCTTAAGCTCCAAGGACATGGAACTGGTGAGAAATTAACAAGTGAAGATGAAAGATCTGATCTTGAGCAAGATGGAAAAATAAAAATTGCAATGGTTAATCCTCTTTGAGAGGTCAAAATCAAGTAGTAAGAGCATGCACACTGATTGCTCCCATCATGCATCATCATCCCAATTAATTAAGAAATCAAATGGAACTTATAGCAAGAATTGTGAACCAAAGAAGATGTGATGACCGCCCATTCCTGGCCTGTTCAATTAATTAATCACTCCTCTCTCGGAAGTACAAAAATTGACGAGGTGGGGATCGATTAAGCAAACAAAAGTGCAGACCATGTCTCCTCCCATGGCTACCGCTGCTGCTGCTGCTGGGAATGCTGCTGCTGTGATTGCGGTTGCCTCCTCTGCTGGTGCTTGTTGTTGTGCATCCAGACCTTGAAGACCTGCCGCCGGACGCCGGCGAGCGCGCAGTATTGCTCCACCAGGGCCTCGTCCTGCTTCTGCATCCGCCACCCAACCCGCTCCGCCAGCGCCAGCATCTGCTCCTTCTGCTCTGCCGTGAACCGCGTCCGGAAGCGCTTCCGCCGACCGTCCCCTTGCGCCGCCGTCGGATGGCCGCGCTCCTCGCTAGAAGACTCCGTCGTCGTCCCGCCGCTGCTGGGGGTGTAGTGTTGCTGCTGCTGGTGATGGTACGAAAATGGCGGCGCCGCGTGCGGGTAGCTGGCGGCGTAGGGATGCGGCGGCGGCGGCATGAGCAGCGGCACGCGCGGCGTGGCGGGCTCGGGAGGAAGGGGAAAGCGGCGGTGCTGCTGCTGGTAATGCTGCCCGTCGTCCCTGCGGTGGAAGCTGCGGTGGCACCCGCAGGCGGCGCAGCTGAGCGCATGCGCGCCGCCGCCCTCGCCATCCCCGGTGGCCATTGGCATGAACTCCCCGCACCCGTCCACGGCGTGCCCGCCCTGCGCCGCCGCGTGGTTGCGCAGGCACTCGTGGTACCTCGCCTCGCTTCCCGCCGCGCCGTTCCCGGCGGAGCCGACGCCCGTCTCCTGCTCCTGGCCCCTGAACGCCATCACAGCATGCCTGGCCTGGCCGGCGGTGGAAGCCGACCACGAGAGGCTGGGCTAGCTAGCTAGCGCAGCATAGCTTTGTCTCATTAGCGCGTGCCCTGCCGCCGGCAGCTGGTGCAAGGCGCAGGTGCAGCTAGGGAATTGGCCTTTTGTGGATTTGTAGCTACGGTGATGGTGGGAGACAGGGAGAGGGACGGGGAGGAGCGAGTGGTGAGTGGGGGGACACTGCCTGGCTCTTCTTCCCGTTCGGGAATGCCACTTTTGTTCCCACCGGCGCGACTGACGGAGTGATGGTGGAGCGACCGACAGCGGCAGACGGTCAGTCCTCTCCTCCCACGCCTTGCGCAATGATCAATTTTTTTGTTTCAGTTTTGTTGGATAAATGAGATTTTCTCTGAATAAAAATGTAGATCTTACTCCGGTACACTTCCGCATTAATCAAAATGATGATTGATTTGCCTTTGTTTTTGCATAGGAGCGTGCTAGGCGTAGGTCGCTCTAAGATTGGGCAATCTCAGGTCCCCTCGTGTGCCGTCAGATCATCATCCAACGGTGAGAAATCAGCAAATCGCGGTTTTAAATTTTGGCTCCCCTAGATTTTGGATATAGAACCCGCTTTTCACAACAGTCTCACTTAAACGAAAGGGTATATTGTGTTGCCCCCGAACATCTTGATAATTACAGCAAAAATGCCATTGCAACAAATTCGCAGGCATCGCAACAAAATTTATTGTTCCGTATACAAAATAAAAGTATTGCAACAAATTATTTCAAAAAAATTCGAAAAGTAAGTAATGTTACAAATGTTAAACAATATATTATTGCGTTGCAACAAAAAAGTTACAACAATTCAACAAAAATCACAACCTGTTGCAACAAAAAAAAGTATTTGCATCAATTAAAAAGTTGGTAAGCAACAAAATAATTTGTCACTGTTTCAGTTGCAACACAAATCATCACCTATTTCTACAGAAAGGTAAGACGATAGCAACAAAAAAGTTACACGTTTACAACATGCAAAGGAGCCCGTAAACATGTCATTCCAAATGAATTCTAATCAACATATAAACATTTTCTAGAAAATCTTCCAGAAAAACATTGCAACATCTCATTTGTGGTTTCTCAACAAAAAACGTGCGAAATTGTAACAAATTTTACAGACGTACGCAACATTAACCGAAATGGCGAAGAACACTTAGCAATATAAAGGCTGCATGTGGTTTGTATGCCCGGACACGAAAATTGGGCCCAAAAATACTAACTTGATGCTAATTGGGTCTATATACGCTAAATGGGCCAGCCAAGGCAGCGCTCGCTCGCTCGCACACGATCGCTCGCTCGCACGAGGGACGTAAGATAGCGAGTCTTAGGTCCCCCTAATATAAGCATTATCCTTTTGCATATATGACGTGAGCGGTTTTAGTTCCATTTAAAAAATATACAGAAACATAATTGATACAGGAGAAGCAAACAAGGAGAGGCCGAGGCCAAAGTCTAAAAATTGAGAAACAAAACAAAAGGCAATAACTCATAATCTCGGCTTTTTTTGTGTGTGTGCGCATCCTAACTATGTAGAGGACGGGTGTGATACTTAAAAAAAATTAAGTAATAAAGTACCTTTTGTAAAAAAAAACTCATAATCACGGCTAGCTTCTTAGCACCTGTCAAACCCCACTACAATACGAGCGGGAGCAGCCTCGACCGCCTTGACGTCATGTCCGCCGCTCGAAAGTCTAACCAGATCGCCCCCGAGAAGAAGTCGCCTCCCGCCGTATAGAGGATCAAGCTCACCAGAAATTAGCAGGTCTATATCTCATTGCTTGCGTCGGGGTGAGGCTGTTTTACATCTGGTGTTTGACCTCCCTGCTCCTTTCCTCTTACCGTGCTGGATAGGAAATTGAAGAATTGGTGGCATCTGGTATGTTCGTCTGTTTATTGTAAGAAAAAATTATACCGTGGGGTATTCCTGCACTTGGTTAATGAGCTAAGAAATGGCCTGATCTTATTGTTGCAGAAAGCAATCTACCAGTCGTTACCTCATATGAGAAGCAATTCCTCGGCTGAATCCCTTCCCTTGTGTCGAGACATCGTAGTAGATTTCATAGACGGGGGTGCCATGAAACTACTGATAGAGAAGTGGGGGGACGTGATTGTGCGATGGACGATGACACAGGGTTTTACCCAGGTTCGGTACGACGCAGTAATGCGGCGTTCCTACTCCTGCAATCTCAATATTCAGTACTAAAGCCTGGGAATACAGAGTACAATGTGAGGTTCTATTAGTTGCTCGTCAAGGATCCACCTCTCGGCGAGTTAGCCTTTTGCTTCTTGGCCATCTATCTTATCTCCCGTCCGACTTTATATAATAGCCAGGTTAGGGCATACAGAGAAGGAAACCTAGAAGACTACGGTATGTGCTAACTTGGAAAGTAAGGAATCCGTCTTCTACTCCAAGCCATATCACGTGGGCCGTGATCCGGGTTCTTCTAGAATCCGGCTTCCGTGCGTCAGCTTAATGGGCCGCCCAATGGACCGTAGCCCACTACCATTTAGGCCACCCTAGTAATCCGGCACTTTAGACTACCATCCGATATACCCCTAGTTGGTATATATCCGACAGTAGCCCCCAAAAAGGATTAAGACTCTGATTCGCCGTCTTTCGTCAAGTGTGCATTCTTTTCCGAGAAATAATGGCTCGCAGTCTTGATTCTTCTTTTCTTCAAAAAAATGTCATAACGCCAAACTCGGATTCCAGAAAATCCGGCTTTTCTTCCACGAATCTTCGTGGAGAAGGAACTTCCTACGTCAGCGCTTTAATCTTGCTGACGTCAGGGACGTTTGGGTGTCGAGCGGGAAACCCTGAAACGTATCTCTGACAGATTCTCGCGGGAAACGAGGAGATAGCAATAATCACCCGTCGTTTCATTTCCCGGAATTTCCGGCGAGTGACACGCGTTGATCATCCAACGGTCAAAAGAGCCGTTAGCACGTATCGTGACGGGTTTCCGGCTATAAATAGCCGTCTCCATCCTCTCCGGCAAACCTTCTACTCCCAGTTCTCTTCTCGCCTCCACAGCGCCCAAGCACACTACGAGCAGAGCGAACTCCCAGCGAACGCACGAACGAGCACCGTCCGGAAACTCACCGGAGGCACGGATTCTCCATCGCGCCACCGAAAAATGGCTTCACTGAACTTTTCTCCTTCCCGCTCCGTCGCGGCGGAGATCGATGAGATCATCAACACCATGGATCCCATGGTGGATTCTCCCCTTCGCGCAACCGGCGACGAGCCGGAGAAAGCTGCCAGCGGTGCAGCAAGCGAGGAAATTCCTCTTGCCGCCACCAACCTCGCCGGGACCTCCTCCGCGCCATCTCCGCTACTCGCGCCCGAGACGACGGAGGAAAAAATCATCCTCGTCGGAGAGGAGCTCGCGGTCGCGGCCGCCGCGGCGTCCGCCACCACCGGGGCGGAAGACGAGGGGGAAACTGCCGGCAATTGGAGCCAGAGCAGTATTCCACCTTCCCTCCTTCCGACAATGGAGAAGGAGGGGCTGCTGCTGAAGGGCAAATGGCGGAGCCCGGAGGACGAGTCCGAGCCAACGCCAAAAGATGGGGAACGCGTTCTCCTTACCTAACACATCGCGAGAGGTATGGGATTGCCGCCTTCCGCCTATTTTCTAGAAGTCCTCAACCATTACGGTGTTCATCCTCATAATCTTCCCCCAAACTCCATTCTCTATCTAGCCGACTTCCAAGCCCTTTTCGAAGAGTATTTAGGAATAGCACCTAGATTAGACTTTTGGCAATACTGCTTCGGTGTGAAGCGTAACCCTACAGAGGGTGTTCTTCCCATCCGCGGGACCATTTCTTTCACTCTTCGGAGATTTAGGGAAGGTTGGTACCCAAAGATAAAAACATCAGAATCCGTCAAGTTTTGGACGGGTTCTTTCTTTTATCACCACGACATCCCGTTTCCCGGAAAAAAAACGGGGTTCCTCCATTCATCAATTCCGCCGCCATTCCACAAGAGAGTTTGTCGCACCCGGACTTTTAGAGGATACTCACAGCCCGCTAAACAGTAGATAAATGGCTTATGGGGCCTACCTGCACCCGCATCTCAATATGAGTAGGCCAACACGTAAACGTGTGACAACCATCCTCTACTATTCATCGTCTGTGAAACCATCCAATAGAAATCCGAATACTTCCATTGACGTACTTCATAACATACACACATGGTACGTCAACGGCATTTGAACAAGTGATATCACAACAAATCTCTAAGACACAAAGAAATAGAAATAAGTGGCAAAAGCTCTCACTAGAGCAGAGATAGCAAATACAGTCATGCAGAGGACACATGTCCCAACAAGTCATCATTACATCACAGCGGAAGCATCCAAAATGTCTGAGTACAGACAAGATCCAAATAGGCCTAAGAGGCCGGAAACGAAAGATCGGAGCCCATCCACGAAGTCTCGGATCCTGCCCGGGTCCGCTATCTACTCGTCAGCAGCCTCGTCATACTCCACGTAGTAGCCACCATGGGGATCCTCGGAAACGTAGTCTGCAGAACACGCAGCCCCAAAGGGGTCAGTACAGACGAGTACTGGCAAGCAAGACGCACAAGATACCAAAGGGTACCCGACAACACCAAGTACAGATGCTTTGGGTTCAACGGAAGATAGGTGATACAAAGGTGCGGCAGCGGGCTGCCCTAACCAACTACAGAGACACGCTACAACATCCGGCTAAAAGAAAGGGATAAGATAGCGCATCGGAACCAACTACCACTAACCTCAAACAAACCCATCCTGGATCTCGCCCCTTATCCAAAGAAGCAATCCGAGGATAACTCACACAGTTGGATTAATGAAGGTTCAAGTTATTGTGGCAATAAGCCTATTACTAGTCAAATTATTATTAATTAGGTGTAAGTTGTCTAATCCTTGTTAGCCAACCCTATCACCAAGTCATCCATAACCGCGGACAACACGGCTTCTCGAGAAGATTTAACCCTGCAGGGATGCACCAATTTGGCCGTACACGTAAGAATAACCCGCCAGACGGGGATCAAACCCACCAAGCAGGCCACTCAACACAACCCAACTCTTCTTCGCATCAAGCCCAAAGAACCCCGTGCAGTTGAGCGCACGGCTAATCAAGCCCCACGAAGAAAAGGGGATCCTCATAGCACTCTAAGAACGTGTCTCCCTAAATGCCGACTACAAAAGTTACCACCCTGGCGCCAAGGGTTCGCACCTGCATATGCATGCGGCAAATGGAAAACCTGAACTAAATGAGGCGATTTGGACGAGATGCGAATCGAATCAAAGTTTCGGTGGGCGCCCATACACGCTTCCCACATGCGGTTTGCGCGCTCATCATGGATCTAGAGGACAAGAACTTTTCCTGAGTTCGACACTAGCAGGCCTCAAAACCATACCCGGCCTCCTGCCGGTGCCTTATCATCAAATTAGCATTACCTCAAACATTAACAGGTGGTTGTTTAAACATCGAGCCCCCAGAACATGATAAATATGGTAAAGGAAATAACGGGCATCAGACTCGAGCATAAACAACCCTAAGCATGCTAATAAGACACAGGCAACAAGCAGCAGGGTTATAGGTGTGGGGGATAGGCTATATCAGGGTTACAGGATATCATGTGATAGGATCGGAACACTAGCAACGAATCTTAAGGCTAGCAGAATAGACAACGGAAAGTATCGGTATGCAGTGTGGAAAGGACACAATGGTTCATGTGAGTGAATACTTTCCTGCAAACTCAGTAGCCTGGTACTGGGCTAACTCCTCTGAAGTAGTGTCGTAAACCTCGTCTGTCTCAACGTCGTCGTCTATTCGAGAAGAAGAAAACAAACAACGCAGAGAGACAAACAATCAATAACATGGCATAATGCACAAACATGGGATGATGCATGAAAATTTAATTGATGCATCAAGATAAGCTAGTTGACATGGTAAACATATTTAAATGGGCCCATATGCAACTTGGATTGCATATGGAAGGGCCCATGAATTAATGTTGAATTAAATGATCTACAAATAACCATCATGTGAAAGTTGATTAGAATGATGCATGGATGATGAAAACAATAAGAAAACAACAATAGCTTCAATTTGAAATGTTGTTTACCAAGTTTGGAATTTTATTTATTAAGTTATGAAATTTGGCTTCTTAAATGAGTACACAAATAGTTATTGTTTTCACCCATTTTAATTGTTCAAAGTAGATAAAAAAATTCATATTTGGAAAGAACACAAAATTTTAGATGGAATACATATTTCATTTGTTGAAAATGGATTTAAAATGAGCAAGTTATTAATTTGTCAATTTTAAAGGCATTAATTAAGAAACAGTTGTTTTCAGCAATTTAATTTATTTAAAACATAACACAAAGTTGATATTTGCAAAGTTCATGAAAAAGGGAATGGAAAACATATTTGGTCTGTTGAATTTGGAATTTTTATGCCCAAGTTATGAATTAAACAAGTTTGAACAAGATTTAAATGAATTAAATTCAAGTATAAAATTATTTGAATTTTATTTGTTCAAAACATCAAATAAAATTCATATTTGAAAAGATTACATTTTTCTGGTTTGAAAACATATTTTACAAATTAAATTTGAGTTTAATTTGAATTAGTTATGTTTTGAACAATTTTAAATGAATTAAATAAAGTACAGAAAATAATATAATTTTCAATTGTTCAAAATAGTAAACAGATTGCATAATTGAAAAGTTTAGGAAATTTTGAATAGAATACCTATTTTATTTATTATATTTGGATTTAATATGCAAAAGTTATTTGAATTTGAAAAACAGGGGCTATTCTGTAATTTTAAAGTATTAAACTTATTCCACGGGCTTAGGTGCAAAAATAAGTTTCAGAAAGGGCCCTTATTCCTGAACTTATTCCTGAACTTTGTGTACGCAGGGCAGAACAGCCCTGGGTCACTGGCAGTGGGCCAGCGCCCTGCTGGCGCCTGCATGGCGCGTGGGTGTGTGCGTGTGTGGCCACCACGTCGCTGACGTGTGGGGCCCGTGTGGCTGCGGGGCAAGCGGGGCAAAAAGGGTGGATTTATTCGCGCGGCGGGGGTTCGAACTTGCGACCGCAGCGTGCGCGCGTGTGCCTCTAGCCACTGGGCTGGCTGCGGGATCGTGATAGGACAGAGGTGCGCGGGGTTTTGAGGTGGTGCTGCTCTGTTTAACTGAAACAAAGTTTCAGTTAACTGAACATTGCTGACAGAGGCGGACGGTGGACGCCGGCGGCGAGCGCTGCGGTGCTGCTGCGTGCGCAAGGCGTGTGCGCGTGTGGCCGTGCGTGTACGTGCAACCGGAAGAGAAAGGAGGGAGGGGAAGAAAGGGGTGCTCACCGGGGGAATAGAGGAGGAGGAGGACGGCTCGGTGACAGGACCGTGGCGATGACGAGCTCATCGACGGCGCGGTGAAGGTGATCCGAGGCCTCTCGGGCCTGGTCGAGGAAACGAGGAGGGAGGTGGAGGCTCGGGGGTTTGATTCCCGCGTTTATCCCGCTCGGAGGAGTTCCATAACGGCGACGATCGCCGGAGACGGCCGCGCTGCTGTGCGGTGGAGGAGCAGTGGTGCAGCTTCAGGGAGCAGAGAGGGAGAGAACGAGGAAGAAGGAGGAGAATGGCGGCGGCAGCAGAGATGGAGGAAGGCTAGAAAACCTAGGGCTCGGCCGCGTGGGGTAGATATAGGAGGAGGCGGGCGGTGGAGAGCTTGCAGGTGGGGGAGGCACCCCCCCCCCTCCTTTGTCTCCGTACAGAGGAGGACGAAAGGGACAGGTGGGGGAGGCTTGGGCCTCGGGGCTGTGGTGGGCTCAGCCCACTTGGGCTGGCCTGCCCCCCCTTTTGTTGTCTGTTTTTATTTTTTTCTGTTTACCTTTTTTTTGTAGGAAAGAAAAAGATAGAAATAGAGATAGGTTTTAGGGTTTTTCTTTTGTGAATAATTTTTATTGAAATACCTAACAGCAAGATCAAAGGCATGTTAACTTTATTTTCAAAAATTTGAAATTGCCAATTGATTTGAAATTGCTATTTGAATTTCAAATAGGGTTTCAATAATTTTTGTGATAATTTTTTATAGGTTCTTTATTGCAAAAGCCCAGTTGTACAAACTTTTGTTTTTCAAAATTTTAAATTTTGCTGCTGTTTGAAATTTAAATGAATTTGAGTGAATTTTGCAATATATGAAATATTGAAATATTTAACCAAGTTAAATATTTGGAAATTCAAGTTTATTGGAAACAATTGAATGGTTTGATTTGAATGTTTTATTTGAAAAAGTTGTAACAGACCAAGTGTGAAACATAATGGTTTGAAATTTGATTTGAAATTCAAATGGAAAACAAGTGAAAACAAGTGCAATGCTCATGATGGAATGATGCAAACTGAAATTAAACAAGGAGCAAGCATTCTAAGGTTGTTTTTCATACTTGGGATGTTACAAAACGCCCCCCCTTGAAGGAATCGCGCCCCGAGATTCCTACTGAGAAGAGAAAAGGTCCCGATACTTCTTGCGAAGATCCTCTTCGGTCTCCCACGTTGCCTCTTTATCGGAATGATGAGACCACTGCACTTTTAAGAACTTAGTGCTCTTGTTGTGAGTTTTGCGCTCGGTCTCATCGAGAATTCGAATAGGGTGCTCCTCATAAGAGAGGTCTTCTTTCAGATCAATTGAATCATGATCAACTGCATGACCTGGATCTTTGAAGCACCTCTTGAGCTGTGACACGTGAAACACATCGTGCACCTTGGATAGCTTTTCTGGAAGTTCAAGACGATAGGCATTTTCTGCACGCCTGGGAGAATGTTGAATGGACCAATATATCTTGGTGCAAGCTTTCCTTTGACACCAAAATGATGAGTGCCTCTGAGGGGAGTTACACGGAGATATGCTTTGTCTCCAGCTGCATAGACCATGTCCCTGTGCTTGCTGTCATAGTAGCTTTTCTAACGAGACTGAGCAATCTTCAGATTGTCACGAATGATGCGAACTTTCTCTTCGGCCTCCTTAACAATGTCAGGGCCTAAGATTGAACGTTCACCAGCTCCAGACCAATTGATTGGACTCCTGCATCTGCGGCCATAGAGAGCCTCAAATGGTGCCATGCCTAGGCTTGCCTAGAAGCTGTTGTTGTAGGAGAATTCAGCATATGGAAGACATTCCTCCCATTTCATGCCAAAAGAGAGACCACATGCTCTGAGCATATCCTCGAGAATCTGATTGACTCTTTCGACTTGCCCTTGAGACTGAGGATGGTAGGCTGTGCTGAACAGAAGCTTGGTGCCCAAGGCTTCTTGAAAACTTTTCCAGAAATGATAAGTGAATATGCTTCCACGGTCTGAGCTTATTTCCAATGGAACACCCTGAAGAGGAACAATCTTTGCTGTGTAGAGCTCTGCTAACTGACTAGCTGAGATTGTCTCTTTGACAGGAAATAAGTGAGCTACTTTAGTGAGTCGATCAATGACAACGAAGATTGCATCGTTGCCCCTCTTGGACTTTGGGAAACCAGTGACGAAGTCCATTTCAATCATGTCCCACTTCCATTCAGGGATTTTCAGAGGTTGGAGAAGACCGGCTGTTTTCTGATGAACTGCCTTGACACGTTGACAAACATCGCATTCAGAAACGTATTGAGCAATTTCACGTTTCATGCTAGGCCACCAATACAGTGTCTTGAGATCCTGGTACATCTTTGTACTTCCAGGGTGTATGGAGAGAGGAGTTTCATGAGCCTCCTTGAGAATGACATCTTTGAGACTTTGAATTTGAGGAACTGCAATGCGTCCTTCGAAGAACACCTTTCCTTGTCATCAATTGAGAAGCACTCAAATTTCTCATTGCCTGCTTTGATGTGCTCTACAATATTCTTGATTTCAGCATCACGAAGTTGTTCAGAACGAATCTTGTCCTCGAGAGTTGGAGTGGCTGTCAAGTTCGTAAGATAGCCTTGAGGAACAAGACCAAGATTCAGCTTTTGGAATTGTTCATGAAGAGGAGGTTGGCTTTCCATGATCACGAGATTATTGCAATACGACTTGCGACTGAGAGCATCGGCCATAACATTAGCCTTGCCTGGAGTGTAAGAAATGGTAAGATCAAAGTCTTTGATCTTTTCAATCCATCTCCTTTGTCTAAGGTTTAGATCTGGTTGAGTGAAGATGTATTTCAGACTCTTATGATCGGAAAAGATTTCAGTGCGATTACCCAACAAGTATTGTCTCCATTTCTTGAGGGCAAACACAACTACTGCAAGTTCAAGGTCATGAGTGGGATAATTGAGCTCATGTGTGTTCAACTGACATGAAGAATAAGCCACCACTTGACGTTCTTGCATAAGAACTGCACCTAGACCTTGGAGATAAGCATCACAGAATATTTGGAAAGGTTTGGAAGGATCTGGGCCAACTAGAACTGGTGTAGAAGTGAGTTTAGTCTTCAGGAGATTGAAACTTTCATCACATTGTGGAGACCAGACGAACTTCTTGTCCTTCTTTGTGAGGTCAGTGAGAGGTTTGGCAATCTTGGAGAAGTTTGGGACGAAGCGACGGCAATAGCTAGCCAAGCCAAGAAAACTTCTTACTTGCTTTACTGTCCTTGGAGATTTCCAATCAACAATTGCTTTAACCTTTTCTGGATCAATGGCTATGCCCTTGGCAGAGATGACATGACCAAGGTAAGCAGCTTCTGAAATCCAAAACTCACATTTGGAGAATTTGGCATAAAGACGATTTTCGCGAAGCTTCATGAGAGTTAGACGAAGATGTTCGTCATGCTCTTCCTCGGATTTTGAGTAGACAAGAATGTCATCAAGATATACCACAACGAACTTGTCGAGGTATTCATGGAAGACAGAATTCATGAGTCGAGAGAAGGTCGCTGGTGCATTGGTGAGACCAAAGGACATGACGGTGAATTCGTATAGACCGTAGCGAGTGGTGAAAGCTGTCTTTGGAATATCCTCTTTTCTGATCTTTATTTGATGGTAACCCATTCTCAAGTCCAACTTGGAGAATATTGAGGCTCTAGCAAGTTGATCAAAAAGATCATCAATACGAGGAATTGGATACTTGTTTTTGATGATTTTCTCGTTAAGAGGACGATAGTCAACAACGAGTCTCTTTGTTTGATCCTTCTTTGCAACAAACAGCGTTGGGCATCCCCAAGCCGAGGAACTAGTTTGAATGTACCCTTTCTCCATGTACATATCAATTTGTTCCTTCAACAACTTCAGCTCGGGAGTTCCTATCTTGTAAGGATGCTTAGAGATTGGAGCAGTACCTGTTCAAGTTCGATCACGAACTCAACAGCTCTGTCCAGAGGCATTCCTGGCAACTCTTCTGGAAAGACGTCAGGGAAGTCGCAAACCACCGGAACATTTTCAAGTAAAGGTAGAGGTTTTGCATTGAGGGTGCATAGCTGAATGGAACTTGATTCATGTGGAGAATAGATTATCTGGCCAGAAGGGTGGGACAGAGTTATTGACTTTTGAGCACAGTCAATTCTTGCTTTATTGGCCTTCAGCCAATCCAAACCAAGAATGATATCAATGTCAGAATTTCCCAGCAACATGAGAGAAGCAAGGAATATGCGACCTTCAATTAGGATTTGATTGTCCTTACTTATCTTGGAAGTCAACATTTGAGATCCCGGGGAGTGAACAGTGATCTGATTGCTTAGCGGAACCACAATTAGGTTGTTTGTTGTGGCAAAGGTCTTTGACACAATAGAATGTGATGCTCCGGTATCAAACAACACTTTAGCTGGAATAGAGTTTACGGGAAAAGTACCGAGAACGACGTTAGGAGCTTCCTCAGCTTTGTCGATCTTGACATGATTCACCCTTGCGGTCCTCCCGACAGGCATGTTGTTGGAGTTGAAGGCCTTAGGCGGGGGAGCGCGCACCATTGCCTGGTTTGTGTTAGGACGAGGTGGTGGTGGTGGTAGCTGCCTCTGCGTGCACTTGTCGGCGTAGTGCCCCGTCTTCTTGCACTTGTAGCATGTGACGACACGAGGGGGCCCTGGCCTTGGCTGCCCCATCGAAGCTCTTGTATCATGCACCTGAGCAGGGTTGGGTGGGCGGGGAGCGAAGCCTGGAGAAGTTTGGGCGTACGGAGCCCGAGTGACAGCACCATTTGGTACCCAGATGCGGCGCTTCTGTGGAGGGGTGGTCATGTTGGAGGAGGAACCACCCTCACGCGAGTGCTTGCGAGACTCCTCGAACGCCTTGCGCCCATTTTCTTCATTGAGCGCGGTGTTAACGAGATCCTCGAAGCTGTTGGCCTTGACATTGGTGAGGGCATACTTGAGTTCCGGGTTAAAACCTCTGCGGAACCTTGCCATCTTCTTAGCTTCAGTGGACACCTCATCTCCAGCGTATCGAGCGAGGCGATTGAACTCACTCTGATACCCGATGACGTCCAACTTGCCCTGCTTGAGAGAGCAAAACTCTTCACGCATCCTTTCCATGAGACCATCTGGAATGTGGTGCTTCAGGAAGGCTTCCTTGAAACGATCCCACGTGACCGGCATCCCAGTTCTCATGGCCTGGAAGTTTTCCCACCAAGTAGCTGCCTGACCCTTCAGCAGATAGGAGGCATACTTGACCTTGTCTTCTTCAGCTACGTGTGCAATCTCCAGAGCCTTGGCTATCTCACGGATCCAGTCATCAGGGTCCAGAGGCTCGCGTGTGGCCACGAAAACTCTTGGGCCCAGACTGAGAAACTCCTTGATGCTGACTCGTGGAGCTGTCTGGTTGATGTGCTGATTAGCCTGAAACTGGGCCATCTGCGTCATGACTTGGGTCATCTGAGTCAACAGCTCCGCGATTGGCGGTGGCTCAGGCGTATTGTTCCTTGTTGACGGCATCCTGAATGGAAATGCATTTTAGCACAACAATAGACAATGATAGACTTGGCAACCGAAAGATAGATTACTCTGACGCATGAATAGATAACCAACAGGTACACCATCACATGTTCAAATACATCAGAATATCCAACACACCATAAATGGTTCGAATGCCAAAGGATAACTAAACATAGCTAAGAATGGATACATCGGTACTCCTATGCTCATCACGCAGGACGGCGGCTAGGAGTACGGCGAGAGGTACGGTGAGGAGCACGCCCACGAAAGTAGGTGGAACGACGATCCACGTAGATCTGACGTGGTCTGAGACCGACTCTAGGCGTGGTGAAGTACATAGCGTCGACTCCCTGTGCTCCAAAGCGTGGAATCCCAGTGTAACCAGCACCAAGGTTAAGGAGTGTACCTATGATCGGCTCGTAACCTCCAGCATCTGGCAGACGACGCCCAACTGGCTGATCGAAACGTGCAAAGCGCTCGTCTCCAACAAAGTCTGTGTTGTAAGTCGCCAGACGAGTCAAAGCAAGGTAAAGCTGCTCTCTGACTGAAGCCAACTCCTGAGATAGTGTGCGGGCAACTGCGTCACTGTGTCTCACAAACTGAGCGGTGGTGTGCAGCCTGGAGTTATCATGCTCGTAAACATCCAAGTTGTCGTAGAGAGTGAAGTGAGCTCCCTCCGAAGTGATGTAACCACGGGGGATGTGGCGATAGATAGAATCGTCAAATCCCCAGTAGTCAGCACGAAGGACGGTGAGGCTCACATAAGCTGCCTGCTGCACAGCCATATCCACTGTGGAACCCACTGCCTCGTAGCGGTGGACTACGCTCATGCCATCATCTGACAGAATGTAGACGATAGCCCTGTAGTAGATCTGCTCAAACTCTCGCTGCTGCTCGTAGACCTGGTACTCTGGTGCCCAACGGAACCCCAGAAAAGCGACCATGTCCCTCAGCATCTCCGGATAACCGGCAGTGCTCTCGCAACGAGTCATACGAACCACCTGCGGGTAGAACCTGAGATCCATCTGCAGATGATCGGGGAAGCTTTGATTAGACGCCGGTAGAAAAACTGAAGTGGCAAGTAACAACAAGGTTCCAACGGACGAAAAGGATCTTGAGAAGAACAGGATATCGAAGCAACATTTGGGAAACACGAGACCAAACACTCCTGAGGTACTACGGAAGACCCATCCGGGCTTCTAAAGGATCAATATCTACTGCTTAAGGAATAGAGGATCTGCTTCCGGGGCTTATGTGCCTCCGTTCTCAATCATGAGTAGGCAACATGATAAATCATGTCACAACCACCTCCATTCCTATGGTCTAGTAGATATAACTATCCAAGAGAAACCAGGATACGTGAAATCCTAACTTGAAAGTTTAGATGAGAAGAGAAAACAACGTTGCACTTCCTTACCAGAAAAAGGGAGGGTGGGTGGGGAAAGAAATAAAAGAACAGAATTCCTAGTCTCACGTTTCATTTTTCCTATATAACTACAAAATAGTTTCTAGACTCAACTGCGACCAGTAAAAGGGATCCTACAGGCAGACAGGCTCTGATACCATTTGTCGCACCCGGACTTTTAGAGGATACTCACAACCCGCTAAACAGTAGATAAATGGCTTACGGGGCCTACTTGCACCCGCATCTCAATATGAGTAGGCCAACACGTAAACGTGTGACAACCATCCTCTACTATTCATCGTCTGTGAAACCATCCAATAGAAATCCGAATACTTCCATTGACGTACTTCATAACATACACACATGGTACGTCAACGGCATTTGAACAAGTGATATCACAACAAATCTCTAAGACACAAAGAAATAGAAATAAGTGGCAAAAGCTCTCACTAGAGCAGAGATAGCAAATACAGTCATGCAGAGGACACATGTCCCAACAAGTCATCATTACATCACAGCGGAAGCATCCAAAATGTCTGAGTACAGACAAGATCCAAATAGGCCTAAGAGGCCGGAAACGGAAGATCGGAGCCCATCCACGAAGTCTCGGATCCTGCCCGGGTCCGCTATCTACTCGTCAGCAGCCTCGTCATACTCCAAGTAGTAGCCACCATGGGGTTCCTCGGAAACGTAGTCTGCAGAACACGCAGCCCCAAAGGGGTCAGTACAGACGAGTACTGGCAAGCAAGACGCACAAGATACCAAAGGGTACCCGACAACACCAAGTACAAATGCTTTGGGTTCAACGGAAGATAGGTGATACAAAGGTGCGGCAGCGGGCTGCCCTAACCAACTACAGAGACACGCTACAACATCCGGCTAAAAGAAAGGGATAAGATAGCGCATCGGAACCAACTACCACTAACCTCAAACAAACCCATCCTGGATCTCGCCCCTTATCCAAAGAAGCAATCCGAGGATAACTCACATAGTTGGATTAATGAAGGTTCAAGTTATTGTGGCAATAAGCCTATTACTAGTCAAATTATTATTAATTAGGTGTAAGTTGTCTAATCCTTGTTAGCCAGCCCTATCACCAAGTCATCCATAACCGCGGACAACACGGCTTCTCGAGAAGATTTAACCCTGCAGGGATGCACCAATTTGGCCGTACACGTAAGAATAACCCGCCAGACGGGGATCAAACCCACCAAGCAGGCCACTCAACACGACCCAACTCTTCTTCGCATCAAGCCCAAAGAACCCCGTGCAGTTGAGCGCACGGCTAATCAAGCCCCACGAAGAAAAGGGGACCCTCATAGCACTCTAAGAACGTGTCTCCCTAAATGCCGACTACAAAAGTTACCACCCTGGCGCCAAGGGTTCGCACCTGCATATGCATGCGGCAAATGGAAAACCCGAACTAAATGAGGCGATTTGGACGAGATGCGAATCGAATCAAAGTTGCGGGGGGCGCCCATACACGCTTCCCACATGCGGTTAGCGCGCTCATCATGGATCTAGAGGATAAGAACTTTTCCTGAGTTCGACACTAGCAGGCCTCAAAACCATACCCGGCCTCCTGCCGGTGCCTTATGATCAAATTAGCATTACCTCAAACATTAACAGGTGGTTGTTTAAACATCGAGCCCCCAGAACATGATAAATATGGTAAAGGAAATAACGGACATCAGACTCGAGTATAAACAACCCTAAGCATGCTAATAAGACACAGGCAACAAGCAACAGGGTTATAGGTGTGGAGGATAGGCTATATCAGGGTAACAGGATATCATGTGATAGGATCGGAACACAAGCAACGAATCTTAAGGCTAGCAGAATAGACAACGGAAAGTATCGGTATCCAGTGTGGAAAGGACACAATGGTTCATGTGAGTGAATACTTGCCTGCAAACTCAGTAGCCTGGTACTGGGTTAACTCCTCTGAAGTAGTGTCGTAAACCTCGTCTGTCTCAACGTCGTCGTCTATTCGAGAAGAAGCAAACAAACAACACAGAGAGACAAACAATCAATAACATGGCATAATGCACAAACATGGGATGATGCATGACAATTTAATTGATGCATCAAGATAAGCTAGTTGACATGGTAAACATATTTAAATGGGCCCATATGCAACTTGGATTGCATATGGAAGGGCCCATGAATTAATGTTGAATTAAATGATCTACAAATAACCATCATGTGAAAGTTGATTAGAATGATGCATGGATGATGAAAACAATAATAAAACAACAATAGCTTCAATTTGAAATGTTGTTTACCAAGTTTGGAATTTTATTTATTAAGTTATGAAATTTGGCTTCTTAAATGAGTACACAAACAGTTATTGTTTTCACCCATTTTAATTGTTCAAAATAGATAACAAAATTCATATTTGGAAAGAACACAAAATTTTAGATGGAATACATATTTCATTTGTTGAAAATGGATTTAAAATGAGCAAGTTATTAATTTGTCAATTTTAAAGGCATTAATTAAGAAACAGTTGTTTTTAGCAATTTAATTTATTTAAAACAGAACACAAAGTTGATATTTGCAAAGTTCATGAAAAAGGGAATGGAAAACATATTTGGTCTGTTGAATTTGGAATTTTTATGCCCAAGTTATGAATTAAACAAGTTTGAACAAGATTTAAATGAATTTAATTCAAGTATAAAATTATTTGAATTTTATTTGTTCAAAACATCAAATAAAATTCATATTTGAAAAGATTACATTTTTCTGGTTTGAAAACATATTTTACAAATTAAATTTGAGTTTAATTTGAATTAGTTATGTTTTGAACAATTTTAAATGAATTAAATAAAGTACAGAAAATAATATAATTTTCAATTGTTAAAAATAGTAAACAGATTGCATAATTGAAAAGTTTAGGAAATTTTGAATAGAATACATATTTTATTTATTAGATTTGGATTTAATATGCAAAAGTTATTTGAATTTGAAAAACAGGGGCTATTCTGTAATTTTAAAAGTATTAAACTTATTCCAGGGGCTTAGGTGCAAAAATAAGTTTCAGAAAGGGCCCTGGAACTTTGTGTACGCAGGGCAGAACAGCCCTGGGTCACTGGCAGTGGGCCAGCGCCCTGCTGGCGCCTACGTGGCGCGTGGGTGTGTGCGTGCGTGGCCACCACGTCGCTGATGTGTGGGGCCCGTGTGGCTGCGTAGCAAGCGGGGCAAAAAGGGTGGATTTATTCGCGCGGCGGGGGTTCGAACTCGCGACCGCGGTGTGCGCGCGTGTGCCTCTAGCCACTGGGCTGGCTGCGGGATCGTGATAGGACAGAGGTGCGCGGGGTTTTGAGGTGGTGCTGCTCTGTTTAACTGAAACAACTGAACATTGCTGACAGAGGCGGACGGTGGACGCCGGCGGCGAGCGCTGCGGTGCTGCTGCGTGCGCAAGGCGTGTGCGCGTGTGCCCGTGCGTGTACGTGCAACCGGAAGAGAAAGGAGTGAGGGGAAGAAAGGGGTGCTCACCGGGGGGAATAGAGGAGGAGGAGGACGGCTCGGTGACAGGACCGTGGCGATGACGAGCTCGTCGACGGCGCGGTGAAGGTGATCCGAGGCCGCTCGGGCCTGGTCGAGGAAACGAGGAGGGAGGTGGAGGCTCGGGGGTTTGATTCCCGCGTTTATCCCGCTCGGAGGAGTTCCATAACGGCGGCGATCGCCGGAGACGGCCGCGCTACTGTGCGGTGGAGGAGCAGTGGTGCAGCTTCAGGGAGCAGAGAGGGAGAGAACGAGGAAGGAGGAGGAGAATGGCGGCGGCGGCAGAGATGGAGGAAGGCTAGAAAACCTAGGGCTCGGCCGCGTGGGGTAGATATAGGAGGAGGGGGGCCGGTGGAGAGCTTGCAGGTGGGGGAGGCACCCCCCTCATCTGTCTCCGTACAGAGGAGGACGAAAGGGACACGTGGGGGAGGCTTGGGCCTCGGGGTTGTGGTGGGCTCATCCCACTTGGGCTGGCCTGCCCCCCCTTTTGTTTTCTGTTTTTATTTTTTTCTGTTTACCTTTTTTTGTAGGTAAGAAAAAGATAGAAATAAAGATAGGTTTTAGGGTTTTTCTTTTATGAATAATTTTTATTGAAATACCTAACAACAAGATCAAAGGCATGTTAACTTTATTTTCAAAAATTTGAAATTGCCAATTGATTTGAAATTGCTATTTGAATTTCAAATAGGGTTTCAATAATTTTTGTGACAATTTTTTATAGGTTCTTTATTGCAAAAGCCCAGTTGTACAAACTTTTGTTTTTCAAAATTTTAAATTTTGCTGCTGTTTGAAATTTAAATGAATTTGAGTGAATTTTGCAATATATGAAATATTGAAATATTTAACCAAGTTAAATATTTGGAAATTCAAGTTTATTGGAAACAATTGAATGGTTTGATTTGAATGTTTTATTTGAAAAAGTTGTAACAGACCAAGTGTGAAACATAATGGTTTTAAATTTGATTTGAAATTCAAATGGAAAACAAGTGAAAACAAGTGCAATGCTCATGATGGAATGATGCAAACTGAAATTAAACAAGGAGCAAGCATTCTAAGGTTGTTTTTCATACTTGGGATGGTACAGAGTTGGGCAGTCGAAGCCATGCAGACCTTGCCAGATGATCTGTTGAAGATCAAACAGCGTATTGCCAAACTTACCTCCTCATAGTCTCCTCTGACCGGAACAGACACAATTTTGTGCTGGCTCGGTCGTCGTATTCAACCTCTTGCCCTCCGCCCCCGGCTTCTTTGTGAATACAAAGGTCCAGAAGACGGAATGAGAGGGACAGACAAAGCCTTTACAAAAAGGACTTCAAGAAACGAGTCAACCAATTGGTCGCTACTCGCGATCAATATAAGGAGAGCTTGGAGATGTATCATGAGAAGAACCATGTCCCTAAGGTAATTTTACTTTTCCTTGATTTGACATTCTCTTGGATTTTTTTCTTTCCAGGATATCTCTGACTTAGTCGGATTTTTTGCTCTCTCTGTAGTTCGACGATCTCACGGAAGCAGATCTTGCATCCGACGCCGAACTTGACGAATTGCACGCCAGCTTTTACGACGGTCGCAAACGCAAGAGGCAAGTGATCACAGAGGAGGTGATAAATCTTGATGGAGTTCCCATCGCCACATCCAGGTATTTTTCTGGGGTTTTTGATCACTCATTCCATTCTGGTTCTTCAAGGTATTTACTTCTCGGATATTTCCTTTTCAGCCTTGCACCAGTTCCTTTGAAGTCAAAGAAACTGAAGAGACATAAAGCTACTGCTGGCAAGGGAATGCCGTCTTCAGCTGCAGCTCCACCCACTCCAACAACTCTCGGTGGGGAAGATAAAACCGCAAACCCGGACGAACAATTCCAGCCGTCCAGCCAGCCTATTGCATCCAACTTGGTTGCGAGGGAAAGGGCGGAGCCGGAGATGGGCGGACCTTCTCGGACATCTGGAGAAGACGAGCCCATCCCTACTTTTGACAAGGACTTCAAGGTAAAGGAAGAACCTTTTGACGATCTCGGATACATTCGTCCGGCAGCTAAGAAGTTCTTTGCTCCTGCTCCCCTGATCCATCCTTGGCCACAAGGCGGACTAATTGTCCGAAATAACTTCGTGTTTTCACCTCGTCAGGTCATCCAAGACGGCCTGCATCATGTTGGAATTCTTTTTTCTGAATATGTAAAAGAATTCAACGAGAACTTGTCAGGTTTGCAGCGGATGAGCCAGGTAATATCTCTAGCCCCCAAGCAATAAGTCAAATGCATGCTTTTAACTTAATGCTTTCAACTTTTTTATGCTTGATGTTAACTTAAGCATTTTGTTTTCATTTCCGTGTTTTAGCAAACCGCTGAAAGCATAAACATGGAAGTTTTCGGCAAATTAACGGTCAAGAATAAGGAGGTTAGAAGCCTTCTTTCTATTCTTGAAGTTAAAGGAGCGGAGCTGGTATCGTCTCAGCATCAGCTGAAGGAAATAACGGGTATTTTATTCCCCGTGATTTCACTTTTATTATTTTTCTCTAAGTACTTTTCCGAGTTTTCTAACTCGGGATTTTTCCTCGCTTTTTAGCTGCTTTGGCGAAAGCCAAACAGATTGTTGAAGATGCCGGCAACGCCGAGAACCTTCGCCGGGAGAACCTGGACCTTCATAAGAATCTTATGAAGGTTCAGAAAGAACTGGAGGCCAGCCAGCTGGCTGTAGGCATTGCTCAATCCAATGCCTCCAATCAGGCTGAGAAGGACAAAGCAACTATCCGAGATCTGGAGAATGCTTTGACCCTTCGCCTGGAAGAAGGCTCCGAGATGGATAAGTTTCTCGGTAAGTTTTTTGACTTTTTACGGGATTTTTGACTTTTTACAATCTTTCCCTGTTTTCTGTATAACACTTTGGTTATTTGTCTGAAATCAGGAGATGACCCTGCTCTTACTCGGATTGAAAAAATCCGAGCTTTCGGGAAGGTCTTCACTGCGCTCAGGGCTGCGGGCATGCAGCTGATCAACAAGTACCTTCCCACAAGGACTGGGGAATTCTCGGAAGTTGAGAAACTTCCGGAGGCTATCTTGGAGGTGGCGGAGTCCAAGGAATCCACCTTGCGCTCCGCGGCACGGGGTGGTGCACGCATGGCTCTAGGGCTCATGCGTATGCATTACCCCACTGCCAAATCTTGGCGCGTGGCGTCCGGCATCCCGCAAGGGTATACGAAAACCCAGCGGACCAGTATCTTTGACCAGATCAAAGGTCATGCAACCAAGATTGCTTCCATGGTCAACATCTCCATCGTCTACCCGTAGGAGGCGATCCCGGACACTCCAGAAGAATCCTCCAGCGAAGATGACTCAGATGCTTGAAGGAGAAGTCCGGGTCCTGGGGAAATAGAAAATAGGAGCATTACCGAATTTTATGTTGTAAACATTATTGTAATGCTTCTATACATTTGAATGAACAAGTACTCCGCCTTTTGAGGTTAATGTTATATAATTACTTTGCAAGTTTTTTTGGGTTATCATTCCTTTATCTTCTAATTTCTCTAGTTTGTATGCTTTAACCGTCCTTAGTGCTTTAAATGGCTCGATAGCGCTTTAAACTTCACGCCGAGTGACTGGGAATGACCAATCAGTCTAAAACTCGGAAACATGGATCATGCTAAAGGAATTTTTTGCTTACTAGCTTCAGTGACCCAGCACAAAAACAATCAAATAATATTTAGAGAATAGCTAAGCAATTTTTTATATGAAACTCAGGCACGCAGGCACAATCTGGGTTTCCTTAAACCTTTTTTAGGCTGAAAATCATTCAGTTTTTTAACTCCGAGCACGCAGGCATAATTCGGGTTAACATTGAGTATTCTGAAAGATCATTGGGAAATAGAAAAGGCGGACTATGAAAAACATAGAAGTATGGATTCCGACAATTTTATTTCGTGATCTCAAAGATGTTTACATAGAAATTGAACTAAGTATAGAAGGGACATAACTGCTGGATACTCCAGGGCCTCTTTGTTTCTCCTAGTTCATCATCTATGTTTCTCTTTCTTTTGCGATTCGGCTTCTCGGGGTCATCTTCCGTATCTCGAATGTCTACAAGATAGTATGATCCATTTTTCATGGCTTTACTGATGACGAATGGTCCTTCCCATACTGGGGCCAGTTTATGCTTTCTTTGCTGCACCAATCTTAGCACTAGGTCACCTTCTTTGATAGAACGATGCCTGATTTTACGACTATGATAACGTTGTAAACCTTGCTGGTAGATGGAGGATCTTTGAAACACAAGTTCTCGTTCCTCTTCCAAGAGATCGACAGCATCCTTCCGTGCGCTTTCGGCATCTGATTCATCGAAATCCTGCACTCTTGGGCTGTCATGGATCATGTCCGTTGGAATAATTGCTTCCACACCATAAACTAGGAAAAACGGGGTTTGCCCTGTTGACCTATTTGGCGTCGTTCGAATGCTCCAAAGCACAGAGGGTAACTCTTCCACCCATGCTCCAGCTGCTCTATGAAGAGGGGATTCGAGTCTTGGGCGTATTCCTTGCAGGATTGAACTATTCATTCGTTCAACCTGTCCATTGGATTGCGGGTGTGCCACAGATGCGAGATCTAGGTGAATTCCCGTTTGTCGGCAATATTTTGCCAACTCTCCCATAGAGAAATTTGTCCCGTTGTCAGTTATTATGCTATGTGGAACGCCATATCTCATGACTATGTCAATAATGAAATTTCTGGCAGTTACACCATCAAGTTTTTTCATGGGTTTGGCCTCTACCCACTTGGTATATTTATCCACTGCAACGAGTAGATGTGTAAGTCCGCCTCTTGCAGTTTTGAATGGTCCCATCATATCTAGCCCCCAGACCGCGAACGGCCATGTAATAGGGATAGTTTTGGGTGCTTGGGCTGGCATATTTGTCTGCTTGGCGTAATACTGACATCCGGCACATGTGTTTACTATGTGCTCGGCGTCTGTCTTGGTTGTTAGCCAGAAAAACTCTGCGTGAAATGCTTTTTTTACTATGCTTTTTGATTGAGCATGATGTCCGCAATCTCCTACATGGATTTCTTGCAGGATTTCTCGTCCTTCTTATGGCGAAATACATCGCAGAAAAATTCCGATAGTACTGCGTTTATACAGGCAACCATTGATTACCGTGTATCCTTTGCATCGACGTTGTATCTGTCTTTGCAAGACTTCATCTGCTCCCTCCGGGTACTTCTGATCGACTAAGAAGTTTAAATATGGAATTGTCCATTCCGGGTTAACGAGAATGACTTCAATTGACTCGGAAACCAGAGGATAGTCGACATCTCCACCTTTTATCGATGGTTCGTACAAATGTTGGACAAACACACCTGGTGGTAGAATTTTCACCCTTTCTGATCCCATGCGGGCTAATGCGTCCGCGTTCCAGTTTTCCTCTCTTTTGACATGGAGTATTTCAAATCCCAAGAAGCAGATTGCAAACTCATCCATCGTTCTTCGATATTCGGCCATGATGGGACTTTTTGCGTCCCAAGTTTGGTTGAGCTGGTGTTGTACCAAATCTGAGTCGCCATAGCATAAGATGCGCTTAACACCTATTTCCTTTGCAATATGCAAGCCATGAAGCAGAGCCTCGTATTCTGCAACGTTATTACTGGCATTGAAGTGTATTTGTAATACATACTCCATTGTGTCTCCTTTAGGGGATTTTAGGACTACACCAGCTCCAGCGCCCTCCTTCATCTTGGATCCGTCAAAGTGCATGATCCAGTACTCGGACTCCGGCATTGGAGTTTTTTCCATTGCTTCTGTCCAGTCGGCGACAAAATCTGCCAGAACCTAGGATTTTATCGCCGTCCTGGGTTGGTACTTAATGTCGAATGCTGCTAGCTCGATACCCCATTTGGCTACTCGGCCATTCGCATCCGCATTGTTTATTATATCCCCTAGCAGTGCTTTACATACCACTGTTATGGAATGCCCTTGGAAGTAATGATGCAGTTTCCGAGATGCGAAAAATACGCCATATGCCAGTTTTTGATAGTGTGGGTACCTTTGTTTGGACTCGGAGAAAACTTCGATTACATAGTATACTGGATGCTGATCTGGTATGCTTTTTTTGTCTTTCTTCCTTTCCACAACTATCACCGCACTAATAACCCGGTTTGTAGCCGTAAGGTACAATAACATAGGTTCTTCGTCTTTTGGGGATCCCAAAATCGGAGCTTTCATCAAAGTTTCTTTCAACTGGGTTAATGCTGCATCTGCTTCTTCTGTCCACTCGAATTTGTCGGATTTCTTCAACAACTTGTATAATGGCAGAGCTTTGTCCCCTAGCCTGCTAATAAACCTGCTAACGGCTGCTGCAGAACCCGTCAATCTTTGTACATCTTTTACGCACGTAGGCTTGGAGATGTTCAAGATTGCTTTTATCTTTTCTGGGTTTACTTCTATTCCTCTATGAGAACCGATGAAACCCAGAAGTTTTCCTGAGGGAACCCCGAAAACGCACTTTAATGGATTTAGCTTCATCTTATAAGTGCGCAAATTTTCGAAGGTTTCTCGCAAATCTTCAAGGAGTGTGTCTTTTTCCTTGGACACGACAGCAATGTCATCCATGTAAACATGGACGTTTTTGACAATCTGACTATGCAAACATCGTTGCATGCACCGCTGGTAAGTTGCACCAGCATTCTTCAGGCCGAACGGCATGGTTATGTGATAGTACGTCCCATACAGGGTTATAAAGGAGGTTTTGATTTGATCTTCTTCCTTCATGCGTATTTGATGATACCCGGAATATGCATCCAAAAAACATAAAAGCTCAGAGCTAGCAGTGGCATCTATTATTTGATCGATTCGCGGTAACGCAGATCTATCTTTTGGACACAATTTGTTCAGACCGGTATAATCTATACACATCCTAAGGGCAGTACTGTCTTTGTTCGGGACTAATATTGGGTTTGCTGACCATTCAGTATGTATAACTTCTCGAATAAAATCTGCTGCCAAAAGCCGGATAATCTCCTTGCCAATAGCCTTCCGTCTTCTTCCGTCAAATCGACGGAGACTTTGTTTGACGGGTTTAGATCATGGAATCACCTTAAGTTGATGCTCAGCAAGTTCCCTGGGTACGCCTGGCATGTCCGCCGGACACCATGCGAAAATGTCATAGTTCTCACGGAGGAACTTAATGAGCTCGATTTCCTATTTGTCGGTCATCCCAGTTCCTACTACGACAAATTTTGTCGGATCTTTAGGATCTAGGATTACCTGTCTTGTATCGGAAGCTTTGAAGCTATCTTCCGGCTTCCGGCTTTCTTTTCCTGCCGGCATTTCTGTCGGCGATACTTCTTTGGCCAGCTCCTTCAGTTCTTCCTTTGCTATCACTTTTTCTGCGCAAAGGGCGTTTTCTTTTTCCAGCTCGTTTGCCAATTTGAAGTCTCCCGTTATGGTGATTACTCCTCCTTTTGGCCCTGGCATCTTCAGCTTGTTATAAATATAACATGATCTTTCCATGAATTTGGCGAAAGCTGGACGTCCGAGTATTGCGTGATACACGCTTTCGAACGGCACAACCTCGAAGGATACTTTTTCCTGACAGAAGTGATCTTTGTCTTCGAAGGTTACATCTAGGGAAATTTCTCCTAGGGATCGTGCTTGTCTGCCAGGGACGATGCCGTGAAAACGTATGTTGCTGTGATTGAGTTGGGTCTCCGAGATTCGCAGATGCTTTAGTGTATCCAGGTACATTATGTTAATGCTGGATCCTCCATCCATCAGCACTCTTTTTAGCCTAGTATTTTGAACAATAGGACATATAATTAGAGCTTGCGTGCCGGGTTCTGGGATATTTCCGGGATGATCAGACTGATCCCAGGTAATTGGTGTATTTGAGTACTTCAAGAATTTCGGAGTTGCAGGGACAACCGCGTTTATTTCTCGAAGCGTTCTCTTTGCCACCTTTGATGAGGGAGTTGCCAGGAAAGTTAGGTTGCATTCTCCGTCAACTCTCGGAAACTTAGGCTCGCCTTTTCGCTGTTGTTCCTGGATTTTTTCGTCAGTGTCCGTTTCACTGTCTTCTTTTTCAGCTTCTGGGTTTTGCTTGGAGAATTTCCTCTTGGAGTTCTTCACTTTGTTTCCGGATCCTGCACTGCCTTTCATATGCTTGTTCAGCCGGCGTTGTGCGTTGGTATGGGTGGGTTTCCCAAATTGCGAGTGGTGGACACAGTTTTTCGACTTTATTTTTTCCCACTCTTCTTTGGTGTAATTTATCGGCTCTGTGCTTCGTCCTTTCCACTTGTTCCCATTTTCTCTTCCAAAGGCTATGTTAACTTCTTTGGGTTTTTGCGTTGCTTCGGGATTGCATTTTTCTCAGTGCGAGGGGTCTTTTTGGCTTGGATCAAAGTGTCGATATTGCCGCCTCTCGCCCTGATGTCATCTTCGGCCGCTGCATGCTCATTGGCGGTTGTAAGCATAGATCCGAGATCTTTGTGCTTTTTGGAACCGATCATGAACGGTACGAGTCCGGGTTTTAAGCCATTGACGAAAGCATGCATTGCTTGAACGTCAGTTACTCCAGAGCAAATATTCTTCATTTCCGTCCACCTTGAGATGAAATCCACGTATGGTTCATCCTCAAACTGGGTGCAACGGTTTAGCTGGTTGATGCTATTTGGTCGCTTGTAAGTTCCCCTGAAATGCTGGATAAATACTCTAGCCATATCGTCCCAGCTGTCAACAGTTCTTGATGGTAATCCATTGATCCAATCTCTGGCTCCATCTAGTAACATTAGGGGGAGGAATTTTACTGCCTCCAAATATGTCCCATTGTTGATCTGAACGGCTGTATAGTATTCTGAGAGTCAGGTATCCGGGTTTATGCTGCCGGTGTATTTTTGGTATGTTGGACCAACTTTGGCAAAGACAGAATGCAGAGTTATTCTTCGGATCCTATCAGTGAAACACTTAGGTCCAAAGTATAAATCGTCTCTTTCCGCTCTGTCTATGTGTGCGGAGTATCTGCCGGCTGAATGGATGGAAGGGGATCTACTCCTTTCTTTTCCATTGTGGCGCGGACGCGCTTTTCGGGGATTATCTCTGTTTACTCCGTGACCTTGCCCTTTGGAATAAGGTGGAGTTCTACTCCTGTATCTTTCCTTATTCCTGGGGGGGGGGCGTCCTGGATCTCTCACGTCTGTGAGGTATATCCTGTCTTCCAGCTTTTTCAGCGGGGTGTCTCGGAGGCGGCATTGCTTTTCCGTCTTTCCGGTTTTGCTCTTCCCGGTCGTGGGGATTTATTCCGTCTTTCGGGAGATGGGATCCGGTTCTGGACGCTTCATCCTTATTGTCGGGTTTTTTCCTGTCCTTTCTCGGATCTGATTTTTTCTCTTTCGAATTGTTTGAATCTCCAGGTTCTTCCGGTCCAGGTGCTCCAGCGGCACATGTAGCAGTCTTGCATAGGGCGGAGTCGTCATGCAACTTCCCTGATCGCTTTTGCCCCCGTTGTTGTTGTTGCAATGCTTTTCCTAAGAAAGCATACACCCCTTGAAGTTTTTCACCATTGGATTACATATCGTTGTTGAGGATGGCGAATGCTGCTCCCGCGTTTTCTGCTGCGGTTTTGTATATTGGTTCGCCTCTGGCGTCTTTGCTGTTTACCTGATTTTGCCAAGATGGGTTGTGGAACCTTTCTTTTGGTGGAAGTACTTCCGGTTTTGTGATTCCGGGTAACCGTGTAGGTTTAATGCCAGAGCTATTCTTTCTCTCATATTCCTCGATTTCTTCCCGCATGAGCTTGATGTCAGCCTGGGTTTTCTGGAGGTGTTCTCGAGTTCGAAATAGATGTTGTTGTTGCCTTTGGAGAGCTTGCCTCCGGGCTTCTAGCACTTCAGGGGGCTCGTGAGGTCCCACTGGTGTTTGGAGTAACTCCTGTTCGTCTTGTTCTGTCATTCGCGGAACGAGGATTTCCTTTGTTTTCTTCTCCGCAATTTTTACTCCGCTTGCATCTCCTACTTTCGGGCTTTCATTGGCTGGATCGGCCGATTTCTTCTTCCGGAGTTTATACTGGAGTTTCTTAGCAGCTTTGTGTTTCTTCTTGGAAGAGGGAGGTTTCCTGCAGGGTTCTTCCTCTGTCAGTTCTTTGACGTCGGTTTTGGAGAGGTTTCTCCTTCTTCTCTCTCTTCCTCTGGTGGAGGCGTTCTAGGGCTTTCCTGACTGCCGGCATCCGTGTTTTCAGCCGGTTTTGCCATCAGCACTTCGTGAAATCCCTCTTGGAAGGATTTGACCTTTCTTTCGAAAGCGTCTTCATCTTCGTCTTCGGTATCGAAGTGATCCGATCCGGGTTCCGACTCTAATCTCGCCTCAATGGCGGCTAGTACAGAGTCAGCTTCCGAGTGCGTCGTGATGTTGACGGATGTCGGATCTTCCACCTCTGTTGTGGGATTGTTGTTTTCTGCCTCTTGCACGGGATTGCTTTCATCCGTGTTTTTGGCAATCTCGGATTGCACCATGCCGATAAAGTGCGATTTTAGCAGTATATCGACGATCTGAGCAAAATCCGGTATCATAGTCGTCTTCGACTGGGTATAGGGCGGGTGGGATGAATTTGCTCCCACCACAGAATCCCATTGCTTCTGCAGTTAATCCGATAAAGATGTTTGCAGATCCAATCGGTAAAACGCAGGCACTTAACAGGTGATTCCGCACCGACATGTACGATCAGTTGTCGAGGAAGCGCCCGACGTCGTTGTCGAATTCCAGGCTTCCGACAGTTATTGTACTGCCGATTCCGCCGAGTATCCCCGATCGAAACATAACGCCTGACGTCGCTGGCCCCACGGTGGGCGCCAACTATCGAGACATCGTAGTAGATTTCATAGACGGGGGTGCCATGAAACTACTGATAGAGAAGTGGGGGGACGTGATTGTGCGATGGACGATGACACAGGGTTTTACCCAGGTTCGGTACGACGCAGTAATGCGGCGTTCCTACTCCTGCAATCTCACTATTCAGGACTAAAGCCTGGGAATACAGAGTACAATGTGAGGTTCTATTAGCTGCTCGTCAAGATCCACCTCTCGGCGAGTTAGCTTTTAGCTTCTTGGCCATCTATCTTATCTCCCGTACGGCTTTATATAATAGCCGGGTTAGGGCATACACAGAAGGAAACCTAGAAGACTACGGTATGTGCTAACTTGGAAAGTAAGGAATCCGCCTTCTACTCCAAGCCATATCACGTGGGTCGTGATCCGGGTTCTTCTAGAATCCGGCTTCTGTGCGTCAGCTTACTGGGCCGCCCAATGGACCGTAGCCCACTACCATTTAGGTCACCCTGGTAATCCGGCACTTTAGACTACCATCCGATATACCCCTAGTTGGTATATATCCGACACCTTGCTACAATTAAATACTGGGTGAATTTTTGTTTTTCTCAAGTGCTTATGCATGCAGCGAACATAGCGGAACGACACCACGGCGAAATAGCTCCAACATCCATAGTACACAAAAAGAACCTGAGTATTTGTAGATTTTGCCGCTCAGAATGTTGTGCATAATGATTGTTTGAGAACTGATGCTTTTGTTGTCATATCTACTCGAGAGAAAAAATCCATGTCGAAGCCGTTGATAAGATCTCATCACCTATTTTTGTAGGATATGTGGATCTCTTGAATTACCTTCAACATACTTGGTCTTTGCAATCTAATTTATGTCTCACCATAATCTAAGGTAATTCTTTCTACATACATAATGGTTGTATTTATAGTGCAGCATGAGTAATGATATTTTTGGGCTCGTAGTACAAGCTTATCTTGGACCTTTCCTTGCCAACATTGTAGCTATCATCATGCACATCCCTCCTCTGCTCTCCGTGGTGAAGCCATACAAACGATATAACAGGGCTTTATGGGAGATGGCACAGGTCGATACATAAGCACGAGCAGAGGGGCGGAAGAGGAGCACACTTCTGCTTCACAAGCTTCCGTTGAGAGGCGAGACGTTGTCAGATAACAAAATGTTCACTATAGGTGTGGTAAGAAAATAGAAGGAAAAAAGTGCATATGGAAGTATTGTAGAATATCATCTCTTAATTAGCATGTGTCTCTATTACCCATGGAAGATGTGACATTGTAAAATATATTTTCCAATAAGGTACAACTCTACTTTCCAGATAAGAACATTTCGTAAATACATGACTATTTTGCTTACTTAAAATTATGTATGCAATAGTATTTTCTTGGTATTTATATAAGAGATATTTATTAGGTGAGCTTATATCTATTTGGTACTGACTAAAGCAATCTTATAGTGTTGTTAAAATATTGTATGCTTGATTTATATACTGCGATGAGACTGTGGTTTCTATCGATTAATGACACCACTGCAAGTTATTTCTTCATTCTACAATGTTTAAGATTTTAATTTTTCTTTCATTTACTCTCCAGGTTGAGGATGCTATTCAGATGCTGAAGAGAATGGCTCGTTGTGATGCCTACGTCTGTTAGAAGAGCACTGATGATGGTGTCTGCATTCTCGTAGCTCTGATACATAACTTCTTGGGAGAGGTGAGCTTATTCTCCTAATATTTCAAGCAAAGTATTTTATTTTTAATAGAGTTATTCATCTTCGGTGCTTCTCTTGTATTTATACATGGGTGAATCTGCACTCACATTCAGCCTATGTAGCGGAAAATGTCCTCACCAAGAGTGGGAACTCGAAGCCGATTTGAACAACAAGTCATACTCGGTGTGCTTTCTTTACCGGTGGGCTTACCCATCCTAATAGAGTTTTTTTTCACAATATATTTTCTCACTATCGGGACCATATCTTGATGGTACTTTCTTATTCATCACAGAATTGACAGTTCCATGACTAATTCAACAAAAAAAAATTGCAAGCAATGAATGAAATATGTAGAAGCTTTTTGCTGGTCCATGAGATTTTTATTGTCTTCCTTAGTTTCTTGAATCATCTTCTGTAGTTGCTATTTTTTCATACTTCACAATGAGTTGGGTGTCATTTTAGAAGCTGCCTATGAGTGGTGTGTTAAAAATTGCCACATGCTTAGATGGACATGTATGTCTAGAACTTACATGAAGCTAGGTAAAAAAAAATATCTCCATGTTCCCTTATAATTTTCTTCAAAATTTTATTTCTCAAATATGAATATTGTCTTCTGTGCTTGGCAAAATATGAATGGATGTGCTGACCAGAGTAGTATCCACTGTTTTGACCCGAATAGTCTGAAACATGGGCTGACCAGTGCATCAACCCTAATTAATTTCTTAAGTTTATCAAAATTCAGACATAATAATTGTATGCCTGATAGTATCTACCACTTTCGGCTTTCTTTTTCTACCACTGGAGTGACGCCATTTGTCGTAGCCGGGGCCGAGTTTGCCAAAAGACTTGCGAGTGTCCTAGCAATTATCATAATTTATCAGCCTCTTATTATATGAACTTTTTTTTTCTTTTGAGACTTTATGATCAATAAATTAATTGATTTGTGGTGTACTGCAGGGATCATCCTTTTGTTGAATTAATGCACAGACCGGAGAGAAAGCTAGCTGGATGTCGCTGCTGCTACCAAGGAATAGTGTTCTTATAAGGGTATTAACAATACGAAGATTAATTTGTTAATGCAACACCATTCCATTGGACTACGGCATTGGGAACCTTGACAGATTCAGAGAAAATACTTCTTATTTCCATCTAGTGGCTATTTTGCACAGCTCAGTTACCCCTTGCCTTCACTGCTATGAAAGATTTCAAATTTTTAGGAAAATGATGAAACATATTATGTCCTAACTAAGCATGTACTTTTCCATATACTTATATGACGACCGATCTGATTCAGTTTAAGGAACATTACTTGCACGAATAATTTATGTGGTCTTAATTGTTTCCAGAAATGGATTCCAAGATGGATGAGATGACGACCCATCCAAGTAGGTAGTCCATGCAGTTGAATGTCCTCGCTAGGAGAATGAAAGCATTCAACTGATAGGTTTGGCCCAAAGCGTATAGACTTGCAGATACTATTCATAATGTTGCAAATTTCTTCTCTCTAGATTTTTTTAGTAAGTCATGTGTCTTTTTGTGAGCTATTCAAATATATAAACTTATAATTTATAGCTTGCACTCAGCAGCTTCAAAGTTTTTGCTCTTTATATCAAAATACTATTCACTTGTTTGTTTTGTTTCCTGCATGTTCTTTAGTTTTGGACTCAATAGTTACATGTGTTACTAGCCCGATTAAAATTTACATTCTTGATATTTTCTTTGCATGGTCATAAAAAGATATGGTATTCTATTGTATAGCCATGTATATTTTGAAGTTTTCTTTTGTGAAATATTTGGTGATTCAGCGAGCATATTTTGTGTGTAGATGTTGATATGATAGAAGTTATTTTGAAAACGCTTGATGTTTCTTTTGATATAAAAAAACGACAACATATGTAAAAACCATGCGAGAACATGCGTATAACTCTATAGTCAGGACTGTCTCACAAATTCATTAGCATATATTTTCTTTCCAGGTAGGGGAAATAGGACATTATAAAAATAGACGACGACAACATTGGCTCAAATATGCCAAACTCTCTAATTTGACTTTCATATATTGTAGATTGGAAATTTGTATGGAATTGTCGGTGATTCTCCCTTTTTATGGAATAGTTTGAAAATTTTCTTCGATTTTGGAATCATTTGTGACCGTCTATAGTTTTTTATGAATTACATTTTTTTATAATTCTTACTTCTTATGTTCTTTATATTTATTCTTACAAAATATTTGGTTTTCATTTAGTTTGTAAGTATGTCCAAGGATAGATCTTTTCGTATTCCACCAAAGTTTTAAATAGACGGCTATAGCCCGGCTATAGCCTTCCGAGAGGCTCGAGGCTACGGCTAGAGCCTTGAGAGGCTATATGTAGAATAGCCGCTCATAGCCCGGCTCTATGGATATAGCCCGGATATAGCCTCTTAGCCCGGCTATATCCCATCTAACCAAAAAATTTGGACCAAAATTTGTCACCTCCATCAATTTCGGAGCCCAAATCAATCACCGTTGGTTGTTTAATTGTTGTTGTGAGGTGCGAATGCGATACATAGTGACCTGGTTTCAGAACTGATGAACTGTGTTATGAATAGTTCTTATTTAAACTTCTAATTGTTCGTTCATCTTATAAGATTATGTTGTTACGTTATGCGCTTGCGAATAATATTATATAAACGATTATGTGTTGTCTAAATTTTACCGTTTTTTCAATATTCTAGTAAAACGGCTATATGGTTATAGCCCGGCTATAGCCTTTCGTAACTTCTGAAATCGCCGGGGCTATTTGCAATAGCCCGCTATTTTAAACTTTGTATTCCACAAACATCCCCTTTGGGGATTTGGTGCCCTATGTTTCCTGTTCTGGTTGCCAAGCAAGCACCTGCGAATTGTTCTACCCACGTATTCGTAAAATCCAATATCTTGTTAATCAATTGTTTTAAGGAATTTATTTGTTATCCCGTGGCAACGCACGGGCATCCAACTAGTACTAATACAAGCGCGCTCTAAGGCAAAATTTAGTCGGAAATTTACTTGTTTAGCTGGTGGAAATTTGAAAGTAACAAGCGATAACTAAATGATGATAAAAATAAGTTACGATCATGAGTAAAGATGTTGTGTCCAAAGTCCAAACTCTCAACTCTTATGCATAATTAATCACTTATGAATTACTACTACCGTTCTCTGTGAGAAATACTGATAACACATATGTAATGATTAACGAAAAAGATAACTTTGTAGTAGCAACAATGGCGTGACTTCATGAAGATTACATTAGGCAACGGATTTTGAAGCGCGAATCAACGACGCGGGTTGTTAAAATTCGCCTTACGAAATGACACGTCAAAGAAACGATCGCGCGGGAAGCCGGCCACTTGCTCTGGCCATGGCGGACACCCCGCTCTCCCCTGCCACCCAGCTCACCGCGCACCTCTCGTCCATTGCCCCGTCTTCATCACCTGTCCCACGCACCGAGCTCTCGCCATCACCATCGTCGTACAGCGCCTCGAAGACCACCGGGAACTTCCGGCGATCATCTTCTCCCTCGCCGCCCCACGGCGCACCTTCCCTGAAGTCGTCTTCGGCACCGCGCCATTCCTGACGAGCACCACCCGCCCAACCCTCACACTTTCCGCCTCCCACACCGCTCGCCTTATGCGGTCGCAGAGACCTCTGTGATCACCGCGACCGCCGTCGACCTTCTGCAGCTCCGCGACCACGCACATTTGCTCGGGCGACGCAATCGCCGGCGCGGTGAAAACAGCGATACACCCGCCTCTCAGGCGGTCCGGCGCGCTGGAGAATGCCGCCGTCTCGACGTAGTGCGCGTGCACTCTGCGCGCCTCTTCGTTGTTACGTGATACGACGACGACGTCGACGCTCCGGCCGACAATGTACAGGTACCGCTCTGCTCCCGCGATGACGCCGCGGTCGCCCGTGCGCACGAAGCGCGACGAGCCTGCCATCCCCGGCACCCTCGCGCAGAACGTCTGGCGGCTCGCGGACGGGTGCCCGAGGTACCCGGATGCGTTGCTCGGCGACGACACCCACACCTCCCCCTCGACGCCGTCCGCCAACGGCTCGCCGGTCTCCTCGTTCACCACGGCGATCTCGATCTCCGGCGCCTCGCGAGAGGACGACGACAGCCTCGCCGAGGGAAGGAGCTTCTTGTACGACGGGAGGTCGTCCGCGCGTGTGCTGGTACTCCGCCACGCCGTGGACACGAACGTGCAGTTCTCGGCGAGGCCGTACGACGGCGAGACGGACCCCGCGCGCAGCCCGTCGCGGCAGAACTCCGCCACGAACTCGTCCACGCACGCCTTGTAGATCGGCTCGTTGATCAGGATCAGATTCCGGAGGGTGCCGAGCTGCACCTGCCGACGTGATCCCGCTGAGCGCCCGCCGCCGCGCCTGAGCACTAGCGGCAGCGCGAACGACGGCACGGGCGTGCACGTCGCCCTGAACTCGGAGATGAGCTCGAGCCAGAGGCGCGGTCTGCGCAGGAATGCCTCCGGGGAGGCGAGCACACAGGTGGCGCCGGAGACGACGGTGAGGAGGAGGAACATGAGGCCGCAGTCGTGGTACTGTGGCAGCCACGACACGATCACGCTGGCGGGCCCCAGGTCGTAGGCGCTCCTCGCGACCCGCACGTTGTGGGCCGCCGAGCCCGCGGTGACCACCACGGGCTTCGGGACGCCCGTCGCGCCGGACGTGTACTGGATCAGGTACGCGTCGTCCGGCCCGCACCCCGTGCGCCCCGCCATGTGGGACGGCACACCGCCAGCTTCGCCTCCCTCCAGCTCCAGCTCCTCGACGGGCAGCCAGCGCAGGCCGGTGAGCGCGGCGGCGATCGTACCCGACGCGGCGGAGACGGAGGCGACGTAGCGCGCGTCGGCGACGGCAGCGCTGGGTCTAGTCTGCGACACGGCGCGCAGGAGGTGCGCGTGCGCCGGTCCTGGCCTTGACGGGTCAGGCGGAATGACGGGCACCGCGGTGAGCCCCGCGCGCTGGCACGCGAAGAGGAGCTTGACGAGGCGGAGCCCCGGGGAGGCGAGCACGAGGACGGTGTCGCCGCGCCGGAGCGTGCGTAGGAGCTCTGACGCCATGCGCTCCACCGCAGCGTCGAGTTGGGAGTATGTGAGCGCACTGTAGGACATGGCGCCTTTGGCCGTGTCGCCGTCGTCGGCCCAGACGAATGCTGGCTTGGTGCCGAACGCCGGCAGCCTGGCCCACACGGGGAGGTAGCGGTGCACCACCGGCTGGTCCGGGTAGCACGGGTCGTAGTTCTCGGTCGCCATGGCCGCCCGTGGTGCTGCTGCTAGCTAAACCAATGGTCCCTGTCTGCACTCTGCTCCCTGCAGTGTCTACTCCCACTCTGCTGTCTTAAAGCTCATGCAGCTCCGCAATGGTATTTATAGTGCCATTGCCACACGAGCATCTGCTAGTCGTTGTCGATGATCTTGGGCAGAGGACGCAGCGTGGTACGTCGTCAACGTGTGGATGAAGGCGAGGTGGCCATGGGAAGACAAGGAGACGAGACCAAGGTCCGTGTTGTCGCCTCCTTGGGTGCATCCCGGCAATGGCGGATATCTGAGGGCATATGCCGCGCTTTAACAGTCTCCTGATCGGGACCTGCAGCGATCCTACTCATCAGAGATAAAGAGAGGGAAGTCGATCTCTGTCATGCGGAAAAAATATGTATGGTCCGTTGATGTCGAGGAAGCTGGAGAATGGCCCCAGGGAATTTGGCATCTGCACCGGTATATTCAGGCAATCGCAGTCACAGAGATGTACTTTTTGGGAAGAGGATGATGATGTGAAGGGGGCATATCCTGGCAAGCTCCGCAAGGAGGAGGAGGAGCAGAAAGCATAGTAGAACAGTGTGCCTCCACTACCACAGTACTGCTGTAAAGGGTTTATCACATAGTAGAACACTGTAATGACCATGATGATTAATGAAGCAGCTGTGCCCCTACTCATTATACACCTAATAACATCATAGGGTGACTCCATGAGAAACCTGGTACCTTATTACCCTTTCTTTTCGGTTACTAGTACAGTACATTACATATGACATGGGCACTTTTTTGCTTACAGCCCAACAGTGAACTTTGAAGCCTATCAGAAAATATTGTGCAGATATGCAGTCAATAGCATAAATCCCAAGCGAAATATTTTCTAATCGTTTGCAAGACATGTATTCTCTACTCCCAAGTGATCTTTCCAACAAATAGATAAAGAATGCAATCCCCAATCCATCACAAACGACATCTCCCATCAGGACAACTACATTCTCCTGGTATTATGATATGGCCACCACTTGAATGTGTACATATGTGAAATTGTTGGTAATCATAGAGTAGAGTACTCAGAAACCTCAAGACAGTGCCTTGAAAGGGTATATATGTTCTCAGCTCCCGGATATATGAACGTTGACGGTTCCACCAAGTTACTAGTGCCAGAATGGATGATGGTTACAAAATGCTATAGGACATATACATGGTTTTGGAGAAAACTAGGGCACAAGGGGTTCAGGTCATTCTGCATTGACAACTTGAGCACAAGGGGTTCAGGTCATGGTATGGTCTCCAAATACAAGCATAGAACTTCACCAAGCGATTCAAGGAGAACATATTCTGTTTAGCTCAACACCAAAGTCTGTAAATTTTTCTATGGGCTAAATTAAAATTGTGTGAACAACTGATAACATTTTTAGTGCCAATAAATCAACATGAGGATACAGGCAACATGCCTTTAGAACAGGCTACTTATGTTTGTCATGCGCTAAATGAATTCATCACAGATAAACTACAACCATTTTCAATACTATTGAATGGTTTCTTACATGGTGTAAAGAAAAACTAAACATCCATGCTGAAACACCATCTTTATCGCACCTAAAGAATTCAGACTACTGTTCCGTATTGACTCCGCAGACATTTCTGCCAACAAGCTCAACAGTTTACATCCAATTAAATACCCAAAGTAATTCACTAATGTGAAGTATGGCATTGTCCAACAGAAGATAACTCACATGGTCAGACGTATCTTATGGCAATTGATTCAACTGAATTCTGGCCAATCTTCTGTTTCTCATATTAATGCTAGAGATGTTCTGTTTCTCATATCAATGCTAGCTTTAGACATGATACTCCACCATTTATGGTCTCCAAATACGAACATACTTCACCAAATGATTCAACTAGAGCATACCTACTAGCTCGACAGAAATATTTAAAAAATATTCGGTGGCAATATTAAAATTGTGCAAACAACTGGTAACATTTTTATTACCAAGTAATCAACATGGGGATCTTATGTTTGTCATGCTCTAAATGAATTTATTACAGATATAAACTACAAGCATGCCAAGACTACGAGGGGAAGACTCTTCAATACTATGAATGGTCTTTCACATGGTCTAAAGAACAACAAAAATCAAAACTCTTCAAAGACACAAAGCCAACTGATTGAGACTCTTCAATACTATGAATGGTTGTCAAAATTGCTATCCTTTCTTGTTTCTGTAGCATTAGATCATAGCCTGGACACTTTCCTTTTACTATCTATAAGAATGTACTTCTAAGCCCATCTGGAAACATTGTGCAGACGTATCTCTGACTTTTGGGGAAAAGGCAGATACCTTGTACCTCTGAGTGACCATTCCAACAAATAATGTGAATTTGGGAACTGCCATGTTTATCACAACTGAAAAACTCAGACTATCGTTCCGTATTGAATCAACAAACATTTCTGCCAACAAGCTCAACAGTTTATCCAGTTAAACACCCGAAGTAATTTATTAATGAGAAGTATGGCATTGTCCAACTAATGATCAACACACAATATCACAGGTTTATTTTCAAATTGATTCAGCTAAACTGTTGCTAATGTTTGGCTCCTCATATCAAAGCTAGCTCTAGCAAATGATGATAGACCATTTGTGTTCTCCAAATACAAACATTCACCAAAGGTTTCAACGAGAACATACTTTGTGTTAGCTCAACAACAAAATTGTACCTCCTCGATTGGCAAAATTAAAATTATGCAAACTGATAACATTTTTATTACCAAGTAATCAACTACAAGTAACATGCCCTTAGAACAGGCTCTTATGTTTGTCATGCTCTATATGAATTGTTACAGATAAACTACAAGCATGCCGCAACTCCGATGTGTGGACTCTTCAATACCAACAATGGTTTTTTACATTGTCTTAAGAACGACTAACATCCAGGCTCTTAACATAATGAATGACACAAAGCCAACAAGTTGCAGCCACTTCCTCAGTTTCCAGTGGCTACACTTCTTGGCTGATACAGTGGTACACAATAGCATAGGCATGTTCAGATTGCAACCATCCATCTAACATCAAGAACTAATAAGCAGGAGTGAGTGATACCAGATAATTGACCCCAATTCTGGAAGCATCTGAACCGGATCGATCATTTGGAGAGTTCTCAAATATTGCACATATGACTGTCAAGCAACTAGGTTCATGTCATTCTTCTTAGACAAGTTGAGTACTGTTTTTAGAAAATGTGCATTTGGGAGACTGCCATGTTTATCACAACTGAACAATTCAGACTACACCTCTGTAATGACTCGGAATTTCTACCAACAATACAACAGTTTATCACTCAAAGTAATTCATTAATGAGAACTATGGCATTGTCCAGCTAATGGTAACACGCAATGTCACAGGTTTATTTGGCAATTGATTCGACCAAATTGTGGCTAATATTCTGTTCCTCGCATCTCTAGCTCTATCAGAAGATGCTGCACCATTTGTGGTCTCCAAATAAAACATAGAACTCACCAGGTGATTCAACAAAAACATGTTTTTTGTTATCTCAACAAAAAGCTTGTAAATTCTTTGATGGGCAATATTAAAACTGTGCAAACAACTGATAACATTTTATTACAAAGTAATCAACATGTGGATACAAGTAACAGGCTTCTTATGTGTGTCGTGCTCTAAACGTATTATTACAGATAAACTACAAACATGCCGCGATTCCGATGTGTAGACTCTTCAGTACCAACAATGGTTTACCTTGGTCTAAAGAATGACGCATCCAGGCTCTTAACAGAATGAACGACACAAAGCCAACTGACTGAATAAGATTATGAATTCTTCGGTGGGCAATATTAAGATTGTGCAAACAACTGCTATTATTTTTTATTACAAAGTAATCAACAAAGTGATACAGGTAACATGCCCTTCAAACAAGCTTTTATCTCTTGTCATGCTCTAAATGAATTATTACAGATAAACAACAAGCATGCCGAAACTCCCGTGTGTAGACTCTTCAATACCAACAATGATTTTGACATGGTCTAAAGAACGACTGACATCCATGCCAAACGCCATGTTTATCGCATCTAAGGAATTCAGATTACTGTTCCATATTGACTCTAAAAACATTTCTGCCAACAAGCTCAACAGTTTATATCCAGTTAAATACTTCGCTAATGTGAAATATGTCATTGTCCAACTAGTGAACTCACATGGTCAGACGCCTCTGACAATTGATTCAACTGACTTGCTATCCTTTTCTTGTTTCGGTTTCATAACATCATAGCCTAGACGCTATCCTTTTACCATCTAAGAATGCACTTCTAAGCCGATCCGGAAACGTTGTGCAAACATATCTTTGACTTTTGGAAAAGAAAAACAGATATCTTGTACCTCTGAGTGACCATTTCAACAAATAATATGCAATCGCCATTCCCTCACAAACCACATTTTCATTCCTCAAAAACAAACCACATCTTCCATCAGCACAAATTCTCTTGGTTCCATACTTTTAGTATGTCCACATATCATGAGTTCTGTCAACCGCTTAGTGCAGTATGATAGCTTTAAGCATATCGATATCAGTATCATGTATACTATTAATGGTGAATGGTTGGTGATTTGAAAGCATGAAGGTATCAAATATTACAGCACATATGACTGAAGCAACTAAGTAAATGTCATTCTTCATTGAAAACTTGAGTACTGTATTTACAAAATGTTTATTTGGGAGACTGCCATGTTTGTCACAACTGAAAAATTCAGACTACCATTCTGTACTGACTGAACAGACAACAGTTTATACAGTTAAACACCCAAAGTAATTCATTAATGAGAAGTATGGCATTGTCCAACTAATGATAACACACAATGTCACAGGTATATTTGGCAATTGATTCAGCTAAATTTTGGCTAATGTTATGTTCCTCATATCAATGCTAGCTCTAGCAAAGGATGCTACATCATTTGTGGTCTCCAAATACAAACATAACATAGAACTTCACCAAGTGATTCAAGGAGAACATATTTCCTGTTAGCTCAACAAAACAAAAAAAATCTGTACCTCCTTCCAATTGGCAATATTAAAATTATGCAAACAACTTTTTTATTGCCAAGTAATCAACATGGGGATACAAGTAACATGCCCTTAGAACAGGCTCTTATGTTTGCCATGCTCTATATGAATTGTTACAGATAAACTACAAGCATGCCGCAACTCCCATGTGTAGACTCTTCAATACAAACAACGGTTTTTACATGGTCTAAAGAACGGCTAACATTCAGACTCTTAACAGAATGAATGACACAGAGCCAACCCTTTGAGTAAAAAGTTGCCACCGGTTCCTCATTTCCGGTGCTACACTTCTTGGCCAATACAGTAGTACACAAATGAAGAGACATATTCAGATTGCAATCATCCATCTAACATCCAGAACTAATGAGCAGGATCGAGTGATACCGATTGATTCACCCCAGTCCGGGAAGCATCTGAACCGGATCGATCATTTGGATGGGGGTTGGCTGGTGTTGCTCCTGGTGCTGGTACTGTTGTTGCTGCTGGTGGTGCTGATGCTGCTGGGGCATGAACTCGTCATCGGGCGCAGGCAGTGCAGGTGGCATGGTAGGTATGGTGGCGGCTGCCGTGTTCTTGGACTCGATGAGCCGCCACATGTACCAGGCGGCTACGGAGCGGTAGGGGCGCCACCGTTCGCAGAGCTTCTCCATCTGCGACGGCCGGGGCACGTCCTCCAGCCCATACAGCATCTGCACGCCCTTGCGCACCCCAAGGTCCGCGGAGGGAAGCACGTCCGGGCGCGCCAGGGAGAAGATCATGAACATGTGGACGCTCCAGTTGCCGATGCCGTTGACCATGGTGAGCATGGCGGCGAGGGATCGGTCGTCCATGCTGACTATGGATGCGTCGGAGAGGATGCCCGTGACGTACTTGCGGGCGAGGTCGTGGAGGTAGGACGCCTTGCGCGGGGACACGCCGATGTGGCGTAGCTGGTCGACGGTGAGCGCGAGGACGGCGTCGGGGAGCACGCCGGGCTCGCCGCCGAGGAGCGCGATGAAGCGGGAGTAGACGGAAGCGGCGGCCTTGAAGGCGAGCTGCTGGTAGAGGATGGATCGGACGAGGGAGTGGAAGGGGCGGTGCGGGCAGTGGAAGCCCGGGGGCTCGTGCGAGTCGATGACGGCGGAGAGGGACGGGTCGGCGGCCCGCAGGTACCGGATGGCCGCGTCCACCTCGCCATCGACCGAAAGGGGCCGGCCCCGGACGGACAACGCAAGGCGGGGCTTCTTGGACGCGCCGGAACCGCCGGACGAGCGGGGATTCTTCTTGGGGCGGGAGGAGGCGGCGGCGGTGACTGCGAGGGAGGTGGACGAGGAGGCGGCAGGCGCGGTGGTGACGGCGGAGGCTGGGGGCGACGGGGGGAGGGCGTGGGGATGGGGATTGGGCTGGGAGAGGGATTGCTCGCCCATGGAGGAAGAAGAAAAGGTAGGTTCTTTGACTTGGGTTGGGATTGGGGGTCGAGGGCGTTTGTGGTATTTCGGAGCTGCAACTTAAGGTGGGGCTGCCCGTGGATCTCAAAGGCTTTTTTTTATTTAATTAAAGAAATTTCATACGAATTTTGAAGGATTTCAGTTATTAGGATTTTTTCTATCCGTGTCGTTTTGATTCATAGGATTGAATGCTTGGTGTTCCCATAGGTTTTGAAGGAAATTTTCCATTCACTTCAACCTTCAACCTGATGTTATAATTCCATACTTTTCTTTCGATTCAAACACTTTTCTTGAGGAGCTTAGGCGGGCCATTATGGAGGTGAAGGCTAATTCAGCCCCTAGTCCTGATGACCTCTCGATTTCTTTCTTTTAAAGATTTTGGGTTGTTTACATACGATGATTATGCCAATGTTCCAAAAATTCCATATTGGGACACCGGTTATGTTACGCCTTAATTTTGACGTGATTATTCTTATCCCCAAGTTAGCGAGGGCTATAGATATTCGCCAATTTGGGCCCATCATGGTGATTAATGACATTCAGCGCATCTTCGCCAAAGTTTGTGCGATTCGCCTTGCCCTAGTAGTGCAACGGTTAACCCACTGTAACACCCGGGGGCTTTCCCAATTATATTTGTTTGTTTTTCTTTTTGTGCATCTCATGTCATCTTGCATTATCATTCATCATGCTAAATTTAAGTTCACCAAAAACTTTTGATTTGTGTACCTCTCGAAATTGCAAAAATCATAAATTGTTTTGTGAAAAGGCTTTCTAAAATAAATAGAAAAAAAAAACGTTTTCGGTGGGAGGTGAAGCCCAGCCAGTCCGGCCCAAGTTAACCTTCCAGCCCAACTCCTGTCCTCCACCTTCTTCCGTACGAGGAGAACACGCACCACGCATGACCCTCTTCCACCGAACCACCACCACCTCCATGGTCCCCTCCCCCTCACCTTTCCCCTCCCTTAAAGCCACCCCTCTGCCTCTCCTCAACCCTAGCCTTTCCCCTCTTCTCCCTCTACGCCGCCACCCTCTCCTCCTCCCTCTACCTCTGTTCATCTCCACCGAAAACCCCCGTGTTTTTCCTTCATGGCCGGGGATGGAGAAGCTAGACCGGTCGGTATGGTTCATGCGAGGGTCCTCCGTGTGCGGGAATGGAATGAGGACCTCGTCCGTGTCAAGATTGCCGAAAGAGCTGGACCAAGAACTTCGCTGGATCATCGTCTATGCCCGCGTTTCGGGCCGGCCGCAACGCTGCCGTCCACGTCGTCGTCGACATCCCCCGTGTCCGCATCGCCACCAGCCTCCTCGGTGAGCCCCCGTCCTCCGGGACACCCTGCTGCCTCTCTCCCCTGTGCTCTGGGTGTCTCGCCATCGAGCAGCACCATCCTCTGCGCGCCAGGCCGTCGCTGATTCTCGGCATGTGCCGATCTCCGTCCAGTGCAGCGCACTGCCTTTTCTTCAGTTTCGTCACGAAAGAACCCCGCGCAGATACAGTTCATATTGCCTCATATCCGATTCCTTACAAAACTCGTGGCATAGCCCAGTGGCAAGGGCACTGATCCGCACCCAGGAGGTCCCTGGTTCGAGTCCTCCTCCGCGCGGAATAAAACCACCCATTTTTTCCACTTTGCCACGCGCGCACGCGGGCCCCACCTGTCATAGGCACTGGAGGCCACGCAGGCACACCCACTCGCCACATGGCGCCACACCAGCGCCACTATGGCTGGCCCCATCTGTCAGCCGCAGTGGCTGGCTCTGCCCTCGGTGGAAAACCGCACTTTTGCACCGAGCCCCCTGTACTTCCTCTGTTTTGCACCACAGCCCCTCCACGCATTGTCCAAATCACAATCAGGCCCTGGAAATTCTTCTGAACATTTAAAAACTGCAGTTTAGCCCCTAAAATTCAAACCCACATATCTTTTGAATTTCAAATCCAAATTTAATAATTAAAATATGTATTCTACTCAAAATTTCCTGAATTTTCCAAATATGCAATTTGTTTAATGTTTTGACCAATTACAATTTGTGCAATTTTCTGTACTTTATTTAATTCATTTAAAATTGCATAAATCATAACTAATTCAAATTAAATTCAAATTTAATGTGTAAAATATGTTTTCCAACCAGAAAAGTGCAAGGAATATGAATATGCCACACATGCTCATGTTTGCATCTTGTATTATGCATTTTAGCCTGTGTTACGCCTGTCAACTAAATAACAACATATGGAATGTGTTGGGGTATTAACTAAATATTGCCCTATTCCATTTAATATTGTTTAGCGCACCTACTTACTTTTTTGCATGTTAATCAACATTTAATATGATGGTTAGATAAACAACTTGAACCATAATTATTTGTCCGGACTCCGGGTCCAATTAAATTGTCTAAGTTGTACTTTTGCGTTGCATCCCGCATGTCATGCATATAAAATAGGATCATGATGGATCTTTTGCCGTAGTAGTAATTGTTGCATCCGGTGTTTGTTCTAGTTCGTTGCCTCTTCGCGGATAGGACGTTGAGATGATGTGAGCACCGACAAATTCTACGGATGTACCCCTACTTGCTGGATCTCAGGCAAGTATACTCATTTGCTACCCATGTTGCCTTTCCTCACTTGTTACCGATTCTTTCCGTTGTCTTTATGCTGGCCTTATGATTCGATGTTTGTGTCTCGATCCTATCATATGTTTACCTTGCAACCATGATATAGCCTTTCTTCCACTTCCTATTAACTGTTTTTTGTTTACCTTGTTGGTCCTCGTGTCATAGTTGCATGCTTAGTGTTGTTTGCGCTCAAGTCTTGTTGTCCGTCTTATCACCTGTTTAGTTTGATAGTTGGGTTTCAACTTAATCAACAACATGTTAATGTTTTGGGTAATAATAATTTGATGATAAGGCACCGGCAGGAGGCCCGGCGTGGTTTTGAGGCCTGCTAGTGTCGAACTTAATTAGGAAAAGGGTCTTATCCTCCGATCCATGATGAGCGCACTAACCGCATGTGGGAAGCGTGTATGGGCGCCCCCAGCAATTCTGATTCGATTCGCATCTCGTCCAAATCGCCACACTTAGTTAGGGCTTTCCATTTGATGCATGCATATGCAGGTGCGAACCCTTGGCGCCGGGGTGGAACTTTTGTAGTCGGCATTTAGGGCGGCGTGGTCTTAGAGTGCTATGAGGGTCCCCCTTTTCTTTGTGGGGGCTCGATTAGCCGCGCACGCACAACACGTGGTTCTTTGGGCTTGATGTGAAGAAGAGTTGGGTTGTGTTGAGTGCCTCGCTTGGTGGAAGTGCATTTCCATCTGGCGGGTCATTCTTACGTGTACGGCCAAATTGGTGCATCCCTGCAGGGTTAATCTTCTCGAGAAGCCGTGTTGTCCGCGGTTATGGATGACTTGGTGAAAGTGCTGGCTAACAAGTACTTAGACAACTTACACTTAACGATGATAACTTGACTAGTAATATAGATTACCTCCACCATAAAAATGAATGTCATCTTAATCAACAGTGTGAGTTTCCTTGGGTTGCTTCCTTAGTAGGGGGTAACACTGGATGGGTATTGTTTGGTGAGTAGTTATAGTTGGTTTTGTCGCGCTATCTTATCCTTTCTTTTAGCCGGATGTTGTAGCGCGTCTCTGTAGTTAGTTAGCGCAGCCCGCTGCCACTTCTTTGCAATAATCCCTTCCTTTCGTTCTACCCAAAGTATTTGTATCTTGTGACGATTTGTTACGCTGGTATCTTGTGAGTATGGTTTATCCACTTGCCAGTACTTAATAGTACTGACCCACGAATCCATTTCGTGGCTGCATATTCCACATTGCAGTCAACAGGTTTGAAGTCTGACGACGTTAGCTTGGGAATCCCTCCGGCTTGGCCTGGGCAGGGATTGGACGCCATCGGTTATCTTCAGGACTCTTAGTCCAATTTGTATCTTGTCCGTAGTCGGATATTTTCGTCTTCCGCTGTTATTTGGATCTTTGTATTGTATTAGTTGTATCCTTGACTCGTTTGAGTCGTCTTGTATATACCTCCTCTGTTGTTGTTGTGGATTATTCGTGAACTGTTGTAATGTTATCACAAGTGGCAACCTGAAATCGGTTATTATGTGGATTTTGGCGAAAATGCTGAAATCTGCATAGTGCCCGATCCCGGGGCGTCACAAATGGTATCAGAGCTTGTTTTCCGATTCCCGATGTTGTTTCGATACGAATGGTTATCGAAGCAACGGGTCCGCAAAGCCTGTAGGATAACCTCGCTAACGGTTGTTGTTTCTAGAGTGTTAAAAACTATTTCTGCTAAACTATTTTGGAAACATCTCAATAGGATTCTTGTTTTCTCCTTATCTCTATTCTATTTCTCCTCTCATCTTATTTGTTTTGGAGTCTCTCTTCCTCTCAATCTTTCAAAGTTCTAGGATTCTACGTGGGTGGACGTTTTCTGAGCCTTTAACCTCATAGGTTCGATCATCGGAAGATTCCTGGTGGAAAAACATCGTCATCAATCCGAGCAAGAATTTCTTGTTAGTGGTGTCGAGGAGATCAACTTGAAGCATGAAGACTCGATAGCTCCAACTTCTTCTCTCTCTTACCGGCTTGGAGCGGATTGCGAGGGCGCAATCCCTTGTTAGTGGTGTCGTCTGTAACACCCGGGGGCTTTCCCAATTAGATTTGTTTCTTTTTCTTTTTGTGCATCTCATGTCATCTTGCATTATCATTCATCATGCTAAATTTAAGTTCACCAAAAACTTTTGATTTGTGTACCCCTCGAAATTGCAAAAATCATAAATTGTTTTGTGAAAAGGCTTTCTAAAGTAAATAGAACAAAAAACGTTTTTGGTGGGAGGTGAAGCCCAGCCAGTCCGGCCCAAGTTAACCTTCCAGCCCAACTCCTGTCCTCCACCTTCTTCCGTACGAGGAGAACACGCACCACGCGTGACCCTCTTCCACCGAACCACCACCACCTCCATGGTCCCCCCCTCACCTTTCCCCTCCCTTAAAGCCACCCCTCCACCTCTCCTCAACCCTAGCCTTTCCCCTCTTCTCCCTCTGCGCCGCCACCCTCTCCTCCTCCCTCTACCTCTGTTCATCTCCACCGAAAACCCCCGTGTTTTTCCTTCATGGCCGGGGATGGAGAAGCTAGACCGGTCGGTGTGGTTCATGCGAGGGTGCTCCGTGTGCGGGAATGGAATGAGGACCTCGTCCGTGTCAAGATTGCCGAAAGAGCTGGACCAAGAACTTCGCTGGATCATCGTCTATGCCCGCGTTTCGGGCCGGCCGCAACGCTGCCGTCCACGTCATCGTCGACATCTCCCGTGTCCGCATCGCCACCAGCCTCCTCGGTGAGCCCTCGTCCTTCGGGACACCCTGCTGCCTCTCTCCCCTGTGCTCTGGGTGTCTCGCCATCGAGCAGCACCATCCTCTGCGCGCCAGGCCGTCGCTGATTCTCGGCCCGTGCCGATCTCCGTCCAGTGCAGCGCACTGCCTTTTCTTCAGTTTCATCAGGAAAGAACCCCGCGCAGATACAGTTCATATTGCCTTAGATCCGATTCCTTACACAACTCGTGGCATAGCCCAGTGGCAAGGGCACCGATCCGCACCCAGGAGGTCCCTGGTTCGAGTCCTCCTTCGCGCGGAATAAAACCACCCCTTTTTCCACTTTGCCATGCGTGCACGCGGGCCCCACCTGTCATAGGCACTGGAGGCCACGCAGGCACACCCACTCGCCACATGGCGCCACGCCAGCGCCACTATGGCTGGCCCCATCTGTCAGCCGCAGTGGCTGGCTCTGCCCTCGGTGGAAAACCCTAGATCCAGATCTAGATCTTGCACTTTTGCACCGAGCCCCCTATACTTCCTCTATTTTGCACCACAGCCCCTCCACGCACTGTCCAAATCACAATCAGGCCCTGGAAATTCTTCTGAACTTTTAAAAACTGCAGTTTAGCCCCTAAAATTCAAACCCACATATCTTTTGAATTTCAAATCCAAATTTAATAATTAAAATATGTATTCTACTCAAAATTTCCTGAATTTTCCAAATATGCAATTTGTTTAATGTTTTGACCAATTACAATTTGTGCAATTTTCTGTACTTAATTTAATTCATTTAAAATTGCATAAATCATAACTAATTCAAATTAAATTCAAATTTAATGTGTAAAATATGTTTTCCAACCAGAAAAGTGCAAGGAATATGAATATGCCACCCATGCTCATGTTTGCATCTTGTATTGTGCATTTTAGCCTGTGTTACGCCTGTCAACTAAATAACAACATATGGAATATGTTGGGGTATTAACTAAATATTGCCCTAATCCATTTAATATTGTTTAGTGCACCTACTTACTGTTTTGCATGTTAATCAACATTTAATATGATGGTTAGATAAACAACTTGAACCATAATTATTTGTCCGGACTCCGGGTCCGATTAAATTGTCTAATTTGTACTTTTGCGTTGCATCCCGCATGTCATGCATATAAAATAGGATCATGCTGAATCTTTTGCCGTTGTAGTAATTGTTGCATCCGGTGTTTGTTCTAGTTCGTTGCCTCTTCGCGGATAGGACGTTGAGATGATGTGAGCACCTTCAAGTTCTACGGATGTACCCCTACTTGCTGGATCTCAGGCAAGTATACTCACTTGCTACCCATGTTGCCTTTCCTCACTTGTTACCGATTATTTCCGTTGTCTTTATGTTAGCCTTATGATTCGATGCTTGTGTCTCGATCCTATCATATGTTTACCTTGCAACCATGATATAGCATTCCTTCCACTTCCTATTAACTGTTGTTTGTTTACCTTGTTGGCCCTCGTGTCGTAGTTGCATGCTTAGTGTTGTTTGCGCTCAAGTCTTGTTGTCCGTCTTATCACCTGTTTAGTTTGATAGTTGGGTTTCAACTTAGTCAACAACATGTTAATGTTTTGGGTAATAATAATTTGATGATAAGGCACCGACAGGAGGCCCGGCGTGGTTTTGAGCCCTGCTAGTGTCGAACTTAATTAGGAAAAGGGTCTTGTCCTCCGATCCATGATGAGCGCACTAACCGCATGTGGGAAGCGTGTATGGGCGCCCCCCGCAATTCTGATTTGATTCACATCTCGTCCAAATCGCCACACTTAGTTCGGGCTTTCCATTTGATGCATGCATATGCAGGTGCGAACCCTTGGCGCCAGGGTGGAACTTTTGTAGTCGGCATTTAGGGCGGCGTGGTCTTAGAGTGCTATGAGGGTCCCCCTTTTCTTCGTGGGGGCTCGATTAGCCGCGCACGCACAGCACGTGGTTCTTTGGGCTTGATGCGAAGAAGAGTTGGGTTGTGTTGAGTGCCTCGCTTGGTGGAAGTGCATTTCCATCTGGCGGGTCATTCTTACGTGTACGGCCAAATTGGTGCATCCCTGCAGGGTTAATCTTCTCGAGAAGCCGTGTTGTCCGCGGTTATGGATGACTTGGTGAAAGTGCTGGCTAACAAGTACTCAGACAACTTACACTTAACGATGATAACTTGACTAGTAATATAGATTACCTCCACCATAAAAATGAATGTCAGCTTAATCAACAGTGTGAGTTTCCTTGGGTTGCTTCCTTAGTAGGGGGTAACACTGGATGGGTATTGTTTGGTGAGTAGTTATAGTTGGTTTTGTCGCGCTATCTTATCCCTTTCTTTTAGCCGGATGTTGTAGCGCGACTCTGTAGTTAGTTAGTGCAGCCCGCTGCCGCTTCTTTGCAATAATCCCTTCCTTCCGTTCTACCCAAAGTATTTGTATCTTGTGACGATTTGTTACGCTGGTATCTTGTGAGTATGGTTTATCCACTTGCCAGTACTTAATAGTACTGACCCACAAATCCATTTCGTGGCTGCATATTCCACATTACAGTCAACATGTTTGAAGTCTGACGACGTTAGCTTGGGAATCCCTCCGGCTTGGCCTGGGCAGGGATTGGACGCCATCGGTTATCTTCAGGACTCTTAGTCCAATTTGTATCTTGTCCGTAGTCGGATATTTTCGTCTTCCGTTGTTATTTGGATCTTTATATTGTATCAGTTGTATCCTTGACTCGTTTGAGTCGTCTTGTATATACCTCCTCTGTTGTTGTTGTGGATTATTCGTGAACTGTTGTAATGTTATCACAAGTGGCAACCTGAAATCGGTTATTATGTGGATTTTGGCAGAAATGCTGAAATCTGATAGTGCCCGATCCCGGGGCGTCACACCCACCCACATCAGTTCGCCACTAAGGGATGTTATATTCATGATGGTATCCTGATGCTTCATGAGATCGTGCATGAAGTGAAGGTTCGACACCTTAAGGGTGTGTTCCTGAAACTGGATTTCCAGAATACTTATAATTGTTTGGATAGGGCGTTCCTCCTCCAGGTCCTCGAACGGCGTGTGTTTGATAACCGGGTCATATGCTGGATTATGCGGATCGTGATGAGCGGTAACACGGCGATTAATATAAATAGGGAGATAGGCTCATATTTTAGATCTTCTTGCGGGCTGAGACAGGGAGATCCTATATCCCCCATTCTTTTCAACCTGACGGTAGACTCCCTCATGACCATCCTAGAATTGGCTAAGGAGGTCGGTCACATTTCAGGCGTGGTCAGTCACCTTATCCCGTGAGGTGGGGTGACCCCCCTTCAATATGCGGACGTAACGATGGTTATAGTGAAGGGCTCGAATCTTGATATATGTAACCTCAAGTTTCTCCTCCTTTGCTTTGAGGCTATGTCATGTCTCAAAATAAACTTTGAAAAAAGTGAGGTGGTGGTCCTGGGATTCCCCCCGGATGATCAACAACGGATTGCACACAACTTCAACTGTAAGTTGTCTTTGTTTCCGGTTGAAAATCTTGGTGTCACCCTTGGTGATTCCAGGATGCTGATGAGGGACCTTGAGCCTCTGATGGGACGGGTTAAGACAAAGGCTGAGTCATGGTGTGGTAGGTCCACCTCTAAGGCGAGCAAATCGGTGCTTATTGACTCTTACCTCTCCAGCCTACCCATGTATATGATGGGCCTCTACCATCTCCCGGAGGAGGCCCTCTAACACTCGGGGTTTTCTCCAAATAAAAAAATTTGTTTGTTATCTTTTTCTTCGCATCATGGCATCATGCATCATCATGCATTTTAAAAACTTGCAAACTATTTTTAAATTCGTCAAATCCTATTTTGTATTTTTTTCTAGAATTTGTTTGATGCATAAAACTATTTTTCCTATTCTGTAAATAATTAAACAAAGAAAAAAAGGTTTTCAAAGGGAGAGAGAGCAACCCAGCAGGTCGGCCCAGCTACCCGAAGAAGCCCACCTAGCCCCTTCTACCTCGTCCGTACAGAAGGCACACGCACCAGGCGTGACCTCCTGTTTATTTCCAGCACAACACCGCCACCACCACCAGACGTCACCATCACCACCACACCTTTCCCCTCCTTATCTACCCAAGGAGATTCCCAGGAACCCTATCCCTCTCCCATGCTCTCTTCCTCCCAGCCTCTAATGGAGTGTAGATACACGCTCGTTGGGAGACCCCAAGCGCAAGGTGTGAAGAGTGCAGCAGCAAGTTTTCACTCAGAAAAGAAACCAAGGTTGAATCGACCAATAGGAGGAAGAAGTACTTCTGAAGGTCGATGCAGCTGAGATGGCAGGACGCACTACCGATGCAGCAGCAACGTGGAACCTACACAACACAATCAATTCACTTTGTCCCAACGAAGCAGTGAGGTTGTCAATATCACCGGTTTTGCTGAACACAAAGAGGTTAAACGTATGGTGTGAAAAATAGTAGGAATAGTATGAGAGAAGTATGAAAGCAGTAGGTGTTTTATCAGTATGAGGAAAAAGGACCTGGGTCCACAGTTCACTAGTGGTGTCTCTCCATGAAACATAATAACATGTTTGGTGAACAAATTACAGCTGGGCAATTGACAAAAATGAAGGTTGCACCGTAGTGCATATGCAAGACATAAAGATTACTATGTGATTCATGCGGGCATTACAACAAAATACATAGACCGGTATCCAACTGCATCTATGACTAAAAATCCACCCTCCGAATATCATCCGAACAACGTTGGTTATTAAGTTGCAAGCAACAGATAATCGTAGTAACAAAAGTGTGTAATGTCAACAATAACATCATCCTTAGACAAAGCATTGTTTTTTGTCCCTAATGGCAACAACACATCCTCCTTACGTCACGTTTCTGTCACTTGAGGACAGATGAAAAGGAGGCATGAACCCACTATCGAGCATAAATACTCCCTCTTGGAGTTACTAGCATCTACTTAGCTGGAGCATCTACTAATAACGGAGAGCATGCAAGATCATAAATAACATATGCATGATAGATTGATAATCAGAAGACATAACATTCAACATTCATCAGATCCCAGAAAACACAACATATAACATTACATAAAGATGATCTTGATCATGATAGGCAGCTCACAAGATATAAACATGAGGTAAAAAGTGGAGAGAACAACGATCTAGCTACTTCTATGGACCCGTAGTCCAGGGATGAACTACTCACAAATCACTTCGGAGGAGGGCATGGTGGTGTAGACCCCTCCGGTGATGATTTCCCCCTCCGGAAGAGTGCCGGGGAGAGATCCAGAACCCTCCCGGTCTCGGGATGACGGTGACGGCGGCCTCGGGTGTTTCTCGGGAAAAAGTGGTCTCCTCTAGGGTTTATGTCTCGGGGGATTAAATAGGCGAAAGGGCAAAGGCGGTGGAGGCCTAGGGGCCCCACACCCCCCGGCGCGGCCAAGGTCTTCGCGCTGCCCTATGGTGTGGGCCCCCTGAGGCTCCCCTCCGGGTCTCTTCGGGACTCCGTAGAACATTCGGGAATTCTAAGACTTCTGGGCTTCGAATTTTCTAATTCCGAGAATATTCCAGAACAACTTTTCTGAAGCTAAAAACAGCAGAAAACAGGGAACTTGATCTATGGCATCTTGTAAATAGGTTAGTCCGGAAAATCGATAAAAATGACATAAAGTGTATAGGAAACATGTGGGAAACAATAAGGAAACAACATGGAACATCAGAAATTAAGGATACGTTTATGGCGTATCAGTCGCCACCTCTCTCCCTCCTCTGTTTTCTTTTATTTCTTTGTACTTTATGAACCGATAGAGAGAGCTGGGAGCACGTCATCCTAGCTCTGCTGCCACGGTCACCGTCGTGCCAAGATTATGGACGAAATGGAAACGTCGAGCTGTCGTCGTCCTCTACGTTGAAGATCGGGACCTGGAGCCGCCCGAGTCGATGTCGTCCAGGCCATCTTCCTCCTTCGTCCATGAGCAGGTTGGCGTCAAGATCGTAACCGCCTCGACATCTTTGACTCCGAGCCACGCTGACGAGCCTCCATGACCTTGGGTGAGCCTCCGGTCCGCCTGGACCATTCTTCCTTTCCCCCTCGTGCTCTGGGTGCTCCGCCTTCAAGCGACACCGTCGGCCTCGGCTGATCGATCACTGTCTCGTGCAGTAAGATCCTTCTGTTCTTTAGTAAAACACCGCGCTTTTACACTTCATGTTAATTCAGATCTGTATACTTACATAAGAACGCACCCAGCCCAGTGGCTTTCACCTCCGTCCTCCACTCGAGACCCGGGTTCGAATCTCACTCGAGGCAAGCCTTCCAACTATTTTCGATTTCGCACCGCGCGGGAGTCGGCCCACCAGTCGGTGACCTCAGTTGCCTCGTCAGCACCGCGCTAGATCGGGTCCCAGCTGTCAGCCTCTCTTGTCATCTCCTCCCGGTGACAGAAGGCAGATCTAGATCTGAACCTGAATTCTTGCACCCAGGCCCTTGCTCTTCTCAGTTTTGCACAGGAGCCCTTCCACCCTCTGTTTCCACCATGCCCAGGTCCCTGCACATTTCAGAAATCACCCTAAACTTCGAATTCACATATCTTTTATTCCACTAACCCAAATAATGCAAACTTTATGTCTATTTTTATCAGAAAACTGCATAGATTATTAATATGTCATACATTCTCATGTTTGCATCTTGCATTTTATTAGTGTTATGCATGTGCACCTAAATAATAAACATGAAATGTGTTGGGGTACTCAATTCAAATCGAGCCCGATTCCATTTAATATGGTTTAGCTCACCCATGAAAATATTCTCCATGTTAATCAACATTTAATTGGATGGCTAGCTAAATAACTTGAACCTTCCAACTTAATTGTTAGGATTCCTATTCCATTTAAATTGGTTTATTTGCATCTTCTTCTGCATCTCGCCCATCATGCATATAAGATTCGGATCATGCTGGATCTTTTTCCTTTGTTGTAAATGTTGCACTTGTTGTTCTTTTAGTGCGTTGGTTCTTCGCGGATAGGACGTTGAGATGATGTGAGCACCGATAAGTTCTGCTTCCTCTACCAGCTGGAATAACAGGCAAGCTTTACTCACTTGCTATCGATGGTTGAAGGTTCCTCATTGCTACCTACGCTTGTCGTTGTCTATTATGCTAGCCTTATATTACGATTCTTGGTTATGATCACATCCACATATTTATCTTGCAGCCACGATATAACCTTCCCTCCATATCCTATTACCTTGTTGTTTGTTTACCTTGTTAGCCTTGCGAGTCGTAGTGCATGCTTAGTTTCTTTGGCGAGTTTGATTCCTTGTCACCTAACTAGTATGATAGGTTGGTTCAAATTAATAAAATGACCTTAATGCTTGGGATAATAATAAATTTGAATGAGATTTAAGGCATTGGCGGGAGGGCCCTAAAGGCTTTTGGTCCCTCTGGTGTCGACTTAGGAAAATTTTCTTGTCCGTTGATCCAAGAATGAGCGTGCTAACCACATTGTGGGGGGTAATGGGACTTCCCGCAACCTATTAGCCCCGCTGCACTCTTGTCTAGGATGCCACAACGTAGTTCGGGATTTCCATTTGGCGTACGCACATCACCAGTTCTACGGGTACGATGGCAACGATGTTGAGGATGATGATGATATGTTACCGATGTGCGTACAATTATACAGTTTTCCGCGGTATGACGTGAAGTGGACAGTTCCGGTCAGGTTTGATCCATTTCGCGCGTAGATGCAAATGGTTGGTTCCGCTTCGAAGCATTGGCCGGACTCTCGATGTGGTTCCAACCTAGCTAGGTGGCTCCATGGACTTGTTTGTGGTGAGGTGAAGTATTTTGCCGATAGTCTCGCGACAGTTCGGTGCGTGTGGCTACAGTAGTGCATCCTTGCAGGATTAAATCTTTTCGAGAAGGCGTATCGTTCGCGCTTATGTGACGATCTTGGAGAAAGTGCTGGCTAACAAGAGTCAGACAACTTACCCCTAATGATATTTGTTAACCTGTGCGATAACGAGTTTACTATTTAAACATGTGTGAGTTTTCCTCGGGTTGCCTCCTGGCGTTTGGTTGAGGGGGGTTATCCCTGGATGAGTTTTGTTCTTGGTGGGTAGTTATAGTTGTTTCAACACGCTCTCTCATCCCTTTCTAATAGACGGAAGTTTTAGCGTGTCTCTATAAGTTGTTAGTGTTGCTTGCCGCTACAACCACCAACCCTTTCTCCCGGAATTAAAAGCATTGATAGCTTCTGAAGTGTTTGGCATACTTACTAGTACTTCATATCTTGCCAGTACTTTACCATACTGATTCCTTCGGGGCTACATATTCCAAAATGCAGTCAACACGTTTGAAGTCTGACGCCGTTAGCTTGGGAATCCCTCTGGCTTGGCCTTGGCAGGGATTGGACGCCATCGTTTCTCTTTGGGACTCTTAGTCCAATTTGTATCTTATCCATAGTCAGATATTGTTTCATTTTCCGCTGTTATTTGGATATTTGTATTGTATAAGTTGTATTCTTGACTCGTTGGAGTCGTTATATATATATATATATATATATCTGTTTTGTTGTTGTTGCAAATTATTCGTGAACTGTTGTAGTGTTACCAAAAATTTGACAACCCGGGATTTGATATTATGCGGATTTCGGCGGGAACGCTAGAATCCGCATAGTACCCAATCCAGGGTCGTTATAGGCCCATATGGAGTTCAATAAAGAGCTCTCGCGCTTCTTCTGGCCAACGTCCAATGGACAGCACAAATAGCACATGATCAAATGGGCGCATGTATGCGCCCCAAAGACTTTGGTGGCATAGGGATTTTAGCCTCCCGTAAGATGAACACCGCTCTCATGCTTCGATGGGGTTTGGCATATCCTGCAGAACGATGGAGGGATATGGCTTCAGCTTATCAAAGTGAAATACCTTAGAGGATGCCCTCTGTTGTCCTCTGATCGCCGGGAGAGTTCAAAATTCTGGAGAGCCATCCAATCCATCAAGCATGAGATCCGGAAGGGAGCGAGGTTTATTGTTGGGAATGGTAGGTCCACCCTTTCTGGGTGGATGCTTGGCTTGGTGATAGACCACTCCAGTTGGTCTATCCGAGCCTCTTTGTGATATGATCAGATCCACTATTGCTAGTTGCCGATGCCGCGCCAAATGGAATTTGGAACATCTCATTCTGAAGGACATTTGGTGCTGCAGAGGTGACACCATGGAATGAGCTTTGGGACGCGTTACTGGGTTCCCTAGGTGGAGCTTCGGATGGTGTTACTTGGCGGTTAGCCCCATCTGGGTCTTTCTCGGTTAAGTTGGCATACCGTAGCCTTTTTCTTTGGCAGGGGAAGGCTTGGACCTCTCTCTAGTGGAAAGCCCCCTTCCCCTGAATATCAAGATATTTGTGTGGCAGCTACTGCGTGACTGATGACTGATGTTGGGAGACCCCAAGTGTAGGGTGTGAAGAGTGCAACGGCAAGTTTTCCCTCAGAAAGAAATCAAGGTTGAATCGACCAGTGGGAGAAAGAAATCACTTCCAAAGGTTGATGCAGATGATGTTGGAAGGGAGCACTACTGGTTCAGAAGAAACGTGGAACCTACACAACACAATCAAATCACTTTGCCCCAACGGAGCAGTGAGGTTGTCAATCTCACCAGTTTTGATGAAAACAAAGAGGTTAAACATATGGTGTGGAAAACAATACTTGTTTGTAGTAAATGAAAAGAGAACAGTGGTGGTAGTAGGAAAACAGTAGTAGCAGTATGAAAATAGTGATTGCAGTGGTTGTATTACCAGTATAAAGGAAATGGACCGGGGTCCACAGTTCACTAGTGGTGTCTCTCCAGAACAGATAGATATCACGTTGGGTAAACAAATTACAAATGGGCAATTGACACATATAAAGTCTGCACCGCAGTGCATATGCATGACATAATAATTACTATGTGATTCATGCGGGCATTACAACAAGATACATAGACTGTTATCCAACTACATCTATGACTAATAATCCATCCTCAGAGTGTCATCCAAGCAAATATTGGGTATTAAGTTGCAAGCAACAAATAATTGCATTAAGAAAAGTGTGTAAGGTAAACATCGTTGTTTTCTTCCTAATGGCAACATCACAACCCCCACCCGTTACGTTTATGTCACTCGAGCGTGAATAGAAGGGAGGCATGGACCCACTATCGAGCATAAATAATCCCTCTTGGAGTTACAAGCATCTATTTGGCCAGAGCATCTACTAGCAATGGAGAGAATGCAAGATCATAAATAAAATAAACATGAAAATAACATGATAGATTGATAATCATTGGACATAGCATTCAATATTCATCGGATCCCAGCAAACACAACATGTAGCATTACAATAAGATGATCTTGATCATGTTAGGCACCTCACAAGATATAAACATGAGGCATAAAGATGAGAGAACAACCTATCTAGCTACTGCTATGGACCGTAGTCCAAGGATGAACTACTCACGCATCATTCCAGAGGCGGGCATGGTGGTGTAGAGCCCTCCGGTGATGATTCCTCCTCCCGGCAGGGTGCCAGGGAGAGCTCAAAAACCATCCCGAACTAGGGTTGACGATGACGGCGGCTGCGGATGTTTTTGGTGAAAAAGTATTTGGTCTTTAGGGTTGACCTCCCGAGAGGTATAAATAGGCGAGAGGGCAACGTCGGTGGGCGGCCAGGGGGTCCACACCACCCCTGGGCGCGGCCAGAGGGGGGCGCCGCCCTATGTGTGGGGCCCCTTGTGGCCCCCCTCCGGCCCCTCCAGACTCCATGTGCGCGACAGATTTCTAAGACTTCCGAGCCTTCGAATCGTCCAATTCTGAGAATATTTTCAGAACAACTTTTCTGAAAAAAAACAATAGAAAACAAGAACTGACTCTGTGGCATCTTGTCAATAGGTTAGTCCTAGAAAATCGATAAAAATGGCATAAAGTGTAAGGGAAACATGTAGCATATGGCATGAAAACAACATGGAACATCAGGAATTATGGATACGTTTATGACGTATCAACATCCCTAAGCTTAGTTCCTACTCGTTCTCGAGTAGGTAAACGATAAAAAAAATCTGAGGTGACATGCTACCAACATAAACTTGATCATCATAAAGTAAAAGCATATGTCCGCTGAGATTATAGTACTTTAAACACAAGCATGATAGATATAATTTCAACAATGAAACTTAGAAATGACCTTGCATCATGAAAAGTAACACAAATAAAAGATCATGAATAATAATGCACTTGAAAGTTATAGGTTTGTTTCGAGCATAAAGAAACATATCAAAGTGATATTTCGCTTGTCCTTAAGAGTGGTACAAAACATAAATGTCAGGACACCTTCAAAGTTCAAATGGATGACTAGAATAGATAATTTGAGAGCAAGTAATAACACATCATGAATCAACTAATAATAATCTTTGGGACCAATGCACATTAAACTCAGAATGGCAACTACGCTCTCTCAACAGTGCATAAAGTTAGAAGACGGAGATTCAACATAAAAGTAAAAGAAAAGCCCTTCACAGAGGGAAGCATGGATTAACTCATGTGCTAGAGCTTTTTATTTTATTAAACAGAGGTATTGAAAACATTTTTTAGAGAGGTGTATGCTTATGTCAACGAATGGTAATAGAGTTCTTGTCATCTTCCATACTAAACAAGTTGAGAGCGGTTCTGAATTATTTATATTAAGGATTTATAACATGCTCTTTATGTAGTATGACACTCCTCCCCACCTTCCTTTTGCAAACCATGGCTAACCAAATCCTCGGGTGCCTGCCAACAATCTCATACCATGGAGGAGTGCTTATTTATTTGTTTATCTTTTTTATGTTATAATGGTCTAACCAACTCTTTGCAAAATTAATGACAAGCAGATGAAGCATGCAAGTTGGGGTAATTAAATAGTATGGAAGACAACAAACTCAGCTATTACTTCCTCATGAGCTAAAACAGGGGCACAAAACAGGAATAATTTTGAAAGTTTTAAAGGTAGCACATGAGAAATTTACTTGGAGTGGCGGCATGTAGGTAGGTATGGTGGACACATTTGACAAACTTTGGTTTTTGGAGTTGGATGCACGAGTAGAGCTCATACTCAGTACGAGTGGAGGCTGGCAAAAGACTGGGAACGACAAATCAAGAGAGCAATAATGACCATAATCATGCATAGCGACAAAAACATTATTAATTAAAGCATAACGGGTATTAAAAGTCAAAAAAACTAAATGATCATAGAGGCTATAAGTGACTGGTTTGTAGTCATAAACTGAAGGGGTCGTTGCATAGAAAACAAAAAATTTCTACTAGAGAGACACCCGAAGGCCAAGATCTAATCTAGGAGACGAAGTGCAACAGGCAAAGAGAGGGTTAAGGAGAATACATATCCTCGAAGACACAAAGCGTTGCGAGATCAAATCTCGTTGTTGGCGTAGTCGTACTCACACCGATCCCGATAGCGAGAAGATGTGCACCGCAATCCGGCGGTGCCTCCGTGATCGGTCACACATACAGTTGATGACGACCTCCGTACCCTCGATCCAGCAGGGTGCGGAAGTAGAGGATCCCTCGGAACTCAAGCAGCACGACGACGTGGTGGTGGTGAAGAATCCCACGGTCAGGGCTTCGCCAAGTCGGAGACCATGGAATTGAGCAGCGGGTGGACAGGGAATGAGGTGGGCAAGTGTGTGGAGGAGGGAGAGCTCTCACCCTCCTTTTATAGGGAAAGGGGAGACAACCAAGGGGTGGGTGCGGCCAGCCCATGGTGGTGCCCCCACCTCCTCCCTCATCATGTGAGTGGACACTCCACTCACACCCACTCATTTTTCTTTATTTATATTTGTTAATTCCATTAAAAAACATTTGCATATAGCACATCGAATCATTCGTTAATTCTATTAACAACCATTCGACGAAAAACCCCTTGAGCTATTTCAATTTTCCCCGAAACAATTTCGGTGCTGCTCAAAATATTCTTCGATATTCCGTATCATCTCAAACGCGTCATCGAACCTTAAGTGTGTCACCCTACGGTTCGCGAATAAGATAGACACGATCGAGACTCCTCTCCGATCAATAATCAACAGCGGGATCTGGAGATCCGTGATGACTCCTATATATTCAACGATGACTCTCGTGATCGTGTGAACCAACAACGTCGTGAACTATTCCCTTTGTCTCGCGATATTTTACTTGTCCGAGATTCGATCATTGGTATCAACCATACCTTGTTCAATATCGTTACCGACAAGTACTCTTTTCTCATTCCCATGATATAACATCCTTGTGATCATATCACATGCTTGCAAGCGGTGTCGATGTGATATCACCGAGAGGGCCCAGAGTATATCTCTCCGTCATTTTGGATGGACAAATCCCACTCTTGATCCATGATCCTCAACTAATACTTTCCGAATACCTAACGACACCTTTATAGTCACCCTGTTACGGTGTAACGTTTGATGACATCAAAACACCCTTCCGATATCAGTGATTGACATGATCACATGGTCTAAGGAATAAGTTACTTCGTATGTTTGATATAACAATGTAAACTTAATGACTTGATCGTATTTCTATATTCATTTTGGGTATATATTCATCACATCATTCTTCTAATGACATGACCCCGTTATTAACAACATCCAATGTTCATTATCATGAAACCTTGATCATCTATTAATCAACGAGCTAGTTAAAAGAGAGCCTTTACTAGGAACCATTGTTTGTTTATTAAACACACATGTATCAACGTTTCCAGTTAATACAATTCTAGCATGAGAAATAAACATTCGTCATAAATAAGGAATAAGATAATAACCATTTTATTATTGCCCCTCGGGCATATTCCCTTCAGTCTCCCACTTGCACTAGAGTTAATAATCTAGTCTGTAAGCACTTAACACATATGGCGTTCCAGTGTTATTACCATGCTTCGCATGTGGTAAACATCATCGAAAAGATCTGAAATGTTCAGGTCCTATTGTATTTGCATGTTATTTGCGTCTACACGCATCACTCATTCTCTAATGAGATGGCTTTGTATATATATGGTCAATCGGTGAAACCTTGATTCCTCAGCTTAAAATAATGTCACTAACATTGTGAAAATGTAGCTTCATAGTGTTAGCATTCTTGGAAATTCACCAAGTTCCGGTGATACCTTAATTCCTCAGCTTAAACTAATGTTACTAACATTGTGAAAATGTAGCTTCATAGTGTCAGCATTCTTGGAAATTCACCAAGTTCAATAAAGAACTCGTTGACACAAAATACGCTTATTATCAGTTGTCAACACAACGATATACTTTAGCCTTTGTTATAGTATCGGTCACAATATTTTAATTTTAAAACTCTTTCAAATCCAGCATGGAACTTTCTTCCATCCTATTGTTCTACCCTTCATCACATATTTTAATTGAGATAAAAATTACTTGAATAAATGACAAGACTATTAGTGTAACATATTACAACTAATATTTTGTCATTACTACATAGGAAAACATATCCTTGGCATTTCTAAAATGACACAAGGATCTCTCCCACTGTTGTCTAATCATCATATGAATTATCCTGCTATAACATTTTATAGCATAGGGATCATCTGGTTATGTACATAGCATGGAAACATGACTTAGAAATCTAAATTTCAATGATGCTCATCATGTGTCAAAACACTTGAATCTTGCTCAATTATTTTCCACTTGAATAATGCATGGAAACTTACTTGAATATTTCATCTATGTAATTTGGCTTCAATTATATCAGGCACTTCAATCCATCTCTTATAGATATCGATGCCCAATATATTCTAAGCCTTTTATCATTATGAAAATCTTAACCATGTTAATTTAAAATACATATTTTCCAATCAACTATATGTCATCTACATAAAGTATTGGAAATATGTCATAGCGCTCCCACTTAGTTTCTTGTAACTCTACAAGCATCTTTATCGTTCATGATGGAATCAAACTCTTTTGATAACTTCATTAAGGTAAAGATTTCAACTTCGTTATGCTCACTTCAACCATTGAATTGTGCATACCTTTCTAGCAACCTTTTGAATTTTACATCTTTGATCAAACTTCCTCGAGAGGAGAGTTGGTTTTGTTATTCAACTGCCATATCATAATATGTAACTTTTTCTAGAACTATCCGCCAAGACTAAAACATCACTACAGAAGATCAAAATCTTGTAGTAGTCAACTCTTTGAACTTCGTCGAAAACAACTTTTCAATAAGTACAACTTTCAAAGGATGTAAAAATCCATGTCTTTGTCGCTATATAGGGATGTAAACGGATCGGATCGGATAATGTCCTCTCCATATCCTGTACCATATTTTTTTGTCAGATGCGGAGCGGATCGGATAGTGGCCGGATACGGATGCGGATGCGGATAATATCGGACTACGGATTCGAATCGGAAACAAAGCGGATTCGGACCGAAAACGGGTAAAACTTATCGGATAAATACGTACAAAGACACGTAATGTCATCATGCAAAAAGTAACACTAGAGAGTAGCCAAACATTTGAAATTACACCAAAACAAAGATAGTAATTAAATAGTACTAAAAATGTCACAAAATGATTGATGATTTGCAATATGAATTTGCATCTAGCAACTAGAAACTTTTATAGAGATAAATAATAGCTCACCTTTTGAGGGATTTTCGCCGGAAGCAATTTGTAAATTGCGTCAAAATGTTGAATATAGGTCATACTAAGTTATGAATGAGTGATTTGGTCTATGGGTCATTGGATTAAATGTATATTTAGAATGATAGTGCTATGTTAATCGGATTATCCTAATTGATAAGGACGGATAATCCGCGAACAAGTGCGGATAATCCCTATCCGTCGGATAATAGCAATACCATATCCGCTACCATATCCATCGGATATCCGCTTGACAAAAATCCATATCCGCGTCCGTATCCGGCGGATTCCTGTTATTGCACACCATATCCTTAAAAACGGATTCGGATGCGGATTCAGGACGGAAATTATCCGTACCATATACATCCCTATCGCTATATAGACCCTTTTGCTATCGTTAGGCATCAAGCCTATCGAAAGGGCTACCAAGTCACATACTTGATATCATACAAGGATACTATGGCAGATATAATGACTCATAGTCAATTTTACGAAGTCAGGGCCCATCATTTGCTTCCTTTATAATGTCCAGATCCTTTTGTTGTCAAAACAACACTTTACTCTTAAACCATAAGTTGGTCTAAGTACAAAGTTTTAGGACTTTTGTGGTTCAGTACACAAACTCATCCGAAGTATCTACAACACATATAGTGTCTTCTACTTTGTCAAAATAGCAAACCCCGGAACAACTTCCAGTGTTGCGCTACTCTTGACATGATAACGAATATTCTCTTATCTCGTTGAGTCTGTATTGTGCTCCCACTCACTTGTTTAGCAAGAACTACTTTCTCGAGAAATCAACCCTTTCTGACAAACAACATTTGTCTTTTGGTTCGGTGATAGGAGAAATAACCAATGTTTTATTTGGGATAACCTTATAAACATATATTTATCCTATTTTGGTTGTAAACATTTTACACATGCTATGCATACCAAAACTTAAGAAAATGACAATTCGGGTCACTACCCAAACCATATCTTATATGTTGTCAATTTCAACGGATCATGATAGTGCTCTTTTCAGTGGAAAAACTGTTGTCACTAATGTATAAACCACGAAATTATAATGGCATTTTTATTAATCTTACCATGTCCAACAAGGTTTGATTTTGTCTCTTGAATACTCCAAATCAATGTGGGATATTCGAGAAGTATAAGTTGTAGAACAGTTCAGCAACTTCTCAGATGTTTTGCTAAATTTGTAACTCAAACTTTATCCTTTAAGATCCAATCATAAATACTTGATTATCTTGTTACATTGATTTTTTACTTCATATTAACAACTATTTGAACCAATTCAAAAGTCAAACTCCGTTCTCTTTAAATAGATATACTCACATATCTACTCAAATCATCGACATAATTTTATGAAGGAAAAAATTAATCCACCATACATGAGTACACATAATGGACTATATACATCAATATGTATAATCTCCACTAAATTAGTCGTCCATTCTACTTTGGCCTATGAACGAAATTTTAGTCATCTTTTGGAAGAAGTCTCACAAGCGTCAATTTATTCAAAACAAAATGACTCTGGAAGTCCATCAATATGGAGTTCCTTCATGTTTTCCTTTCCGATATGAACTAAAATGGTGGTGTCACAATTTAAGTGGAACTCTTTTACGTCTTGCAACGTTTAGCATTTAGTTTTATAGATGTTTACTTTACCAACATGATTTATATTAACATATCCATCAATTATGGAATATGGTCATAGTTTGAACAATATCATTTGTTCTCACAAAAGACTAGAACAAGATAACAACTTATTAAGTTCTTAAAATAAATCTTGAATGTTTGGTTCGATACGACAATGAACGCAATAACACTTTATTTATGTTCTTGTCATAATCGATTCCACATCTATTACTAGTTCCTTTTAGGCCCTTGTATTTCTTGCATTGCGTTGCTTTGTATGACAACTCATACCAACCAATGTGGTATCAAAATACCCAAAAATATTTTGTTAACTAGTAATACATCTATAACTTGTATATCAAGCATATACTCCTGAGCTGGACTTTTCCAGTTATCTTCTTTTTCTGACATATATCTTTTTGTAATTCTATTTTCAATATTCCCTTTTATTTATAGAAGAATCATTCAACATCAAACAATGCTAGTCGTACTAGCTCATTTTTTTTGGCGTGTTAGTCATATACTATCACCCATTGAGTCATACTTTGAGTTTGATTGTTCTACTAATATCACCATATTAATAGTACTCTTCTAGATTCCACTCTTAGCAATCTCCAAGTAAGGTAAATGACTTTACCTATACTTTTAATCCATCCCATCACAACAATTTTATGATTAAGCTACTATAGCTCGAAGGAAGGAATTTAGAGGATAATTTTTAGCGCCCAATTTCTTGGAATATTCAAACGCCTAGCATCTTCAATCATTGCATATATTCAAATAATATAAGCATACATTGTCACGCTAAATTATACTCAGTCATGTTGCCACAAATAAGTTTCTAGATATCAATATATCTTTCACTTGTTTGTTTCTGAAAACAACTCTTTTCAGTTCATAAATTACCTGATCAACAAAACATTCTTTTGAAGATAAAGTAATATGGAAGCAACCATGACTCTGGATTCTAATTAGGAATTGGTTGCTCTTTAGATCAATCAATCATTAACCATATGGAGCTAGGTAGAAAATACCAGAAATATACAATAGGACTCAATTTTAAATTTCACTAATACGGTACCAATCTTAAATGATTTTTACCAGATCATAACAGTTATATCTCAATTAACAATCTAAGTGTAAGGTAGTTATGTGGATGCCAATGAATACTACAATTTGTGCAAATTCAGTTTGATTGGTTGTTCATGATAAATAAGTTCAAGTTAATTCAAAATTATGCCATGAACTCCCACTCAAAAACAACATCCCTCTTAGTCGTCTTTAGTGATTACACGAACCAAATTCACTACACCAAAACCGATCATCACGTGAGATGATGTAGCTTCAAAGGCGAACATCGACATGTTCATCATATCATCCATATGACTCATGCTTTACCTTTTGGTTACGTGTTCCGAGGCCATGTCTGTACATGCTAGGAACGCCAAGTAGAACCATACTATTGCGTGTGTTTTAAGGCCATGTCTGTACATGCTAGGCTTGAAAACACCTGTTGTATGCGAACGTTGAGTCTGTCACACCCGATCATCACGTGGTGTCTCGAAACGACGAACTTTCTTAACGGTGCATACTTAAGGAAGAACACATTATTATCTTGATATTAAGTGAGAGGGATCATCTTATAATGCTACCGATGCTATCTAAGCAAAACAAGATGCATAAAAAGGATTAACATCACAGACATCACATGTCAGGATAACGTGATATGATATGGTCCTTCTCGCACTTGATCTTCATCATGTGCATTATGGTATGATCTCTATCATTCCACCGGCGTGGTACCAAGTACCATGGCACCCCAATCTTGATTGTCCATAAAAAATAATACAACCATATGGATACCTTCCGATATATCAAAAATTTATAAAAGAGAACATCTCATAATCAAATTTGTAACATTGACCATATCACATCACATGCCCAGTAAAAACTAGTTAGACGCTTCTAATTTATTTTTGCATATTTTACGTGGCTTACGGCTTTCGAGGATAGAACCGTTCATACCTACAAACATCAACCACAACGTTGATAAACACATTTTTAACAACCCTTCGTAGATTAGATCTTAACTATAGTAGGAGAAACGGACACCCCCTTAGCCACAAGTGAGACAATTCTCGCGTACATAGTACACATAAACTTAGTCTGGGGCAGCTTCATCCTACTATGCCACTAAGATCATAAAATACTCAAAGAGGCAATAACATGATCATCAACGCCCACATACTCATATGTGTTCTACCCGTACAAAACATCTACGCATAGATCCGGCTCTGATACCACTGAAGGGGTCGTTGCATAGAAAACAAAAAATTTCCCACGCGAGAGACACCCGAAAGGCCAAGATCTAATCTAGGAGACGAAGTGCAACGGGAAAAAAGAGGGTTAAGGAGAACACATACCCTCGAAGACATAAAGCGTTACGAGATCAAATCTCGTTGTTGGTGTAGTCGTACTCACACCGATCCCGATAGCGAGAAGATGTTCACCGCAATCCAGCGGTGCCTCCGTGATCGGTCACACGTACGGTTGATGATGACCTCTGTTCTCTTGATCCAGCGGGGCGCGGAAGTAGAGGACCCCTCGGAACTCCAGCAGCACGACGACGTGGTGGTGGTGAAGAATCCCACGGTCAGGGCTTCGCCAAGCCGGAGACCATGGAATTGAGCAGCGGGTGGAGAGGGAATGAGGTGGGCAAGTGTGTGGAGGAGGGAGAGCTCTCATCCTCCTTTTATAGGGAAAGGGGAGGCAGCCAAGGGGTGGGTGCGGCCAGCCCATGGTGGTGCCCCACCTCTTCCCTCATCATGTGAGTGGACACTCCACTCACACCCACTCATTTTTCCATTATTTCCCACTTGGAAAATCCAAAGATTTTATTTTAATAAATAAATAAAACATTTTTTATTTCTTTATTTATATTTATTAATTCCATTAACAAAAATTTGCATATAGCACCTCAAATCATTCGTTAATTCTATTAACAACCATTCGACGAAAAACCCCATGAACTATTTCAATTTCCCCCGAAACAATTTCGGTGCTGCTCAAAATATTCTTCGATATTCCGTACCCTCTCAAACACGTCATCGAACCTTAAATGTGTCACCCTACGGTTCGCGAATAACATAGACATGATCGAGACTCCTCTCCGATCAATAATCAACGGCGGGATCTGAAGATCCGTGATGACTCCTATATATTCAACAATGACTCTCGTGATCGTGTGAACCAACAACGTCGTGAACTATTCCCTTTGTCTCGCGATATTTTACTTGTCCGAGATTTGATCATTGGTATCAACCATACCTTGTTCAATCTCTTTACCGACAAGTACTCTTTTCTCGTTCCCATGATATAACATCCTTGTGATCATATCACGTGCTTGCAAGCGGTGTCGATGTGATATCACCGAGAGGGCCCAGAGTATATCTCTCCGTCATTTTGGATGGACAAATCCCACTATTGATCCATGATCCTCAACTAGTACTTTCCGAATACCTAACAACACCTTTATAGTCAACCTGTTACGGTGTGACATTTTATGGCATCAAAGCACCCTTCCGGTATCAGTGATTGGCATGATCTCATGGTCTAAGGAATAAGTTACTTCATATGTTTGATATAACAATGTAAACTTAATGACTTGATCGCATTGCTATATTCATTTTGGGTATATGTTCATCACATCATTCTTCTAATGACATGACCCCGTTATTAACAACATCCAATGTTCATGATTAGGAAACCTTGATCATCTATTAATCAATGATCTAGTTAAAAGAGAGGCTTTACTAGGAACCATTGTTTGTTTATTAAACACACATGTATCAACATTTCCGGTTAATACAATTCTAGCATGAGAAATAAACATTCATCATAAACAAGAAATAAGATAATAACCATTTTATTATTGTCTCTCAGGCACATTCTTTTCATAAACATGGTCTAAGGATGCGCCAAGTCAACCAAATAAAGCATTCGAAGAAGAACACCACAAATTTATGCTTCAATGTGATAAAAACAACTCATGATTCTTTCAATGACATATTAAGCACTCTCAGTTATTTGAGACAAGTCATGCTACAATGACAACTAATAAGCATAGAATTAAAATAACATCTAGCATGTCATGAAAAATTCTAGCCACGGTCTATACAAGCTTCTATTTGCACCGTTATAAGCACGAAAATTGTACTACTGCTTTCCGACACCAATAATTTTATACTAAACAAAAACTCTCCAAGAGATATAGCCATGAAACAAGAGAGTAATAACATAACTCTACTAGAACTAACAACTCTGAATAAGAGATGCATGAAAAACAGGAGCTAAAAGGATTTGCAACAGCTAGAAGAAAAACTAAGAAGACGAGCATGGTAGAAAACAAGTATTCATATGAAAAAGCGGAACAAGTATTCATATTCATAAGAATACGAAGAATGCTTGGTTGCAAACATATTTATTGAAGCAAGGAAAATAAAATAAAACAAAACAAAAACAAACAGACGCTCCAAGTAAAATGCATATGATGTGACCGACTAGAAATATAGTTTCACTAGAAGTGACCTGATAAATTGTTGATGAAGAAGTGGATGCCTTGGGCATCCCCAAGATTAGATGCTTAATTCTTCTTAGACTTTGCTGGGATGAACCGCATGGGCATCCCCAAGATTTGTCTTTCACTCTTCTTGATTACATTATATCACCCTCTTCTCTTTACCCTTGAAAATTTTCTTCACACCACACTCAATGTAATTCACATCAGAGGGTTAGTGCACAATAAAAAATTCACATGTTCTGCATGGACACAATCATTATTGATACTTTTAAACGTTAGCTACAACCACTGATGTTTCGTGAAGCAAAGAAATCCACTCGACATAGTAACAGAGAGAATGCAAGTAAAAAGGCAGAATCTGTCAAAACCAGAACAATCCATAAAGACAAATTTTTCGGGGAACTTACGTTGCTCAGATAAAAAAAACGTAAAGCTAGAAAAAGTTTTAGAATTAGCTAGGAATAAGCACAAAAATTGGTAAGCCATTTTGATCTTTCTGTGAATTATGCGATTTTATACGGTGGACAACAGAAATTTGTTCCCTGCGCAGAAATCCAAAACCAACCTCAACTTTCACTAAGACTTTACTTGGCATAAGAAATGCGAGGAAATAAAGATACAAAGGAGTTACTACAGAAGTATACAACACCTTGACTCAAAGAAAACATAGAAAAACAAAGCAAAAATAAAACCATGGGTTGTCTCCCAAGAAGTTCTTTTCTTTAACGCTTTTTAGCTAGGCCCAGAAAACTAGAATCAAGTATTTTCAAGTGAAGAAGCATCCAAATCAATAATCTCCTCCAAAACACCACTTGTAGCAATTGGTACTTTAGGTACCCCTGAAGATGATTCAACATGCAAATCACTTTTAGTTTCACTAAAAAATTAATCAATTTTAAGCACATTAGGGGGTTTTGGTTTAGGCACCTTGGGGACATACATAAATTTTTGCTCTTTTCCCATAAAAGTTTTCTCCCTTTTAAACTCAAAGTTTCCATAGCCTCCTCTAGTTTACCAATCCTAATGTTTTGATTATCATGGATATTGCTAGCCTCTAAAACAGTAGTTCTCTTATTGATACTTACTATTGATTCATTAGCTAGCATTATCAAGGAAATTTAGCAATTTTTTCTCCATAGAGTTTAGCTTTTTTATAACATCATCTAAATTGATCTTAGTTTTAACAACTTTAGCAGGTGGTGTTCCAACTAAACTTTCAATTAAATTACAGGCTTTCAAAGCAGGAGTCCCCAGAAAATTACCACCTATAAGAGTGTATAGAACATACCTATACCAGCTAATAGTACCAACATAAAAATTCATAAGAAAGATCAAGGTAGAATATTTTATAGTACATCTATGATGAGCATCACTTATTCTATACCAAGCATCTTTCAAACTTTCTCCTCCTTGTTGCCTAAAAGAACGGACCTCAACTTCAAAAATACTCATTTTAGCAAGATTAAAAACAGAATAAAAATAACAACTAGAATAAGAACTTTTTTTGTGTGTTTTAGATAAAGAGAATTAAACAAGACAAAATAAAATAAACTAAGCAAAACTAAAACAAAGTAAAGAGATTGGAAGTGAGAGACCCCCCATTGCAGAAATCCTCTTTCTCCCCGGCAACAACGCTAGAAAACTTGTTGATGACTGATGTTGGGAGACCCCAAGTGTAGGGTGTGAAGAGTGTAGCGGCAAGTTTTCCCTCAGAAAGAAACCAAGGTTAAATCGACCAGTAGGATAAAGAAATCACTTCCGAAGGTTGATGCAGCTGATGTTGGCAGGGCGCACTACCGGTTTAGAAGCAACATGGAAACTACACAACACAATCAAATCACTTTGCCCCAATGAAGCAGTGAGGTTGTCAATCTCACCGGTTTTGCTGAAAACAAAGAGGTTAAACGTATGGTGTGGAAATCAGTACTTGTTTGCAGTAGATGAAAAGAGAACAGTGGTGGTAGTAGGAAAACAGTAGTAGCAGTATGAAAACAATGATTGCAGTGGTTGTATTATCAGTATAAACGAAATGGACCGGGGTCCACAGTTCACTAGTGGTGTCTCTCCAGAACAGATAGATAGCACATTGGGTAAAAAAATACAGCTAGGCAATTGACAAATATAAAGGCTGCACCGTAGTGCATATGCATGACATGATGATTACTATGTGATTCATGCGGGCATTACAACAAGATACATAGACCGTTATCCAACTGCATCAGAGTGTCATACGAGCAAACCTTGGGTATTAAGTTGCAAGCAACAGATAATTGCATTAAGCAAAGTGTGTAATCTAAACAATGTAAACATCGTTGTTTTCTCCCTAACGACAACAACACATCCCCCACCCGTTACGTTTTTGTCACTCGAGCGTGAGTAAAAGGAAGGCATGAACCCACTATCGAGCATAGATACTCCCTCCTGGAGTTACAAGCATCTACTTGGCCAGAGCATCTACTAGCAACAGAGAGCATGCAAGATCATAAATAACATACACATGAAAAGAACATGATAGATTCATAATCATTGGACATAGCATTCAATATTCATCGGATCCTAGCAAACACAACATGTAACATTACAATAAGATGATCTTGATCATGTTAGGCAGCTCACAAGATCTAAACATGAGGCACAAAGAGGAGAGAACAACCATCTAGCTACTTCTATGGACCCGTAGTCCAAGGATGAACTACTCACGCATCATTCCGGAGGTGGGCATGGTGGTGTAGAGCCCTCCGGTGATGATTTCCCCTCCAGACAGGGTGTAGGGGAGAGCTCCAGAACCCTCTCGAACTAGGGTTGACGATGACGGCATCTGCGTATGTTTTTGGTGGAAAAGTCTCTGGTCTTTAGGGTTAACCTCCTGTGAGGTATAAATAGGCAAGAGGGAAACATCGGTGGGCGGCCAGGGGGCCCACACCACCCCTGGGAGCGGCCAGAGGGGGACGCTCCACCCTATGGTGTGGGGCCCATGTGACCCCCCTCCGGGTCCACTCCGGACCCCGTGTGCGCGACGGATTTCTAAGACTTCCGGGCTTCGAGTCGTTCAATTTCGAGAATATTTCGAGAACAACTTTTCTGAAATAAAAAACAACAGAAAACATGAACTCCCTCTATGGCATCTTGTCAATAGGTTAGTCCCAAAAAAATCGATGGCATAAAGTGTAAGGGAAACATGTAGCATATGGCATGAAAATAACATGGAACATCAGAATTTATGGATATGTTTATGACGTATCAGTGAGCGCCTCCCATCGGGGCTGGAGGTACGCAAGCTTCAAGGGCCTGGTGATGGCATGTGTCCACTTTGTGGGATACAGATACTAGGACTTGTATTTTGTTCACATGCACCGTGGCCCAGTTCCTATGGAATTTCGTCTATGAAACTCTGGGCCCCGATTGTCAGACCTCGTACTTTTGCGAATTCCTGAAATTCCAGGAAAATAGGATCAAGAGGGGGCGTCGACTCTTCTGGGTCGTTTTTTCCGAGATGACATGGACATTATATATGATTAGGAATAAGATGGTGATATAACGGGTCTTCTTACGACGTGCTGCTGACTCGATGTTCAAATGTCTCACTTTTTTGCAGCAGTGACATCCGTTGTGTAGGCAGCAGGACAGGGCTCAGCTGGACGTCATGCTCGACCGCTTGGTGGTGTCTACATGGAGGATTTCCTCCTCCCCTTTGAGCTGAGGCCCACGTGTGGGTGGGGACTCTGCCCTCCACGAGTCTTTCCTCGCTCACCCCCTCTCTTTTGTTGTTCTCTCATGCTATTATTTTGGGCTTACTCGTGTTGATGCCCCAGCGAGCTACTGCCTACTTTCGCTCCCTTTTTTATTGGCTCTGATGTATGAACTCAGATTGGTGGTTGCCTTATTTATAAAGCGGGGCGTAAATCCTTTTTCAGTAAATTCAAACGCATCTCGACGAAAATTCTTGTAGGCTATAAATCATGTAGGATTGAACCCAACATGATAGTTTAATCCTGTGGTTTTCCTATTCCTACATTTTGAGAATTTTACGAATCAAAGAGGCCCTAAAGAGGGTCGAGACATGTCCAATATGGAATTGTTGGATTTTTTTTTGAAATTTAATGTGGTGTTTTTCTGCTATCTCTTACTGTTTCTTCGAAACCCGACATAGATTACAATATTAAAAGAATTTAAGATATTTTCGAGATACTAGGAGTGAGCCACAGAGCAATGGCAGACCAAGAATGTTCTCGGTGCCCGAACAAATGGGTTTAAGATGTCATTTTCGAGACAATTTTATTACGGTGAGTCATAGAACAAAAGTCATTGCTTCACCGGCAAGTCAAGGAGTACCCCTCGGGCTAGAGCGGTGGTTGAACCGCCCATGGGGACTGAAAAGATCGAGAGGAATGACTATATGGGGGTGAATATGTTGGAGATATGCCCTAGATACAGTAATATTCAATTACTATTCTTTCTCCAAGTTCGGAATTAAATTTATGTCATCATACTATAACGGCTATATCACTTGAAAAATGAGTTTTCAAAGGAAAATCTTTGTGCGGGTGTGAATACATGAACAAACAAGATTTCCTAATCTTATCTCTAAAATTAGCTTATGGTTTGTGAGCATTTTCCTTGATTAGAAGTCTAGCAAAACATAAGAGTTTATTGTTAGGAGATGGCAATCATCTATTGATAGACCTAGCTCTGATCTATCTCTCTCTTTCCCATGTGTTGGGATCTCTCCACCTCAATTGTGAGCCGGTAACGATTAGCCCTGGACGACAAAGCATTGCAAACTTTGACGGACATACGTGTGCGACTCTCAGAGGGGCTAACACGTGAGACTCTCACTCTGCTGGATCCAGAAGGCACAATACGGGGAGACGAAAACAGTCCGACCGCTAGGCTTAGCCGTGGGACTTTTCATCATGCTTCGCCGACATCGTCATCGACACCACTTCCACGCTTCGTGTCGGTAACGATCAGATCTAACCTCGCTCGTACCTCGATAGAAGATCTTGTGTGTTACGTAGGTTGATTTTTTTTAAATTCTTCTACGTACACCAATAGTGGTATCCGAGCGGTCTATACGTAGATACATGTACGATCTAGAGCACCGGTGTATGCGGGTATTGCATAAGTTTGTGCAATATATTAGAAAGCTCTCTAATATATATTTAGATTGTTTATGATTGCTTTCCAATAAGTTCTCTCGTTTTGTTTTCAACGGCATAGTGATATTTTTACAAACTTATGGCAATCTTAGGACGTTCGAGTTACCCCTGACATATCTGAAAGTACGGTATGGTCAACTAGATTGGGGGCGGGGGAGGGGGGGTAAATAGGTGACTAACAATTTTTATTATTTTCCTTTTTAGATTGCGATAAACAAGTAAAACACAAGGATGTCTAGATTTGCAACTAGGTTAACAACCTAATACGATACAAAGTACTCAACGGAAGTAATATGTAAAGCACAAGATAAACCACAAGTGTAAGCAAGGAGACAATGATATGTTTTACGTAGTTCCTTACCAAGGGAAGTACGTCTACGTTGGTGGGGTGTGGAGCCACCTAGGCACTCCAATAGCACGGATGTGCACACCTTATTCTCCTTGAGCTTCTCCAGTGAGGGAGATTCTTGTTTTCACTATGAGGTCGACTTGAACGCGTTGGCAAAATCTTTACACAAGGTTGAGGCTACTCCACAAGATGGTTGGAGCCTCTCAACGACCCAAAACTTCTTCAATCAAGGTGGAAGCAACAAGCATTAGGGTTTACTCTAGGGTTACAAGGTACCCAAGAGATCTCAAGATCCGCTAGGATTTGGTAGATGGATATGTAATTCCTTTGGGGGAATCATGGATCTAGACCTCCTTGAGCACTCCACAAAGTTTTTGTGCGATTGAGTGGTTGGAGTGGGAGATCTAGTATGTTGAACCTTGCATTAATGGCTAGAAGAAAAAGAGTGGAAAAGACTTGACTTGAAACTTGCATTCATGGCGGCTGGTGCCATTTAAAAGTTTAATCATGTAGTTTGTGTGGCAAAAGCCCCCACTTTTGTTGCGTATTTTCTTTCCATCTGTAATCCACACGTAATATTTTGTTTAGTTATTATGTAATTATTTCTATATTATGTGTTATTTGGTTTAGTTAATATTGGGTAACTACTGACAAAAGATAAAACACATTTATGTACCGTTGTCAAAAATACCACCGGCGAGTTAGCGTACCACGCTGTTGCTCTTTAGAATAATACTGTTGTGGAAAATACATGTCGATATTACCAAATAACACTGGCATGACACCATCGGCGTGTGACTTTGCCGCCGGTACTAGCAAAAACCTCACGTCAGTGCTAAGTTGTTTTCTTGTAGTGAGAGTTTCTTCGTATAACTTGTAGGAATCAATATGGACGTCCACGGTCCCGGTGTTGATTATTGACTGGGAAATTGGTTTCCCGATCATGTCTACTTGTTATCAAACCTGTAGGGGTCTCACAGTTAAGGCGTCAAAGCCATTTGTTCATATTAGATGGCCCGGAGAAAAGAGCGGGCATCATCTAGATAGTTCTGGCATGATAGAATTAATATTCAGAGAGATTACATGGACATGCGATGTCCCGGGATGCCGGGAATATGTTTCTGACATCGTTATATAAGGTCGATGACTTTATCTATAGGGTTGAAATGGTTCGGGAAGAGTTTCGATCAAAAACCAAGAAAGAGAGGGGGAGTGTCGGAGGGAGGTGGGCATGATTGCCCCCATAGCCGAACCCAATTTTGGGGCCTGCTATGTGGGCCTTTGGATTCCACAAGGCGCACCATCCTCCCTTGGGTCCTTTCCTTGTGTGGTTTGAAAAAGAAAAAAAAACGAAGGAAAAAGAAGGAGGGGTGCAGCCACCTCCTTGGGTGCAGATTGGGAGTTGGACTGCCTTCCCCCCAAGGTAGGTTCCCCTTCCTCCACCTATAAAAGGACCCCAAGCAAATCACTCCAATTGGCCTCATGCTTCTCTCTAGTTGATTATAGGGTCTAATTAGAGGTTCTATTTAGAGCGCTCTAATTGATTTAAAGCTTCCTCTAATCGGGGTTTTGAGGTGTCCTCTCCCGATTAGATCAAGCTCTAATATCACTTTCTTGTTTTCTCATGTGTTGGGATCTCTCCACCTCAATTGTGCAATTGTAGCGATTAGCTCCGAACGGTAAAGTGCCGCGGAATTTTGATGGACGTATGTGTGCGAACTCTCAGAGGGGTAATACGTGCGCAACTGTAGCGATTAGCCCAGAAGACACGATACGGGGAGACGTCAACAGTTACGCCGTTAGGCTTAGCCGTGGAACTCTTCAACATGTATCACTGACATTGTTACCAACACTCCTTCAGTGCTTCTTGTCGGTAACGATCAGATATATCCTCGCTCGTACCTTCATAATAGATCATGTGTGTTACGTAGGAAGGAAAATTTTAAATTCTGCTACGTAACCCTATAGCTACTCCTCACTAGATCTTGGCCGACCATCACCCTCGACGTTAAGGAAGGCCGTCGACACTTCGATCATGCTTCTATCTATACCTTAGGAGCACCGATGTTTCTTATCCGATTCCCAGCTAAGCTATAGAGCCGTCGCCCCTCGTCCCTCACTTGACGGCCGCCCCCTTTTCCCTTCCTTCCTATCCGTCACATATTGCTTCTCTCGTGGCTCATCTGCTATAAATGGACGACCACAGGGTTGGTTAGACGTCCTATTTACCCGAGTAATAATATCTATATCTCTCTGTATATCTAAACTACTTATAAAAGAGCAAACTTCGTAGATACAATTGATCTCACGCGTTCGATTGGCTCAGATGAACGATCGGGATTGTTTCAATGTTGAGCACCAAATTTACCATATATCAACCGCACTTACCAGGAAAGAATACGAATCTTATTTTACATGGAAACAAATTTGGGCAAGTAACCGGAAAGATGTCCGTTGTGAACATGCACATGCAACTTGAAAAGCAAACAGACTCTCATGTCCAGCAAGCAACCAGAAAGATTTCTGTTATGAACATGCACATGCAACTTGAAAAGCGAACGGACTCTCATGTCCATAAAATAGGATGTTATCACGCTCTCCGAGAAGATTTTGCTTAAGGCGTTTTGTCGGCGGCGTGATGCTTGGTTCGGGATGCCGGCAAGTCGGCCGCCAATGGCATAGATGAGATCAAAGGAGACGCATAAACAATGGCGCGTTGTTGAGATTAGAGAAGACAACAAATCCGTATTGTAGCGTGGCTTCATGCACGTTACCGGTACCACCGTATGACGATCCCCTAGGGTGTCTGAAGCATGTTGCCGGCTCCGCCGTATTCAAATCGGTGTACTTGGCCTTACTTTTCCCACCGAAGATTTTAGGACGCCGTCCGCCGTTGCCGGCGTCGCCTCCAATGAGCTACGGAAGCGGGAAGCCATGGCGCCACCGACGATGAAAGAGAGGGCGATGAAGTCGAGGAAGCCGTCTTCTCCGGCGAGGTCCCCATCCGCCGGTGACTATGTCCGTCGCATGCGTGTTGCCGCCGCCGCCTTGGAGACTGAACCATCGCCAATGGATAAGCCGAAACCGCTGCAGTCTGCACATCGTGCTCTTTCTCATGTCGTAAAGCTTGCTGTCTTCATCCCGCCTGGCCCACCGGTGGCGCAGGTTGCTCTACCAGACCACCTAGAGGAGGTGACCAGAACCACTGAGCCATCATGAACAGCAGATTAGATTTGGAGTCCTCCCACCACAATCGCGGTCTTCGTAGCAGTACATTGTCCGCTTGTTCCGCTCCCCCTCAGCCGCCGTCCGCTTGCCCCACCATGTCGTCGCGCTCCGCTTGCTCCGCCACACACCATGCCGTGTTTCCGCCTCAGTCGGACGCGTCAGGGACCTGGACGCCGCTGCCAACGATCTTTCTGGATCGCGTCGGCAAGCCCTCCGCCGACGACATCACCATTTCTTCTGAATGTTGCCAACAGTCCGGGAGAAGTGAAGGACGTTTCTGTCGGGAAGAAAAGGCCTATTCAATTTTGTTTCGTTTTACTCAGTCAAACGACAAAATGTACATACCGACAATTGTGGTATCACTTTGCATCTAGAGTACATAATAGTAGTATCACTTCTCTTGTCATAAGTATGTGCTTAGTTCTACCTTAAATGCTTAATATGACTAGGTTTATCTGGGTTCTGAAAATAGCCGATGGTCGTGACACTTCCAAATTATTTGTTCATTGTACATGATTCAAAATCTAAGCCATCATATAGGGTGTTCACTATTTTGGTCTTTTTAACTATGTATATTATCTAATCTATACTCTTTTTTGCTGGCTGTTTTTTGCTAATCAAGCATTCCGCTTGATAGATCTATCTATACTCTATTTGGTAAGAAATAATTTAACCAAATCTTAAGGATCAGCCGAGGTTACTCATCTGTCTAAGGTGTAACCTGATGGTTCCTTGGAGTTCAGTTCTTTCTACTGGAACATGAAGATATGCTACTATAAAAGATAATGGTCAATTTATCGTGTTTTTGGTACTGAAGTACATTTGTTATTTCTGAAAATGGTGCTTCCACCGTGTGACTATTGTAAAACTTGAAGTAACGGGATTTCGGGCATGTCTCAACTTGGCTTATTTACAGTAGATTGAATGCATGCAATGCACTTATATAAGAGTAACACCACATAATTTATATCCTACCGGCAACATTGTCTTTCAAATTTAGAGGTATACATGTAAGCTTGTACAATCAAATATATGTGCTGGCAGGTAGTGTTCATGGTTGAGATAAATCCTTCAAAACGCTTGTGCTTGCTCAGCGAAATATGAAGCACTACAGGAATGGGTACTTGTTTAACCTACTAATCTATTCATAATCATGTATCAGATCAATACACAAGTGAGCCTCAATCGTTCTGGACACAGAATTTGATTTTGAAATAAGATGTCGATTATTTTGGTTATTCTTGGGCATCATTAATCTTGGTAAAGTTTGTATCATCTTCATTTGTTATTTTTGTCGGTTCATTGTAAATTAGAACTACCAGTTCTGCAACAAACAAATAGATCCATCGAATCAGGTCAATGTGGTCCCATGAGTAGAAAGTGTTGCCATGGTAAAATAAAACATATGTGCAACAAAATCGTTTGACCTTTTACTCATCCAATTTCGATGGATGGAGTGTATCCTAAGAATAAACGTGCATTGCACGTGCACGTATCTAGCCGTCAAACAACATGGATCCGACCCACAAATTTTCTCCGATGTTGAGCTATCCATCACACATTAATAAAATTACAAAAGGTTCCACCGCCAAGTGACTTAAACGAACGGTATGATACATGTCTCTATTTTTCTTGTCTTGTCGGGGAGAAGAGCTTGGCCTGGCGTAACTGACCGATCAAAGCTGCAATTATAAAACAAGATCAGTTGCGTATTGGCGGATTCTACAATAAACTCGTGCATGGGCCGGCATCATTTTGTAGGACAGCATGACCGGGCGCTTCCACCACATCTTCAGATGCAACTTGTTATCCCTTGCCCTACTATGATAGATGACAGTTTTACATTCACACGTAATATGATAGTACGATCCGAAGCCGGTTAATTCAGCACAAATTTGGTTCTAGCTTCATGTTGATAGCATGAATGACAATCCCACAATAGTAGTTTTAAACGCTTGCAAATCAACATGGCAACCTAGGAGGTATCTCCTCTGCAGCTGTTGGATTGTGTTGGTCAGTTCCAAAATGATTGATGCTGGTTACGCCTTCATTCTTCTCATGTTTGTTGTTGTTTCTTTTTTAGGTTCAAATATATATTTATAAATACTAGGATCGTGCGTTGCACGTGCCTAACTACTAGTACTTAAAAAACAATTAAACCGATTTTTGCATTAAACCCCAATGGTTCAATCTAGGTGAGTAACGGATGTATTTAGTGTTTGATAAACGTATTTTAGCGACACTTAGGGCCTGCTTGGTATGTCGGAAGGAATTACGGATCCGTAATATTTCCTGCCCTCCCACCGTATTTTCTGCGGGACCTCCACCCATCCGTGAAAATCTACCCGGGTATTGCCTAAAATACGGTCCATCCAAGCGGGGCCTTAGTAAGAGACGTGACGGAGGAAGTACATTCTTACTGGGGGACTCTGGCAGCCGTCCGTTCGCCCACGAGGTGGAAAGGTACGGCCAGAGTTAACAATACTAACCGGTACAGAATGAGTGTCAGACCATCACAGTCGGGGCTCTCGCAGCCGTCCGTTCGCATGATACCAAAACGGACATGCGTGGAAAGCTACGTCGCTCTTCTCTCTTTCCTCCAGCTCACCAGATCTCATGCGGAGGAAAAGGGCAAAGAAAACCGGGAAACCCACCGCGCACCGTGGTCTGGTCTCTTGTCTTTCTTCCTTCTCTCACCCAATCAGGCCAATCACCCGGAGAGGCGGACGGAATCGCGTCACGAGCGAAATCCGATCCGCGTACGCACGCACTGACGCACGGGGGAGAGCCACAGCCAGCGGTCGGCGATGAGCTTCCGGGACGAGAGCGGCGGCGAGGACGCCCGCTCCTCGTCGGCGTCCGACCTGCGCAAGCCCTTCCTGCACACGGGGAGCTGGTACCGGATGTCCGCGGGCGGAGCCACCGCCATGGACCGCCTCGGCTCCTCCGCCTACGCGCTCCGCGACAGCTCCGTCTCCGCCGTGCTCTGCACGCTCATCGTCGCGCTCGGCCCCATCCAGTTCGGCTTCACCTGCGGGTACTCCTCGCCCACGCAGGACGCAATCATGGCCGACCTCGGACTCTCCCTCTCCGAGGTGAGCGTCTTCGTTTCTGGATGGAGAGACGATGCTTCCTTCGCATTTTTATCCTCAGCTCGACGGTATGTTGCTTATGCTCTGTTTTTGCTCTGCAGTTCTCTCTGTTCGGATCCCTGTCCAACGTCGGGGCCATGGTGGGCGCCATTGCCAGCGGCCAGATCGCCGAGTACATCGGACGAAAGGGGGTGAGGCATTTTCCGTCTGACCTCTCTCTCCTCCTCTCTTACCTGACAATTCAGTCGCGCGGTTAAATATTCGGTGCGCGTAATGTGAGAGGAGAAACGGGATCCCGAATGCTTTCTGTGGCCGTAGCAGTAGGAGAGGTGTTAATTCACTGACGAGAACCTCAAGGATCTGCTCGTGGCAGATTCTCGAGTGAAACGAGATTCGCTCCTGCACTCACTCACTGACGAGTGACGACGCTCACTGACTGACTGACGATGCTCTGTTTTGTGTTTCTCCTGCAGTCTCTGATGATCGCCGCGGTTCCCAACATCATCGGGTGGCTCGCGATATCCTTTGCAAATGTAAGATTGCTTTACCCCTGTTATCTGTATGCTCCTCCATTTCGGTTACTTTGTTCAGTGTGATATCCCGTGTCTGTTTAATTTGCATCTGAACTTTTCTGTGCATGCAGGATTCCTCCTTTTTGTTCATGGGACGGTTGCTGGAAGGATTTGGCGTCGGCGTCATTTCCTACGTGGTCTGTACCCTGCTCCTCCTTGTCTCTTAAACAAATTCACTCCAAACATACCGATAATCATGGGGTGTCTTCGTCCAACTAGTACTTTGATGTCAAATAATATAATGCTGTGATGTGTTTTTTTCTGAGCAAGGAAAATGTCTTGCTCTGCATATACTCCCTCCGTCTCAAAATAATTGTCTCAAAGTTGGACAAAAGTGGATGTATCTAGACATATTCTAATGTAAGATACATCCATTTTTGTCTAACTTTAAGACAATTATTTTGAGACGGAGGGAGTATGATAAGTCTTTATGAGTTCATTCAAAAGTAAAAAGTCCCAACTTCCAAGTGAACTTACAAAACATGGAAATACATAGTAGACTCTACTTAAACTCAACATAATACCAAGTGTAAACAACAATTGTTTTTCCTCTTCTGGGACATCAAGGCAAGAAAGGTGTGGTGCTGAAATGGTATATGCGAATTTACCCTGCCCTAATCATAATCCAACAATATGTCTATGATCAGACTAGCTCCTCTGTTCAGTCTTTGTACAGAAAAGAATAAAAACATCATGTTTTTCAAGGCCAAATGGAGCTTGACTAGCAAACAGATGCGACATTCCTTATCAACTTATGGTTGCACAACTCAGTTGTGAATCTATGCCACATAATTTGTTCCTTATTGGATACTGGAGTTGGTGATTTTCATTAATGCTATTGAACTATAGTGTTACCTTGCTTGATAGTAGCATAGGTAGGCATCATTCTAACTCGTGTCTACCACTTGTTTTTAAGATTTTCGAACTGGTGTTCACTGTTCAACAATGTTATATGATTCAGGAATTAGGGGCATGCTAGTTGCTTATACCTGGATATTTATATTCTTTGTATCACTTTCTAAATTCAAAGTTGCGTTTTGTGGTCTCAGGTGCCAGTTTATATAGCCGAAATAGCTCCGCAAAACATGAGAGGAGCTCTGGGCGCAGTCAATCAGGTCATATTTATTTTAAAATAATAGCATATGATTTATGTGTAACGTTTCTTCTGGTCTGACCATGTGTCTGCAACTTTATAACGCTATTCCGATTTTCTTATGCAGCTCTCTGTTACAATTGGTATATTGCTTTCCTACACATTAGGCATGTTTGTTCCCTGGAGAATTCTGGCTGTTCTTGGTAAGATGGACAAATTAGTGTGTACTATTATGCTCACCTGTAGGTTTACTATGATAAAAATGTGCCACTCCTCCAACTCAGTTTGGCTAAGTTGCAAGGTTAATTGATTTATCACTCTTGGTTGTACATCTCAATTATTTTAATGAAAGAATTTATGTAGGGGCCTCCCTTCCTGATTTTGCTAAAAAAAAAATCCTAACTCTTCTCTCTTACTTTCACATCTTGTAGGAATTTTACCTTGTTCAATCCTGATACCTGGATTGTTCTTTATTCCCGAATCACCAAGGTGGTTGGTAAGTGATTTGATATGTTTCATTATTTTTTAAATACTAACAGCAGGATCTAAATAGAACAGATTTTTGTTTCAGGCAAAAATGGGAAAGATGGAGGATTTTGAATCTTCACTGCAGGTCCTGCGAGGATTTGAGACTGACATCTCAGCAGAAGTAAATGAAATAAAGGTAACCACTAGCAACAGGCATCATTTTGTTACAGTCAAGTCATATGTGCGCGCTGCTGACAATTTTATGCCTTTTGTTTCACCTGCCAATCTTTTTCTCTTAAGTAGCATGAGAAAATGCGAGTTATATATATTTTTACATTTTTCCAACACAGAGATCAGTTCAATCATCGAGGAGGAGGACAACAATACAATTTTCAGATATCAAGCAGAAGAGATATAGTGTTCCTCTTATGGTTGGTGGTTTGCCATTAAGTACTACGCTTTGTTCACAGATCAATGTTCCTCTATTTGCTTACTGGTTTTATTTCTGTAGATAGGCATTGGTCTCCTTGTACTTCAACAACTAAGTGGTGTCAATGGGATTTTCTTCTATGCTGCAAGTATCTTCAAAGCTGCTGGTATGTTATGTAGTTATATATGACATGATGACATTCTGCTTGTTAAGCATGCTTGTGTGTAATAGTTTCTCTCATATATTTAATAATTCTTCATAATACTTGTGAAGTGTGATCAAACAAAGTGTTAAACTCAAATATCGCCAAGCATGCTGCATATCTGCTGTAGTTTGGTTGGGAGATTTGTAACACTTGAAATGCAATGGTACCCTGTTTGTATGTGATTTTAACTCGCTGGAAGCTCATATCACAATGCTGGGCCTTAATACCTCGACCGTAGCAACAAAAAATAGCTTGTAAGTCAAGTCTGCTATCTGACGTAGTTCTTTCCCTAAACAGGTATTAAAAATAGTAACCTGGCTACATGCGGTTTGGGGGCTGTTCAGGTATATTGATCTTATAAGTTACATCCATGTTGCGCTTATGAATTTAGTGGAAATACCTAACTGAATGTTATCACTGTTAGGTGGTTGCTACTGGAGTAACAACCTCGTTGACTGACAAAGCCGGCCGACGGATTCTTCTCATTGTTAGTTGCATCACCATTGCGTACTAGCCAAGATTCTCTTAAATAAAATATCGGTTGTGTTCATTGATTTTGTTTTTGCAGATCTCTGCGACAGGAATGACCATCAGTCTTATGATTGTTTCTGTGTCATTTTTTGTGAAGGTAACACCACTTAAAAATGTTAATGGTATATATGTAATGGTTAGTTGTACAATTGTCTAATCTAGATAAATGAATACTACTTGAGCTTCCCTTCGTGATATATTCTAGTGTCAATACTGAAACAGGACAACATAACGGCGGGTTCTCATTTGTACTCTGTAATGAGTATGCTTTCACTGGCTGGACTTGTGGTTAGTTGCAATTCTATATATGTCTCTTTTCTTGGTTGAGAGAAGCAGGTTTAATGCGTTTTTTTTTTGCTACTGCAGGCATTTGTGATTGCATTTTCTCTTGGCTTGGGAGCCATCCCATGGATTATAATGTCTGAGGTATGGTTTGCTCCTCTTTGCTGCTATAATATTTAATAGCATCTATATGATCTTATCTGTATGTGGTTGTTACCACTATCACTTGCCACTTCTGTTCCTGTCTGAGAATCTCCTCCATAGCCTCCCTTTATCTAGCGGCCCTCCTGTCAACACCTTATCCCTCTGAAACAGCTCGAGATACTGTAGCTGCAGCCACTCTTCTGGTTTCTGAACCAGTTGCTTATTTAAAATGCACAGGAAGCTGCATTGCTTTTACGTAGCCAGATTACACTGACTGACTGTAGCTGTACCTATCGCTACAGACTGCCTTTAACTAATTCAGTGCTAGCTCTGCATGTCACTACACACTGCAAATACCCCTTTTGGTGTTTCTTAGATTTTTTTTGTTGCAAGTGACAGTTATCAGCCTACGTAGAGAAAATTTCTTTCTGAATTCATCTGGAACTTAATGTCTTCACCTTGCGTTGCCTTCAGATTCTTCCGGTCAACATTAAGAGCCTTGCTGGAAGTGTGGCGACCCTTGCAAACTGGATGACGTCGTGGCTCATCACGATGACGGCGAGCTTGATGTTAAACTGGAGCAATGGAGGTCTGTCTCTCCTTCCTGCACTCGACCTCCCTCTGTCTTTGCCCAAAAAAGAGGAAAAAAATAACTTCCTCCGTCTTCCGTGACATCACATCTCACAGTGTATCTTCATCTTTCAACAGGAACATTCGCTATATACTCAGCGGTGGGAATGGGGACCCTTCTCTTCGTGTGCTTGTGCGTGCCGGAGACCAAGGGGAGGACGCTTGAGGAAATCGCCTTCTCTTTCCGCTGAAGCGCAGAAGCAGCATATGCGCATACCAAGGACCTGGCGGCAGCAGTGTAGTGCTTGCTTGAGCTTGGGTATGCGCTGTTTTTCAGCGGAGTCGGTCCCATGGCCTGCCGAGTCGGGCCTCGAGGCAGGGACATTTGTATCATGTGTTGCTGTGTAGTAGTGTAATGTAAGTATCTGTTGTATGTGCAATAGATGGAGGGTGGGGGTGGGATGCAGCAAGAGACAGGCACCCAGCCCCTCTGCAGTCAGAGAAGTGTGCAGGAGAAGCGCAGATTTTGTTGGTTGGTTGATTGGTTTCATTCAGCACTCAGTTGTGCCCAATTACCCAATAGAATAATCGAGTTGTAATTGTCCAGTAATAAATTTTGAGCTAGATGGTAGTTTTCTGGATCCCTTCACCTGTGAGGCTGTGATACGTTATTGTTAGACATTCAATGTATAATCTTTTTTGTGGGCACACATTCTGTTTTTTTGAGGACACACATTCTGTTTAATGGACATGTAGTAGCCGCAGTATGTTTCTTGTGTGCCTGAAATCTTGAGCAAACAAATACTCTAATAATCATGGACATCATGATGTACATTTGGGCCTTCTACCTTGCCCGATTGAACACCTTGCTCCGCTCGTTTGGACGGCCGCAGATTGCGTCCAGGCCTAGAAGCCGCCGAGCACCGCGAGAAAAGACGCCCGCGGTAGAACCAGATCCTGTTCAAAAAGAAAAATAAAACAGCTCCAGATCCTGACCCTGGTCGTCGGTCAAAGCTCAAACGGCTGGCATGCAAAGAGAATTTTGATATGACAGCCGTGCGCCCCAACGCCGCTTCCTTTAGCTCCTCATGGGTAATGGGTTCTATACATTACTTACCCAAACATGATGTAATCGATCCTCTACACTTGTGGTATCAATTGACAGCCTCAAATTTACATTTGCTATTACATACATTAATAAAAATTAACTCGTGAGAAGAATGAACAATTGATGAACATAAGGGGGCAAATTAGAACAGCCAAAGTCTACCTCATGAGAGTTTTGGTAAATCTCAGTCCTTATATTTACCACCTTCACGATTAGAAATATAAGTTGACCATGAAGGTTTTTTTTTAGATAAAAGGTTTTATTAAACCCTGCTTTAGGAAAGCAGCCACCAAGTACCACCAGTTCGAACAAGTAGGCTAAAAAACGACAGGAGTCACTACAAGCCCAAGAACAGGCTAAGCATCCCACACAGGGGAGAGAGAAAAAAACGAAAGGCGAAACAAGAAGAGACCCTGATCAGCCCACACCGCCTCGTGGAGCTACCCAAATCCTAAGTTCCGCCGCTTTCATCTTCAAACTGTCCAGGGTATTGATCCAATGCTCCTCACGCTTTGCCGGGCAGAGCAGCCTCCACTGTGAAAGAAACGAATTAACCGAAAAAAGGTTAGTCAAAGGCGAAGAGCCGACTTTGTTATTGAAGACCAGATCGTTGCGGGAGAGCCATAGAGTCCAAAACACAGCCCCGAACACTGCCCACCAGGTCGCGGCCACCTTCCTAGGCTTCTTGTTTTCAATGATGAACTCACACTCTTCTCGCGACCAGGGCGTGGTTTCCAACCCGAGACTCTCCCGCACACACCACCAAAGAAAATGCGACGTCGGGCAATGAAAAAGAAGGTGGTCCACCGTTTCCTCCTCCCCGCAGAATTTACACCCCAACTCCCCCGGCCAACCTATAGATTTCAGATTTTTAGCAACTTGAATACGCCCTCTCAAACACATCCACACAAATTTTTTGATCTTAAGGGGCATACTAGCTTTCCAGAGGCCCCTAAAGCTAGCAGCCACCACACCCGAGTTCAAGATCTCCCTGTACATCGATTTCGACGAAAAGCGATGATTGACCCCCAACACCCAGACCCCTACGTCCGTTTCCGAAGAAAGATGGCACAGGGACAGGTCTGCATTCAACTCCTCCCACTCTCCTAACTCCCTTGGACCGAAAGAGCGGCGGAAGGTCAGGCTCAGCTGCGAGCCCACAATCTCTCCCACCGTAGCCTCCTGTTGGTTGCAGACCTCGAAGAGGCGCGGGTACCGGACGCACAGCGGTGTCGAGTGGAGCCAAACGTCCAACCAGAAACAAGTTTTTCGGCCTCCCCCTATCCTGTACCTAAGCCCTCTCCTAACCCATTTTTTGACAGCATGCAAACCCTTCCAAAACTGGGATCCCCCAGCCGCCTCCGACTGGAAGAAGCCCTTGTCTCCCAGGTATTTGTTACGAAGAACTTGACAACACAGGTCTTGATCTCCCCTTTCCAGTTTTAAGATCCACTTAGCTAACAGTGCGATGTTTCTAGTCCTAGTCTCCGCAAAGCCCAGACCACCAAATTCAGTCGGCCGAGCCATATCAAGCCATCTAACCATATGATATTTATGGGCACTGTTAGAACCCTCCCAAAAAAACTTGGCGCGGTGCATGTCCATCTTATGATGGATCCCCTCCGGGATAAGATAGAAGCCCATCACGTATGTGGGGATGCTGCTAAGACACGAATCGATAAGAATTTTCCTACCACCTGTGGTGACTGGTTGCCAGCACCCCAGCTTCTTATGAACCTTAGTAGGCAGAAACTCAAAGTCAGACGCTAACAGTTTCCTATCCGAAACTGGGACACCTAAGTATTTCATTGGGAAGGAGCCCAACTCGCAATTGAACACATTCGCAACCCTGTTAGCCTCCTCCTCCTCCACCCCGAGAACGAACACTTGACTCTTTTCATAATTAATCTTCATACCAGAAACTGCCTCATAGCAATATAGGATAAGTTTCATAGTTGCTATAGATTGTTCCTCCAATTCGAGAAAAAGAAGGGTATCGTCAGCGTATTGTAAGTGAGATAAGCCCCCCTCCACCAAGTGGGGAACCAGCCCTCGCAGGTGGCCCTGTGCTTTTGCCGCCGTGATCAAAATTCCCAACACCTCTGCCACAATATCAAAGAGTAATGGCGAGAGCGGGTCTCCCTGTCTAAGGCCCCTAAAAGTTCTGAAATATTCACTGTTCTCCCCGTTGAGATTGACACAAACCTTCCCTGTTTGAACCGCTAAAACCATCCACGCAATCCAATCTTCCCTAAAACCCTTCCCCCGAAGAACTTCAGACAAAAATGGCCATTGGACTCTGTCGTATGCTTTTTCGAAGTCTAACTTCAAAATAATCCCTCTTGAGTTGGAAGTTTTTAGCCCATGCACCACTTCGTGCAGAACCGTGACCCCCTCCAGAATATGCCGACCTGGAATAAAGGCTGTTTGGGTAGCATCGATAATTTTCCCCGCCACCGGGGTCAGTCTGGCAGTCAACACTTTAGTGATCAACTTAAAAACCACATTTAGCAAGCAAATAGGGCGGTACTGTTTAATTACATTGGCATCTTTGATCTTTGGAATAAGCACCAAGATCCCATAGTTTAGCCTGCCTAAACTTAGAGACCCCGAATGCAAGTTATCAAACATTTCTTTAATGCTATTTTTCACAACTGGCCAGAATTCTTTATAAAATTGCACCGAAAAACCATCTGGGCCAGGGGCAGTATTGGTTTTCATCTCCTTCAGGGCTAATTCAATCTCCTCCATCGAGAATGGTCGCCCCAATTCATCACTATCTGCTTCAGACACTTTCTTGGTATGGGTCCAAGCATTTTGGCTAAGTTTAACCTGCGAGGCTGGCTCAGGTCCAAACAGAACTCGATAAAATTCAGTGATGAAGGTCTTAAGTTGCTCTTTATCTTCAATGTTAACTCCTTCGTTATCAAGCGAGAGGATAGCAGTTTTCCTTCTGCGCCCGTTCGCAGCAGAATGGAAAAAGGCCGTGTTGTTATCCCCTTTTAGCAGCCACTTCTCGCCCCCCCTGATATGCCAGTATCTTTCTTCCTCAGCATAGACATGGGACAGCTCCTCCTCGAGCTTGTATCTCTGTATCCATTCCTCATCCGAAAGCAATCCCAGATCTCCTACATCATCTAGTTTTTTTAAGTTGATACAGTAAATCCCTCTTACGTTTTTCAAACTCTCCCCGATCATTCCTCGACCAATCTCTTAGAAATTTTCGCAGCTCAACCTGTTGTTTTTTCCAGTAATCCATTACATCGTTCTGAGTTCTGATCGGCCACTTCGCCCGCACCATATCAGAGAACCCTGGCCTTTCAAACCACGAGGATTCCACCCTAAACAATCTGGTTTTTAACTGCTGAAAGATGCCCAAGTCCATCACTATAGGGCAGTGATCCGAGCCTGCCCTAGTAGGAGAGAAAACCAGAGATAAAGGGTAAGCATGTTCCCAATCAATGGAAAACAGAACCCTATCTAGAACCTCCATCGTGGGCCGAGGCTGCTTATTAGTCCAAGTGAACTTACTCCCACTCCGGCGAAGTTCTTTTAGTTGCAGCAAATCAATCATTACATTGAATTTCAGCATCAGACCACGATGGAGCATTCCTCTATTCTTTTCATCGTCAAAACGAATCAAATTAAAATCCCCCTAAACAAACCGGGACCTGCGTCCTAAGAACTTTGTCTGTAATCTCAGCCAAGAACTCATCTTTTCTGTCTCTAGAAACTGGGCCGTAAACGTTGATCACCTCCCACCTCTGACGAGTCGCCAGGTCCAAAACTAAAACACTAATGAAAAATTCACCGATTTCTTTGCCTTCCACCTCGAAGGTATCAGGTCTGACCCCAATAGCCAACCCTCCCGAGTGCCCCACCGCAGGTTTCTCGGTCCAATCAAAAACCACACTACCTCCAGCCTCCCTTTTGTCTCTCCAGGACAATTTAGCTTTCAAAGTCTCTTGCAAACAAAGAATGTTAATCTTGTAACATCTAACAAAGTCCCCCACCTGTTGCCTCCTTCCACTGCCTCCCATCCCCCTCATGTTATAGAAAAGGATCGTCATCTTGATCTTTTTTTCTTCCCATACCCCTTACGGGTATTCCTGCTTTTCTTCCTGCTCGATCCACCTCCACTACGAGAGTGTTTCGAGATTTTATCCTCCTCACACACCAACTGTTCCTTGCAAAATTCTTCGTCTATTTCAGACTCCATCTTCCGGAGAGGTGATTCAGGTGTTGGCCATTCGCCCAACCTTTCTTCAACCTCAACACCGACTGCTCGCTCCCCCTCTTTGATGATTTCCGCCCTTGTATCAATGCTTCCAGAAACAGCATTACCTGCTCCAGGTGCCAACACCTTATCTGACACGTCTGAAGCCACTCCATCCTCCCTAATCTCTCTGTGAGGTTCACCTCCCTCCTGTTTATCTGTTTTTTTTTATCTCGCCGCCGCTAGGATTGCTTCAGCCATCTCTTTGGCCTTAAAGATATTAATCTGCTGATTGATCGCTTTTTCCGATTCACCCAGAACCACATTACAGTCGCTAGCTAACTGAGCTAAAGTAGGATTCGGGATGGAATTAAGGATGTGAAAAGCGTTGTTCGTACCTGAGATGTCATTCTTCTGCCTAGCCCTCTGCTCGGCCTTCTCCGGAATCGTCAGCCCTCTGTCCTTCTGCAGTAGCCGGTCGCTGTGTCTCCCTGCAACCGGATCCTTCCCCCTTGTAGTCGTCGTCGGAAGTTTCTTGCCCCCGTGCGCCACCATAGTCCATCCCTGTTCGCCTACCCACTCGTTCTTCTTCACCTCATCCGAGAATGCCACCACGACAGGGGTAGGATCCAGTGGAGGCTGGCAAGGTTGGCTGTCAACAGGGATGTCATCTTTGTATTCCAATAACAATTGTCCAGTAACACTCTTCAAGCCCTCCAGTTCCTTTCTCTTCCACTCCTCCGAAGCAGTTTCGTTCTCACGTTGCTCATCATCCACCCCCGCTGCGCTGTCTGTTGCCATGTTATCACCCACTTCCAACTCACTTCCAGACTCTAACACAACCCTCTTCACTTGATGACTTGGCGCCTGCTTGGAGTTATCTTTCGGCGAGTAAGAACTAGCTTCCGAATTATCTTTACTGCCCCCCCGATCCCTCTTGCCCGCTCCGTCTTCTCGTTTTTTGGACCGCACTTCCTTGTCAGCACCTTCAGATTACTCCTCATCCTCACCTTTCCTGTGATCTCCCCGCGAATCTCCTTGATCAGACGAGCTAGCATCAACAATCGTTTCCACCTCCCATTCCAATCGAAAGCCTCTGCCATTTATGAACACGTTGTAACAGCCATCTACCTTGTCTTTGTTTTTGCACGCAATTCTCACCCTAATCGGATCAGAACCTGGGATAGAAGATAGATCAATCTCTCGAGGCTCGCCCACCATGTAGGCCAATTCCCAGACTGCATCTTCGAATCTAGCCCACTGCGACAGATCAAAGACTTTGGCCCACGTTTCATCCAGCAAACCGAACGCCTCAAACTCCCTCAAGGACTCAGTTACTCTAGCAAATATAGACTCATTAGAGACGAACCTGAAGCCGTTGACAAATTTAGTGACTTCTCTTCTGCTTGCTGCATCGGGGAACTCTATGAGAAATTCCTGGCTGCCGATACACTTGAGTCTCCAACCCCACGTGCGATCGAACAGCTCGGACAATTCTAGCAGCATGGCCTCTTCATCGCCCTCGCCCTCCAGTACCTTGAGGATGCCAGTGACTGTTGTTGGAACACAGAGATTTTCTGGGATCTGCAAACGAAGGCTGTAGAACATTTCTTGGCCACTGCCGCAGATCTTGATCGCCGACCTGATTCTTCCCTCCGTGCACTCAGCTTGAACATGGCCCGATTTTTTACAGGTGTAGAAGGTAGGGGGCGCGGTGCAGTCCCTCTGCAAGTGCCCCGACTTGGTACACTTATGACAGTAGTTTTTCTTCTTCGCCTGCACTGGATCTTCAAGATGGGACTTCCCCTCCTGTGCAGAGCCGCTTGAGCCAGGCCTCTCCGAATTCTTCAGCGCTCTGTCCCTTAGCTCTTTCTCCCTACGCAGATCCGCCGGATCTGCTCCCCCACCTCCTCGCAGGGGACCAGATCGAGGGGGGAAAGCACTGTCGCGACCTCCAGATCTAGGGTGTTGCGCCACTTCGCGCCCTCTGCCCTCATCTCCATAGCGACCTCCACGCAGATCTTGCTCAGAGCGCTCCCCCTGGAATCTCTTGTCGCGATGACCGTAGTCAACCCCTCTCTGATCTACAAAATCACGGTGGTCTCCCCCCCGCTTCGAAGGGAACCTCCCATCACGCTCTTTCCGGTACATGCCCGCCACGACCTGCGCAAAAGATCTCCAGTCGATCTTCCTCTCCGAAACTCTCGTCAGCCTTCTCGATCTGCTTCCGTATCGCCGCACCATGAAGGTTTTCACAAAGTAACTTAACCACTTGTTAAAAATCTCTACAAACATTTGAGTATGTGAACGCGTCGGCATAGAGGAAACTTGGAGGAGAACCACAATGTAGCATAGTCAAGGTTGAGCCAACCAGAATGGCTTGTGTAACCTATTATACATTTATTATTGGCGGTAAATCATGACGAAAATGAGGAATATGTGCCTTTGAAGTCAAATAAGAAATGCCACCAATAAATCATGTGATTTTCCCACGTTGTGAAAATAAACCGCCATGTTAGGATCAAAACCCCTTTAATTTTCAATTACAATGATAGAGTACAAGCTAATTCACACACTTACAGATGCACCCAGACATGAGTGTACCTCATAATCCCATGCTAGAGATGACATGGATCGGTGATAAATCGTCTTTCAGTAAGCAAGTGACATAATTGGATGGTTTCGACACTCGAGGTACTTGAATGATCAAATTAGAGTTGAGGATCAATAAAATCAATTAATTTATATATAATTAAATATCAAATTAATTCCCGTAGTCACGGAACCCATTCCATACCACCCCGAACTTCTTCGGCACCCCGAAACATTTCTGGTATCCTTCTTAATTTTCTCCGAAACAATTCCGCTGTTTCTTTTTCTCTTCCGGAACCATTCCGGTAATTCTCTTTCTCTCTTTGGAACCATTCCGCTCTATCTCTACCTAACTCTGATGATTCCAAAAAATGATCCCTTACGTCGCCCCCCTTAAGTGTGTTACCCTATCGGTTCGCGACTACTCCAGACATGACCGAGACACCTCCTGACCAATGATCAATAGCGGGACCTGAATATCCATAATGACCCCTGTGCATCCATCGAATTAATCGTCGTTGAACCTTAATATAATCTCTTATTTCTTTCGTTACTCAGATACATGTCTTGTCCGTGACTTCATCATTGACATCATTATGCCATGTTCAATCTCGTTGCCGACAAGACTCTTAACTCGTTCTCATGATCCTTCATCCCCGTGACCTAGTCACACGTTGCAGGCTATTGGATGAAGTCTCACCGAGTGAGCCCGAGTATCTCTCCATTACGTGGATGAACGAATCCCGCTCTTGACAACACGCCTCAACATATCCCTTTGGAATACCGAAGTACAGTTTTATAATCACCCTTTCACGGTCTAACGTTTGATGCACTCAAAGTAACCTGGAAGATAGCGATTAAATGAAGTCTCACGGTCTGAGGATTAGGGTACTATGTTTCTAAGTACTGCCACCGTGAACTTCGTAATACGATCGTGTCACAATACTTCTGTATATTAAGAGTATGTTCACCATCTCATTCACCCAATGAAATGACTCCATGGTCTGCTGACATAAATGCCACATGATCGTGAAACTTATGATCATCAATAACCAAGTGGACTAGTTTAACATAGAGGCTAACTAGAAAATTTGGTTATCGAATAACCTCTGATTGTTTACATATGACAGGTGTATCAATGTTTCCGATCAATACAGTTATAGCATGATATTAAACTATTTTAAACTTAACGAGTTATGACATAAATATATACCTATTTATTTGCCTCTAGGGCATAAATCCTTCAATCATCTCATCACCGATCACAGTATTAGCACAAATGTTAGGACCAAGAACCTAAAAGTGAGTTTTTTTAATAGAATAGATTAGCAAAATTTGGTTAAAGATCTCGTGAAATTATCAAAATGGTTAGAAAATCTCACCTTTAGAGTACGATCTGTTATAATATTAGTCTCTTGTCCTTGCACTGCACTAGCTTTCATGTAAGCGTCAATCTCAGGATCTGGCTTTATGCCAGCATCACGCTCCATTCTAGAGAGCTCTATAAGCATGTCATATCTCGCACCGACACCAAGCAGCGCCTAGAGAAATCCAATGTCTCTCTTAGTCATCTTTGCATTATGGAGATCGCACTGACTAACGTATGCGCTGGTCCTCTTGCGGGTAGAACTCCGAAAATGTATGGACACAATATGTAATGTTGCTAGATACCTGCTCTATCCATAAGATGGTGATTTTTTATATGCATGTGGCAATAAAGCATACGAAAAGGAAGAAAAGAGGAGTAAACCTTGAGGCTTTTGTCAAGCTTTCTAGTAAGGGCTCGCATAAGTGTTCTCTTTCTGAAGAAGGAGGCCCAAGAAGAAGAGTCATCCTAAAAAAAACATACATGTTGAATAATTTCCTTTTGAGATAATTATATACATTAAGAGGAAAAAATACTAATGAATTATTTTTTGTTTTAGGAAGGTAAGGTTGATTGGTACATACTAATAATTTAGTTTTGGGAACACCTGACCTATCTAAAGACACCTATGCCAAAATGATATTGGCTCGTGATGCATGAGATGAGATACATGTGTGAGAGATAATGGGTCTGCTATATGGCTATTGCTGTTGGATGCACTAGTTAATCATAATAAAGAAGCGACATGAGTGGCAGGAAGCGAAGAAGAAGGAGAAGAATGTGATGCCTAGTGTGGTACCTTGATGATTGACGATTCCATTGACGTTTCTAAGTATGTTAATGGTTTTCTTGTTGGAGGATCCAAGACGTCAAATAAGACCCTACGTTGGCATGCCAGATGTTGTGTTGTGTAAGAAAATCATGCACGTTGGAGATTATGCATTTGCAGAAGTAATGGAGATTTGCACGGCATACAAAAAATGGTGAGTAATCAACGACAAGCTATATATGTAGTAATAGTTTATGACCAAAATTGTAAGCCTTTGGTGGGATCGTCTTATATGGTATTTGTTAGAGATATATGGTCGAACACCTGCGCTGCTCTGTGCTTGAGGATCGATTTATATTGATGTCGCATAACATCTATATTTTGAGGAGTTTCCCATGGTGAGGTATGCGGTGTGCTCGGCGAAGGGCAAGCGAAAGAAGCAAGCAAGAAGAATTTGAGAATGGCTACCAAGCTCCAGGAAGCCCTTAAAAAATTATGCTTTGAAGTTTACAAAAAATCTGGAAAATGTCTAGAAGTATTCATTGATGACTATTACAGTAGTGCAAAATCGCAATGCGAAATTCTTTGTATTATGGGCTATACAAAAATAAAACAATCTGACAAAATTTGGAGTATTAAAAATATGCACCGTTGGGTATACTTAGATCTACATTTTTATCTTTCTTGTACACCGGAATACAAAGTATTTTCAAATTGAGTTTTTCTACGCTTATAGTATATTTCATTGACTTTATACAACACTTTTTTGAATGTTTTTTAAGCTTTAAATATGACTTTTTTTCTTTCAAAAATAAAGAGCTCATACTCCGGTTTTAGTTTCTGCTAAAAATCTGGTGACGCAACAGCCCAAGAAAGAAAGAGTTGTTTTTCCCTGTGGTGAGAATAACATATTGTCCACCGCCAGGGAGTTGAAGGGGAAAAAGTATCACATAAAATATATTTGTCAACAAAGATGAATATTAATATTTTTCAGGCTCATACCCCCTAGATATATTAGATCAAAGGACTCCTACCGTGCCACTCCCGCACAGGCAGATTCCGGGGTTGCCGGTGCCTAACGATAGAGACGAGAGCCCAACTTGTTTATGTGCTTTTAGTTCATAAACATGTGAAATTGAATTTAGAATCACTACTTATAAATTAAGTAATACTATCATAATTATTAAATATAGCAAATGCCCTTTGTCCAAAATCAGTTTGTAAACATTTTATAATCAGAGATCAAACATTAGACTCTTCGTTTAATTTAATATGGTTTTATTATTTGGTGTCCAAGTTTGGCATGTTTCCCCGAGAAACCCTAGTTTTGACACTTTGCCTGGGGTGACCCTATAATTGCGTCCACTTAGTAAAGTCCTATACATGATGGAAAATATGATATGGAAGTCATATTTAAATTTCTCTCATTTTTAATCAATTTAGACATATTATTTGTCAATTTGTGATTTATGGATTTGTAGATATGAATTATTCAATATTAAATGAAAAAAGACAAACAAAATTATTATTTAAATTCAAGATTATTATTACTTATTTTTTAACTAAACAATTGTTTGGATTCACAAAATAAAGACGTGTGACATCATATTTCAAGGGTTAACATGATTGACATCATACTATTGTCAGCAAAGCAGTATTTGTTTCTTGGAAGCTCACAGGGAAGGAACTAAAAAGTTAAGCGTGTTGGAGCTGGAGCAGTCTAAGGATGGGTGACCGACCGGGAAGTGTCACTAGAAGTGAGTGATTTAAATTGAGATTAAGAATGGTTGAAATTAAGAAGTGTCACTAGACGAAAACATAAAACTAAACCCTTAACCCCAAAATGGGAAACATAAACCCCAAAATTAACACCCTAAACTCCAAAACGAAAAAATTAATCACAAAATCTTTAGTCCTGGGTTGTATTACGAGTAAGGACTAAAGGTCCTCGACCACGCGCTCCGACGGAGGCCACACGGGGATCTCTTTCGTCCCGTGTCGTAAGTGAACCTGGTCTAGAGAGGGGGGCCTCTAGTCCCGATTCTGTTGTCCCGGGTGCCGAGCCGGGACTAGAGGGCCTCCTAACGTGGAACTCATAGTGTTGTTTCTACTAGTGCCAAGAGATGAACAAGGCGCTAGGCCTTGATTGCTTCACAGACAGGTTCGACTCAGCCTGTTGGCCCATCATAAATCGGGATATATCCCAACAGTTTTCACCCTGAAGCCCACAACTACGTCCCGGTACACAAGGAGCACAACTAAACCTCGACTACTCTGCTTGACCGACCACTGGCTCCATTCCTTCTAGCTTTTGCACTTCCTGAACATAGACCATTAGTAGAAAATGAGTCTCTAGTCCCGCCTTTTATTCTCTAGTGACACTTCCGAGTCGATCACCCATCCTCAGACTAGTCCACTCTCAGCACGCTTCACTTCTTAGTTCCTTCCCTCTCATGAGCTTCCAAGAAACAAATAACGTTTTACTCACAATACTATGCTGTCAATCATGTTAACCCTTGAAATATGATGTCGCACGTCTTTATTTTGTGAATACAAAGAATTATTTAGTTAAACAAAAATAAATAATTATTAATAATCTTGAATTTAGATAATAATTAATTTATTTGCCTTTTCCATTTAATATTGAATAATTCGTATCTAGAAATCAGTAAATCAAAAATTGACAAATAATATGTCTAAACTGATTAGAAAAATGAGAGAAGTTCAAATATAACTTCCATATCGTATTTTCCATCATGTATATATGGTGATTCTAAATTCTATTACACATGTTTATGTATTAATAACATGTAAACAAGTTGGGCTCTTGTGTCTATGGTCAAAGGTTGCCATCCAATTGGTATTATAATTCTAAATAAATTATGTATAGAATTTACTATATATATATATTAAATTACTCTAATTGGTATTATAATTTTAAATGAGCTATGGTCAAGGGCTTCTCAACAAGTTAGGATATTGTTTGTGCAACCTCTTAAATTGCAGTGACCAATTTGAATGACATGATACTAAAATTCAGCACATACATCACAATTGCTTCATAAAGCTTACTCACATCATACTTAAACATGGACATAATTAATAGAAATAATAGTTCAGATATCCATTACATAATAGTACTACATAAAGTCTCCTCAAGGCAACATATAATAGAAACATGCAAACAGCTACTCCCGTCAGGAGAGACCCCAAGAAGTACATAATAATAGTGACACAAACACCCATATACTCGTCCTCCTAAGAATACCCCCAAGCAGGAGACCCATGGGGCACTAGGTGACGGCTTCCCATAGTTGAGGATACTAATCATGCGGTACAACTCGAATAGAACGTATGCATCTATTGCTGCATAATCAATGTTGATCCTGTCAAGTGGGGTCTTCTCCCAGATATTGTGCTGGATCTTGGGGGAATTTTTTCTTCGTATCAACGTACTCGTCGCCGGTCAAGGCGGCTGCCATATTATTGAAGTCTTGGGTTTCTCAAGCTGGAACAAGTCCTGGAGATCAATGTGGCAGTCAGCTGGTATCTCAATACCCCAGGTGCGCATCATCTTGATCTTGTCATTCTTATATCAACGCCTAGCAAAACGTATGATGTTGTTGACAAGGAAACTATGAGTACTGGAAAATGCTTGTCACTACTGCAACAACAAAAATGGAACACATTTTAAATAACTCCGCAACAAGTATATTCTTTCAATGCAACAACAAATGGAACAAAATGAGTAATTTTATTATCCTATACAAATGGACATGTTCTCCTATGAATCAAATACGAGGAATTGCTCTTCTCATAGGATTCATATATGTTGCTATCCTATGAAATTTTCCTATCCTATATGAATCAAAAGAAACTCTCTTTTTCCCGTAGGATTCAAATGGACATATGCGTTTCTATCCTACGCAATTTTCCTATCCTATAAATATGAATCAAAAGAAACTCTTTCCCATATATGATTCAAATGGACATGTTGCTATCCTATGTAATTTTCCTATCCTATATGAATCAAAAGAATCTCTCTTTCTAGTAGGATTCAAATGGTCACACGTTTCTATACTATGCAATTTTCTATCCTACAAAAAGTTCGTGTTACCTTGCCCATTGGAAGACCATGACACGGTTCTTGTGAGCATGTTGGATGATGGCAACATCTCGTTGTTCGATCGTGTACTCGAGATCAAGGCCAAGGAACTTGTGTTCATCCTCTTCAAGCCATCGCTCGAAATCGGCAAGAAGACTCGGGACTATGGCGCTATCATTCGTGTAGACGACATCTAGAAGGGTCTTACCTTGTGCAGACAGATCCAAAAGCCGAGTTCCAATTTGATTCATGGTGGAGGATGGGGAAGAAGAGAGAGAGCAAGAGGAAGAAGAGAGCCCGTAAACTGTAGCACATGTCTCGAATTTTTTGATCCCTCCTAACCGGAACAAATTCCAAAGCGCGCGGGAGGAAAACAGTTTAGGCCTTTAGTCCCGGCCATATTACGACCCAGGACTAAAAGACCTTGCGTCAGGCGAACGGTTGCCACCACCCTTCTAGTCCTGGCCCGTATTACGACCCTAGACTAAAAGGCGGGCAGGCGAACGGTTGACGCCGCCCCCTCTAGTCCCGGTTAAATATGTAACGGGACTAAAGCCCAGGAATAGAGGCTATTTTTCTACTAGTAGACGTACACCCATACGAGTTCAGATTCACGCCATGTCAACACTCAGCGGTGAATACCTGTGCATAATCCTCATGCATGAAATCCTTGGAACTTGACATGTTAAAGCGTCTTCATGGATCACAAACAGACCGAATGTTGAACTTTCAAGAAATGCTCACACTTACGATGTTCAATGCCGCATGACCGACAAGTGTAAAGGAAAGAGACTTAACATGCGGAGAGACAGGCACCGACAAAACTCACGTAAGGGTTCCTCCAATAGATTCATGTATCCTTAGAAAGAGACAGGATGGTGCCGGGTGACTAGCTCCTGAGCTCTTGCGATGGGTGGCGACCTTCACATCCACGATCGTGCTGGCATCCTCGACGGGAGGTCAGCGCTGCGGCATGCACATGATCCATCATGACTCCGAGTGGATGGTTCTCCTCGATGAGGGGGAGATGGTTATTTATGCACGATGTGTCCGAGACGGTGAGCGGGTGGTGATCGGAGAGAGCATCGAGTTCCATGCTCATCAGGTCAGGCCTCGGCATGCCTACCTTCATCGATGACGAGGAGTTTGTCGGCGAAGAAGTTTCGCCGGGTCCCACCAGAAATGGGAGAGGGCAGGATTTTGGAACGTTACCTTGTGCGGTTGGTGACATTGGGGATATACTTAGCCCACCTAGCCCATGTACTACAGGGACATGCCTCCACGGTGTTGTGGGTAGGACGAGTTCTTCTTCCACCGATTCCACGCTTCCATGGGACATCGAATCTCTCGTCTGTCATCTGTGGGTACCGGCTAGGGTTTTGTCCCCTCCCCATCCCTTAGAATCATTTTGCTGGTTGCCGGGAAGGCTTGCGGAGAACAGAGAACCTTTGCTCAGGTCACAGTGTCTCCTTCTCCGGCGGATGTTCCTACTCAGGCTGCTTTCGCATCAAAGTTGATGGGGGGATCGAGTGATCGTTTTCTAGTTAGAAAGGCGGCGGTGGGTGTGGGAGAAGTACGAATTGACCCAACAATGTTTGGCACTAGGACCCGCCATTAGGATTGGGTGGGAGCCAGTCATGTTCGGGCCTGAATCACTGGGATGCAGCAGCGGGAAGGGAGCTCCAGGGAGGAACAAGCAAGGATAAATATCCAATTTAAGGTTCCTTAGACTTCAGGTGCTGTTATAATCCCCTTTGTCCCAATTGCAATATGACTGGACATCTTGTTTCTTGTTATCACACGAATATCTATGGGAGATGTGGTAAACTTAGTCATATATCACAAATATGTCAGACTTTTCTTCCTTGGAAATGTGTGGTAGCTATGTGTGGTTTTTAGTCACCCGAGCAAGGTTTTTAGTCCCCTCATAGTGGGGTTTCCTATCGAATCTGGGATGTTGTATCCTCACTTTCCACCCTTCCTTTCCTTCCCTACTATCTGATACTTGCAGTGAACCTTGTATTTCTGTTGAAGTGATTTAATGGAAAGGCTAATAGCCTTGTTGAAAAAAAAACAGATTCATGTCATCCTCGCCATCGGCAGATGAAGAACTCAGAGAAAAAAGGGACCACTTTAGAATGTCATGTTTGTTGTCCAACTGTAACTAAGACTAGAGTATCCACCATCGGCCCTCTTATAGAAGTGCGGGTTAATCGTACCTTGGAATCGGCCGCATTGCATGTTAATATAGGGGCCTAAGTCCGGATCAATAGATCTGTATTGTACAGGAAAAGGATTACAAATTGACATACAAGTTTGGTTTATAAATTACCAAACATGTTTACAATGATCGGTTCTACAACCTTCTAGAACCTATTGTTTTACACCCTCCCTCAAGCACAACTTTAGCTAAGTTGATATAGCACCTAAAAGATTCTATCTATTGAACATACAAATGTGTAGTAAAACCATCGGCCACTTGATCTCCTGTTGGTACAAACCTGATGTTTAATAGTTCATTAGCAACTCTCTCTCGAACAAAGTGATAATCCACCTCAATATGTTTTGTCCTAGCATGAAAATCTGGATTAGCTGATAAATATGTGGCACCAAGATGATCACACCAAAGTGTTGCTACCTTAGACTGAACTATACCAAATTTTGCCAGCAAAGTCTGTACCCAAATTATTTCTGCTGTAGCATTTGCTAAAGATTTGTACTCTGCTTCTGTACTTGACCTTGACACAGTAGGTTGTTTGCGTGCACTCTGTGCTATGAGATTGCATCCAAGAAAAACAGTAGAACGCCTATCATCTGGACAGCCAGCCCAATCTGCATCAGAGAGTGCACTCACCATTGTGGAGTCAGATTTCACAAGTTTCAGACCATGAGAAAGAGTGTACTTCAAATATTGAAGAATCCTCTTAACTGCTGTCCAATGCAAGGTTGTGGGGGCATGTAAGAATTAACACACTTTATTAACCGAAAAAGATATATCGGGCCGAGTTAGTGTCACATATTGAAGTGACGAGTAGCATCATCATCACTGAGGAGATCTCCTTTAGAGATAGACAACTTTTTAGATGTAGAAAGCGGAGTGGTAACATGCTTACATTCCACCATGCCAACACGCTTGATAACATCCGAAATATATTTCTCTTGTGACAAAGAAATACCATTGGAAGCCGACTTAACTTCAATACCAAGAAAATAATGAAGAGAACCAAGATCCTTTAGCACAAAATCCATGCGCAAATCTGCTAACACTGCATCAACAACTTTCATTGAAGAGCTAGCGACAATGATGTCATCCACATATATAAGCATAAAAATTATGACTCCATGTTTGCGATAGAAAAATAAATTAGCTTCATCTTGAGAAGCACCAAACCCAAGAGCATGTAGGACAATCGAGAGTACCATGCACGTGGAGCCTGTTTGAGACCATATAATGCTTTATCAAGCTTGCAAACATAACAAGGAGTAACTTAATCTTCATACCAACGAGGTTGTCGCATATAGGCCTCTTCTTCCAGAACGCCATGAAGAAACACATTCTTCACATCTAACTGACGCATGTCCGAGTTACGAGACACGGCCATGGACAAAATAATGTAGATAGTTGCAGCTTTCACCACTGGACTAATTGTGTCCTCATAATCAAGACCATATCTCTACTTGAACCCTTTATCTATTAGCCGAGCTTTATATCTAGTGGGAGGTTGTGACACCTTTAGTTGGAAACTCAAGACAACTAGCCGTTCTGTGTACGGTTCGGCTATAGTAGACATCTCTTAGATTCCAGTAAATTCCAATGGAAGTTGAGAATTCCAACTAAGATAAAATTTTGCTTTCATACCTAATACGACATTTCATACTAACAAAGGACAATCAAATGAAGTGGAACAAAAAAGGATCAATAAATGTTGCTTTTATAACTCTCGTGTGATGATCAAGTATTTGTTTTCAGACTGCCCTTTTGCAAAAAATGCTCCGTATCCGGTGAAAGCTTCTTATAATACCGAGGTACCACTAAAATGAATTTTGGCACCTACTAGTATTTCCGAGCTCATTGGGCCTGGTTTAATGGGATTGGTCCAGCGTTGAAACCATTTGTTCATGTTGGGCTTATATGATTTAAATTGTTTGACTAATATTTGTATCACAACGATGAAAAATATTGTTACACCTTTGCATACTATTGTCTCTATTATCAACTTATTCTCCATGTCTGCACTCTAGGAGGCGCAACACTAGTTTGGTTAATAGATTCTGATGGATGAAGTCTAGTATTCGATTGGCTCTCTCGAACTTTAACGGCCTGGCCATCTATAGATTAGATAATGTTCAAATCTTACATTTAACTATTTATATGTATTTTTTTGTTAATCCACATTTAGTAATATCCTAAAGGGTTGTGCGTGTGTTTTTGCACAAAATCTAAATGAAAGTTGTGTGTGGTATTTCACAAAATCCAAAAGGAAGTTGTATGTGGTGTTTCACAAAATCCAAAAGAAACCTTTATCCGAAACAACTGAACAAGGAGAGCCAAATTGGTTCTCGCCGTGAAAAATGACTTCCGAGAAAAATGCAATCTTTCCATTGATTATCGTTAAAAAAATAGGAATTAATCAAAGCAATAGGATAACAATACTAAAAAAAAATCTAGAGGCCATGGCTTAGTTGTATTCACTCGGGTCCTCACATGAACGGAATTAATCAAAGAAAATTTCCTGAAAGAGCAAACATAGTTAACAATATTTTTTACAAAATAATGAGCATACAAGGGACAACTTGAATCTAACATCCATTGATCGTTGCACATCTAGTAGCCATACTTCATGAATGGCACTATTCCATGACTTGGACACCTGTTGATCTAAACTAATGCGTGAATATCATTTGTTAAGCAACATATGATAATTAAAAGAAAGTTCTAACATGTGCCCATGGTGATGCTATCTTGCATCCTTGAAACAGCGAACAACCAAAAGATAAACTTGACACCTACTCACATTTTTCAAGATGGAAATTACAAATGGAATTACATACAGTCGTCGTAATTGCCACAAATGGGTATGAATGAATATATTGTTACATATTATTTGTGCATATGCGATATCTAAGTGCTTTACATTTACTTGTATACATCTGATACCTCCATTCAACGGGTGAGACAAACTGAGGTAGGGAGGTTACAAATAAGTCCTCATATGCCTGCATCCACCACAAGCGGTAGCAGGACCATGAACTAGACAAGCCTAGTTAGAAAAAAGAATTTGCTACAGCATTGCGTGTGGGGAATAAATTTATATAGTATGAGCATACGAACTTAGTTTGAATGATTCACAAGAGAAACTTATTGTCAATGAATGGACTATGCTTACAAAATAGAGGCTTTTAGCGATGTGCAAATGGTCAGAACCTCTAACAATCGTAGACGGATCATCTCCTCTTATATGCGAGTTCTTGTTTTATGGAGGATAAACTGGTGTAATTGTATTGCATAACTAAATACAATATCGATAATATTGCTTAAAAACAACTATATAAAACCAATATTGATCAATGTATTTTTGCAAGCTTTGTGATTTTATATAATTATGACAAAAAGCTGTGTGCATTACTTTGATCCAACCCCATTAAAAAAATTAATATTGATACGCCGATGGTGTTAGGGGAGTTTCTAGTACTATTAAATTTTTAATTGAAACACCAGACTAATCTGGATGGGTTCATATCTCAATGAATCTTAATATTTTAATTAATTCGTATGATAGTGATTAATTTGGTGGCATATAATATTCATGTACAAAGATACAATCAAGTAGGATTATTTAGTACATGCCTTCAAATCAAAATTTGGTGGCATATAAGATGTTTTAGCGTTTTTAAGAAAAGACATATCTAGACACGTTTTAGTGTGTAGATTCGAATCTACACACTAAAACATGTCTATATACGTTTTGTCTAGAAAATACTAAAACATATTATATTTTGACATGAGTCTACACACTAAAACGTGTCTGGATACGTCTTTTCTAATACAGAAGGAGTATAATTTAATGGAAAAAACAATAATGCGCCAATACGAAATACTATAGGTTAATATGAGTAGTTGGATGATGCTACCTCGCATCCCCGAGATAACCGCGAAGGGAAGACAAACTCACCACCGGCTCACATTAGTCAATAGGCTTTTTTTTAGATAAAGAATGTATATTAATATCGCGGTGATACAAATTACACGCAGTCTCTGCAATAACGTAATAACCAGAGCCATTACGGCTGCACACAACCAAAGACAATAAGAAGAAGAAATAAAAAGAAAAGTCCCGCTACAGAGTTACAGTCCTTGCAGTACGTCTTCAAGAAGAACATTGCGAGACACAACCAATTAAGGTCAGACCTTGGGTTTCACCTGAAGATAATCCTCGCTCTCAGAACAATGTCTCCAACAAGACCACTATCAGACACAGCCAATTAAGGCCAGACCTTGGATTTTCACCTTGAAAGATAGGACTTTGGTTCACCTGTGCTGTCGCCCCCACATGTCGCCGCTACGATTTCTGAAACTCCAAACAAGTTCCTCAACAGCGCAACGACTCCAAACCCCCTTGCTAGTACTCCCATCTCGTCTTCCATGACATTTTCACCTCTGACTTCACCATGAATTAGTCAATAGGCCATAATCACAAATGGACTTACATGCGATCTTCGTTGCTGCAAAAAATATCAGTACAAAAGTGTTTGTGGGAAATTAATTTAATTTTCCATAGTTTGATCTTGTCCAAACTTTGTTTTGGTGAGTCACGACCGAAGCTGCCTGTCCCTGAACGGACTATGCGCCTGCATGCATGCTGGTGAGCAGGACAATATAATTGAGCTCATCCTCACCAAATAGCTAATCTCGTGGCCAGCTCAGTACTTAGTCCGCTAACACCACGCTGACCGGTCAATAAGTGAGAGTGAATGGATAACGGAATGTTTTACATTCAGCTCATTCGGTGGACGCGTTCCTTATTAGTGGCCTTGATTTCCTGGGCACCATCTCTCTCGGACCTTGCACGTACGGCCGAGGTACCTAGTAGGAGTACCACAATTCGTGAGTCGCGCCATAGCTAGGCTACCTCAAGTCCACAGCGCTGTCATGTTAGGTTGAACGGACCAGCCCCGAGATCAAGTCTAGCATGATATTGCAAAGAATCAAGTTGCTCTTAGTGATTAATCCGTGTTCCAATTGCATATGGCAGCAAGTTTGATTAATGGAAACGGATGAGGGCTTCACAAGTTGATTAGTCGTTGCTTAAACCTTTTAAGTACTCCCTCCGATCCATATTAATAGGTGCTGAAATGGATGTATCTAGACATGTTTTATCTTTACTATTAAGGTTACAGTGGCGGTGAGGCGGTGTCACACTTCCACTAAATTACAGAAGAAATGCCATCCCACACTAATTACAACACATTAATTACATCACTAATGCCAATGTCCTCAATTTACTCCAATCCAACCTCCATTGCCCATAATTCTCTCACCCTAACGTCAATTCGGTAACAAACAAATCCCAACAAACCACGCTAATCTCTCTTATCTCTCCTGTCCAAAAGAACAAATTGGTTATGTATAGTCTGTCGACGCGTCGGTTCGCTTCGCCCGCCTCCCCCTTTCTATGCCTGTTTCGCTTCGCCCCTTAGCCTGCGAGCCAACCCCTGATCCAAAAAAATCTCCCGAGCGATCCTCCGCGTTGGGTGCCGGCACCAGTAACAGCTCCCGTCCTCCCGTCATTTTCCTCCCTCGAGGTCCTCCTGCGGCGAGGCGCGGCCCACCGTCCTTCACCCGAACCTCCTCTGTCCCTCTCATATCCGACACGAAGCCTCCATGAGATCGGGCGATGTTATTCAGGATGGGTGGTCGGACGAACGTGATGGGTGAGGTCGTCCCTGCCACGGCACCTGGAGGCCTTGTGGCCTCGGATCGTTGGTTCCCTGGTGAGATCCGGTTCCTCCCCGACCGGAGCCGCCGCATTCCAGTCAACCCAGTGGTTGTTCCCACCTGATGTCTGGCGTGTTAGCAGATCGGGACTGCCCAACGCCGCCGCCCATGCGAGCACGCTTGTGCGTGGCCGCCGACCTCAACCCTGCCCGTCTGGCGTCTGCACCTCCCCCTGCTGCCCCGACTACTCATCCTCGTCCATACGGCCGCTCCTTAGTCCCGACTCAGCTTGTGCCGGTCCCATCCTGCACATCTGGTCCTCCCTCGGACGCCCTATTCCTTCGGCTTGTGCTTCAGGATCTGCAGTTCTGTACGTGCTTTGAGGATCAAATTGCTTTCTCTAGACAAACGTGTATTATCATTCTGAACCGGTCGTCCCTTGGTCCTTGATCTCCTTTCCTAGGGTATGTAGAGGCAAGCAATCATCGGTATGTGACAATACTACATGTCGAACATGATGCAAACAGTCTTCCTGTATTTTGCCATATCAGTGGTGCCAAGTTCACATTATTAAGTGTAAGTTCATAGTTTATCATTAAACAGGTAGCTAAATTCCATTGTATTTACAAATTTATCTCTCTTTGTTCATAGCTGAATGCACTTCTAAAAATAAATATTCATTGTTGACACCCTTAGAAATTATCTCAATTAACACAGTCCATTCGACACTTTTTTGGTTAATGCAAATCACTTTATTTTTCTCCACAGCCTCTTGCAGTTCCTCGCCGGCTGGATCCTCCGTGAGAAATGGCCGCAGTCGTCCGTCTACGTATAGCCGCCACTCCAGCATCCGTATGAATTAGCCGACAGTAGCACTCGCTGCACTCCTGCTCAAGGTAGCTCTATCTCCGATGCTCTCTCTATGATGGAATTTATCACCATTCTGATTCCCATGTAATGTAATGGAAATGCCTCACCATGGTGTACCTAGACATGTTTCATTTACTGCCAATTGTATCCCACTCCTATTTTGTTTCTCTCCCTGAATATGCTCTCTAGCTAATTATCAGAGTAGGCATCCAGCTAATTAGACCTTAACTTTTGCTTTGTGTGTTTATACAAAGTGATTTCACTTCCGATTGGATGCACATAAAAGCTGCCGAAGGTATATATAGATGAATAATCGGTTAAACTGAGTCTGCTTCTTTGCTAAGCTATATATGTTGTTCTAACATCCTATCTATGCAAATTAACTTGCTTCTTTCTATACATTTATTGTCCTTATATTCTTAGCCTCCTATCTGATGCGATGTTGTGTCTCTCACTGCTACTTAGCTTGGTTTCTGATGTTGATTATTTTGAGAACTTCTAATGAAACTTAACACCAATTTTAACATTTTCTTTCCTGATACATGTCGTAATTATTGTTACATCTTACTAAATACATTTGTAGAGTTTCAGTTCTAGATTAAATTCAATATCAATGCTTGTGTTCATTCTTGGCACTAGATTTACATTGCATGTCATGCTTCTTTCCATGATTTGGTCAACTATTGCAGTTTTTACTTGCCTTCGCCATTTGTTTTGCTCTTCTGTCGGAGATAATCATGATGCAATCTGTACTGCAGGTACATCTCATACTACCATGGAGCTTTTGTGATCCAGTGATTGGTTCAGTATTGTGTTGCGCCACTTTTCTAGGCTTTTCCCTTAAGGTAAATAGTACTATATATGTAGATATCCCTACTCGCCCTGGTATTCCATCTGTGTTGAGCCAAAATATATCTATCTCCAAATAGATCATTAATGCTACAAATCTCAATAAGCCCTTACATGTACTTCGGTATCATAGCATACTGACCAATACATTGCTCTGTGTTGGCCTCAATTCCAGTAGAAGATTTCCAACAAATAGATGGTTTTATTTAAAACTAGCTCAGTTATGCTGCATCGTATCTGTGCGGATGTTAAATTTACAATGATTCCTTCGGCCATTTTAGAAGCCTCATTTGTACCGGCGTCGGAGCTGCAAAAATCACCATATAATTTAGCTTCGCTTCTTATTTACAGCAACAACAAAAAATGATATGTATTTATCTGATGGAATACTCTCTTTCTATTGTTGCAGTAAAGCTGGTACCAAGTGAATACTAAACTGATGGGTGGTACTAACTATGAGGAATCTTTTTTGGGCAGTTGGGCCTTGTCTTTGCTAATGTACATTGTTGAGAAATTAAACTATTATTGGTTGATTTGTTATGGAGTGGCCATTCTTCAGCCTGGAGCGGGTCATCGCCTTCATGGCTACAGATGCGCATCTTGATCTGAGACCAAGCCTAGGCTGCTTTTTGATACTGATAGTTGGTCCTCAAGCACGACAGCTCACATACGGCAGTGATTGCCACCATACTGGCTAGAGCGGTTGTGTCATGAGATTTTCTCGATGCTTATTCGCATGTGATGCCATTTGCAAATTTCACATCAGTTTAGCTGCAAAAGGTTGTTGTATTTTTATTTTATTATACGATCTGTCATATTTTTTTGTTGTACATGTTGTCGCACCATGGAGTGAAGTTAAAAATGTGTGGCAGCCTGAGTTTAATTTGGCACAAGTTAAATAAATGTGTATGAGTTAACATTTTCATTACTTATTATCTCTCTTGAGCCAGTAAGTTGCAATATCTATGTATTTATCTTCGTATCGCCTTTGGTGGTTGCCTCACCTTTTCACGATGTTCCATCGAACATGTTTTTCTTTAGGTAATATCTTCGACCTACTATTCTATATTTTCTACACACGTGAATTTTTAGGCAAGGAGACTGAATTGTGTTTAATTTCAAGCGATGAAATTGTTGTGGACCGTTGGATTACCTAAAAATAAATGCTAAATTAGGACAATTGTTTGATCTATCTCCTTATTTCTTCGTTATTTCGTACTCCCGTTGCAACGCACGGGCATTCAGCTAGTTGCTAGATACATCCACTTCAGCACCTATTAATATGGATCGGAGGGAGTAATAAAAGCCCTTTATCAAAAAATAATAATTGATTAGTCGTTTGTCAATATATACATGATAATTGTCACTTTCACATCCGAGAAATTTGGAACGATACAATTAAAAGAATCTTGTAACATGTGCTCAGTGTGTGACTATCTTGGCGATGTTACCTTTTACCCTTGAAACAGCCGCCCCCAAGACAAACGCGCCACCTGCACATATTGGTCACCGCAGGAAAACCATGGTTTGATGAGTGTCCAAAACACTCGTCAAAGGATATAAAACACACGACAAAGAGTTCCCGCCGTTTACCAAAATCGAGTGCTTGACAAACATAAGTAACAAGACGGTAACTGAATATAAAACGGTGAGGCCCTGCTGCAGGTATCTTTGTCGACTCCCTATCGAAACAGCCATCAACAATCTTTGTTGCCTTATGGGGTCTAGTCACAGGCTTTGCCGAGTGCTATGGTGAAGAGCCGTCGGACAAGACCTCTCTTGTGGGGCCAAGCCACATGCTTTGGCCGAGTGCCACATTGAAGGTCACTCTACAAAAACTAGGCTTAGCCTCGAGCTGACCTACAGGGTCCTCAACAGAGATTCTAGGAACAACCTCCCCGCCAGAGACTACGGCCACGTGGCGCCTTTGTTTTTATATACATTTTGTAGTAATATTTGCAGTTAAAAAGATCAATATATATAACACAAGAGAGAGACATCCATACACATATTACTACGAACATCACAAATACCACAAAGATCATCACATGCATAACTAAAATTCAACCACCAAATATAGGTGTGCTGAAAGAAGATGAGTAGGGTAGGGTTTGCACGTACCCGTAACAGGGCCGGCCTCATGTATATTTATATGCGTGTGTACAGTACAATTACAAGGGTTACGTATAATACATCTATACACATAATACTATGTTTATCACCCTCCCTCAATCTCAACTGTGCCATGAATGTTGAGATTGTGTTTACAAGATGTAAACTGAGGTAAAGGCAAGGGCTTGGTGAATATGTCAGCTAGCTGATCCTTGGAGGAGATGAAGCGTATCTGAAGTAACTTCTGAGCCACCCGTTCTCTAACAAAATGAAAATCAACCTCTATATGTTTGGTACGGGCATGAAATACTGGATTAGCAGAAAGGAACGTTGCTCCAATATTGTCACACCAAAGGATGGGTGGCTGACAGTGAGATACTCCAAGTTCACCAAGTAGAGCCTGTACCCATATCAGTTCTGCAGTGGCATTAGCGAGAGCCTTGTACTCAGACTCTGTACTGGAACGAGAAACTGTAGCCTGTTTCCTGGCACTCCAAGAAACCAGATTACCACCATAGAAGATGGCAAATCCCCCCGTCGATCTTCTGTCATCAGAGCTGCCAGCCCAATCAGCATCAGAGAAAGCAGACAGAAGATGAGGATCACTATGAGAAGGTCGCAGAAGCAAGCCATTAGACAAAGTAGCTTTGACATAACGGAGGATACGCTTGACTGCCGACCAATGAGAACACCTCGGTGCATGTAAGTACTGACACACTTTGTTCACCACAAAGGACAGATCAGGACGGGTCATGGTAAGATACTGTAATCCACCAACAATACTGCGATATTTGGTGGAGTCCTCATCAGATAGAAGTGTACCAGCAGTGGCTGAAAGTCTGTCATTAGAGGACATAGGTGTGGAAGAAGGAGCACACTTGGTCATTCCAGCACGCTGCAGAAGCTCAGTTGCATATTTATTCTGACTCATCAAAAGATTTGGACCCAACATATGAACCTCAATACCAAGAAAATAATGAAGAGGACCCAGATCTTTGAGAGCAAAAACAGTACCAAGCTGATGAACTAGATGATCAGTAGCAGTCGAGGAGGAACTAACCACAATAATGTCATCCACATAGACAAGAAGATAAATAGTAGTATCTGATCGTCGTAGAATGAATAATGATGTATCAGCAGTAGAGGCCGTAAAACCCAGAGTAGCAAGGGCAGAACTCAAGCGAGCGTGCCAAGCACGAGGCGCTTGTTTCAGTCCATATAGAGCTTTATCAAGACGACAAAGATGGCTGGTGTATGTAGGATCCTCAAAACCAGGTGGTTGACGCATGAAAACCTCCTCCTCAAGAACACCATGCAAGAATGCATTCTGTATATCAAGTTGCCGAAGATGCCATCCCTGAGAGAGAGCCATAGATAATAATATACGGATGGTAACAGGTTTAACAACAGGAGAGAATGTATCCTCATAGTCCAAGCCATACCGTTGTTTAAACCCTTTAGCCACGAGTCGTGCCTTGTATCTCTCAATAGAACCATCAGCTTTCTTCTTGATTTTGAACACCCACTTGCAATCAATAATATTTACCCCAGACTTGGGAGGAACGAGCTGCCATGTACGGTTGTTCTGAAGAGCTGTAAACTCGGTCTCCATAGCAGTACGCCAATGAGGAGAAGAAAGTGCCACTCGATAATCAGTCGGTTCAGTATGGAGTAGTTGAGGATCATTTGTGCGTATAGCACTCCATGCAATAGTGCCATCGGTACGTTTGAGGGGCTGAACAACCCCTCGTTGCAGCCGAGTAATCGCACCAGGTCTACCTGGAGGTGGTGTCGAGGCAGTGGATGAAGAGCCATCAGAGGCGGTGCGGCTCGATGAAGACAGCCCAGGCGATGGGTGCGGCTGGGAGCTGTTCGCCGCACCCGGTGGAGAAGCAGGCCCAGATGACGACGTGGGCGACTGGTAGTTAGACGCCGCACGCGGCGACAGCGTGAGTGAGCTCGGTGGAGCTGGACCGTGGACAGGAGACCGCGTGCGCGAGCCGCTGTCCACCGCACCGGGCGACGCACTGCTCGACGGGCGTGGGCTGCTGTCGGTCGCACCAGGCGACGCACAGCTGGAGGTGTGCGAGCTGGAGGCAGCAGCCCCGTCTGCATGGGATCGCTGCAATCCATGCACGTCGATCGCTGTATGCTCGTCAAGGAGCTCAAGGCGAGCACCTCTACCATTACCTGCACCATGGTTAGCCAATAAAGTAGGACAGTGTGCAGCATCAACAAATTGGTCAGAATGCAATGAAGTATGAGATGATGTAGGTGGTGTGGAAGGAGATGTAAGTTGAGAGAAGGGAAAAACCGTCTCATCAAACACAACATCACGAGATATATACACTCGATTGGTAGGAATATGCAAACATTTGTACCCCTTATGAATGGAGCTGTATCCAAGAAAGACACATTGTTTAGAGCGAAACTCGAGTTTACGATTATTGTAGGGACGAAGATGTGGCCAACACGCACACCCAAAAACCTTTAAAAAGGTGTAGTCCGGTGTTTCACCGAGGAGACGCTCAAGGGGAGTTTGCATATGAATAACTCGTGTCGGTAATCGATTAATGAGAAAACAAGCCGTAGAGAACGCATCACTCCAAAAACGATAAGGAGCCGATGCATGTGCTAACAGAGTTAAACCCGTGTCTACGATATGACGATGTTTCCGTTCAGCAGTGCCGTTTTGTTGACTGGTATGTGGACAAGAGACACGGTGGGAGATACCAATATCGGAGAAGAATTTGTTTAGTTTAAGATACTCACCACCCCAGTCACTTTGAACATGAATGATTTTACGACTTAAGAGACGTTCAACATGCTGTTGGAATTGTAAGAAAATTTGGAACACATCAGATTTATGTTTAAGCAAATAGAGCCATGTAAAACGACTGTATGCATCAATGAAGCTAACATAAAACTGATGTCCACTAACCGATGTTTGAGCAGGACCCCAAACATCAGAATATATAATCTCAAGGGGTGCTGTAGCTACACGACTCGAAAGAGGAAAAGGTAATTGATGACTCTTGCCCTGCTGACAGGCATCACAAACTGTAACATTATTAACTGACAATGATGGAAGCTCATGACGATGTAACACATGCTGAACTATAGGAGTGGCTGGATGACCTAGACGTGAGTGCCACTGATCTCGTGACACCCGTATACTGCTGAAGACTTGTTTCACGGACTCAAAGTTGAGATTATAAAGACCTCCACGAAGCCCTCCTCTAAGCAGGACCTCCTTCGTAGCCCGATCCTTAACAAGAAAATAACACGGGTGAAACTCAAAGAATACATTATTGTCGTAGGAAAATTGTTTGACAGAGAGTAGATTGCGTGTAACAGAGGGAACATGGAGAATGTTTGTAAGGTGTAGTGATGCGGATGGTGTAGGAATTGTAGACTGACCAATATGTGTAATGCGCATACCTGAGCCATTGGCAGTTTGGACGTGTTCTTTGCCATGGTACTGATCCCTCACAGTTAGCTTGTTGAGATCGTTGGTGAGGTGATCCGTGGCGCCGGTATCTGGGTACCAGCTTGGATCAATGGGATAGGAGGATGTAGTCCCAGTATGTGTAGCGGTGTAGGCGGCGCCGGCACCAGCTCTCGGCGGCTTGAAAGCCGCAATCTGGCGCGCCATGTTGCGCCCATCGTTGCCGGCGCCAAGAAACGTGCACTCAAAACGCTTAAAGCAGCATGCCGCGAGATGCCCCACCTTGGTGCATAGCTGGCAAACGTGGCGATTACCGCCACCTCCTCCACCGGTGGCCGGGTAGGGCGCAGCAGGCGCTGCATAGGGCGCAGATGGGGGCGTTGGCGCGCGGTTCGGGGAAGATCCCGTGCGGCCCCCACCAGCCCCGCGACCAGCTCCAGAAGACGGTCGGGCGGAGTAGTTGGCGAGGTGGACGTCCGTACGAAGTTCGGCGCGCCGATTTTCAGCACGCTGTTCCGCGTTCAACAGCTGCGAGAAGACATCGCGGATCGGCATGGGGTCCGAGAGTGGACGCGCGCCGACGCGATCAGCGAGAGCGTCGTAGTCGCTGTCGAGACCGGCGAGGAGGTAGGAGGTGAACTCCTCTGGGCGAAGCGGCTGACCGACGGAAGCCATCGTGTCGGCGAGGGCCTTGACCTCGTTGAAGTATACGGTGGCCGTCTTGTCCAGTTTCTTGCACCGCGAGAGGGCAGTGCGCAGCTGCATGATGCGTGACGTCGAGGGAGTGGCGTAGCTCGCCTCCAGAGTAGTCCATGCCTCCTGTGAGGTGACGTCGAGCATCACCATCCCGATCACCCCATCTCCGAGAGATGAGACAATGGCAGACAGAATTGCTTGATCCTGTTGATGCCAGGCGCCGTACTGCGGGTTGGGGATGGTGGCCGGAGATGTGCCTGCCGGGTTCTTGATCTCAGGACTTGGACACGGTAGAGTCCCATCAACAAAGCCATAGATGAGATTGCTTCGGAGAAGAGGGACAATCTGAGTGCGCCAGTGAAGGTAATTGTCGGCGTTGAGGCGTATGGTGATGGAGCTATGGATGGCGATGGGCGTAGTAGGGATCCTGGACGCCATCGTGACGTGCCCTGCACTCGAATCACCGGAGGACATGGAGGTACCGCGACTCGTAGCGGATGACATGGGTGTCGGTAGTGTAGGGTGGTGTAGGGCTGCGGCCGGAGTAGCGATCGGCGGCGGCGATGGTTAGAAAGCGGCGGCGGCGGCTAGTATGCGGAAGCGGAGCCCCTAAGCTCTGATACCATGAAAGAAGATGAGTAGGGTAGGGTTTGCACGTACCCGTAACAGGGCCGGCCTCATGTATATTTATATGCGTGTGTACAGTACAATTACAAGGGTTACGTATAATACATCTATACACATAATACTATGTTTATCATGTGCCACAACAATAACAAAAATATTTATACCACAACTCCACAAATAAGACACTAAGGCAACATGTGATAATTCGAAGTCAATCTCATGGTGGACATCAAATTCCACATCAACCATCACCGACATCCTTGATGCGCACCTACTAAGCGAAGTTTAAAGTGCAAATTAGTATCTCAACAAGTAATTCACACATGGTTATGAACCAGCAGTATACATAAAAAAAGGATTATTTGTAGTGGCTAAGGTCCTATGAGTGGGCGACAAACCAAATGGAACAGCATCAACGAGTATGGATAAAAAAAGAACTCTAGATCTAGAAGTTAATAGTTCATACAGTAAAAAAAACGAGGACTTCCAATACTGATTTGGCAATATACAAAGATATATACAATTACAAACCTTTTTGACAACATTCAAACATACAAACTTTTCTCCTTGTTTGCGTGGTAGTTCATAGGAACATGTACAACTAAAATTGGCCCAAATTCATATGACCCACCGGATAACAGAAAAAGGGAGAAAACTCCAATGGTGCACCCCTTTCGATGTCAGTCAAATGGGTCGATGACGTGGGCCCCACCAATAAGCAGTGGCGGAGCCACAGCCCGGCATGCCCTGTCGGCTGCCCGGGCTACACTCATTAATCCTTTCTTAATAATATTGGCTAGCGAGGATTGAATAGGAATTAGTATGGGCAAACACTGACTAATGGAACTGTACTTGAACTTTTCCTAGGCTTCCATGGTGAGCTAACTCCGTCACTGCAGATAAGGGTATCTGACAGAAAAGAGAGATGTCGGAAGAGAGATAAGGTCAGGAAATAAGGAAATATTTTTTAAAGTGACTTTGACGTGTGTACGAGCAAAAAATAGTTAGTGGCTTAGTAGGCTGGGAAAAAACCGGAAAGTAAACATATCGGTAAAATATCGCACTAAGCAGTTTTTTTTCCCCGAAAATTCTCAAATTTCTTGGGCTTTGCGTGTAAATACATTTAGAAAACCATTAAAATAGGCGTGAAAAATAAAATTAAAAAGAAACATTGATAGAAAAATATAGCACATGCGGGGAAAATTGGCTAGAAGAATCTCAAATCTTTACCAAGCGTCTGTTGCTTGACACTCTGCAAAGACGCCATTTTTTACACGACAGTCAGGGACATAGGTACATCATATTTGCGGAGTATTTTTCTACCTTTTTTTTTTGCCGAGTTTACTTATTTTTGAGTGTTTTTCGCTTTCTTTGCCGAGTGTTTTCTTTGGCAAGTGGTTTTCTATTTTTTTTTTTTGTGTGTGCTGAGCCTACTTTTCAACTGTATGTAAGTTACTGCACTCTCCAGCTAAGTTAGCAGGAGTATGACTATTCAGCTCATCCTTACGAAATACACCATAATTAATCCAGCTCAGTACTTATGTAGTCCACATACGCAAGTAATTTTTTCCACAAAAGCCTTGCGTGTCTTTTGCAATCAAGACATAATCCGCAACCAACCTTGACAAATGCTAGCATGTTGCTGACCAATCAATAAGTGAGAGCCCAGTGAATGGATAGAATGTTTTATATTGCCGGCCTGGAGTCTTCCTCAAAGAAAAAAAAAACTTCCGAAAAACATTGTCCGATGTACTACAACCGAGAGAAATTACAAAAAAAACCACTACAATCGCGGCTAGTGTTTCAAAAAACCACCACAATATATTAGGGTTTCAAAAAATCACCATCTCAGTGCTAACATGTAACAAAAAGCACCGGTTCCACTATGACGCTCGTCTAACCCCGAATCTGACAGGTGGACCCAGTGTCAGGCTTATGTGTCAGGGATATAACAACTAAGAGGTATTTAGACATATTTTAGTGGTAGATACACTCTTTTCAAAGTCATATTTTAGTGGTAGATACACTCTTTTCAAAGTCATCTAATATACTCCCTCCGTCCGCGAATAAGTGTGTATTTTCCTTTTTTGGCAGTCAAATTTACTGAACTTTGACCAACTTTATTGGGAAAATCACTAGCATTTATGGCACCAAATTAGTATCAATAGATTTGTCTTGATATGGAGTTTCAAAATATATCATTTTGATTTCACACATGTTGATAATATTTTCTATAAAGTTGGTCAAATTTTAAAAAGTTTGACTAGTATAGAAGCTACATGTACACTTATTCGTGGACGGAGGGAGTAGAACGAAGGAACTACTCACCTAAAAGAGATTTAAAGAATTGGGGCTTTTTTTTGTAAATTAGCAGGGTCAAGGGCTGCTATTCCCTGTCTCCGACGGCAGGTACAATGGGTTGACAATATGCATGTGGGAGGGAAGGTACAATGCGTTCAGAACTTCAGATGGCTGCTGGTAGCAGGCCTATAAATTATACCGTTTCGAGATACGCTTCTCATCCAAGTTTTCATCGATCCCCTTAATTAAGCACACACCAATTAACGAAATGGCCATTGCAAGCAGCGCCGAGCTTATGCAAGCCGAGGCAGACCTCGTGCGCCACTCCCTGGGCTACCTCAAGTCCATGGCATTGCACAGCGCTGTCAAGCTTGGAATCGCCGATGCTCTCCACCGCTGCGGCGGCAGCGCCTCCTTGTCCGACCTAATTGCCGCCCTCCCAGTCCCCCTCCCTCCAAGCAAACAGCCCTACTTGGCGCGCCTCATGAAGGTGCTAGCCACGGAAGGAATCTTTGTGGCCGAGAAGGATGTCGCCGTCGCCAACGGCGGCGACGGGTCGACCTGCGTGTACCACCTAAACACAATCTCTCGCCTCCTCGTTAACGACGCTGGTATCAACGGGGGCAGCGCGTGGCGGCTGTCGTCGTGCATTCTCATGACGACGACGCCGCAGTTTGTTGGATCCGCCATGCAGCTGGGGCAGTGGTTCCAGAGCGACGGCGAGGCCACGCCGTTCGTGATGGCCAACGGCCGCCCCCCCTACGCCGTTGCTGCCCACGACGCTGAGTTTAACTCGGTATTCAACGAGGCTATGGCGGCCGACAGCCGGTACCTTGCGGACCTCGTGGTCCGTGAATGCGGCGAGGTGTTCGAGGGTATAACCTCGCTGGTCGACGTGGCCGGCGGGACAGGTACGATGGCGAGGGCCATTACCAAGGCTTTCCCACATGTCAAGTGCTCAGTTCTTGACCTCCCACATGTGGTGGAAGGCGTCTCGGCTGAGGCCGACAATGTCAAGTTTGTTGCTGGGGACATGATGGAGTTCATTCCACCTGCTGATCGCATTTTACTTAAGGTACTGTATTATGTTCTTTAACACACGCGTTTTGTTATACGTATTTGTGAGCAGCAATTTTACTGGAGTAATTTTTTTTGTTGGATTTAGTATGTGCTGCATAACTGGAACGACCAGGATTGCGTGAAGATCCTCACACGGTGCAGAGAGGCCATTGTTGCCCACGGAGAAAAAGGAGGGAAGGTCATCATCATCGATGAAGTGGTTGGATGTCTCACACAAAGCATACTCCAAGCCCAGCTCTTGATGGATATGCAAATGATGTCGTTATTTACGGCCAAAGAACGACATGAGCAAGACTGGAACAAGCTATTCAGGGAAGCGGGATTTGTGAATTACAAAATCCGACCTGTCCTAGGAGTGCGATCGGTCATTGAACTCTACATATAACTTCTTGCTGCACCATACTCCTAAATATATGTCGCCATCTACCATGTTCCCGTTTGTTTTGTAATAAATGCATAGTGCATCGGTGTTTAAACATTTATAGTACTACTTCATCCACCATGTATCAGGGCTGACCAATTACTGGAATGTACTTTCTACCTTGCAATTGAATCATTCAAACTTGTGTGCTATTAGTCCCATGCCTGATCTCATATCTTGCTCACTAGTCGCACTATCGATTGAGACGCCATGCTAGCTACTTTTTCAACACCCTAGGACACATGATGCCGCCTCTAAAGACTTGCTTAAAAAAATGGAAATAGTACTTTTTTTCAGGATTGAAGCATAATAAAATAAGACTTTTCACGTGGCAACAAAAATGAAACAAAGAACAATGCGATTAGGCTTCTACGCTATTTAAATGGAGACAATGAACTTAGTAGGGACATACGAATGTCATGAAGATATATACATGTATAAAATTATTAACATGAGGTTTAAAGTTTTATATATGTAATTTTTTTTCACATCATCATGTTTATCTTTGTACTAATTAAAGAAGATGTGAGATTTAGTGAGGAACAGAGGACATGAAGAAACCTAAGCAGTAATTTGACATGAAAAACTTGTATGATGCCTTTACACTAGTGGAAACACACCTTTTGTTTAGGCAAAAAAACACCTTTAGACGGCTCACAATGGGAGTAACATAGATGGTAACATAAGTGCCACATAGGCAAAAAAGATGATGTGACACTCATTTAATAAGGAGAAAGGTGCTAGGTATCATAGGTAGATACCGTAACATAACGCATTTCAAGACAAGATGTGTCTATACACTAATAAATATACAAGTATATGATACTATAAATATATTACTACACCCATTGTAGGAGTAGTAACATAGACTAGTATCATATGCATGATACTACTGTATGATACTCCCCATTGTGACTAGTCTTAGCCCCGGTTCCGCTATGAACTGGGGCTAAAGGCTATGTTCTAGCGTCCGGGTCCGTGTACAGAAGCCAAGTGGGGGTCTTTAGAATCGGTTCGTGTCTGGAACCGGAACTAGAGGTGCCTTCAGACCCTGTTCGTGTCTGGAACCGGAATTAGAGATTTTCTAGGCAAAGGCAGCAACCTTTAGCCCCGGTTCTAGACAAGGTCCTCGTCTGTATATAAAATAACCAACCACACTCTTCTCCTTAGCCACTAACTCATTTTGGAGGGAGAAAGGTGTGAGAGGGTGTGTGCTAATTTTTCCCTCCTATGCATACAAGGTGTTCGATGAAATGCCCGGAAGCACGATGTCACTTCAGCTCACACAAAACAAACATGGTTTAAGTTGTCTGATCCACACTTAATTAAGCTTTCTCCTCGTTCTTTCCTCGTCCGTTGAGGTACCAACTTTACCCTTTGATGTATCGATGTACAGTGATCATTTCTGTAATCACGATGTTCTGTAATGTTTTTGATAATAACTAGCAAAGTACCCGTGCGTTGCAACGAGTTTATATTTTACATTGGCATTTCCTTTAAAGTTATTTCGTCGCACAAGTTGCATGTATAAACATGAAATACATGTAAATTTGCACGTAAAAGAAACCTACATGGTATTATGGAATGATTAACATTTTCACTTCACAAAACTGAATATGAAAAGCATGTAACCATTTGTGGATGAACAAAAACTCATGATCACTTGACAAAAATCGTTTTAGTTACATAAATCAAGATGAATAAGGGAAAAAAAAACATTGGTATGTTACGGTTAGAACACTCACTTATCCACAAAAACAAGTCAAGTTGAAGCAAATTCATTATCACTTGAACAAACACTTACCGAATCAGAACACGATCATACAACACTCACTTAATGCCCCCTCATATATGTTCTTTGCATACCAGTGTTTTTTTTCGTTACTCATTTTGATTTTCTCCACATATACAAAGGTGAGGAACTGTATATTGTCGCTGGCATTTGGCCCTAGCAAAATCTGAGCTTTCTTGTTTTCCTGATCTCATTCAGTAGCATTAAACCATGACCAACTCGTGGCCACCTTTACCCCCCTGAAACTACACTTCTGCTTAAATGAAAGAAAGATTCAAAATAATAGAATAAAGAACGGACCATGAGACAAACATACGCCCTCTAAATTTCAGTCACACGTGTCTAAGGTGAATTCTCCATAAACTTGGCGAAGTGTTTATTAGCAATAACATGTTGTCAAAATATATAAATTCCGGCTACTCTATATTAAGCATTCTAGGACATACATAGTACATTTCATCTGTTAGCAGCTAAGAGTTTGACAATCTATCAACATTAGTATATCATCTCAGCATTACTAACCAGGGTATGTGTTTTGATTAAATAGAATTTTACGAATATAGACTTCCATATTTTGCAGACTTTAGAGGCAAAGACATTGCTTTAACTTAATAGCGGACTGCATTCACCCAAATGCACGCAGTCTAAGAAAGAGCAACCATAGGAGGCTTACTTGAATAAAACCATGACTACATGCCCGGATGCGCTCAGAAGCGTGGTGCATTGAGCTTCTGATGGAGAAGTGTGGGGATGTGAGGGCCTAATAATTACCAAACCGGTCCATCTCAGGCTGAGATGGAGTGCGTTGATCGCCCTGCTAGAATCGAGACAATCAGAACAAGTTAATGAGAAATGGACGATGTAAAATCACAAAAAAAAATCACCACAAGAATACCCATGGCCAGGTAGGTCGATGCGACCTCCCACAAGTGAAGATGAGAAGGGCCTCTTTCTTTGCAGTCTGCACCTTGTGGCACCACAACTTCTCCATCAGGCTTAGCGCAGAAGTAATGGCGAACCTCCAAAGATGTCACCATGAACTCCCCCATCCTGATCACCTACGCTCAATGACGTCACGTGCAGATTGGAGCTGCCGCTGAATACACTGTGCAGGGGCGGTTGAAGAGGTCTGGCAGAACCGCAGAAGTAGGGAGTTTGGTGAACGGATCCAGCAGCAGAACAGAGATTTGGCCGTAGAAGGATCGAATTGTATCCGAGAAGATCGCGTCGGTAGCCGGACAGCCCCGATGGCGTCGGTGGAGTCCCGGGCTCGTTCACCTCCGGGTCGTTTTCGACCTACCAATACTACTGCTTCCGAGATCCGTAAAAAAAAGTATGGCTCGATCGGATCAGCCAGCTGCGTCGAGCAACTTTTTTTTACAGTTAGCTGGTCTTTTGGACGTATGGGCCCTTTTTACAGATCGAGTGTGCTATGGGCTTTGACGAGAGAAATCATACGGATGGGCCTTTTATCGATCGGTAGACATCGACATACCACGTACCTGTAGCGACGTATGACGTACATGTCGCTAGGAGAAACTATACAATAGAGATTATATATTGCAGATGAACCGGTAGTGGATGTACGCTGACCGACGCTCTCCCAAGTTCATGAAAGGCGTGGGTTATTTTCTCGATGTGGCCCAGGATAACAAGCGGAATAATTTTATGTGTTGTTGATATGTCTCCAACGTATCTATAATTTCTGATGCTCCATGATAATATTATGCCAATTGCTACATGTTTTCTCACTTCTTTATGTCATTTTTACACGTTTTCCGGGACTAACCTATTAACAAGATGCCAAGTGCCAGTCCCTGTTTTCTGATGTTTTTGATTTCAGAAAATTTGTTCAGGAAATATTCTCGGAATTGGACCCCACAAAGCCCGAAGTGCCTATTTTCCCCGAAAGCATCAAGAAGACCGAAGATGAGTCGAAGAGGGGCACTAGGGGGCCCACACCATGGGGTGGCGCGCCCCCCCTTGGCCGCACCAGGGGGTGGTGTGGGGCCTCCAGGGCTCCATCCCCTTTGCCCTTTCGCCTATTTATTCCCCCCGATGGAAAACCCTAGATACCTGATAAAAAAATCCCCGAAAAGTTCCGCAGCCACCGTCGTCGTCAACCCTAGATCAGGGGGGTTATGAAGCTGTCTCCGGCACCCTGCCGGAGAGGAGATCATCACCAGAGGCCTCTACATCACCATGCCTGCCTCCGGAGTGATGCGTGAATAGTTCATCCTTGGACTACGGGTCCATATCAGTAGCTAGATGGTTGTCTCCTCCTCATATGCCTCCATGTTTAGATCTCGTGAGCTGCCTAACATGATCGAGATTGATCTTATGTAACTCTATGAGCTGTGTTTGCTGGGATCCGATGAATATTGAACTTATGCCAAGTTGATTATAGTCTTTATTTGCATATGCTCTTTGTGATCTTGCATGCTTTCCGTTGCTAGTGGTTGGTCTGGCCAAGTAGTTGCTAGTGACTCCAAGAGGGAGTATTTATGCTCGATAGTGGGTTCATGCCTCCTTTTCGCGTGTGCTCGAGTGACAGAAACGTGACGGGGGAGGATGTGCTGTTGCCACTAGGGAGAAAACAACGGTGTGAGTGCCCGCGTGTACAATCATTGCTTACATTACACACGTTGTTTAATGCAGTTATCTGTTGCTTGCAACTTAATACCTAAGGGGGTACGGATCATAACCTGAGGGTGGATTATTAGTCATAGATGCAGTTGGAATACGGTCTATGTATATTGTTGTAATGCCCGCACTAAATATCATAGTAGTCATCATGTCATGAATGTGTACTACGGTGCAACCTTTATTTGTCAATTGCCCAACTGTAATTTGTTCACCCACCATGCTATCTTTTATGGAGAGACACCACTAGTGTGTTGGGAATATGCCCTAGAGGCAATCATGGATGATGTAATTCCCAATGTATTCATAAAGTTATTAAGTTGTCCTTATTTTGAACATCTGATATATGTCATTGAATATGTGATTCGATTGTGGAACTATATATTCATGTTGTTCATACTAGATTATCCTTGGTCATTAAGGTTGTGCTGGACACACGCCTTAGACTAATGTGAGTGTTGGCTGATGACATGGTTCCACTTGTCATGGGCATGGTGATGCCATTCCAACGATCACGGACTTGGCTAATGAGTTTAGCAAGTCGGACTGACCCATATTGAGATGCAACGAGTAAGTCGTCATTTGCATGTCTCAATCAATGTAATCCTTAGACCTAAGATTGTCGCACAATCCGAGTTGTGGATCACCGACTTAGGTTCTGTTAAACGCTGCTCTGTGACAAGGCAGTTATAAAGGCAGAGTTCGGGTCGAATGAGAAACAAGTTGCGTGATGTTGATAATCAAGATGGGATTTTGCCCCTCCGAATGGAGAGATATTCTCTGGGCCCTCTCGAGTGATATGATTCAGGAAGCATGGCCATGCGCGACTCAGTTAAGTGTTAATTGTGTCTGTTGACTAAGAGTTAGTCAGATGAATCACATATCACGGACCGAGAAGAGAGTTGAGCTATTTAATGGATGACGATAATTCGCCTATAGCTCGACAAGGTATATCGTGAGGCAAAAGGGACTAAGATGAAAGTCACATTGGAAGGTATGTCGTCATGACTCTATGGCACTTGGGAGTCGGCACGTTTTGCTAGGAGCCGCTACCGATTGATCGATCGGGAGTTGGACTCCAATAGTGTCCAAGTCGCCATGAGCCTGCAGGGTCGCACACTTAAGAGCGGGAGCAAATGTATTGGTCGGGTTGGACCCGAACCGGAAATGGACTGAGTTTGTTAATCGGACTCACAGAGGGAATGGGCCACAAGTGTTGTGAAGCCCACTACCATTCGCTATATAAAGAGGGGCGCAGGTTGCCCAGCAGGCACGTTACTCCACTCCCATGCGTTGGGAACCCTAGCCCCATTCAGTCCAGCCGTCACAACGGACCTAGCAGTCCGCCGTCGGAGCTCCTCCTCGTACGTGTGGATACCGGCAGAGGTGCTGTACGTTCAACACTTTGACGATCGCGGGATTGGATCGGCTGGATCGGATCGTGGGACTGCACTGCCCCGACGCGCTTCATCGATAATCCGCAACCGCGCGTCTAGTGGTAATCATCGTGGCCTTCTACCTCGGCTAGATCTTGGAAGTACCGCGTAGGAAAAAGTTTTGTTTATCTCTACGCGTTCCAACATAGTGAATCTATGAACCCCGGTCCATTTTCCTACACTGTTAAAACAAACCACCACAATTTCCTTCTTTCTCTACTTACTGCAAGCATACATTATTTTCCACACACTATACGTCTAATCTTTGTTTTCAACAAGACCGGTGAGATTGACAACCTCACTGTACCGTTGGGACAAAGTATTTTGGTTGTGTTGTGTGCAGGTTCCGCGTTGTTGCTGATACTGGTGAAGCGCCAGCACCACCGCAGTGGCATCAACCTTCCAAAGATCCTCATCCTCCTACTAGATTGATAACCTTGGTTCTTAACTAAGGGGAATTTCCTACCGCTGTGCTCATCACATCCTCCTCTTGGGGTTCCCAACACGTAGAATCCGTTGTCCATATGATGTATGTCGGAATCAGAAGGAACACTCTTCCCACAGAGTCCTCCATGTCCGCCTGTTTCAGTCCGGTTTCATGCCCCGCTATAATTGTTGGACCAAGCAGGGAGAAAAATGGGTTATGATGGAAGACAACAAAGAAGAAGAGAATGATGACAGCTATCATGATATGTTCCCTGAATATGGTACTGGTACTAGAATGGAAGAAAATGATGAAGAAGAATCAGAAGACTAGGGACCAGATGAGCCCATCTTTGATCTTGGCCAGGCCATTATGGATGCAAAGGCAGAATGCAAAATTGAAAAGGTGAGGGTGACGTTCGACCATATGTTAAAGGATCACAAAACATTGATGTATCCAAATTGCGAATATGGCTAGAAAAACTGGGTAGCACACTGAAATTGATGCAATGGAAAGCAGTGAACGGTGTGACTGATAGCAGATTTACAAAGTTGCAAGAAGAAGCTTTCAAGAAGGAATGAATTGCCCGACAGTACATACGAAGCAAAGAAGGTTTGTCTGCCCCCTAGGATTAGAAGTGGAGAAGATACATGGCTGCATTAATGACTGCATCCTCTACCACAGTGAGCAGTACAAGAATTTGGAAGTATGCCCTATATGCACTGCATTGCGGTATAAGATCAGACGAGACGACCCTGGCGATGTTAAGGGTGAGCGCCCCAGGAAGAGGCTTCGTGCAAAGGTGATGTGGTATGCTCCAATAGTACCACGACTCAAACGTTTGTTCAGAAAAACAAAGAGCATGCTAAGCTGTTGCGATGGCACATGGAAGACCATAAGAAAGACGAGATGTTGAGACACACCACTGATGGGTCACAGTGGAGAAAAATCGATAGAAAGTCCCCTCACTTTGCAGGTGATTCAAGGAACTTATGGTTTGGTCTAAGTACAGATGGCATGAATCCATTTAGTGAGCAGAGCTGCAGCCATAGCACCTGGCCTGTGACTCTATGTATTTATAACCTTCCTCCTTGGTTGTGCATGAAGCGTAAGTTCAGTATGATGCTAGTGATCATCCAAGCCAAAAGCAACCCGGCAACGATATTGATGTGTACCTAAGGCCGTTAGTTGATGAACTTTTACAATTATGGGACGAAAAAGGTGTCTGTGTGAGGGATGAACACAGGAAGAAGGAAGTTGACCTACGAGCGTTGATGTTCGTAACCATCAACAATTGTCCTGCTCTTAGTAAAATTTCTGAACATATATACAAACAAGGGATACAATGCATGCACACACTATTTAGATGGTACTGACAGTCTATATCTGGATAAATGTAAGAAGGTTGTGTACCTGGGGTATCGTTGTTTTCTTCCGCGCAAGCATCCCTTAAGAAAAAAGGGCAAGCATTTCAATAGTGAGGCAGATGCCCGGGAGACGCCTATCCTCCGACCTGGGGATGATGTCAACACTCGTGCCGCGATTGAGGAAGACCAATCGATTTAAGGTTAGGAATAAAGTCAACACAAAACTCAATGACCTCCTCTGTTCCATAGCCCTTGGCGATGCTTTCTTCTGGCCTGGCACGGTTACGAACATATTTCTTTAACACTCCCATGAACCTCTCAAAGGGGAACATATTGTGTAGAAATACATGATCGAGAACGAAAATATCTTCAACTAGGTGAACCAGGAGGTGCGTCATAATATTGAAGAACGATGGTGGGAACACCAACTCAAAACTGACAAGACACAGGACCACATAATTTTGTAACTGCGGTAGATCTTCTGGATTAATTACCTTCTAAGAGATTGCATTGAGGAATACACATAGGTTCACAATTGGCAGTCGAACATTATCCGGTAGAAGCCCCCTCAATGCAACCAAAAGCAACTGCGTCATAATCACGTGGCAGTCATGAGACTTTAGGTTTTGGAAGTTTTTCTCTCCCATATTTATTATTCCCTTTATATTTGACGAGAAACCAGACGGGACCTTGATACTGCTCAAGCATTCAAAAAAGATTTCCTTCTCTGCTTTGGTAAGAACGTAGCTGGCAGGACCTCGGAACCGTTCTGGATGCAGTCCTTCTGGGTCTTTCATATGTTGCTGGTCCTCCCGTGCTTCCGGTGTATCTTTTTTTCTTCCCATACACGCCCAAGAAGCCTAGCAGGTTCATGCAAAGATTCTTCGTCACATGCATGAGCGGACCTCTACGAATTCCAAATAGGTTAGATACCAAAATATAGATTTATTCTTCCACATCGGTACGTGTCCATCAGCGTCATTTGAACAGATTGTCCGCCAACCCCCTTTCCAAAGATTACTTTTAAATCCTTGACCATATCTAATACATCAGCACCAGTATGTTCTAGAGGCTTCGGCCGATGATCTGCCTGACCGTTGAAATGCTTGATTTTCTTTCTTACAGGATGCTTTTTTGGAAGAAATCTACGGTGTCCCATGTACACATTCTTGTTGGTCAAATATATACTTTCAGTATCATCTAAATAGTGTGTGCATGCATTGTATCTCTTGTTTGACTGTCATGTAAGGTTACTAAGAGCAGGCCAATCGTTTACTGTTACGAACAACAACGCTCGTAGGTCAAATGTCTCTTGTTTGTGCTCATCCCAGACACGTACACTAGGTTCGGCCCACAAGTGTAAAAGTTCATCAACTAATGGACTTAGGTACACATCAATGTCGTTGCCGGGTTGCTTCGGCCCTTGGATGAGCACTGACATCATAATAAACTTCCGCTTCATGCACAACCAAGGTGGAAGATTATAAATGCATAGAGTCAATGGCCAGGTGCTATGGCTGGAGCTCTGCTCACTAAAAGGATCCATGCCATATGTACTTAGACCAAACCTTAAATTTCTTGTGACGCTAGCAAAATCTTTGAAATCCCTGTCGATATTTCTCCACTATGACCCATCAGCGGGGTGTCTCAACATCCCGTCTGACTTACATTCCTCTTTGTGCCATCGCAACAACTTGGCACGCTCTTTGTTTCTGAACAAAAGTTTCAACTGTGGTATTATAGGAGCATACCACATCACCTTGGTAGGAACCCTCTTCCGAGGGGGATCATCCTCAACATCACCAGGGTCATCTCGTCTAATCTTATACCGCAATGAATTGCATACAGGGCATGCATTCAAATTCTCGTACTCCGGACCGCGGTAGAGGATGCAGTCATTGATGCATGCATGTATCTTATGCACCTCTAAAGCTAGAGGGCAGACCACCTTCTTTGCTTCGTACGTACTGGCGGGCAATTCATTGTCCTTTGGAAGCATATTCTTCATTATTTTTAGCAACTTTTCGAAACTCTTATCAGATAAACCGGACTCTACCTTCCATTGCAGCATTTCCAGTGTGCTACCCAGCTTTTTTAGACCATTTTCACAAGTTGGGTACAACAAATTTTTGTGATCCTCTAACATGTGATCCAACTTCTCCCACTCTTTTCACTATCACAGTCTCTCCGTGCATCAGCAATGGTCCGACCAAAATCATCAACGGGCTCATCATCTGCCTGTTCTTCAGCTTACCCTTCAGCTCCCCCCATGAAAGTATCACCGTATTCAGGGGGTAATTGCCATCATCCTCTTCTTCTTCATTCTCTTCCATTATAACCCCTCTATCACCGTGTTTGGTCCAACAATTATAGTGGGGCATGAAACCGAACTGAAAGAGGTGGATGTGAAGGATCTTTGAGTCAGAGTAATCATTCTGATTCTTACAGGTACTACATGGACATAATACAAAACTATTCTGCTTGTTCGCATTAGCCACATGGAGGAAATATTTCACGCCATTAATGAACTCGTCAGAGCGTCAGTCAGAATAGTACATCCATTGCCATGGCATCTGCGTTATTGTATAAGTATATTAAACACAATCACGATGCCAAAATTAGTACTTAGGTTTAGGTTCTAACCTCTTGGAACACTCCAATCGAAGAGGCGACACCACCAATCGTGGAGAAAATAGGGATACAATCGAGCTCGGTGGTGAAAAACAGAGGAGATAAAAAAAGCTAGCTAGCTCGGGAATTTCATCGAACACCTGTGACGCCCCGAGATCGGGCACTATGTAGATTTCAGCATTTCCGCCAAAATCCACATAATAACCGATTCCAGGTTGCCACTTGTGATAACATTACAACAGTTCACGAATAATCCCACAACAACAACAGAGGAAGTATATACAAGACGACTCAAACGAGTCAAGGATACAACTGATACAATACAAAGATCCAAATAACAGCGGAAGAAACAACATAGTGTCCGACTACGGACAATATACAACTTGGACTAAGAGTCCTGAAGATTACCGATGGCGTCCAATCCCTGCCCAGGCCAAGCCGGAGGAATTCCCAAGCTAACGTCGTCAGACTTCAAACCTGTTGACTGCAATGTGGAATATGCAGCCACGAAATGGATTCGTGGGTCAGTACTATTAAGTACTGGCAAGTGGATAAACCATACTCACAAGATACCAGCGTAACCAATCATCACAAGATACAAATACTTTGGGTAGAACGGAAGGAAGGGATTTTTGCAAAGAAGCGGCAGCGGGCAGCACCAACAACTAGAGAGACACGCTACAACTTCCGGCTATTAGAGAGGGATAAGAGAGCGTATCATAACCAACTACAAGTACTCACCAAACAATACCCATCCAGTGTTACCCCCTACTAAGGAAGCAACCCAAGGAAACTCACACTGTTGATTAAGGTGACATTCATTTTTATGGTGGAGGTAATCTATATTACTAGTCAGGTTATCATCGTTAAGTGTAAGTTGTCTGAGTACTTGTTAGCCAGCACTTTCACCAAGTCATCCATAACCGCGAACAACACGGCTTCTTGAGAAGATTAACCCTGCAGGGATGCACCAATTTGGCCGTACACGTAAGAATGACCCGCCAGATGGAAATGCACATCCACCAAGCGAGGCACTCAACACAACCCAACTCTTCTTCGCATCAAGCCCACAGAACCACGTGCAATTGAGCGCACGACTAATCAAGGCCCACGAAGAAAAGGGGACCCTCATAGCACTCTAAGAACGTGTCTCCCTAAATGCCGACTACAAAAGTTCCACCCTGGCGCCAAGGGTTCGCACCTGCATATGCATGCGGCAAATGGAAAACCCGAACTAAGTGTGGCGATTTGGACGGGATGCGAATCGAATCAAAGTTGCGGGGGGCGCCCATACACGCTTCCCACATGCGGTTAGCGCGCTCATCATGGATCGGAGGACAAGACCCTTTTCCTAATTAAGTTCGACACTAGCAGGCCTCAAAACCACGCCGGGCCTCCTGCCGGTGCCTTATCATCAAATTATTATTATCCCAAACATTAACATGTTGTTGACTAAGACAAGCCCAACTATCAACTAAACAGGTGATAGAACAAAGGACAACAGGACTAGAGCGCAAACAAACCTAAGCATGCTAGTACGACACATGCCAACAAACAACAGGGTTATAGCTGTGGAGGTAAGGCAATATCGTGGCAGCAGGGTAAACATGTGATGGGATCGGAACACAAGCATCGAAAATACTAGGCTAGCATAAAGACAACGGAAAGAATCGGTAACAAGTGAGGAAAGGCAACATGGGTAGCAAGTGAGTATACTTGCCTGAGATCCAGCAAGTAGAGGTACATCCGCAGAACTTGTCGTTGCTCACATCATCTCAACGTCCTATCCGCGAAGAAGCAACGAACTAGAACAAACACCGGATGCAACAATTACTACTACGGCAAAAGATCCAGCATGATCCTATTTTATATGCATGACATGCGAGATGCAACGCAAAAGTATAACTTAGATAATTTAATCGGAACCTGAGTCCGGACAAAATAATTATTGGTTCAAGTTGTTTATTTAACCATCAATGTTAAATGTTTATTAACATGGAGAACAATAAATAGGTGATCTAAACAGGATTAAATAGAATAGGGCATAATTGAATTAAATGCCCAACACATTCCATATTTATTAATTAGGTGGACATGCATAACACTACTAACATGCAAGATGAAAGATGCAAACATGAGCATGGATGACATATTCATATTCCTTGCACTTTTTTGGTTGGAAAACATATTTTACACATTAAATTTGAATTTAATTTGAATTAGTTATGATTTATGCAATTTTAAATGAATTAAATAAAGTACAGAAAATTGCACAAATTTTAATTGGTCAAAACATTAAACAAATTACATATTTGAAAAGTTTAGGAAATTTTGAATGGAAAACATATAAAATTTGTGTTAGTTGGAGTTAGGGTTTGAAAGTTATGAGCATTTGAAGTTTTAGGGTTGATTTGCAAAAGACAGGGACGTGTTTGTGACGGAAACAGATGATGGAGTCGGGGGGACCTGGATCCAAGGATCCAGATCCAGATCTGGAGTCGGGCGGATTTCTACCCACGGGCAGTCCAGCCAGAGGGACTGACCAGCGGGGCCCGGCGCCATGATGCGCTGACGGGGCGGGGATGAGGTGGTGTCGGCGCGCTGGGTCGCTTACGGGTGGGGCCTGAATCCCGCGCGGTTAAAATCAAAAAAAGGAGGTGGCTTCGCATCGCAGGGGACTCGAACCTGGGTCTCCCACGGCGCGGATCAAAGCACAAGCCACTGTGCTACTGTTTGGTTCGTGTAGGGATACAGATCTAAAGCAATATGAAGCGCAAACGCGCAGTGTATTACTGACGAAACTGAAGGACGGAAGCTCGTATGCACGGGACTGTGATTGAGCAGCCGAGGCCGATGGTGTCGCTCGATGGCGGAGCACCCAAAGCACGAGGGGGAAAGGGAAGGAGGTTCCAGGCGGACCGGAGGCTCACCCAAGGTTCTGGAGGCTTGTCGTGGTGGCTCGGGGACGAAGACGTCGAGGCGGTGACGATCTTGAAGCCATCCTGCTCATGGACTGCTCATGGACAGCGGAGGAAGATGGCATGGATGGCGTCGACCCGGGTGGCTCCAGGTCCCGATCTTCATCATAGAGGACGGCGACGACTAGGCGATGCGATTCCCGCGACCAGCTTTCCTCCGGGCGCTCCATAGAGGTGGCTCAGTGAAGAAGTACGGTGGTAAGGCGTCATTCTTGGAGAGAAACAGAGTTTGGCGAGGAAGGAAGAGAGACAAGGAGAGTTGGCAGCGGGGATAGGAGGAAGAAGAGTAAGGCTAGGGTTCCAAGGGTCCTCCAGGGGGGTAGATAAGGAGGGAGAGGGGGGACCTCGAAGGTGGGGGAGGTGGACAGCGACAGGAGGTGCTCACGCATCCTGCCTGTTTCTGTCGTACGGAGGTGGAGGGTGAAGGGGTAGGTGGGTTGGGCCTCCACTGGGGTGGTAGGTGGGCCGAGAGGCCTGCCTCCCCCAGCAGCTTGTTTTATTTATTTTCTTTTCTCTTTTTTTTGTAGGAAAGAAAAGAGAAGGAAAAAGAAGGGGTTTTTGAGATCCAAAATTATGGTGATAATTTTTATAAGTTCCTGATTGAAAAAGCCCAGGTGCAAGACATTTTGTTTCCAAAAATTCAAATTGCACAACTTATTTGAAATTTGAATTTGAATTCAATTTATTACTTCTTATAAAACCAATTTTTAAAACCAACCAATTTTAGTATTTCCAATTCAAATATGAATTACAATGTGAAATGATTTGTTCTGCAATTTTAATTGAACCCATTTGGAACATGTTTGAATTTTTAAATTGGTTTGAAAACAAAGGTGCATATGATGCATGATGCAATGCATGAAAAAAAAAGCAATTCTATTTGAGGGAAATCCCCCGGGTGTTACAACACTTATAGTGCATACAAACTGAAGAGCAAAGTAGCACACACCTCTCACTTCCAAAAAAAAAAACAATGTAGAGAGGGAAGGGGTAGGGCCGGTTATATAGGAATAGAGGACCTCTAGTCCCGGTTCGTAACACGGCCCGTGACTAGAGGTTCTCGCTCCTGTCAGAACGTGGCCAGAACCCTCTAGTCCCGGGCCGTGTTACGACCCGGGACTAGAGGTCCCGTTCGGACCGGGACTAGCTCGCTCGTGCCTTTTCTTGCGAGCGAGGGCGATGGAACCGGAGCACTAGTCCCGGTTGGTAATGCAACCGACACTAATGCTCCAAAAAAGGCCCTGTTTCTACTAGTGATACAAACAAGGGATACAATGCATGCACACACTATTTAGATGGTACTGGAAGTCTATATTTGTATAAATGTAAGAAGGTTGTGTACCTGGGGTATCGTCGTTTTCTTCCGCGCAAGAATTCCTTAAGAAAAAGGGCAAGCATTTCAATGGTGAGGCAGATGCCCGGGAGACGCCTATGCTCCAACCTGGGGATGATGTATTTGATATGGTGAAGTAATCTTTGGAAATGGTCCTGGCAGACAACTTGTTCCAAATGACGCAGACGACAGACACGCACCAATGTGGAAGAAGAAATCCATATTTTGGGATCTACCCTAGTGGAAAGTCCTAGATGTCCGCTCTGCGATCGACATGATTGACCTGATGAAGAATCTTTGCGTTAATCTGCTAGGCTTCTTTGGCTTGTATGGGAAGTCAAAAGATACATCTGAAGCACGGCGAGACCAGCAACACACGGAAGGACGAGACGACATGAATCCTGAGCGGTTTCAAAGTGGTCCCGCTTCTCAATTTGCACTAATCATCTCTAAAATGTGCCGATCAAAATGTTTATGTGGCACCATCAGAAAAGAACGTGATTATTTGACATCTGATGAAAAATAGGTAGTCTCCTCTCCTCCTCCACCGCCCCCTGCCGTCTGCCACTTCGGCAGCGGCGTCCACCAGCCACGCGCCGCAAGCCACTCTGGCGGCAGCGCCCTCCAAGACCCTCACCGGCAGCCACCGCGACGCCCGCAACTCCCTTCCCATGGCCTTGTCGGCCAGCTCAAGGAGGTGGACGGATTTTTCTGAGGATGAGGAGGAGGAGAGCGGCTCCGTCCAATCCTACTGTGAGGTTCTTCGGAGCGGCTCCCTGCCGGTGAGCCTGTCCCGTGCTCCTTTCACCGGTGGCTTTGAAATCCAAGGCAACATCCTCTCAGCCCCCAACTGGATCTGGCAGATGGAGGGCTGGTCCAAGGACGGTGGAGCAGCTTTGGCTGCGAGGACGATGGAGCGGCGCGTGAACCAACCTGCTCCGGCGGAAAGGACGATGGAGCGGCACGACGAGCATCCGAATGGAGCAGCCTAGGCTATTGAGAGGCCGTTGAAGGGGTCGATGGTACCGAGACTGATTCTTCTTCCTCCGTCCCTTCCAGAGCCAGTTGGCAGGGGACCCCGACCGTGGCAGCATGTTGTTGGGCGCAAACGATGTCGTGGACCTCAGCTCCTCGCCAAGGAGATCAGGCCAGACCTCCCTCAGGACCTGGCCGGGGAGGTGCTTCAATTGTACCCGGTCACATCTTCGTCGACTGCACCTTTCCCACCGTCTGCCTTCGATGCAAAAAAGGAAGGGCACCATGCCAGTGAGTGCAAGGAACCCCATCTGCCCGCTCGTCGGGTTACCCCCATGAGAGATGCGCCGCAGGCACGGAGCACACCGATGCATGACCGCCTCGGGCCGCGGGATTTCCTAGACTGGCGACGGCGGATATGGGCTCGACGGCGGGTTCGGCGACGCCTCGGGTCCCTGCGAGGCTGCGTCTAGGGGTTGTCGCTCTGTTTCCGGCGCCTTCCTCTGATAGCATGAGGGGCGAGGAGTCCTTAGAGCATGATGGGGGACGGGCTACGACGGCTTTGCTCCGGCTCGGGGAATGCTCCCCACCACCATCTCCGTCGCGCCGGAACGGAGGCCTAGAAGAGGTGGACCCGCGAGGCGGAGACTTGGTGGTGCTTGGCACCATGGAGGAGGCCCGTGAGGGCTCCGACGAGTCCGATCCCTCCCCATCGAGGTGGAGGCCGCGGCGGTCGGTCTCTCCCCCGCCAGGATAGCCGAAACCACGGTGGCGGCGGGCCATAAAGAAGTTTGTGGTGGTAGGCGACGTTGGAGGTCTGACACGGTTGCGCGGCGTCACAACCGTGAGTGACGTGGGCCGACTCCCCCGCCCCCGCCACCTCCACCTCCAGCGCGGAAGGACTCACACGTGGAGGAGATGCAGGAGGATGACCTAATGGAGGCGGCCCCACGCTGCGTCCCCGAGTGGACAGGGTTCTACTATCGCGCACTATGAAGATCATCACTGCGGAGGATGCCTTGAAGTGGAGCTTGGTCTCGTTCGTCTCCGGCAGCCGCGAGCGTGTTACTCCTGCCAAGGCGGCGGCAGCGGTGGTGCGCCAACTGCCTAGGGTGGCAGACAACTTCACGGCGCGCGCCCATTGGCCCTCCTACTTCAACTTCACCTTCGAAAGCAGGAGGCTACGGGATGAAGTAATGACGGCCGATGTCGTGGATGGGAGAGGCTTCAACCTCCACTATTCCCCGTGGAACCGACAACTCCAAGCGGTCCGGCGGGAGCTGCGCTTCCGGTTCGTCGTCGAACTAACGGGTGTCCCGACGCATGTGTGGAATAGGACCATGGCCACCGCCATCTTGGGGCCGACGGTGTGGATTGAGAAGATGGGGACTTCCACGGCGAGCGGCAACGACCTCCGTATGTTTCAGATTTTTACTTGGACGGACAAGCTCGAGCTCATGCCAAAGAGGATGGCGCTGCTGATCGAAGAGCCGGACGACCGCATGGAGGAGGTTGAGGGGCCCATCCTTCCCGTCGGCGCTCTGATTCTGCTCGAGAAAAATATGTTCAAGTACCTCGTCCTGGTTCACATGTGCGCTCGGAAGATACGATAGCTAGTTGCCGTAATGATTACATTGATGGCAGAAGATACGATAGCTAGTTTTCCCCCCAAAAGAAACCAAGGTTTAATCGACCAGTAGGAGAAAGAAATCACTTCTGAAGGTTGATGAAAGCTGAAGTTGGCAGGACGCACTACCAGGCTCAGCAGCAACGTGGAATCTACACAACACAATCAAGATACTTTGCCCCAACGAAACAGAGAGGTTGCCAATCTCACCGGTTTTGCTGACACAAAGGAATAGATGTATAGTATGGAAAATAGTACTTGTTTACAGTAAATGAAAAGAGAACAGTGATGGTAGTGAATGAGAGGAAAACAATGATTGCATTAAAGAAAACAGTGTTTGCAGTGGTTGTATTATCAGTGTACAAGAATGGACCGGGGTCGACAGTTCACTAGTGGTGTGTCTCCATAAAAGATAGATAACATGCTGGGTAATTGACAGATATAAAAGTTCCACCGTAGTGCATATGCATGACATGACGATTACTATGTGATTCACGCGGGCATTACAACATAATTCATAGACCATTATCCAACTGCATCTATGACTAATGATCCACCGTCGGAGCGTCATCCAATCAAACCTCGGGTATTAAGTTGCAAGCAATAGATTATTTCCATAAGTAAAGTGTGTAATGTAAACAATGAAAACATTGTTGTTTTCTCCCTAATGGCAACAACACATACCCCATATGTTACATTTCTATCAGTCGAGCGTGAATGAAAGGGAGGTATGAACCCACTATCGAGCATAAATATTCCCTCTTGGAGTTAAAAGTATCAAATTGGCCAGAGCATTTACTTGTAACGGAGAGCATGCTGATTGCGATGGATGGCGTGTTGGAAACCCCAAGAGGAAGGTGTGATGAGCAAGCAGCAAGAATTTCCCTCAGTTAACAACCAAGGTTATCAATCCAGTAGGAGGAAGATGATCTCAGGAAGGTTGATGCCACTGACGGTGGTGGTGGCACTTCACCGGTGTCAGCAACAACGTGGAACCTGCACACAACGCAACCAAAATACTTTGTCCCAATGGTACAGTGAGGTTGTCAATCTCACCGGTCTCTTTCCTTAGGTTATCATTCGAACCCCTTTAGGTATTAAGTTGCAAGCAACATATAGCTGCATTAAACAAAGTGTGTAATGTAAGCAATGATTATGCACGCGGGCACTCTCACCGCTGTTTTATCCCTAATGGCAACATCACATCCTCCCCCTTCACGTTTTTGTCACTCGTGCAAGGTGGTGAGGAGGCATGAACCCACTATCGAGCATAAATACTCCCTCTTGGAGTCACTAGCAACTACTTGGCCAGAGCAACCACTAGCAACGGAAAGCATGCAAGATCACAAATAGCATACGCAAATAAATACTATAATCAACTTGGCATAATGTCAATATACATCGGATCCCAGCAAACACAGCATAGAGAATTAAATACGATCAATCTCGATCATGATAGGCAGCTCACAAGACCTAAACATGGAGGCATACGAGGAGAAGACAACCATCTAGCTACAGCTACGAACCCGTAGTCCAAGGATGAACTACTCACGCATCACTCCGGAGGCAGGCATGGTGATGTAGAAGCCTCCGGTGATGATATCCTCTGCGGCAGGGTGCCGAAAAAACCTTCAGAACCCCCTGATCTAGGGTTGACGGGGACGGCGGCTGCGGAACTTTTCGGAGATTTTTGATCTGGTGCCTAGGGTTTTCCATCCGGGGGGATTAAATAGGCAAAAGGGCAAAGGCGGTGGAGCTCCAGGGGCCCCACACCCATAGCTGGCGCGGCCAGGGGGTCGCGCCACCTTGTGGTGTGGCCCCCGTTGTGCCCGTCTTCGACTCTTCTTCGGTGTTCTAGATGCTTCCGGGGAAAATAGGCACTTCGGGCTTTGTGGGGTCCAATTCCGAGAATGTTTGCAGAACAACTTTTCTGAAACCAAAAACAGCAGAAAACGGGGAACTGGCACTTGGCATCTTGTTAATAGGTTAGTCCCCGAAAAACGTATAAAAATGCTTTAAATAAGGGATTAAACAAGTAGAAATAGGCATAATATGATTATGGAGCATCAGAAATTATAGATACGTGGGAGACGTATCAAGCATCCCCAAGCTTAATTCCTACTCTTCCTTGAGTAGGTAAATGATGAAACACAATAATTTCTGAGGTGACATGCTACTAACATAAACTTGATCAATCTAATGTAAAACCATATGCACGCTGAGATTATAGAACTTCAAACACAAACATGGTAAATAGAACTTTAATAATAAAGCATAGAAATTGCTTTGCATCACGAAGAGTATCTCAAATAAAGGATCATGAACAATAATGCAAAGAAAAATAAACGTTTGTTTCAGGTATAGAGAAAACATGGCAAAGTGATATTTCGCTAGTCCTTAAGAGTGGGTTAAAACATAAATGCCAGGACACCTTCAAAGTTCATGAGGAAGACTAGAACAAATAATATCACATTATGAAGTAATTATTGATGTTTATGGGACAAATGCACATAGAACTCAGAATGGAAAAAATGCTCTCTCAAATGTGCATAAAGTTAGAAGATGGAGAATCAACATAAAAGTAAAAGAAAGGCCCTTCGCGGAGGGAAGCAGGGATCACTCATGTGCTAGAGCTTTTATTTTATTAAACAGAGGTATTAAAAGTTTGACACTCCTCCCATCCATCTTTCACAAACCATGGCTAACCGAATCCTCGGGTGGCTGCCAACAATCACATACCGTGGAGGAGTGTCTATATTTTGGGAGATGTATTCTAATGTCAACGAATAGTAAACAAAAAATACAGTACGTCACAAGCCAACTGGATTCACAAGAGCGCCTCCCATGATGGAGGACGCAACTGCTGTAGAAGGTCATCCCTCTTTCTCTGTTTTTTATACAATTATGCTTTGACTCATAAATGATGGGCAAAAATAGTGAAGATAATTTGTTTCTATTAATTTGCGGCTGGGCACCCCGCTGCCAGCTCTTCTATAATTTGTATAAGTGGATGAAGCCACTATTCCAGGGTGTGAAATCCAATCAACAAGTGAGATAAAGATTCTCTATTGACGTCCTCATGAGCAAAAACAGGAACATAAAGCATGAGTAATTTGAAGGTTTTAAAGGTAACACATGAGAAATTTACTTAGAGTGACAGTTAAATACCACATGTAGGTAGGTATGGTGTACATGTTACACCCAATAGCAAAACAACGATGAAATTAAGCAAGATCGAACCAACGGGGACACGAGATTTTAAAGTGGAAAACCCTTCCAATAAGGAAGAGAAAAAAACCATGGGCGCCAGCCAGCAATACTTCACTATTTCGGGGTGAGGTTACAATCGCGCCGGGATTTATAATTTGTGGCTTATCCCGTGCGGCGGCTTACAAGAGGTATATAAAGGCGGTCCTGATCTAACTACGTCGGTAACTGTGAATCCAACTCCGGCGACGGGCCTCCGCGTAGCGGAGGCCGAACTTTCCTTTATGTTCATATGAATTTGGATCACCATAAAATAACACTCCACCTTGAGACAAATTCCCTCTTATAGCATGAATGAGAACCTTCACCTGAAACACACAAAGAAAACACCTTCGGCGCCAAATAGCCTCTTGGGCTAAGCAGTGATACCAACTAAGTTTGAGCAAAGCTCAAACTTAGCAATAGGAACTGGCTTTGTCATCATATCAGCAGGATTATCATGAGTACTAATCTTGCATACCTTCAGCTTACCTTGTGCAACAACATCACGCACATAATGGTACTTGACATCAATGTGCTTTGTTCTCTCATGGAACATCTGATCCTTAGTAAGGTAAATTGCACTCTGACTGTCACAAAATAGGTTAATGCAAGTACCATCTCCACAAAGCTCAGCAAACAGACCTTTCAACCAAACTGCCTCTTTGCATGCTTCAGCAATAGCCATATACTCAGCTTGAGTAGTAGATTGTGCAACAACACCCTGCAAGGTAGCCTTCCAGCTAACGGCACATCCACTAATTTTAAACACATAACCTGTGAGGGATCTCTTCTTATCCCAGTCGGCAGCATAATATGAATCCACATAGCCTGCGAGTCCCTCACCAGTCTTGCCAAACTTCAAGCAAGCTTGGATGTGCCGCGAAGGTACCTGAAAATCCACTGAACAGTTTTCAAATGTTCTTTACCGGGATTAGCCATGTATCGACTGACCAAACTCATAGCATAAGATAAATCAGGCCAAGAACACACCATGGCATACATTAAGGAACCAACAACACTAGCATAGGGAACTCGTGACATGTACTCAATATCTTTGTCAGTAGTAGGACATTGCAATGCTGACAACTTGAAGTGTGAAGCAATAGGAGTACTAACAGACTTTGCATCATGCATATTAAAACGATGAAGGACTTTCTTAATGTAATTCTCCTGACTAAGAAATAGCAATCTAAATTTTCTGTCTCTTGAAATTTCCATACCTAGAATTTTCTTAGCAGGACCAAGATCCTTCATCTCAAACTCACTACTCAACTGTTTCTTCAATGTAGTGATTTCTTTCATGCTCTTGGCAGCAATTAACATATCATCAACATATAGCAGCAAGTATATAGGTGATTCATCAACAAATTTAATGTACACACAACTATCATATTCAGACCTCTTAAAGCCATGTGACATCATAAAAGAATCAAACCTTTTATACCATTGTCGAGGAGACTGTTTCAAACCGTAAAGAGACTTCTTTAGCTTGCACACGAAATCCTCTTTACCAGGCACTATGAACCCATCAGGTTGGTCCATGTATATTTTCTCCTCAAGTTCTCCATGCAAAAACGCAGTCTTGACATCTAACTGCTCAAGCTCAAGATCATGCATAGCAACAATACTAAAGAAAGTACGGATAGAACTATGCTTGACAACAGGTGAGAACACATCATTATAATCCACTCCTGGAATCTGGCTGAAACCTTTTGCTACTAACCTTGTCGTAAACCTTGGAGGCTAACTTGGAGATAAACCCTCCTTTCTTTTGAAGATCCACTTACAGTGTACGGTCTTCTTTTGTTTAGGCAAGCGCACAACATCCCATGTGCCATTCTTCTCAAGTGATTGCATCTCCTCGTGCATTGCACCAATCCACTTGTCACGATCAACCGAAGCAATAGCTTCATTGTATGTAGCCGGTTCAGCATCATTCTCCACCTGTTCTACACAACTTAGAGCAAAATAAACAACATCACATTCCTCAATTAAACGAGTACGAGGTCCTTTATTCCTCTTCTCTCTACGCTCTATAATAGACAAATTTTCTTGCTGCACAATAGGAGGTGAGGGTGGCACAATATCCTCCCCATCAATTTCAGTTTCCTCCTCATCCAGGTGTTCTAGCTCCACCTGCAAACGAACTCGTGGTTCGTCCTCATCAGAAGAATCTGGCACAACATCAGTCGACAAACTGTCTTCATACATAACAGATTCATTAAACACAACACTCCTTCTAAAGAAAGTTTTTTTTGGTTTCCGGGTTCCACAACTTATATCCTTTTCCTCTAGAACTATAACCAAGAAATAAGCACTTAACAGCTCTAGGCTCTAACTTTCCATTATCAGCATGAGCATAGGCAGTGCAACCAAAAACTTTCAGTTGTGAATAATCAACTGACTCACCAGACCATACCTCAATAGGAGTTTTCTTGTCAAGAGGGATGGATGGTGACCTGTTGATCAAGTAGCAGGCAGTGTTGGCAGCCTCAGCCCAAAAACGCCTATTCATGCGGGCATTAGACAACATGCAGCGAGCTTTCGAGATGATCATCCTGTTCATCCGCTCAGCTACACCATTGTGCTGAGGTGTGTATGGGATGGTGTGATGCCTGACAATGCCTTCCTGCACACAATAATCATCGAAAGCATGGGAACAAAATTCTCCACCATTGTCAGTACGAAGCAACTTCACCTTTCTTTCAGTTTTCTTTTCAATCATAACTTTCCACTCTTTAAAAGCAGCAAAAGTATCAACCTTAGTTTTCAGAAAATAAGGCCAAACTCTTCTAGAGTAATCATCAATGATAGTAAGCATATAACGAGCACCACCATAAGAGGGCTTACGTGAAGGCCCCCACAAATCAGCATGTACATAATCCAATGTACCTTTAGTAGTATGAACGGAAGCATTGAACTTAACTCTCTTATGCTTACCAAACACGCAGTGTTCACAGAACGACAACTTACTCATATTGCAGTTCTCAGAAGTTCTCTCTTCACCAATTCTACCATACCATGTTCACTCATGTGTCCAAGTCGCTTATGCCAGAGGTTAGTTGTACTTGGATCATCATTAGTAATAACAGCAGCAGTACCAGACAAAGTGCTACCTCTAAGGATATATAACTTGGCAGAATTCATATCATCAATCATAACAATGAGAGAAGTTTTGATACCTTCAAGCGTTTATCCCCTCTGGCGTACTTGTACCCGTCACAGTCAAGGGTACTCAACCAGATCAAATTTCTCGCCATGGATGGTATGTGTTTCACTCCCGTCAATGTACGTGTCATCCCACCATGGGTCTTGATCTGAACAGATCCAACGCCAACAATGAAACGAACAAGCGGTATCAAGAATCCACTCATCATCACGGGTAACACATGCAGCAAAAACAACTAGGCATTCACCATCCGAACTATTATCACCAGCAACAACAACAGCCTTACCAGTACCATTACCATTACCGTCAGATTTATTTTTCGGTTGGTATGTGCCGTTCCTTTTCTCCTTGTTCTGCACCTTCCAGCAATCCTCAATGGTGTGATTGGTTTTCTTACAGTACCTGCAGAACTTGTCATGTCCTTTGGACTTGGAACGGTCCCTGCTCTCATCTCTGTTGTTGTTGCTGTTGTAGTTGTTATCTCGCTGCTCAGGTCTGCCTCGAACCTGCAATGCATCGCCTTTGGAGGACGATGCGTTAGACTGCACCATAATTTTCATCTTTTCCCTGGTCTGCAGGGCCTCACAAACTTCCGCGAGGGTTAGTTCATCGTGGCTTAATAGTATGGTATCACGCAGGTTTGTAAAAGAACTAGGCAGCGAGCATAACAGCAGAAGAGCTAAATCTTCATCCTCATATTTTACCTCCATCGGCTCTAGGTCGGACACGATCTCCTTAAAAATTGACAAGTGATTCATCACAGAACCACCATCTTGCATCTTGAGCGAGAACAATTTCATCTTAATGTGCATCTTGCTGGTTAGATCCTTTGACATGCAGATCGATTCCAGTTTGAGCCACAACGCTGCTGCGGATTCTCCTGCAGCACTTCTTGCAAGATATCATTAGATAGATGAAGTTGAATCAACGACAAAGCCTTACGATCTTTGCGCTTCTCATCAGGAGTCCACTCCCTCGCTTCCTTATTCCCGAAAGCATCCAGCGCCTCATCAAGATCCGATGATTGTGACAGAACCGCATGCATCTTTACTTGCCACAGAGAAAACCTCGTCTTGTAGTCCAGCAACGGTAGATCAAACTTCATAGATGCCATCGCGAATCCCTAATCTGAAACAGGGCTCTGATACCACTTGTTACACGCAATAGCAAAACAACAATGAAATTAAGCAAGATCGAACCAACGGGGACACGAGATTTTAACGTGGAAAACCCTTCCAATAAGGAAGAGAAAAAAATCACGGGCGCCAGCCAGCAATACTTCACTATTTCGCGGTGAGGTTACAATCGCGCCGGGATTTACAATTTTTGGCTTATCCCGTGCGGCGGCTTACAAGAGATATATAAAGGCGGTCCTGACCTAACTAGGTCGGTAACTGTGAATCCAACTCCGACTCGGTAACAACTCGGCCCTAAGCCTCCGGCGACGGGCCTACGCGTAGCGGAGGCCGAACTTTCCTTTATCTTCATATGAATTTGGATCACCATAAAATAACAGTACACAATGGGAAAACTTTGGTTTAAGGTAGTTTGGATGCACGTGTAGAGCTCATACTCAGTACAGGTGGAGGCTAGCAAAAGACTGGGAGCGACAAATCACGAGAGCATAAGAGCCATAATCATGCATAGCGACATAAGCATCATTAATTAAAACATAAGCAGTATCACAAGTTCAAAAACTAAGTGGTCATAGAGTCTATTCGTGACTGGTTTGTAGTCATAAACATGGTGTGAGCATGCGCCAAGTCAACCAAATAAAACATTAGAAAGAGAATACCATATATTGATGCTTTACTATGACAAGAACAACTCATGAATCTTTCAAGACATATTAAACACTCTCATCTATTTAAGGATATACATGCTACTCAATAACCACAAGGCCTTAAAACTAAAATAACATTTAGCATGGCATGAAAAAGTTCTAGCCACAGTCTATACAAGCTTCTACTAGCACTGTTATAAATTCTACTTCAAGCAGCAGTTTTCTTTCTCCCAACAAACACCATACAAAACATGCTTTAACAAAAGTACTCTTTATGCTACATCAAGAAAACATGAGAGTACTCACATAATAATACTTCAACTAATAACTCTAATAAGAGATGCATGCAAAACAGGAGCAAAATAAATGCAGCAACTGGACAGAGATTAAGAATACAACAAATTGTCATGAAAAAACGGAGCGTGTCACTCTCCAATAAAAGAATGCTGGGGTCCAACCAAGCTTATTGAAAAATTAAAAACAAACTTAAATCAAAAACAAAAACAAACTGAAAACAAAAATAAAAAACGCTCCAAGTAAAGCACATAATATGCGACCGAATAAAAATATAATTTCACTAGAAGTGACGTGATAATTTGTTGATGAAGAAGGGGATGCCTTGGGCATCCCCAAGCTTAGACGCTTGAGTCTTTTTGGAATTTTCTTGGATGTACCACCGGGTCATCCCCAAGCTCAGGCTTTTCACTCTTCTTGGTCACATCATATCATTCTCTTCTCTTGCCCCTTGAAAACTTCCTTCACACCAAACTTCTCATAATCTTCATTAGCAACGTTAGTGCAATTGAAATAATAAATTCACATGGTTCATTTTCAACACAAGCCTAAGACTCATTAACACATTAGCTACTGTCACAAATTCTTTTAAAACTCTTTTTCTCAAAAGAACACCAAAAGAAAGAGATTAAGATGCAAATGCAATAAATGGCAGAAATCTGTCAAAACAGAACAGCAGGTCAAGATCGATTTTTACAAAAATATTCTGTTGCTCAAATAAAAAAGTGGTCAACTAAGAAACGTTGTGTATATAACTCGGGATTAAGCACAAAAAAATCAGGTCATTTTGAATTTTCTGTGATTTTTTACGAAATTAACAGTGGACAACAGAAACCTGTTTCCTATGCAGAAATCCGAAATATAGCCTCAATTTTCCACTAGAGCCTTTACTTGGCTCAACAAAAACACAAAATAAAAGATACAGCGGGGTTGCTAAAGAAATATACAACACCCAGGTGCAAAGAACACCAAATAAAACGAAACAAAATGGGTTGAAAATAGCAAATAAAACGGGTTGTCTCCCAGTAGCACTTTTCTTTAACGCCTTTCAGCTAGGCATAAAAGGGCAACTCAAGTATTTTCAAGTGAAGAAACATCAACATCATATCTTGCTCTAATAATACAGTCAAAAGTTAACTTCATCTTCTTTCTAGGAAAGTGTTCCAAACCTTTCTTTAGGGGGAATTGGTATTTAATACTCCGCTCTTTCATATCAATAATAGCACCAACAGTTCTAAAAAAGGTCTTCCCAAAACAATAGGACAAGAAGCATTGCATTCAATGTTCATAACAACAAAATAAACAGGGAAAAGGTTATTGTTAATCATAATAAGAACATCATCAATTCTACTAAGAGGTTTCTTCTTAGCATTATCAGCAAGATGAACATCCAAATAACAGTGTTCCAACGGTGGTAGATCAAGCATATTATAAAGCTTTTGAGGCATAACAGAGATACTAGGACCAAGATCACACAAGGAATTGCAATCAAAATCATTTACTTTTATATTAATGATAGGCTCCCAACCATCATCTAATTTTCTAGGGATAGATGTTTCAAGTTTCAACTTTTCTTCCCTAACTTTCATGAGAGCATTGGTAATATGTTTAGTAAAGGCCATATTCATGGAACTAGCATTGGGAATTCTTGCAAGCTTTTGTAGAAACATAATAACTTCAGAGATATTGCAATCATCAAAATCAATATTATTATCATCAAAAGTAATGGGACCATTATCTCCCATATCTCTAAAAATTTCAGCATTTTTATCAGGAGCAATTTCAGCAGTTTGGGGAAATTTAGCTCGTTTCACCAAAGGAGTGGAGACTTTGTTAACACCAACTACTTTACCATTGATAGTAGGAGGTTTACTAGCACTGGGAGCTTCAGTTTTACTAGTGGTTGTGATAGTGCAAACTCTAGCAATATTATTCTTTCTAGCCAATTCATCTTCTCTTTCCCACCTAGCACGTAATTCAGCCATCAACCTGACATTATTATCTATTAGAACTTGAATGGCATTCAAAGTTTTACTTTGTTTAACATCTTGTGGCAAAACCTTTAGTTTTAGAAAATCAACATCAATAGCAAGGCTATCTACTTTATTGCTATTAAAAGCAGTTTGTGTGCTAATAAATTCTCTAAGCATGTTTTCAAGATCAGAGGTAGAGCTTTTATTGCTATTGTAGGAGTTTCCATAAGAATTACCATAACCATTATTAGGAGGATAAGGCTTATAATTGTATCCACCAAAATTATTTCTATAAGCATTGTTGTTAAAATTATTATTTCTAATAAAGTTTACATCAACATGCTCTTCTTGAGCAACCAAAGAGGCTAAAGGAACATTATTAGGATCAAGTTGAGCTTTACCATTAACAAGCATAGACATAATAGCATCAAGTCTTTCACTCAAAGAGGAGGTTTCCTCAACAGAATTTACCTGCTTACCTTGTGGAGCTCTCTCAGTGTGCCACTCTGAATAATTGATCATCATATCATCAAGAAGCTTTGTTGCATGGCCCAAAGTGATGGACATAAAGATACCTCCAGCAGCTGAATCCAATAGGTTCCTTGAGGAGAAATTCAGTCCTGCATAAAAAGTTTGTATAATCATCCAAGTAGTCACTCCATGAGTGGGACAATTCTTCACCATAGTTTTCATTCTTTCCCAAGCTTTAGCAACATGTTCATTATCAAATTATTTAAAATTCATTATGTCACTTCTCAGGGATATAATCTTAGGAGGAGGATAATATTTTCCAATGAAAGCATCTTTACACTTAGTCCATGAATCAATACTATTTCTAGGCAAAGATAGCAACCATTCTTTAGCTCTTCCTCTCAAAGAGAAAGTAAATAATTTCAGTTTAATAATATCTCCATCCACATCTTTATATTTTTGCATCTCACATAGTTCAACAAAATTATTAAGGTGGGCAGCAGCATCATCAGTAGTAATACCAGAAAATTGTTCTTTCATCACAAGATTTAATAATGCAAGTTTAATCTCATAGAAAGCAGCTGTAGGAGCAGGTGGAGCAATAGGTGTACAAATAAAATCATTGTTGTTTGTGCTAGTGAAGTCACACAACTTCGTATTCTCAGAGGAACTCATTTTAGCAGAATAAAAGCAAGCAGATAAATAAGAGCTATGAAGTGAACTAATTTTTTGTGTTTTTAATATAGAAAAGAAAAACAAGACAATAAACAAAATAAAGAGGTTGAGAGTGAGAGACTCCCCTTGCTATGGATGGCGTGTTGGAAACCCCAATAGGAAGGTGTGATGAGCAAGCGGCAAGAATTTCCCTCAGTTAAGAACCAAGGTTATCAATCCAGTAGGAGGAAGAGGATCTCAGGAAGGTTGATGCCACTGACGGTGGTGCTGGCGCTTCACGGGTGTCAGCAACAACGTGGAACCTGCACACAACACAACCAAAATACTTTGTCCCAACGGTACAGTGAGGTTGTCAATCTCGCCGGTCTTGATGAAAACAAAGATTAGACGTATAGTGTGGAAAATGTTGTATGCTTGCGGTAAGTAAAGAAAGCATTAAATAGTTGTGGTTTGTTTAACAGTGTGGAAAATGGACCGGGGTTCATAGGTTCACTAGTGGTGTCTCTCCATAAAAGATAGCATGCAGGGTGAACAAATTACAGCTGGGCAATTGAGAAATAGAGGTTGCACAGTAGTGTACATATATGACATGAAGACTACTATGATATTTAGTGAGGGCGTTACAACAATATACATAGACCGAAATCCATCTACATCTATGAATAATAATCAACCCTCAGGTTATCATCGGAACCCCTTTAGGTATTAAGTTGCAAGCAACAGATAACTGCATTAAACAAAGTGTGTAATGTAAGCAATGATTATGCACGCGGGCACTCTCACCGCTGTTGTCTCCCTAATGGCAATAACACATCCTCCCCCTTCACGTTTCTGTCACTCGAGCAAGTCGGTGAGGAGGCATGAACCCACTATCGAGCATAAATACTCCCTCTTGGAGTCACTAGCAACAACTTGGCCAAAGCAGCCACTAGCAACAAAAATCATGCAAGATCACAAATAGCATATGCTAATAAAGACTATAATCAACTTGGCATAAGTTCAATATTTATCGGATCCCAGCAAGCACAACATATAAAAATACATAAGATCAATCTCGATCATGATAGGCAGCTCACGAGATCTAAACATGGAGGCATATGAGGAGAAGACAACCATCTAGCTACAACTACGAACCCGTAGTCTCAGGATGAACTACTCACGCAACACTCCGGAGGCAGGCATGGTGATGTAGAAGCCTCCGGTGATGATCTCCTCTCCGGCAGGGTGCCGGAAACAGCTTCAGAACCTCCTGATCTAGGGTTGACGGTGACGACGGCTGCGGAACTTTTCGGGGATTTTTGATCAGGTGCCTAGGGTTTTCCTTCCGGGGGATTAAATAGGCGAAAGGGCAAAGGTGGTGGAGCTCCAGGGGCCCACACCCATAGCTGGCGCGGCCAGGGGGCGCGCCACCCTATGGTATGGCCCCCTGGTGCCCGTCTTCGACTCTTCTTCGGTGTTCTGGATGCTTCCGGGGAAAATAGGCACTTCGGGCTTTGTGGGGTTCAATTTCGAGAATGTTTCGAGAACAACTTTTCTGAAACCAAAAACAGCAGAAAACAGGGAACTAGTACTTGGCATCTTGTTAATAGGTTAGACCCGGAAAACGTATAAAAATGTTATAATTAAGGGAGAAAACAAGTAGCAATGGGCATAATATGATCATGGAGCATCAGAAATTATAGATACGTTGGAGACGTATCATATGCAAGATCATAAATAACATAAATATGATAGATTGATAATCACTTGACATAGCATTCAATATTCATCGGATCCCAGCAAACACAACATGTAGCATTACAAACAGATGGTCTTGATGAGGCATAAAGAGGAGAAGACAACCATCTAGCTACTGCTATGGACCTGTAGTCCAAGGATGAACTACTCACGCATCACTCCGGAGGCAGACATGGTGATTAAGAGCCCTCCGGTGATGATTGCCCCTCCCGGCAGGGTGCCGGGGAGAGCTTCAGAACCCTCCCGAACTAGGGTTGACGATGACGGCGGCTACGGAACTTTTTGGGGATGGAGGCTCGGGTATTTAGGGTTAACCCAAGAAGGAGCTTAAATAGGCGAAAGGGCAACATCGATGGGCAGCCAGGGGGCACATCACCTGGTGGCGCAGCCACGGGCGCCACCCTATGGTGTGGTGTCCCCTACGTGACATGTTTCTAACACTCTGGGATTATGTTTCGTCCAATTCCGAGAATATTTTCAGAACAACTTTTCTGAAACTAAAAACAGCAGAAAACAGGAACTGGCTCTGTCGCATCTTGTTAATAGGTTAGTCTCAGGAAATCCATAAAAATGACATCGAGTGTATAGAAAAGATGTAGCATATGGCATCAAAATAAATGGAACATCAAAAATTACAGATACGTTTGAGACATATCAAACATCCCCAAGTTTAGTTCTACTCGTCCTCGAGTAGGTAAAACGATAAAAACAAAATAATTTGTGAGATGACATGCTACCAACATAAACTTGATCATCATAATTGTAAAAGCAATTGTAAGCTGAGATCATAGTACTCTAAACATTAACATGATAGATATAATTATGAAAATGAAACTTAACAATCATGTTGCATCATGAAAAGTAATGCTACATTGACGAAGGCATTGATCCTGGACCCTGCGGGTAAGGACACCCCATCTCAGGCCCAAGGTTAAGGCCCAAGAAGAGGAGCCCTTGGAGTATTCTAGAAGGCCTACGTGAAGCCCACCCGCACTAACTTGCGGGTTAAGTTTGGAAACTTGTAACCGACCTAGGGTTAGAATTCGAGTCCTCTCCGGGTAAGGTTTGAGACCTGGCCACCTATATAAGGCCAGGAGAACCACCGGTAGAGGGCCAAGCAACACCTCACCATCAAAACCTTGAACTCGAGTCCTTACTCTCGATTCGAGTACCACCATTGTAACTGATATTTTCATCAATACAGATCGACAAGAGGCAGGAGTAAGGGTTTTACCTCTACGAGGGCCCCGAACCTGGGTAAATCTCGCCCCCTGTCTAGCCGACGATTCCACCAGCGCTCATGGGTTCTCCTAATCGAAACCCGATAGGATCACCTAAGGGATTTGTAGAGTCAGAGATTCGACAATTGGCGCCGACCGTGGGGACGACAGGCGCTGGATCACCGGCATCTTCGGCTTCATCGACAACCCACTCCCGTTGGAAACCATCGACTACGGCTCCGAACAATCCTATACGGATCGGATCTGTCGTGGTCACACCTCACTCGCCGGAATCGCGCCCGGTATTCGAGGATCTGGAGAAAAGCGTCACCTTGACGTTCGGGAGCCTAAAATTCGTGACCAACAGGGACGGGATCCTCCACTTCTCGGATGAATCTGAAACTGAATCTGGAGCTGTCGACTCGTGCCGTCATCTGGAGAAAAGCAGCGAGTCCATCCGCTTCAACGCCAACGACTATCATACCCTCTCGACAGAGGAACCATCAAGAATTCAAAGAAACTTCCGACCTACGCCTAGGACGCACGAGCCCCGACTGGCTCAAGTCTGCATGGCAGGATCGGAACAAGCCTTGGAAACGGAACATAGCGCGACAGAGCGCAACATAATCGGCGTCTCACGAGAATCTTGGAACCGAGCAAAGGAGGCTATGCGAACGAGCAAACCACCCGCAGCCGGGGCTTCACACGAAGACATGGTTGCCTACCACTATCACCTAGTGAGAGCAGCCACGACCATCAAAGACGCTCGTATAGATCTGGCCCGCCGAAGAAGAGCGGCGGATGAGTCAAGCCAAAGGCGAGCCGGGCTGTCCATAACACCTTCGGTCGGGACCCGACCCGCGAGGAAGGGGCACGCATCTACATCCAGGAACAATGAGTCCCTAGCCGGAACCAGCAGATCGATCACTCCTTCTCTCATGCGAGTCGATGACGACGGCAATGTCTACCCGCAAACTCCTGTTGCCGCGATTCTAGCCGCAGCAACTTACATGCAGATGAACCAACCGACGGAAAGTGACCCTCGGGCGGAGCAGTATAAACAAGTACGCAAGGGACTAGGGCTGGCAGCCGCAAGGCTCGCCGCCTATGATCGAAAGAAAGCCGTAGAGCAGCTGGAGAAGGAACAGGAGAAGGAGAAAGAGAAGGATAGGGAAGCATCCCGCAAACGTAGGAGCTCTTCACCAAGAAGGGATAGGTCGCCGCGTCGTGGCCGAGGAAAAGAAGCACGGCGCCGTGATGACAGTCGAAGCAGCAGCGAAGGCAGTCCGAGAGACAAAAGCTCGCGGCATCATAGCAGCCGCTCGCGAAAGCGAAGCAAGGAACCAAGGAAGGATGCCGACCGCGACCGGCCAGAATACGACGCGCGATCAGATCTCGCTACAAAAAGGGTGGACAAGGCAAGGGCTTCGCGATATCGCGAACGCTCTTCGTCCGGCTCCTCGGATGACGAAACCTGCGGCGCTCTCTGCTTTGCCCGCAGTATCCGCGAGGCGCCTCTGCCCAAAAGATTCAAGCTTAGCACGGAAGTGACGAAGTATGACGGCTCACTCGAGCCCTCTCAATGGCTAAGCGATTACCTCATGGCAGTAAAATGCCAACGTGGGAACAAAAACACGGCTATGCAATACCTCAATTTGCATCTCACCGGCGCGGCCCGCAGTTGGCTGGAAAGAAGACCAAAATCTTGCTACGCATCGTGGGATGACTTGCACCGCGATTTTTGCAAAAATTTCCAGTCGACTTACAAGAGGCCAGCCACCATTGAAGAACTGCGAGCGTGCAAGCAGAAAAGTGGCGAATCCACCCGCGAGTACATCCAGCGATGGACTACGCTCAGGAATACCGCAGGAACTATCTCGGAAGAAGTAGCGATTGAAGCCTTCGCAAAAGGCGCCCGAAGAACGACTTTCAGAGAAGAACTGGGCAGAGCCGCACCCAACACTATTGGGGAGCTGATGAACATAGCCGAAAAATGGGCTAACGGAGAAGATGCGGTGAGCAATAAGAGAGCCTCATCACCTGCGCATGATGAAGACCGTCATGGCCGAAGGAAGAGGAGGAAGTATTACGATCACGAGGACAGAGAGGAGTTGGTAGCGGCGTAATTCACGCGAAGCCGCGACTCCGGTCGCCGTGGGAATCGCGAGTGGAGACCAAAGGCTGAAGAAAAATCACCCGAGGAAGACCTCGATGGATACTGCTTGTTACATCTATTTACAGATAAGCGCACGGGCAAAACTAAGGCAACGCACCTTCTTAAGGATTGCCGAAAGTTCATTGATATCTCAGAAGCACTCACCAGAAAAAGATCTGCAAACACCCAAAATTACCCACCGCTTCCAGGAGGAGGCCACCAAGGATTCCAGCCGCCACAACCCCCACCTCCACCAGCAAATCCAAACATGGCATTAGCTGCGCTACCTGCACCACCAGCACAAAACTCCGGGGCCAACGCGTACCCGAATCCAGCGGGGCAACTCGCGATGATCCAGAAGGTATGTCCATCCTGCAGAGCTCAAAAGACTAACACGAGGCAATTGTGTATGGCTGTGCAGACACCGCCAACAAAAACAGAGTACTTGAAGATGGCAGACCAGCCGATAACATTCTCGATGAAGGACCACCCGCCACGAGTCTATCGACCAGGACACGCCGCCCTTGTCATCCAAGCACAAATTGGCAACTATAACTTGGCCCGCGTATTCATGGATGGTGGCAGTGGCATCAACATTATCTACGCGGATACACTCCGTCGGATGAACAGGAACTTGGACGGCCTCCAGGAATCAGAAACATCCTTCCACGGGATAGTTCCAGGAAAGGCAATCCGCCCACTCAGAACAATCAACCTAGAAGTTATGCTGGGCACTAAGAGCAACTACAAAAGAGAATTCCTCAACTTCGAAGTCGTCGATTGGCCTTCACAGTACCACGCCATTCTTGGTCGAATAGCGTTCGCCAGATTCATGGCAGTACCGCATTACGCTTACCTGAAGCTCAAATTACCTCGAGAATATGGCGTAATCACCATCGACGGAGACTTTCAGAAATCCAACAAGTGCGACAATGAATTCAATGAGATCGCAAAATCTTTCGGGATGCAAGAAGAACTTCAAGAGCTGGCAAAAACCAAGGATCACTCCGTGATGGCCCTCACGAAGAAAAACGCGCCTGAGCTGGAATTCAGCGCTAACAGTGACACCCGAAAGCATCAAGTGCACCCGACAGATTCTGCGAAGACAGCGATGGTCTCCACCACCCTTCCGCAAGCATAGGAAAGCGCGCTCGTCGAACTCCTCCGTGAGTACTGGGAAATTTTTGCCTGGCAGCCATCAGATATGCCAGGAATACCCAGGGAGTTTGCCGAGCACTCACTCGAAGTCTTTCCAGATGCCAAACCCATCAAACAAACTACTCGACGATTTTCAGAACCCAAGCAGAAGGCGCTTGGAGAAGAAGTAAACAGATTGCTAGCAGCAAAATTCATCAGGGAAATCAAGATATCCACTTGGTTAGCAAACCCGGTGCTGGTCCCAAAAATAACACGGACATCCTTCGGGTATGCATCGACTACACGTCGTTAAACAAGCACTGTCCCAAGGATAACTTCCCCCTCCCGCGAATCGACCAGATCGTGGACTCTACGGCAGGCTGTCAACGCCTCTCTTTCATGGACGCCTATTCGGGATATAATCAGATCCGGATGAAACGGGAGGACGAAGAAAAGACAGCATTCATCACACCACACGGTGTATACTGCTACACGACAATGCCCTTCGGGCTAAAGAACGCAGGCGCAACATACCAGCGCTGCATGCAAAAATGCCTCGCCAAGCTCATTGGCAAGAACGTGCAAGTGTACGTTGACGACATAGTCATCAAGACTCGAGTTGAGAGCACTCTCCTCGAGGTTATTAGAGAAACATTCGATGCCCTCAACGCATACAGGATCAAGCTCAATCCGACAAAATGTGTCTTCGGCGTTCCAGCAGGGAAACTTCTCGGGTACCTGGTATCCGCCAGAGGCATCGAAGCTAACCCAGAGAAAATACAAGCAATCTTGACAATGAAGGAGCCAACCAATCTACGCGGAGTCCAACAGCTCGCAGGGCGACTAGCCGCCCTGAGCAGGTTCATCGCACGATTGGGAGAGCAAGCGTTACCCTTCTACAAGTTGCTGAAGAAGACGGACAAATTCGAGTGGACACCAGAAGCTAAGCAAGCATTCGCGGACTTAAAGCGATCGTTGCAAAGCAGGCGAGTCCTTGCAACACCGCAAGAAAGGGAGCCACTCTACTTGTACCTAGCCGCCACAAACAAGGTCATCAGCACAGCAATCGTAGTCGAACGACCTGAGGAGGGAAAAGCATACGGAGTTCAGCGACCAATCTATTACATCAGCGAAGTGCTCTCGCCATGCAAGCAACGATATCCTCATTACCAGAAGCTCGCATATGGAGTTGTTCTTACAGCCCGAAAGCTCAAGCACTACTTCCAGGAACACGCCATCACATTGGTTAATGATGCGTCACTCGGGACAATCATGAACAACCCCATGGCATCCGGAAGAATAGCCAAATGGAGCATCGAGTTGGGCGCTTGGGACATCACTTATGCAGGACGCAACACAGTCAAATCCCAGGTACTCGTGGAATTCCTAAGCGAGTGGACAGAGCTACAAACGCGAGGACCGCCTGAGTACACGAGCAACTGGATAATGTATTTTGACGGGTCCAAACGAAACGAAGGAGCAGGAGCTGGAATTGTCCTCATATCGCCTAGGGGGGACAAGCTGCAATACGTCCTACGGTTAGACTTTCCACCCGATGATCCGGCATCAAACAATGACGCAGAATATGAAGCGCTGTTGCATGGGATGAAGATGGCAGTTGCCTGTGGAGCCACCCGACTAATGATCTACGGCGATTCCAATCTCATCGTACAGCAAACAATGAAGGAATGTGACGCAGTTGCCGAAAACATGGTCGCATATCGCGACATGTACAACCTACTCGAAGGAAACTTCAAGGGATGCGAGCTGAAGCACATTGCGAGATCCAGTAATGAAGAAGCAAATAAATTGGCAAACATGGGTTCTACAAACACACCCATACCGCCAGGAATATATTTCGAGAGGATGACCAAGCGCTCCGTCAAAGTCAAAAAAGCTTCAGGAACACCCAAAACACAAGAAACAGAGGTCAGCCCGCAGGCCGCCATCATCGAGCTTATTCATAACATTTCACGACAGGTTTTTCTGGTCGAGCCAATCTGGACACAGAAATACCTCGACTACCTGACCACCAAACAGCTCCCGGCAGATCCTCGTGAGGCTCGACAGATAGTCAGACGCAGCAAATCCTTTCGGGTAATCAACGGAGAATTATACAAGCAAAGCATCTCAGGTATACTTCACCGCTGTATCGCACCCGAGGATGGCAGAGAGTTACTTCAGGACATCCACCAAGGAGACTGCGGGCATCACGCTAGCTGGAAAGCAATCGTGGGAAAAGCCTTCCGAGCGGGATTCTATTGGCTCACAGCAGCCACCGACGCAAAGGAGCTAGTCGAACGATGTGATGCTTGCCAGCGATTCGCGCCAAGACCACATGCACCTGCTACGGAACTGCACATGATACCCATCGCCTGACCCTTTGCGCAATGGGGGCTAGACATGGTAGGACCATTACGCAAGTCCACACCAGGTGGATATACACACTTGCTGGTCGCAGTCGACAAATTTACCAAATGGATCGAGGCCATGCCAGTAACTTCAGCTAGTGCCCAATGCGCAGTCAAGTTCCTCGACTCCATCATATGCAGATTCGGGGTACCACATGACATCATTACAGACAATGGCACAAACTTCACAGCAAAAGAAACACAACAGTTCTGCGAGGAAAAGGGCATCAACTTCAAGTTTGCTTCAGTTGCCTACCCGCAAACGAACGGGCAAGTCGAAAGATCCAACGGCCTAGTTTCAGCTGGAATCAAGAAACGTCTACTCGATCGTCTACATCCAGCAGCCGGACATTGGGCCGAAGAGTTACCCTCCGTGCTATGGAGCCTCCGCACGACTCCAAACCGATCCACAAACTACACGCCATTTTTCATGGTATACGGGGCAGAGGCAGTCCTTCCCGAGGATGTTCGGTTCAGTGCCCCACGAGTTGTGGCTTACAGCGAAGAAACCTCAAACAGGGCACTCGCGGAAGATATGGATACACTCGATGAGATGCGCGATATAGCGCTCGCAAGATCCGCAGTATATCAACAATCACTGTGAAACTATCATAGTCGCCGTATACGCCACAGAGCATTCGCGGTTGGAGATCTAGTGCTACGACTCAAGCAGAAGGAAGGACACAAGCTCGATCCACCATGGGAAGGACCCTTCATCATACACGAAGTCATCCCAGGTGGAGCCTACAGGCTGAAGAATCCATCGACTGGAGGAATCTATTCCAACCCTTGGAATATCGCACACCTCCGCAAATTTTATCCTTAGATTTACATGTTCTCACAACAAATAAGGCTATACTAGCCACTCCTGTAGCCCGAATACATGACTTCTCAGTCATAGCAATAAAATACATGGTTTCTCAACCATATTTACTCGAAGATTATTCATTCTTACATGCTAAATAGTTACAGGTACACACCCCATAAACACACGGGGGCTACACCTACAACTAAGCATCACAAGAAAATTTATACACACAAAGTTACACACCTTACAACAGTTTTTACAAACTATACAGCACCACAGAATATCCACGTTCAACAATCAATCATGGCGATAAGCATTCTCAGTCGCCAACACTCTATTTACTTCCTCAGAGGTCAGTCGAATGATCTTCTCCGCTGCAGGACGAACAACATCGTAATGCGGAGAAATATCATCGATTGGACCATCTGGGAGCCTAGCTACGGAGTTAAAATTTACTTCAGGATGCCATATTCGGACAAAGGAGAGAGCCACCACCACGCCGCAAGTCATTTTATTGCGCACGCACTCGCGAATTTCTCCCTCTTGCCCGAAGAGCCCGAGGAGATAGCTCCAGTCTTCAGGACCCCTTTCAAGCAGGTAGAATGCAGCGTTCATCGCGATCAAGACCTCGTGAAAAGAACTCACGAGAACTTTTACCTGGGAGACACGGAACTTCAAAGTAGCCAACACAAAACCTCGGCTGCGATCAGACCAAAAAATTATTCGCATGAGGCCTTGAGCTGCCAGCTTCTTGAAGAATGTGGTTTTCTACCCACTGTTTTTTCTCCCTATCATCCAGTTTAACAACTGAAGAACAAATATGCGTGATCAGATAAGGAAACAAGACAAAGAAGACCTGGGGGGCTGTATTACTTACACAACAGTTCCCTAGCAAGGGAAGCCAACTCGTCCATCACAAACTGTTCGCGTTCAGTCGCCAGTTTCTGCTTGGACTTCGCCACATCGGCTACCCCACGCAACACTTTCAGCCTGCGCTCACCATCGGCTACACGATCACGGAGACCCGCCAAAGTCCCAACAGCGGCAACAAGTGGATCAGCTCGGGCAGCAGGTCCACTTGAGGGTTCTGCGACCACCTCGGCTACCTGAAGATCAAAAAGAAGATTAAAGGAATAAGGTGCCCTACTCGAGATACATTCACCACCTATTCAACAGGTGCTCGGGGGCTACTCCCATCGGGAGAAGACAAACAATTGCAAGAAGCATTTTCAGAAGAACACCTCGATTAAAGACAATGAAAATACGGGAATACATCCCAAGGTTCATTATAATCGAGCTGGTAAAGCAAAACAAATACAAGCCTAAGAAGCTACAGTGGTTCTCCCACTCGCGGCAGTCGTCCCTCCCTTAAGTTGAGCAAACAACTCAGACAGCTTCCGAGCAAGGATGGCGGCTGGCTCGCCAAAACGAGAGAGCCGTACCTTTTTGCCCGTGGAGGGGTCGACTGGGAGATCCGAATAAGCCTCCTCCAAGCCGCTAACTCCATGCGCCAGCGCGAACTGGATGGCCGTCTTCGCCCCAGACTCCGACTGAGCAACCGCGTAGGCATCTAGGAGGTTGTTCTCCGAGAAGATCTTCAGCAGGTCACCTAGCGCGGATGGAGAGGAAGCATTGACGAGAAGGCGACCATGCAGCTGCGTCAACACTTGAGTGGCGTTGCCAACCAAGGAGCAAATTCCTTCGGCATGCCTCCTAAGCTGGGCGAGGGAATCTGTCAGCGCGTCCACCCGCTGGATCCCTGGGAGCTCTAGAGGAACACCAAGAAGACCTACAAAGAAGAAGATCGTCAAAAATCAAGACAGCAGAAAATAAATTATAAACCCAAAATAACTCACCCGCAAGGCGCCCGGCAAGGGGACGGATAAAATCGACAAGATCAGCATCCGCCTTGGTGCTGGCCGTCTCCAGCTTCTTCAAGGCCTCTTGGGTAGAAGCAAGTTTCCCTTCGAGGTCAGCCGAAGACATGCGGGAGGATTCCAGATCTTGGCGAACAGCCGCCAGCTCAGCCTCCAGAGCTATTGCCCGAGTAGAAGCATCGTCCTTCTCGGTCTTCGAAAAATCAAGTTGAGCTGCACGACAATATCTATTAGAATCGAAGAACTAATGGGAAAGGTGCAAACAGAAAAAGAAAGGGGGCTGAGCTTACTTCGAAGAAGCTCGTTTTCAGAAGTGAGTCGACTGCGCTCCGCTCGAAGGAACGAACAGTCAGATTCGGCGAGGACAACACGGCGCCCAATCGCCGCAAGGGAGTCAATGAGCGATTGCAAGAAATTCAGAGATAGAAAAATTAGAACAGAAGAATTGGAGCCTGTACCCGATTACAATCAGTCGACTACAGCCTCGGCGGCTACTCCCATCGGGAGCACTGTCGTGCACCCGATAAATAAATTAAAAGACAAGTAAAAGATTTTACCTGGCCCTTGGCACGGGAGAGGGGGTCTGCGGAGCTACCCGACACCTCCTTTGAAGCTGAAGCCCCGGCAGCTAAACTAGGAGTTTCATGTTCCATAGTCGCTTCCTTGGGGGCTACGCTGGGCGAATTCTGGACGGTGCCTACAGTGGGAGCCTCATCCGCAGCTCCTGCCTTACTCCTCCTTTCGGGAGGAAGAGAAGAGGCGTACCTGCGAGGACTAATGGTTTGCAGTCTGCAACAAAAGACAAAGCGTCAATACAGATGCGAAGGAAAAACGTTCGACTAAGAACGAGGAGAAAAACTTACTCGTCGTCTTCATCCTCATCCAGCATATCCGCATTCCAGGCGGTCTGGATAACTAGGAATGAGGAGGAAGGGGCGCGCGTTTGCAGAGGAGTAGCGTCGATGGGGGCTCCTTCCCGGGCGACTCTTCCAAGGACTTGTCCTTAGAAGTGTCCTCATCGCCTTCTACCCGACGACGTTTATAACGATCGCCACCCGAGTCTCCTGCGTCATCCGAAGAATCCTGGTCGGAGCTCGAAGAAGCGTCGGCAACACTGGTGTCGGCTGGGCCTTCCAGGTTACTCGTCAACAACTCTGAGGCCTCCGCCCCAGATACAGGAGGATAGCAGGTGGCCATGGACAAACTCTATGGAAAACAGAAGAAAGCAAGGAAAAATTCATTCGATTGAAACTCAGAACAAACAAGAAGACAAAAGAAGAGGCGAAGGATAAATTCACCTCCACTGGCGGAGGCTTCGACGCGTCAAAGGCTGCAACTGTGCAGTCGGGAAATTTCTCTCCCACCTTCAGGCTAGTGATAGCCGCGATTTTCTTCTCGAACTCGACGTTCGAGGGCTCCTCGCGACTCACTCGGCTAGGGTCCTCAGAGCCTTGGTACTCCCACACTGTGGAAGGCCTAAGTTGCAGAGGTTGGATTCTGCGCCTGAGGAAGACGGCCGCCAGATGCAGTCCATTTAATACAACCCCAGCACTCTGGTCGCGAAGGGTGGCCACCCTGGCGAGTAGCGGCGTGACGACCTCAGTTTCTTCAGTCGACAGCTTGTGCGCCCAGGACCTCCTCTTCTTCAGAACAGCGAACGGGTGGAATTCATGAGTTCCACCCGAGCTGTTGTCGATGACGTAGAATCATTTTTTCCTCCACCCCTGGGCGGAGTCGATGAAGTGCATGTTGAAGTAGCTGGACTCTAATCGAGCTTGGATCCCGAAGCCACCCGTGCGTAGCGGCTCGCCAGGTTCGGAGTCCACCTGCGATTTCTCGCGGAAGATCCGAACCTTGAAGAGATCCCTCCAGAGCCCCCAATGTGGGCGAATGCCTAGGAAGCATTCGCAGAACACGATGAAGCACGATATGTGCTGCACCGCGTTCGGGGGAAGATCGTGAAGCTGTATGCCATAGACATACAGCAACCCGAGAAGAAATGGATGGAGGGGGAAAGAGAGGCCGCGCGACACATGGTCCGCAAAGACCACGCGTTTGTTCGCTTGCGGATTGGGTACCTCCTCCTTCTTGCCGAGGCGCACCCGCTTCTTGGACTCCGCTGGCAGCAGTCCTTCCCGCTTCATCTCCTTGACGCTTTTTGCAGTGGTGTTGGGCGACCTCCAGTCGCCCGAGCGCGGCACAGGGTGCACTGAGGCTTCCCCGGATGCGGAAACAGCAGCGCCGCGTTTCTTTCCACCGGCCATGGCTGACAGCACGAGCTTGAGGAGAGGAAGAAGATGGGCACGAAGAAGAAGATGGATTGGAGACGAAGGCTGGGAAAGTTTTACCGCAGCGCAAACACCCGTACTTATACACGGAGCGAATCAATCCTGGCCACTCGATGCACCACGTGTCGCTCATCGCTACCACCACGTGTGAAGATGAAACGAAGGGGCGGTGAACGCTGTTTCCTGCCACGATCTCAACAGAAGATCATGCGCATTTACTGCGCGGTTTGCGTGAAAACCGGGAACGACGTCTCGTTTCCCGGTCAAAAAGCTGACCAGGTGGGCCAGCCCTATCTGCTCGCACTCCGTCACGTCCCATCGGGAGGAGAAAAGTGCGCCATGACGTCATAGCGCGCATCATCAAGACAAAAAAGTTTCGAATGGAAAGTTCAAACACGAAAATAACTTCGTATGAACAAAATTCCTTCGAATAGAAACAATTCTTTCATAAGCAAAGAAACAAAATCTCTTTAAACAAGAGAAAGATACCCTACACACGAAAACTCTTTCGTATGGGTGCAGCATCCCAAACATGAAAACTCTTTCATATGGGCGCAAAAATTCCTAACACGAAAATTCTTTCGTATGGATCTACTAACTCAAACAATTATTCGAGTAGGTGGAACCTACCCTTTTTCACACATGATATTCACACATCATAAAAACCTGGATTTTTCAGCCGACTAGGCACATCCGGATGGCATATTCTTCGAATATGAAGGTAAGACCCGAAAGATCTCTCTTGAGGGCCTGGAATCGCACTCAAAAGCTGCGTCCTCCGGTATGATTCTGTGTCAACAACACGAAGAAAAATCCTAGCGGACGCGCCGGGTACCCCCATAGGTTAAGTTCGACTCGATAAGACCACAACGGCCCAGTCGCAACAATCACCTTACCGGGTTCGAGTCGGAGGTCTCGAATCTGTGTAGGCCAGAAATGTTTTTGCCCTAGTCGCAATTAATTGGCCATGATCTCTCGGGAGAGCCAAGCTGCTGCGCCGCATCCTTCTGCGACAAAAAGTCATAAAAGCAGGCACTTGCTTTGCTCGATACTCGAGTATGAAAGCTTATAATACAGGGTACACGCCCTCTAAACAGGAAAACAACCAAGCTGGTTAACCGCAGGAAAGAAAGGCCAAGATTCGACCGTCTACTCGACTGGAAAAAACCCACTCGAGCAAACGCTCGGGGGCTACTGACGAAGGCATGGATCTAGGACCCTGCAGGTAAGGACACCCCATCTCAGGCCCAAGGTTAAGGCCCAAGAAGAGGAGCCCTTGGAGTATTCTAGAAGGCCTACGTGAAGCCCACCCGCACTAACTTGCGGGTTAAGTTTGGAAACTTGTAACCGACCTAGGGTTAGATTCGAGTCCTCTCCGGGTAAGGTTTGAGACCTGGCCACCTATATAAGGCTAGGAGAACCACCGGTAGAGGGCCAAGCAACACCTCACCATCAAAACCTTGAACTCGAGTCCTTACTCTCGATTCGAGTACCACCATTGTAACCGATCTTTTCATCAATACAGATCGACAAGAGGCAGGAGTAAGGGTTTTACCTCTACGAGGGCCCCGAACCTGGGTAAATCTCGCCCCCTGTCTAGCCGACGATTCCACCAGCGCTCATGGGTTCTCCTAATCGAAACCCGATAGGATCACCTAAGGGATTTGTAGAGTCAGAGATTCGACACAAATATAAGATCATGAATAATAATGCACTTGAAAGTTATACATTTGTTTCGAGTATAAAGAAAACATAGGAAAGTAGTATTTCGCTTGTCCTTAAAAGTGAAGCAAAACATAAATGTCAGGACACCTTCAAAGTTCAAGTGGATGACTAGAAACAAATAATTTGAGAGCAAGTAATAACATATCATGAATCAATAAAAAATAATCATTAGGACTGATGCACATTATACTCAGAATGACAAATATGCTCTCTTAATTGTGCATAAAGGGACGACACTCGAGGAAATGGCTTTCTCTTTCCGCTGATAGCCCATAAGCATATGCACAGACCGTGGACCCATAAGCATATTTGTTGCTTGAGCTTGGGCATGCGCCATTTTTCAGCAGAATCGGTCCCATGGCCTATCGGATCGAGCGGTGTTTTTGGAAGACATTTGTATCATGTGTTATTGTGTGATAGTGTATCAGTGTAGCATCTCACTATTAGAGAAATGCTTATAGCAGCACTACTTACCACAGGCGGCCAGACAAGTAAATGTGCCTGGGCTACTTAGCGCAGGCGAACAGGTACAATATGCGCCTGGGGTAAGTGTGTTACCCCAGGCGAACCAATTTCAGATGCGCCTGGGGTAAAGTGTGTCAGGGCACCCACCACCACCCCCTGGCACTATGCCTGTACCGCAGGCGAATCTGATATTGGTTCGCCTGGGGTAGCACACTTACCCCAGGCGAATAGCAACAAAAGCGCCTGTGGTAAAATGTGGCCTGGGGTAGCAACCCCTAGCGCAGGCGCATGTGCTTCCTTATTCGCCTGGTGTAAACTATGACCTCAATAAGTGCGGCCAGCCACCCACCACCACCCCTATCCACCCCACTCACTCACTCACTACTCCAAACTCGACCCATTAGTACTCCTAGCTCAATCCCCCACACCCCTCCACCATTTTTAGCTAATTTAACCAATCATGTTTGTTATATTTTAGTTAGTACGCTACCCCACTTTCCCTCTTCCAAATCTCTCCACTAGATATACTAACCGGACACTAGATCTCACCACAAATGCACCACTAGCTACTTCAAGATCTATCACTCTCTTATATGTCGTCTCTCCGGTGATCTTCGACGTCGTCATCGCGTCTATATATTTTGCATTGTGTGTCATCTTAATAGGTGCGTGAGATTGGTTGGTGGATGAGAACTCGATCTCCTTTTCATTTTATTGTGTTGCCATGAGGATGAGTTTCCAATGTTTTGCCGAAATGTTGATTCATTTCCTTTTCGGCAAATTTCTGGCGCTCCGCGTTACACCTTTTATAGCAAGATCATGCCGAAATTTTCCGTGAAAACCGGATCTAGTTAATGAAACCTCTCTTGCCTTTTGTAGCAATGGTCATGGCGATGAGGACAAGCGTGGTGCATAGACACGTGCAACGCGCGACGGCCGAGATGCATCGAAACAACCGCACCGAGATAGAGTGTCCGTGTCGAAAATGCAAGCTAGGGTCCTTGTTCAAACCAGATTCTGGTAATGTGGAGAAGCACCTGCTCAGGTATAGTTTCATGGAGGGCCACACTAAGTGGATGGATGATGATGAAGACGATGATCACGTCGAGACCAATTGGGCGGCGACATGTGAAGATGATCAGGAGGAGTCTGAACATGGAAATGGAGAGGACGAAGAGACTACCGACGGAGACGACTATAATGAAGAAGAAGGGAGTCATGGTGATCAACAACATGAAGACGAGGACATGAACACTCCGCTAACTTCAGTCGTGCGGGACCCTCATATTCAAGAGCTTCTTCTCAAGAACACGTCGACCGACGCCAGACATAAATCTAAGATCACGCAACTAGAGATAGACTCTGCAACTCCGTTGTATGACGCAAGTCGCGGGGCGGAGGAGTCACGCTTGAGAGTAGCTCTGGATCTTCTAGAGATGAAGGCAAACCACGGATGGACCGACACAAGCATGGACGATCTTCTGCGATACCTGAAGACGCATTTACCTGAAGGTAACACATGTGCTAGTAGTCTACATGAGGCCAAGAAAATCGTGTGCCCCCTCGATTTACCGCACACAAAATACCACGCTTGCGTCCGTGACTGCATAATTTATCGTAATGAGCACGCGGACCAGATCAAATGTCCGGTGTGCGGTGCTGATCGTTACAAGAGGGGGACGAAGAAAGCTCCTAGGAAAGTTGTGTGGTACTTTCCAATCATTCCCCGTCTGCAGCGGTACTTTGTGGACCCCATGGAAGCAAAGCTCATGCGCTGGCACGAGGACAGAAAGAAGGCGGTGCTGAGTGATCCAGAACGTGTTGAAAAACCAGTGCTAACACACCCTTCGGATGCACGTCAGTGGAAAGCATTAGACGCATTCGATGAAGAATTCGGGAACGATCCAAAGTCCTGGACCGTTTGCCTCCCGCCGTCCCATGGAGGAAGGTGCATGAGATAGGTCAGCCGATGCTGCCGCCAGAGGTTGTCGTTGTCATGGGTGGTGACATGAGGAGCATCCACGACGGAATTTTGTTCAGAGAGAATGAACTTCTACGTGAGAAAGATCCCTCCTACCCGCTATACGTGGTCAAGGTGCCCCGATCCGTGGGCTTTGTGGATACAAATCCCGCATAGGTGTTCTTCGTCAGATACGAAGACATATTCAGGGTCTTCCACTTGGGAAAGCTCGACCGAAGCATTGTCCGCCTGGTATCACTCAGCATGGCGCACGATATGGTCATGGAGAATACCCCGCACATCGCGATTATGGACCCGTACTACATGGTTGAGGACTACTTGCGGTCACCTGCGGACCGGGTTGTTATCACGAACTATATAACGGGTTTTTTGATAGATAACAAGGATAAGAACGCCATTCTCATGCCATACTTTTCCAAGTAAGTATTCCTCTCCGCTTCCCGTCGTTACATTCTTTCTAGAATCTCCTTAGTATTCCGATTGATGATATTGATGGCTTCTTCGAAATGTTCTGCGCAGAAACGGAGGATGCACACTCATCGTCATGGAATCGCATTGGTCGGTATGCACTTATCTTGATGCGGGTAGGTAGGTGCAGAAGGACTACAACGACATAAGAGCTATTCTTAATAGTGCCCTCAACGGCTTCGCCGCCGATTTAGGCAAGCCCCTAAAAAAGGGGAAAATTGTCCGAGGCGCCTACGTGTGCAACCACATAACAAACTTCCCCTGTCTCAACCAATCGGAGCAAGAATCTGGGTTGGAAGCTTGGTATGCCATCTTTCAGATGAGGGAGTACTTAAAGGATTCCCAAGAGGTATTGTTACTAAGTCATCTCCGAGACCTGACCACAAATATGGCCAACACCCCCGATGAATAGGTGCAGGCTGAGTTCCATCGCATCCAGCCGAGGATCTGCACGATACTCGCGTCGGATGTCATCACTCGGGGTGGCTTGTTCTTCCACGGCCACGCACCACCGAGCAACCGTGACATAGAAGCACACCTACGAGAGCAACGTGACACCCGGACATTCAACACGCTAGAAGGCGTTCGTCCGTTCCCGTCGAGACCATAGGATTGACAAAATGTTAGTATACACTTACATCATATAACTTTTAGTCCTTTATTTGTCGTGTTTTATTCGTAAACCTTGATGCTTCTATTTCTTTGATAGTTATTTGCAGTCTATTATCACTTTCCATGCTAAACTCGTATTTTTTTCCTATGCACAGATGACATGGTATCTTGCGTATATCGGTAGGGTTCCCGGAGTCTACGACGACTGAGAACAATGCCGGAGACAGGTGCACGGTTTCAGCGGCAACAGCTACAAGGGGTACAAGACCATGGTGGAGGCGGAAGGTCGATACGCCACTTACCTAGCGAGAGAGAAGACGGAGAAGACGAGGGCCCGGATGACCACCTTCGCCATCGCCGTGCTGATACTCCTTGTACTCCTTGTGTTGATGCTACTTGTTGTTTTGCTTGTCTAGCTAAACTATCGATTTGTTGAACTATCTTTGTTCGAGACTATGTAAAATAAACTTGTGTATTATGTGTTGATGATCGAGGTTATATTATTTGTTGAACTATCTCTGTTCGAGAGTATGAAACTTATTTCTGTCATTTTCCTGTTATTATGTTAATTCTGTCATTTTGATACTTATTTATGTCATTTTCCTGTTATTCTGTTATTTTTGTTTCTTTTATTTTTTGACACAGCAAAAAACATACCCTAGGCGAATAACATCTAATACCACAGGCGCATGTGTACCCCAGACGCACCAGGCTTGTTCGCCACAGGTAAATCAGTTACCCCAGGTGCACAAGGCTGATTCGCCTGGGGTATGCTGAGTTACCACAGGCGCATTTTGGTATTCGCCTGGGGTAAGTGATTACCACTGGCGATATGGTCCCAGGCGAACTGAAATGCGCCTGTGGTAGGCCTTTTCTGTTCGCCTGTAGTAAGCTTTTCTCTAATAGTGTCTGGTGTATGTGCAATAAAAGTGGTGGTGGAGTGCAGCAAGAGACGGTCACCCGAGCAGCCCCCTTGGAGTTAGGAGAGTGTGCAGGTGTGAAATAGTAGATTTTGTCGGTTTCAGTCGCAGCTAGTTTTGCTCAATGAATAATCGAGTTGTAATGTCCAATGATAAATTTTGAACAAGATGACAGTTTTCTCGGTCCCTTCGTTGCATACATTCAACGGACATGTAGTAATACCCGCAAAAAAAAAGATACGGACATGTATAGTATGTAGCGCATATTCTAACTATAGGCTGACCTCGTTCTAGCCAAACACGAGGTCGCATGGCGTGCCACTCCATGCCTCCACTTGCGCATTTAATTACAAATTTCAAGAATTTGAAATGTTTTCTAGCATTGACCGTTTATCCGATTCAATATCCGTTTTCACCATTGATCTAATCGCGATGATATCTTCGAAACTAGATCCCATGTCGATATGTTTTGACGACTTTTTTTGGAGGATGTAACTTTAGAGAAAATAACTTTGCTGGATGTAAGTTTCTGTGCTAACTGTGATGTAATTTTTTGCTGGATGTAACTTTTCTCTGCTAACTCGGATGTAACTTTTTGCTGGAAAAAAAATCGTCAAAACATATCGACATGTGATCTAGTTTCGAAGATCTCGTCGCGACTAGCCCAACGGTGAAAATGGTTCTTGAATCGGATAAACCGTCTGAACAACAAAACATTTTGAATTTTTGGATTTCGAAATTAAATGCGTGGGATGGAGTGTATAGTACGGCTGTGATGTAACTTTTTGCTGGATGTAACTTTTCTCTGCAAACTCGGATGTAACTTTTTGCTGAAAAAAAAGTTGTCAAACATATCGACATGGGATCTAGTATCGAAGATCTCGTCGCGACTAGCCCAGGCGGTGAAAACGGTTCTTGAATCGGATAAATGGTTTAAACTAAAAAACATTTTGAATTTTCGTATTTCGAAATTAAATGTGTGCGATGGATAGTGTTTTTTTTTTTGAGTTGCGTGTGGGAGATGTCATTTTCGTTTGTGGTATGTCGGACCAACCGCGTGGTAAACCAGATCGAGGCCGACCTCGAATTAGCCGTGTCCAGTATGTAGATTTGCGCCTACACATTGGCCTTTCAGACTGCTAGTGTATTAACATTCTCCTTCGATTGGAGCCCCCTACAGGAAGCACTCGGCCCTGTCCATTTGGGGCCACTCTGGGCCAAAATTACTCCCAGACCGAGAAGCCGAAAATCCCAGGAAGAACAAACCGCGTGCGGAAACTGCTCCGTACCGCCCATGAGGCTCATTTCGTCTCGCTGGCTTTGTTTGGTGCAGCAGCTCCCGGATCCTATCATGGGCCAGGATTCCTGCTCGTCGGTCAAACTTATAGGCTTTCCGTGACACAGACGTAGGTGTGCACAGCATAGTTGTCTCAGAAAACTCCCCTCAAAAAAACAAAAACAAAAAACTGTCTCAGAAAAAAAAACCAAACATAGCATTTTTAATCAACATTTTAAAACACTTTTTAAAGGACCAAATATATATGTGCTACTACCTAGTTGTATTTTTACCTTTTTTTTTTGTTAAACAAGTATGTTGCCTCTGTTAAGTTGTACGACCTCCATTTCATAATATAAGTTGTTTTGTTTAGTTTGCCAAAATCGATTATATTATGAAATGGAGGGAGTACTAGTATATGAACGGTAGAAAAAAATATTCTCCATCTATCTCATTTTTTTTGTAACGTTTCGCTCTATCTCATAAATGGGTGTAAAGTCAAATTAAATACAGTTTGTCCAACTAATTATAGAAAAATATATCAACAAGCATAATACCAAATCTTTACCTAATAATAAAGATAATAAGGTTTCTGCCAAAATTTTCGTCCAACACAAATTTACGGATTTGCCCTCCCACCAAATCACATATTACTGCATTATTTCTACGATGCCGATTCGACCATGGAAATTACGATAATTGCCACCACGTCGACAGCCGACGTGCGCCGCCTCCCCCACGCCCTCCCAACTCCTTCGAGCTCTCCCCATGACGCCTTCGTGCGCCCGCCTCCGCAACGGCCCTACCTCCGGGGGAAGTCCGCCGCGGTGTACCGCCCCCGTGTCGGCAACCCACTTCTAGCCCTAGATCCTGAGGGCGAACTCCCTGCCTAGCCACCCGCTTCATGGGATTTGGCTGCAGGGCAGGGACGCTCGTCGGCGAGATCTACGTCGCCACCGTCCACATGAACGAATTCTTTGGCGGGCAACACCATGGACGCGGTCGGCGTGTACCGAACTGCTCGACCGAGTGACTTCTGTACACTCATGTTGTCGACCTGGTACGGGACCTCCGTGCTCAAATCCTCTTTATCTCAGTCTGCTATCACTGCAACAAACGAACGGAATCGTCAGATAGATAATTAGCATTTGCATCTGGTAATGCTCTGCAGGCTGTTGTAGGCTTCAGTAAGCTCTCTTCTCTGTCCGCAAAAGAACGGTTTGGTACCTGTCCGCCAGTAGTCTTGCTTTTGCTCCACATAAAACAGATCGGATACGTAGATGCATTCTGTAGTTATTGCAAATGAAAGTGAACAAATTAAGTTGACTGAAACTCACTGCGCACAACAATGGTTGATGCTATTGAACGAATTAAGAAGCGGCACAGATATTATGGTCTAATTACATTAAATATATGGCTGAATTTTTTTGACTGATTCATCCAGCGTATTTGTGATGGTAATCTGTTTTGTCATGCAGAAACAATAGTGTTTATCAAGTCAGTATTCTATCAAAATACGACAAGATTGCCTCTATTTATCTTTTGTGCAGCTTCATTAGAGAACGGTTAGCCATACTTCATTAAACTGTAGAAAGACAAGATGTGGTAGACATACATGTAAGGATAAACTAGGGATATTTACCTGTTACTCTATAAAAAAAACTATGAATTTTCTCATGCTTAAACTATAACCTGGGAGAGGAAGTCATGTCATATTATTGTTTGCTGGGCTTAATTGTGTACCATGTGGTATATTGAGCTTAAGCGTGCTCACAGACACGCAGATTGCCGCCGTCCTTTAGCTGCAAGTTTCTTATATATGTTCCTTTTGTAGTCTGAACGGATTCGAATTGACAGACTCAATACTTCATATGTTAACATGAAAAGTATGCAAATGAATTCACGATAGTTTGGTTATAGTAAAAATCTAAACCACCTCTTAAAATGAACTGTTGATAGATAGCCCATTGTGAAATCTAAACCACCTCGATTTTGCATTCTATTTTTATATGTTGGCATAACGACCATTGCTTGAGCATGTCAATGTAATTGATCATGACTAGATTCACTGGTACTCTAGAAGCCTTGCCTACTATTGATATTTGTGGCTTTTTGGTTGTACGTTGGTCAGATTGTTTCGCGGCGCTAATTTCCTGAATTTAGGAGAAACAATCCAATCAACTGCAATAAAAGAACAGGGCAAGTTTGAGGAAAATGTGAATGTTATCAAGAGGCAAAAATCATGCATTCAAAGATAGAGTAGGTTTAGCAACGAGTACATGGTGGCATGCTTTATGAAAAACAATCAGATTAAATCGCAACAGTCTTCTGATGTAATATATCTGATAAGTCTGTGCTAATGTTTGGCCTCTTCGTAAATTATGTGTAGAAGTTAGGAGTACTATTCAAAGAAAAGCAAGGCAGTTTCAAGTTTATGTTCATGGAAATGCAGAAGAGCTTCAAGGAGTGGAGTAGCATTGATCGCAATGGGCTGTTTTTGTCAAGAAAACTATTATCGGTTTTACTTCAATTACTTTTCATTAACACCTTTACCAACAAATATTGCCTCATACTCACCTTCCTTAGATCTTATGATTAGGCGAGAAATCTTCAAAGTGTATTTTCGTGAACTCAGATGGAGAAATCACCCCTATCTAGGAAATACCAGTTCTTAATCTTGGTTTTTGCATCTGTGGCTATCATCAAGTCATGCTTTTGTTATACATATGATTATGAGCATTAACTTTATAGTTCAAATAGTCATTTAATAAGATGTGTGCGTGTAATTTTGTTTTCTTCCATTGCAACGCGCGGGTATTGTGCCCCACTCCACCAAACACTATGCATTATTTAACTCACGACAGCTATCCTTTTATTGTGGCACAACATACTTCAATTGGTCAAATCTATTTTTTTTAACTTGATAGTTTTGTTGACCTTTATTAGACCTGAAGTGAGGCAAGCTGGTCTTTATTTATTTTCCATCTTGCCTACCTTTAATTTGTATGTGTAGGCTGAAGTCTTGCCTACCTTTTAATTTGGTACATGTTTTAAAGAAGCAGGTGTACAAGAAGAAACCACTTCCAGATTGAAAAATATGTGCTTCAGAGATTATGACTAAGCTGCCAGGAATTGACAAGAAGTAGAATTATCGGATCATCTTCTATGTCGCTGAAGTGTGCTTAGCCATGTGTGTAATATTAAAGTGGAAATAGTAAAGTCAAATGAAGGTTGCATGTATTAGGGTGAACGGTTATGAATGTAACAGTTAGATCAGTGAAGTACTATGACGTGCTTTGTGGTTCCGTATTTGAGTACTATACAATTCTTTGTGGTGGAAGAAATCAATCATTGTTGTTATGGATGTTGTATTGTGCGGAGAATGATGGGAAGCGACAACTGTGTTCATAAATAATACAATAAGATGATTGTAGAATTCAGAATTAAAATTCAGAGACAAATTTATATTTTCAGACACAACATTCATTTGGGTTAAACATTCAGAGATAGCTTATAGCTAATATTTTGGTGACATAAAGATTTCATACTTTTGGATATATATGTGAAAATAAACAAGATTATAAAGCAAGCATCGAGGTTTTCTATTACTTTTTTGAGAATTTTATTATAATGCAACATATACAAGGATTTTTTATTAAACCGGAAAATAAGCATAGGGCATATTTGAAACCTAAGGCGGTAGAGTTAGTTTTAGACTCATTGCATTGCACGGGCACTTTTTTACTATATATATAATTATATTAGATCTCCAAATTAACATATGAAAAGTAAAATTTGCCAACTTGGTTGGACTTGATCTAAGGAGAGAAGTCGAACAATTGAACCGTTGGTGTTGTCACCAGGTGGAAGAACATATTTGGCAAAAAATTCAATCAACCAGTCACAACGCGAGGTATATTTACTATGTCTATACGAAAAGCAAGACAAAGGTTTATATTATTTTATTTACAAGTATATTAAGATTTTGAAGAATGTCAAGACAATTAAGGTAAGTTTATACCTTTTCGACTGATTATTTGAATTAGTTCACTAAAAAATTCATACATTGCATATTTATACTTAGTATATGCATAGATTGTTAGGTTCAGACTTATCGAATGAATTTCAGCTAAACCAAATATTAAGTGGGTACATGAGGATGCATAAGAAAATGGAAGGATGAAGATACACTCCACTCTTTGATCTCATTATTCGCCCTCCCCACCATCTCGCCATCGATGTCGATTCAATTTGATGGGAATTCATCGACAAACGCCTAAGTCTAACCATTATTGGTGCGGATTATAATGTGCTTCCACAACGTAATTTTTTTCTCCCGTCGCAACGCACGGGCATGTGTGCTAGTGCATATAATATAAAATATATTTTATGATGATTATAATAATACTGAGATCATATTGTAGATACTAGTAGTTTTTCTATATAGTTGGCCAAAGTTAATAAAGATTGACTTTCACCAAAAAAATAGGCATAATCCCAAAGAAAACACTCGAGATTTAGGGGTACTCCCTAAGTTTGGGATTAGAAGGCCAGGGAACCAAACTGGGTAGTTATCGGTGCACTAATTTAGAAGAGAAAAACACACGTCATTTAATCATTTTTCTTTGTTAAATCGTTGAGATCATGGGCGCCTGTGTAGCACATGCAACGATTTAGCTAAGATTTTTTTTCTTAGTCCTTCATGTGCTACTTAATAATTATATTGTTATTTAAACGAGATATTGTTGTCATTGACATGACATTGCCTATCTGGTCACATTATGAATGAAATGTATAGATTCAAAATTTTCTGTGATATGAAATAAATTGTTGTCCGTGTATACTCCTTATGTTTTTGCTAAGAAATATTGAAAAAAAATCTCAATACAAACTTCAAAAAGAATGTAGATATTTTACTCCCCCTGGCTCAAAATAAGTGTCGCTAAAATGGGTTGGAATGGACATATCTAGCACTTGAATGCATCTAGATAGACATTTTTCTTAGAAAAAAGAAGAACTCTGTTTATGTTGAGGAACATCATGGATAATGGATAAAAGCTCCATTGCAAGAAGTGACTCTTTACATTAGTGATAGGGTTAGGGCGACGAAGACTTTCTTCGTTCCTAAAGTGTTAGTTCTCTTTATATTTAGATATTCTTATGAACCTTATTTTCTTTTAACTACCTTTGAAACTCTCTAACCTACAATTTTCTGATGTACTTCCTGTTTTATTTAGTTTGTTTTTACTCGGCTATATGTGCGAGCTCTGTTCATACACCGAACATGTAGGGTTACGCATATAGAAAAAACAACCGCCTTACACGTAGCAACCAAGATCGATCTACGAAGATGTAGATATTGTTGTAAGTTAATGCAGTCAGTAGAAGATCCTCCCAATTAAGCGTAATTGAGATGATATTGCCGATTCCACGATCTGCCTAGTTGAGAGGATGTTGTAGATTCCTCAATCTAGATCAAATGTATGATCTCTCTACTGATATCCACGCGTCAAGTCCTCAAATCCGCCAGTGTTCCCCTGTCCAGAGTGTCATGCTAGTGATGAGAGAGCAGGCTTATGGCGTATGTGGATGAACATATCAAATATATTCAACCTATAGGCGGACATAAATTCATGTCAACTCATGAGCATAAGGGGTTTGGGAGAGAGACATCAAGTGCACCTTTTGGGAGGGGGGCCACGCTAGGGAGGAGGTGGCCGGCTCCCCTCCTTTCCCTATTCCAACTCATATTGCCACCTTCCGCTTCCTTGCCCGCCAACGGAAGTCGGGGGGGGGGGGGGGGGGAGCCCAAGGGTGATAATAAAACTTTCCATGGTCTGGTAGATCAATGAATTTTGATAACTTGATACTTTGAAATTGTTTTATGATATAAGGTAAACTAATTGTTAAACATTCTAGTTATACAAGTTGGAGCTAATTAATGGAGAAATCTCATTAATCTTGGAGCCATACCAAACTAAAACACATACTTGATGATGTTAATTGTATCTTGAAATCTACCTAGAAATCTACCTAGTTCAAAAGTGGTTTATAGTGGTATGGTTACGCGCTACGGTCTGGGGAACATTAATGTGGTATTTATGTGACCGTCATGGTCCCTCTTGGAGTAGTTTTAATAATGTTCTTAACGTTTAAACTCTAGTTGTTTGAAATAAACTTGTGAGTTATTTTTTACTAATATTGAGCTACGGTTTTTTGAAATTCGACCATTCATATCTACTAGCCTCTTGGTGCATATTTCGCCAGTACATCAAAACCCCGTTGGAGGTCTTTCTCTTGTTCTCCTACACATAAGCCCTTTTAGAAAAAGAATATCTTTATGGATATGATTCCGAGGAAGATATTCCTCAAAACAACCACCTCTCCTACCTATCACAACATTTTCATATATAGCCGTTCCTAAATATATTTCTATGCAACTTTCATCTTATGTTACATGACTTGATGTCATTCTTGATTGTTATATTGCTTTGCGTATTCATATACAACTGATTTGATGATTTATGAGGCTTTGGAATAATTCATTTATTTCATGTTACGCTAGATCATTGCTCATTCTGCTACACTGTGAAATAAATTAAATTTTATATTTTTATATTCAGCTTATCTGATTTATGAGTACGTAAAGTGTGTCAATTATTTTCATATAGAGTTTTATCTGTACCGGCAATGAATAAAAAATAGTCATGCAGGAAAATAGATAACATTAGAAAAGATGCCAAAGGATGCCAGAGAGAGAGAGAGAGAGAGGGTGGGGGCGGGCAGTGCTACTATTCTTCATTGCTCATGTGTGCTTAAGTTTAGCACATATGCTTTATTATAGATATTTCATGTTTTACTTGTATAATTGGTGGAGAATTTTACAATATAAAACTTGGTTTGTATATTCTAATGGTAAGCTTTTCACAAATTCTTTAAGGTCTTCATGAAAAAGATACACTAGTAGGAAACAGGCTATAGCCACCAGGTTACCGCTGGCCAACAACAATACCTGTGTGCCAGTGCTACTACCGCTGGCGAACGCGCCCCACTGTTGGCCAGCGCTAAGTTAGGTACCGCTAGCGAACATGGCACTTCGTTCGCCAGCGGTAACAGTGGGTGTGGGAGCTGCGCGCGGCTGCGGGCGGCAGCAAATACCGCTGGCGAATATGACACTTCGTTCGACAGCGGTAACGTAACTTAGCGCTGGCGAACAGGGAGATCGTTCGTCAGCAGTATGGTTACCGCTGGGCAACATGCAGGTTCGCCAGCGCTAACTATACCGCTGGCCAACCACTATTTTGGTTCGCCAGCGGTAAGTTTTAAAAAATTTCGCTCCACACCCCCCCCCCCCCGGACCGCCTTTTTTAGTTTTCTAAAGCAGAAACAAAAATGATAAAATGTTCAAAAAATAAATTCCTTTAATATGTGGGTAGAGTGTACTGTCTAGTTGATATAGAAAATTTGAAATACTTCAGTTGACCTTTTATGCAAAATTCAATATTAAATCGTAAAACGGCCATAACTTTTGCATACGACGTCGAAAAAACGCGTTCAATATATCAAAAGAAACGTGAGCAAATTCCAAAAGGGAAAAAAATTATATGAGACAGACTAAATTTTCCTACATAATCAATTTAGTTAAATAAATTCAAAATTCAAAAAAATAAAAAATGTTTTTTTTCGAGAAAAGATAATAAGGATGTCATATTTGGATTCTTCGTATTTTTCTGATCAATTTAGACATATCATTTGTCGAATTTGGAATTACGGATTTGTAGATATGGTGCAATAGTTAAGAGGATTGATAGTATTATACTAACAAGAAAGAATGAGGGAGTCATAGGTAGAGTAATGGGATGGAACTAAGAAGTTAAGCGTGCTCGGGCTAGAGTAGTGGGAGGATGGGTGACCGAGCGGGAAGTGGGCTTTCAAAGTTGAAAAAAAAGAAAAAAAAAGGAAAAAAAAATTCTACGGTGTGGTTAGAGGTTCCCCAAATTCAACTGTTTTGGAAATTTGAAAAAAAAATTATGCGAAAAAATTTATTTACGAAATTTCGAACTTACCGCTGGCGAACAAGACTGGTGTTCGCCAGCGGTAACCCCTTACCACTGGCGGTGTACTGCTGGCGAACACTTGTTCGCCAGCGGTAGCACTATTTTGTTCGCCAGCGGTAAGCTTTTTCCTACTAGTGATAGTCGGATGCAGCCACTAGTTCCTTTGTAGAGATTATGACACACTTATAGGTCTAGTGCATCTGTTGAAACGAAACTGGGGAGCGCTCCCTTTTATTCAAAAAAAAACCCCTCTCCTTGCACAACTTTGATTATAAGACTTCACGTTGTCTAATGATCACAATAAGCCATGTGAGCCTCTCTTTCTGTTGACTTTTTAAACCCTATATTATTGTTCTATTTGTGTCATAACATCCATGTGAGGTCTCATCGAGAACGAAAACCCAATTTCCCAGATCCGCCCCGAGACGATCCGCGTCCACCTCCGCATCGCCACCGCCGTCGAGAGCGCACTCCGTGCTAACGAGTAAAGGTGAAGGTGGAGGTCTAGATGGTGGGGAATGGCGGGGAGGGGGTGGAGGAGAGGAGCGGGGAGGGGAGGAGAGAGACGCCATCCAGTTATGCGTTGTTCATCACACCTAGTTACCCATTTGATATCGTTCCATCTAGATATTTCGAGGTTGCGAAACATTTTATCACTATGATATTATTAAAAAAAATACTATCTTATTATTATCTAAGTACACATTTTACTTTCTATAAAATGTTGAAAATATATATTGTTATAGATAACGTCCAGGATGTCTTTTATTTTTTTGGAGAAAGTGGGTCACTCCCTGGTTCCATTTTTATGAAACCAACTTAAACTTTAACGCACACGGAGGACAACATCACACAGCCCCGGACTGGCACCTACTGGTCTAGGAACATCATTTTATAGAAAGTAAAATACTGGTCTGGTCTAACGGGAAAACACTGCATCAATACAGACCACACACAACTAGCTAATACTGGTCTGACGGGAAAACACTGTACGACACACACGCAAAACACAACTCCCGCATTACAGACAGTGCCAAACCACCAGGGGCGGAGACGGGGGGCTAGCAGGGGTCAGACCCCTCTACACTAGTGGAAACAGGGCCTTTTGTCCCGGGTCGTAAGGGTCATTTGTCCCGGTTGCGCAACCGGGATGGGCTAGCCGGGACAAATGGCCCTCCCCATTGGTCCCGGTTGTGCCAGGACCCGGGATGGTAAGGCTGGCCCACATGGCGACTCTGGGCCAGGGACCGCGAGGGAGTTCGTCCCGGTTCGTTTTAGGGACCGGGATGGATGCCTTCTTAAAAAAAGAATAAAGTCCGCCCATTTTCCCTGCCGCGGCAGGTTTTTTTTGTTCGTTTTTTTTTCTCCTGCCTCGCAATCGCCAACCGGCCTCCCCTTCCCCAACCGCTCCAGGCCCACGTCTTTAACTAAGCCCACTGACACATTTTATAGTCAAAAAGGCCCACTGGCCCGCGTCTTTTATTATGGACAGTCAACGGTTCGAAGGGCCCACTGGCCCGCGTCTGTTATTATGGCCAGTCAACAGGGGCCACTGGCCAGCGGCCTGGTGGCTGGTTCGCCTGGTCCCTTAAACTAAGACCGAAGGACGGTCAAAGGGCCGCTGTCCGCCTCGTCTTCCCGCCCCGCCTCGGCTTCCCGCGCCCCACTCCCCACGCGCCACGCCTCGGCTCCCCGCATTCATGGCCGCCTGCAACCGCCGCCACGTTCAGGCCGCCGGTTGGCATGCCAGCCCACCCCGGGTCCTTTTTAAAGGCCCCCCGCCGCCCGTACAACCCACCCACCCCGGACGCGTCGCTGGCAAAGCAACCCTAGCCGCCACCATGTCCCGCTGGTTCTCGAACTCCGGCAAGCGCCCAAGGAACGACGACGGAGGCTCGTCGAGCGGCGCCGGCCGCATCCCACCCCCGCCGGCGGAGGCCTTCGGCTACGGCCCTGGAGGTGTCCGCCTCGGCGGGGCGCCGCGCGTCCCCGCGCCACCTCCGGCGGCCCGCCCGCCGCCCCGCGCCGCGCCCCCGGGCAAGCGGTTCCGCCGGTACGTCCGGGTGGACGAGGCGGAGTGGCACTGGAACAATGCCACTCCGGTGTTCTACAACGACGTGCACCTCCCGGACGGCTGGCACCTGAACCCCCAGCGGATCCCAGTGCCGCCGGCCCCGACCGGCGCGGCGCTGGTCGAGGAGATCGACCGCCGGCGCGAGCTCCTGCCGGCCCCCGTCTGCAGGGAGCGGATGTACGCGCGCGGCTCCCCCTACTGAGCCGCCTGGCTCGAGCAGGAGCACGAGCAGCGCCGCCGCTCCTTCATCCCCGCCCCCCTCGAGACCAACGTGGACGACTACCCCCCGCCAGCGCCCGGCCGGGAGAGGGAGCTATGGCTCCTCGTGGACGAGCCGGAGGACTTCTCCGGGGAGGAGGACCCCGAGCTCCGGGCCGCCATGGAGAAGGCCTGCGAGGCCTCCCGCCGCTCCCTCATCGACGACGAGATCAAGAGGTGGGAGCGTGTCGTGACCGCCGCCGCCGCCGACGCCGCCGCCATGCCGCCGCCACCGCCACCCCCTAACGAGCCTGCCATCCCCTGGTGGCAGGCGATGAACGCCGAGCTGGAGGCGTCCGAGGACATGCCGGAGCCGCAGCCGCTCCCACCAGGCCTGGGGTATGGCATGACCTGGGCCTGGACCGGCGGCGTTTGGGCGCCGGGGTCGCCGGAGCAGGAGGAGGAGCTGCCCCCGCCGCCGCCGCTGCCGCAGGAGGTGCTGCCCCCGCCGCCCCCGATGCCCCCAGCCCAGGCGAGCCCGGCCCAGCCGCCTGCCCACCTGTGGCAGCCACCCGCCTATGTAAGCCTCTCCGACGACGAGGACGACTAGATCGGCGCCGGCCGCCTGTGGCCGCGCCGCCCCCCCCCCTATTCTATATAGACAACGCCCCTAGGTACCCCCCCAAGAAACGGCCGGCCGCCTGTGGCCGCGCCGCCCCTATGTAAGCAAGGCCCCTGGCCTTATTTTAATATAAGTTGTGTTCCCCTAATCTACTGTGTCCCTAGTCCGTCCCCGCCGGCGGAACGCCGGCGGATCTGTCCACTCGTTCCCGCCGCCGGCAGGGCTTCGCCCAGCCATATCCACTCGTACCCGCCCCTGGGGTGTCCGCTCGGCCTGGAGAGAGGGCCGCGCTTTTTATACACTTGGGCCTTTAGTCCCGGCCCGTGCCACCAACCGGGACTAGAGCCCCTTTGGTCCCGGTTGGTACCACGGCCCGGGGCCAAAAACAAATTTCGAATTTCGGTGGCACCCCTGCGCGCCCAAAGTGTTTTAGCGCCAAAATTTGAAAAGTGTTAAGTTTGCACATTAACAACTTTTATATACTTCCAAATTTGACAAAAATTTCAACATGAAAAATGCTAGAATTTGCAAAACTAATTTAAATCCATTTTTCGTTTAACTAAATAATTATTCTAACTATTGAAACTATTAATTATTTTTTCATTTGTATATAATTTGAATATAAATTATGGAAGTTATGGATGTAGCCTCTTTCTTGAGCAGCTGCACAGAAGTGCTTAGAATCCACAAACTCCGGCTCTGTGTCATACAAATCACTGTGAAGGGTGGAATTTCAACAAACTTATTATAATCTTCTGACATGTCTGTCGTGTCCTCGATTCCCACGATGTTTCTTTTCCCTGAGAGAACTATGTGACGCTTCGGCTCATCGTATGATGAAATTGTTCCCTTATTTTTTCTTTTCTTCGGTCTAGAAGACATGTCCTTCACATAGAAGACCTGAGCCACATCATTGGCTAGAACGAATGGTTCGTCATTGTAACCAATACAGTTGAGATCCACTGTTGTCATTCCATAAAGCGGGTCTACCTTTACCCCTTCTCCATTCAGGTTGACCCATTTGCACTTGAACAAAGGGACCTTAAAAGAAGGTCCATAGTCAAGTTCCCATATCTCCTCTATGTAACCATAGTATGTGTCAGTTTTTCCATTCTCGTTTGTTGTATCAAAGCGGACACCACTGTTTTGGTTGGTGCTCTTCTTATCTTGGGAGCTCGTGTAAAATGTATTTCCATTTATCTCGTACCCTTGAAAACTCCCAATAGTCGAAGATGGTGACCCTGCCAACATGTATAGCTGATCTTCAACAGTGGTGTCATTTATAAGACGTGTTTGCAACCAACTTCCGAAAGTCTCCATGTGTTCGCGTTTAATCCATGAGTCATCCTTCCCCGGGTTTGCAGACCGTACAATATTCTTGTGTTCCTCGACATACGTAGCCATGAACAAAGAATTTTGTAGAACTGTGTAGTGTGCTTTGGTCAAAGAATGCTCGTCCCTAGGTATCATTGTTTTCTTTCCCAGCGTTCTTTTTTCCCTCAGTCTCCCCTCATGCCGCGATTCAGGAACACCAATTGTCTTAAGGTCAGGAATAAAGTCAACACAGAACCCAATGACCTCCTCTGTTCCATAGCCCTTCGAGATGCTTCCTTCTGGCCTAGCACGGTTATGAACATATTTCTTCAAGACTCCCATGAACCTCTCAAAGGGGAACATATTGTGTAGAAAGACCGGACCGAGAATATGAATCTCTTCACATAGGTGAACAAGGAGATGAGTCATAATGTTGAAGAAGGATGGTGGGAACACCAACTCAAAACTAACAAGACACTGGACCACATCCCTCTGTAATCTTGTCAGAATTTCTGGATCGATTACCTTCTGAGATATTGCGTTCATGAATGCACATAGCTTCACAATGGGTACTCGAACATTTTCCGGTAGAAGCCCCCTCAATGCAATCGGAAGCAATTGCGTCATAATCACGTGGCAGTCATGAGACTTCAGGTTTTGGAATTTTTTCTCTGCCATGTTTATTATCCCCTTTATATTCGACGAGAAGCCAGACGGAACCTTGATACTGTAAAGGACTTCAAAGAATATTTCCTTCTCTGCTTTAGTAAGAGCGTAGCTGCTTAAGGAATGGCGCCATGTATCTGTGTGCTTGTTGCTTGGGTCTTTCATACGTTGCTGGTCCTCCCGTGCTTCAGGCGTATCTTTTGACTTCCCATACACGCCCAGGAAGCATAGCAGATTGACACATAGATTCTTTGTCACGTGCATCACGTCGATCGAAGACCGGACATCTAAAACTTTCCAATAGGGTAGCTCCCAAAATATAGATTTCTTCTTCCACATGGGTGCCCGCTTATCAGGGCCGTACGGAACTGGTTGGCTGCCAGCAGCCTTACCAAAGATTACTTCTAGGTCCTTGACCATATCGAATATATCATTACCACTACGGAGCTCAGGCTTCTTTCGGTTATCTGCCTCACCTCTGAAATGCTTCCCTCCTTTTTTCCTTAAGGGATGCTTGATCGGAAGAAATCTACGATGCCCCAGGTATACAACCATTTTACATTTATCCAAAAAAACACTGTCATTCTTATCTAAACAGTGTGTGCATGCATTGTATCCCTTGTTTGTATGACCGGAAATGTTACTAAGAGCTGGCCAATCATTGATGGTCACGAAAAGCAACGCCCGTAGGTCAAATGGCTTTTGTTCGTTCTCATCCCACACACGTACACCTGGTTTGCCCCACAGTTCTAAGAGTTCTTCCACTAATGGCCTTAGATACACATCAATGTCGTTGCCAGGTTGCCTCGGGCCTTGGATGAGAACTGGCATCATAATGAACTTGCGCTTCATGCACAACCAAGGAGGAAGGTTGTACATACATAGAGTTACAGGCCAAGTGCTATGACTGGAGCTCTGCTCCCCAAAAGGATTAAAGCCATCTGTACTTAGACCAAACCATAAGTTTCTCGCCTCTCCTGCAAAGTCTGGAAAGTCTCTCTCGATCTTTCTCCACTGTGATCCATCGGCGGGGTGCCTCAACTTTCCATCTTTCTTACGGTTTTCTTTGTGCCATCGCAACAACCTAGCATGCTCTTTGTTTCTAAACAGACGTTTCAGCCGTGGTATTATAGGAGCATACCACATCACCTTAGCAGGAACCCTCTTACGGGGGGCTCGCCGTCAACATCACCAGGATCATCTGCTCTGATCTTATACCGCAGTGCAGTGCATATCGGACATTCATCCAAATTCTCGTATTTCTCACCGCGGAAGAGAATGCAGTCATTAATGCATGCATGTATCTTCTGCACATCTAATCCTAGAGGGCAGAGAGCTTTCTTTGCTTCGTACGTACTCTCAGGCAATTCGTTATCCTTTGGAAGTTTTGGCTTCATTAGTTGAAGTAAAGTCTCAAATGCCTTGTCAGTCACACCGTTTTGTGCCTTCCATTTCAGCAACTCCAGTGTGGTACCGAGCTTTGTGCTACCATCTTCGCAATTTGGGTATAACAATTTTTTGTGATCCTGTAACATGTTGTCCAGTTTCAACCTCTCCAATCTATTTTCACAGTCTTCCCTTGCATCAGCAATAACTCGGCCAAGATCATCATCGGGCTCTTCTGATGCCTGTTCTTGATCACCTTCTTCTTCTGCATTCTCTTCCATTGCAGTATCGTCGTATTCAGGGAACAAAGGATCTTCTTCTTCTTCTTCATCGTCTTCCATCACAACCCCTCTTTCTCCATGCTTGGTCCAGCAATTATAGCTGGGCATGAAACCTCTCCGAAGAAGATGGCCGTGAAGGATTCTTTCGGAAGAATGTTCTCTGACGTTCCGACAATCAACACATGGGCAACACATGAAGCCATTATCTTTGTTCGCCTGAGCTACAGCAAGAAATGCATTCAGGCCTGCCATATACTCGGAGGTGCGTCGGTCACCGTACATCCATCGCTGCCGTGCATCCATCTGCATCATATAATTAAGTTTATCAAAATACATATTAATACAGAGATAACCACAGTACATCGACAAATAATACTTTTTTATGTATCAGTTACAGATGAAAAAGATAATTTGTTAACCTCGGTCGAAGAAACCATTTTCAGTGAGCTTGTGTGCGTCTCGGGAATTTCGTCGAACACCTCGTGTGCATAGTAAAAAAAAAAACAGCAACACCACACTCTCTCACACCTCCAAGCAAAAAAAAAAGATGGAAGGAGGGGGGGGCTGGGGCAGTATATATAGGGGAAGGGGGCATTGGTCCCGGTTCGTGGACTGAACCGGGACAACAGGTCATGCGCGTGCCACGTGGCCTGTGGCTAGGCATTGGTCCCGGTCCGTGGCACGAGCCGGGACCGATATGCCCCCCACGAACCGGGACCAATGCGCCCAGGCGATTCTTGTTGCCCCGGGCGCACGAACCGGGACCAATGCAGCGCATTTGTCCCGGATTTGGTTGCAACCGGGACAGCTGCCCCCCGGCCCCCTGGACGAGAGGGGTTGTTTCCACTAGTGCTAATGGCTCTTCCCCCAACGTTCTATATCACGTAATAACAGTGCACATTATAAGTACACGTCCTAATTAGTGTTTAAGGCTGCACACACCGAAGCCCAATAGAGCAACAAAACAAAACAGCTCATGACCGATACTGTCTAGGCAATCGGCAATTGGTAATTTGATGGCATGTTTTATGCCCGTCCGTCTAACCTTCCTCCCCGGTCGATCTAGTACCAAGATCGCTAGGATACCTGCCGACTCCCAGCTGCTCTGATCGAGAGCCACCATCCATCGACGGCTTTTCTATCCTGGTTTGAAACCACAGATCATTACTACAAGGCTCGTTTTATTTTTCAACCAGCCGTGGTCCACAACCCTGGTCTTCAATCCGCGTCAGGGAGTTCTCCTGGAGTCCTGCACTTAGCTCATCAGTAGACTTCCATTCGTTGTTGTTGACCATATTGGAGTCAGAAGTCAGCACACGCTCGGCTTGCCCGGGATGTCAAGTTCTCTACATGCGGCTGGGCTGGCCTCGGCTGGCATGCATGATACACCGTACCGCATGAGAATACGAGCCATGCGGCTAGCTACGGCGTCCAAGTAGGCACACGTAAGAGCTCTCAGAGGAGATAACGATGCGTGAGGCTTTGGCCTGAAACAGCGGTGAAGGCTTGGTATAAGAAGGCGGCGGCGACGGCCGGAGAGAGTCTCGGGCGATGGTGTTTGTGTCCGTACAGAGCCAAAACTACGCCACTCTGCTTCGCGTTTGCTGACACGCTTGGGCGGCAAACGAGACTGAATCCATACCAACTGCCGTCCGTGAAGCTTTGTCAGAGCGCCGTACGTGTTTGGACGACCTGCACCGTCTACAGGTTGGCGTCTACGGAGTACGTACCCAATTAAGAAGGGGGACTCTTGGCCCATTCATGCATCAAGCGCTATTAAATGTTTTGCTGCTGCAAGCAAGCGCAGCAGTAGGCAACAACTTTTATCCACCAAAATAATGGGCTAATGTTCTACCTACATGGAGTAGAGAGCCATGAAAAGAATGAGGGAAAGCGAATTCTCATGCAATATCTCATCTCTATGCGTGCTCTAGTCAAATCTCTCTATCTAGATTAGCTAGGCATAATCCAATATAGACCATCGGCAAAGATTAACTTCCTAAACATCCTAATGTCTGATCGGCCGCAGCGTTAATTTAGACATGCGCATATACAGTGTCCTTTTTCCTCACGTCCACAACAAGAGCCCATAACGTGTAACCAAAAAGAAATTCTCGCCAAATAAAAAAGAAGGCAAAAAAAAAGTACTCACTCGGTCTCATATTAATTGTGTTAAAATTGGACAAAAGTGGATGTAGCTAGAAGCAACATCTCCGGCCACGGGATATGGTATCTGTAATTCTACCCGCGATGCCACCACCGCATCACGAGCAAAAGGAGAACCGGATGATAATTTTTTTTGTCTTCGATCCGATTGCATAGAGTTAAGTCTTCAAGATCGCTTGGTCTACTTTGTGACATGATGAAAGTTGACGCACCGCACACCCGGGGGGTGTAGATGGGACAAATCAAACTATTATTTCGGCATACAACGCTATGAAAAATTTCAACGTCTTCTAAGACTTTAGGGGTCAGGGGTACGCACCTTGCCAAGCCGCTCGCTTCTCAGATGTTTTCGGGCAACGCCAATCGTCAATAGAATGGTACACCTAATGCCCTGCTGCATAGGCACCAGACTACCCAACAGACAATATTTGGGGGGAAAGTTTCTTGATCAGCATCGTCAAAATATTCACTACAAAGACACTGCCCTAGGAAGCAGACATACGGCCTGAAACTCCTAGATCCCTCAAGGAATCGTTGGCACAGCAGGATAGACTATAGAGTAAGAAGTCTTTCTAACGAGCAAAGTACTTAGTATTGCCCGAAACTCACACCCATTTTAAACACGCCGATGATTGGATGACTACCATGATCACCTTGAAAAAAACAGAAAGGTCGTCCACAACTTGAGAAAAAAAATGACAGGTCGTCCACAACTTGAAAAAAAAAATGACAGGTCGTCCACACTTTGAGAAGAAACCACACAGGTCGTCCATACTTAAAAAAAGATCATTCACATCTCAAATCAAGTCATCTACCTTCCCCCATAACAACATTCTTATGTCCTATGGTAATAATGCTTCAAGAAAGTTATTCTCTTGCATTACTGCTAATCTCTTTTCAGGAGTACGAACAACATCACGACCTGCCATCCAGATCCAGTAGGACGTCAAGACCTGACATCCAGGCCTAGGAGGACGTCAAGACCTGCCACCAAGGTCCAGAACGGCGTCAACAGCTAACATCCAGGTCCAAGACATTCGTAGGACCTCCCGAGACCCGAGCAGTTCATCAATGCCCGAAGACATATCGTCCAGGTCATGAGGTCATCATCAAGGGAAAGATGACGACTAGGGCATGCTTTGTCATGAGTGAACTCTAACTCGGTCCCTGTCTCGGGTTTACTTCACCTGCTTCATAATCTCAAGTTCATCCACACGATTTGAAAACAAAGCACCATGGTCATCCGTGATGGATGGAGACCTGGACTCACGCTTCATAGGGAAACACATCGGGCTCTAGAGCTCCATCAATGAACACCAAGCAAAGTCCTCTACCTAATCAACTAGGCTGGAAATACTACTCAAGGTCCGGCTTATTCAACTAAGTTGGGCCACCAGGCTATGACGACAAGATCAACAACTCACTCTAGGAACTTCATTACCATACAACAATGACTAATCCTAGCGATGCAATCGTCATGTCCCGTCAAAGCAAGGACGCGACTAGGAATATTTTATTATGATCACCACCGAGAATTCATTCGGGCAGATTCAGGTCTACAAAATCAATCAAGAAAGGAACACCACCTCCCCATGGAAACCTACTACCGCTGCAGAAGACACAAACGACTTCATCCGGTCAGATATCAGCAAATGGACAGACAACCTCACCAAGACAAAGCCTGACCATCTAGGAGACCGTCCTCCATAAAAAGACCTTCACATGTCATAAAGGTAACATATTTTGGGTTATCCTCGCCTAAGTAATATTTTCAGGTCGAAGGCATCGCCAACCTTTCATAAGGACTCAATGCCAACTCGTCATGGAACTCATCAAAATCAGCTCGGAGCAGCAGCTTCATCGACAACACAAGCAAGGACAGGTGCGTTATTGTGATTACTGATCGGAGGCTTCTCCATTATATATGGGGCCAAGTTGTATAACTATGGCATACGAGGCTACCCACATCATTCCCACGAAGAGGAACCCGCTATGGGGCTGCACCGACTTACTCAGTGTGTGTCACCTGAATCCTGGATAAATTTTGGTGCCACATAGACTCTATGAAAGGAAGGAGCTCTAGAATAATTGGGAGTAATATGAGGAAACCTCCTAGAAACCTTCTATATATAAAAAAAAGATCCAGGGCTCACATGAAGGACATCTAATCCAAGATTTGCAGAAGACCTAGTTACAATACTTCTACAAAACCGATCTGGGGTACATACGCCCAGGTCGTCCCTCGTCGACTCGTCTACATCATTCTATAAATATCGTCGAGCACCTAAACATTGTAATATCTTATAACTCTCGTATATGATACAAGAAGGCGGGAGTATGGATTTAACATATCATCAGGGATCCTAACCTGGGTATAACGGTGTCCGCCTACTCGTTGTTTATCACTGAGGATCCTAGCCAGTTGCCCCGAGCCTTCACCAAACACATAAAATCTCTTCCGATCGTCGGCTGTGAGATTGTCATGGGATCGTAAAAACCATCCTTGAACAATGGGTTTGCTGATGTTGACGTTTACAGGAATGTACTCTGAGTTCTTGATCAGCGAGATAACTCCTTGCCAAACTTCTTGAAGTTCGCCAGATACTGCTCATCGTTTGCTTCATCCCTCTTTCGCTTCAGCTCCTCAAATTCCTTGTTTCATTGTTTCTTCCACGCCATCAAACCTTGGTGGTGATCTTCTGACATATCCTCGAGAGTTGGCTTGATGATGTCGTCGGTGTTAATGCCATTGGTGTCCTATTTAGAATTGGTCATTGCTGACAATTTTTGGATCGAATCTTCCCCCATGGGAGTCCCCAAAATGTGTGTTGTGCTAAAAACACGTCCTTGAAGACATGACACATACACTAGCCAAGAACAGTGCGATTTTAGAGACAAAAATGGCTCCTGGCCGAGTGTAGTCCCGACCCAAAGCAAACAATGACTCCCACTAGCTTGTAGCGAGACATCATAACAGAACCAATCATGCCGTCAAGCGGGTGAATCTCGCAGAGGCCCAAAGATACACCCCTACAGACAAAGAAAAACGTACTAAAAAACACAAATCCAACAAAATAGAGACGAGTGACAAAAGAGACAGAAAGGAGAACATGCAAGACCAAACGTACAAACCTCCCCACAAAAAATATATGTGAGGCAATAACAGCTCCCGACCAAGAGCAAGTGCGATTCAAACTAGAGAACAACTCCCGGCAGCGAGCAAACACAGCTCCTGACAAAAAAAAAATCACCCCTTTCACACAGGTTGCCCTTGCATAATCTCACATATACACCGCCACAAATAAAAAAGGTAGTAAAGAACACAAATCCAGCATGAATGTGATGAACAAAACAAAACAACATGTACATGACATGGAGAAATAACCCGTCACAGAAAAAAGATCGTAAGAAACTAGCAAACCAGCAGACATCCTCCGATAGAAAACAACATAAAAGCCCATACCTACAAACCACGAAATAACCAAGTAGCACAAACACCACCAACAACAAAATTAGAAGATGCATCCACAAAAGAAAAACAAGCTACCTTGAAAAGAACAACCAAAAGAGAAGGACACAAGCACACTAAAAACAAAAAACATTGGGTCAACCTAGACCACCATACTCCCCAACAAAAACCAAAGAGAACATCCGGGTAGAACAAATACGAAGAATAAAAACCAACGACAAAATGGAGCACAAATAATGGAGCGAAAATCCGGGCAGAACAAACACTGATAAAGAAGAAGAAGAGCCCCGGACATAGAAAACGGATGTATGCAGCCGATGCAAAACACGCGTATATATAGGAGCAAAAAACGGAGCCAACACAAACACGTGTAGACGTCCATCTACCGAATGAAACACGGGTCCACATACGAATGTTGCGGTAGCCATGGAACAGTAACATGTCAACATACGGCCAACAGGTGGCAAACCATCGCATGGACACAATAAGTGTCAAGCAACACAACGGGTGGCCAACACGCGGAGCCATGCTGACTAACCGGTGGCACGCCAGTCGCCACCGCACCGGGCCAGCCGGCTCGGAGCCGACCCGATCACAAGACACATGGCCAACGAACTCAGACCTGTAGTAATTGCGCTCCGCGTGCGCAGGGACACGCGTCAGCTGCACAAGAATCACACGTTGGCTAAAAAAATCGGAGAAAATCAGAACCCACAAGTCTTAGTATATAGGGTTATGTTTGGTTGTTTTGAGGCCCCCGGCACCACAGCCGCTCCCACGTCCGCGTGGCAGCCGCGTTGAGAATCTCATAAAAGGTGATGCCATATTCGAGATGGCCACGACACCGGGGACACTTCGCACTCGTGTGGTTCCGTCTTCTCTCCCGGACGTGGCTAGGTAGCGAGAAGACATACATCGTGCTCATGGTTGCTATTTTTCTGTAGAGCACAAGTGTGGTTCTATCTTCTCTCCACTTTGCATGAGCGCCAAAACTAATCTGGATGTAGACAATGTTGTCTTCTACGAACAGATGAAATCTTAAATAGAAACATGTTGTATTCAGCCTATGTAAAAAAAAAAAGGACAAAATCTGAATTCGAAAGTAGTGAACAATGCAAAATTCAAGTCGCATGTTGCTATTTTTGTGTAACCCGGAATACAAATTATTTGGGGTTGAGATTTTGCAGGTTCGTAGAATGCACCGATGTATTTTTTTCTAAGGCTTGATAGTTTATTTTTAGTATTATTAATAAAGAAAAAGGTTATGTTACATCATTTTAATGCATAAACCGGGGAATCAACCTCCATTTCGTAAAACAAACATGACGATATATTTCGATATAAAGAAGACGACGTAACAAGAATAAACACCGGAGAAATGTCAATTAACATTTAACCAAAAAAAGTTAGACAAAAAATAAAGAATGTGGCACAAATCTCGGCGCTTACATGACTGAAAAGATAAGAAAAAAAATAAACAAAATATCGGCGCATGTCCCTGAGTCCCTCTCCTTCGAACCACCGAAGCGGCTATCAAAGGGAAAGAAGACATATTAGCACTTCACCCGAGGTTGACGCAGCTCCATCGCTGATTTATAGCTTTATAGACCTCCAATGTAGTTTGTCCGATGCAAAACATTGTTGTTGAAAGAACTATGCAGGGACAACTGGACACACCATCGAACTTCAGATCTACACCCCCACACGATGAGATCGGAAGAGAAAACCAGAACTAACAGCCTCAAACCACGGACTCGGCACAAGATGCACCATCTTACTTGAGGACAAGTTCCTCCTGCTGCACCGCAACAACTAAGATAAAGGAGTAGGGGTATAATGGATGGAGTCGCCCGCCAAGGACAACATCCATGAAACAAAAACAGTTACCAGTATACTACTTTAAAAAATTGATTGGTTTTTTCTTTCGTCCCTGCTGCTCTATTGTATATATGTACATGCCTTGACAACGTACGGGCGATTCGAAATGGAAATGACAAGCCAAAGAAGCACGATGCTGAAGCCGTTCTACTCCACGCCACACCCTCTCGCCGGCGAGATGGTCCCACTGACGATCTTCGACCGCGCCACCTTCGACATGTTCGTTCCCATCATTCTCGCGTACACCGCGCCCGCTCCGTCCAACGAGGCGCTTAAGGAGGGCCTTCGCCGGGCCGTCGCGCTGTACCCTCACCTGGCAGGACGCCTCGCCGTCGACGACCGGGGCAGGCGTTGCCTCCACATCAACGACGAGGGCGTACTTGTCGTGGAGGCCGCCGTCCCCGTCGATATGTCGAACGTTTTCGCCAACGGCAGCTTCATCACCAACACCGAGGACCTGTACCCTGCGCGGCCGCTACCGGAGGTAATTCTAATTAATTTCCTATCATCGCTACTGGATGCATGCAGTTCAGTTACTTGATATTACAGGAGCACGTCGGCGTAGCCCTGCTGCAGATCAAACTTAATCGGTACAGGTGCGGAGGCCTGGCGATCGGCGTTGCCTGTCACCACCAGGCCGCCGACGGCATGTCCATGAGCACCTTCTTCACCACATGGGCGACCACGGTTCGCCAGGGCAGGGACTTCACTGCCCCGCCCCCTTTCCTCGACCGCGGGATCACCGCCGTGCCACGGAGCGTGTCCATGCCGGTGTTCGACCACCGGTCCACCGAGTTCAAGGGTGAAGATCCCACTGCCCCACTGCACAAGTTCAAGAACATCATGGTGCGCTTCAACTCCGAGTTCGTCACCGAGCTCAAGGCCCGCGTAGGCGCCCGCTGCACCACGTTCCAGTGCCTGCTCGCTCACCTGTGGATGAGGACCACGGCAGCGCGCGGCCTCGCGCCCGAGGAGTTCACGCAGGTGAGGGTGGCCGTGAACTGCAGGGGCAGGGCCGACCCACCCATACCCATTGACTTCTTCGGCAACATGGTGCTCTGGGCGTTTCCGAGGCTTCAGGTCCGGGACGTCCTGGGCTGGAGCTACGGCGGCGTGGTCGGCTCCATCCGCGACGCCGTTGCACGCATCGACGGCGAGTACATCCGGTCGTTCGTGGACTTCGGGGCCGTGGTTGACGCGCACGGGGAGGAGCTCACGGCCACAGCCGGCATGATGTGCTGCCCGAACATGGAGGTGGACAGCTGGCTGGGGTTCAGCTTCCACCAACTTGACTTCGGCGGAGGGCCGCCCGCCGCGTTCCAGCCGCCCGACTTGCCGGTCGAGGGGCTGATGATCTTCATGCCCTCGTGCGTCGCCAAAGGAGGCGTCGACGTCTACATGACCCTTGCGGACGACCACGTCATGGCATTCCAGCAGACCTGTTACTCATTAGATTGATTAAAACCAGTACTCATGTTCACGGACACACCGACCAGTTATTTCTACTTTATTGTGTCCTCTGTTCACATGAAGAATAAAATGTCTTGTTACTTCAACAAATAAATTTGGAACCCTCAGTTTCAGTCCAACAGATTGACTCGAATGCAATGCAAATAGTATGATTATTTTATTATAAGTTTTTCTTGACACTGTGCTTATCATTCCAATGCACTCCATTGGGCACTCTCTAGCAAAAAAAGCTCTTTGTTGAGTGTCTGGCAGAATCAATGTTACAAATATCGGCCTATTGCAAATAGCGACTCTCTAAAACAATATAGTGGAGTTAAACCGGAGCTAAATGGTTTAGTACCGGAAAATTGTAATTTGAATCATTTAGCGACAACATGTTCAAATAGATATAGTGAAGTTATAGAGGGAATATAGCCTACGATTTAAAAACACCGACCATAACAGACATGGTAAAAAAATGTACTTGTAAAACTTGCGGAAAACACTTGACAAAAATTTACAATTGGCAAATAACAAATAAACACTCGCAAACAAACGCATTCGGATAAAATGCATATCCTAGCGAATCAAGGGTGACAAAGAAGAGATGGTGTGTTAGCTTCGCCCACTTGCGAGGTCCCACCTTTGCCGAGTGTAAAGGTCTTGCCAAATACTAAATAAATTATAATTATTTTGTCATATGCATGCCGTTGTTCATGATAACGATACAAAACTTTGCATGTATGTTCATCTAGGGATGCCATATAACATATTGAAAAGGAGTTTCCATTTTTTTTTGTTAACAACATTGTACTGGTGTATGTTGCAGAATTTTAAAAAAAATTCCTACGTAACCGCTAAGATCACTATGCAGATAACGATGCATGTTCATACATGCATTGATCATGATCACGATTCACCGGACATCGGATTCGATGTATTCGTAGAAGAATTCTAAACAATCGTAGATTCTCAGAGCTAGCCCTAGTTGCAAGGAAATCGCTAAGCTTCACTCGTCAAGGATCACACGAGTAATCCCTCTTATCGTGTGCACCGTATGCTCGTGTCAACCCGCCAGCGCTCTGCCATATAGGACTCGGCACCGATGAAGAGATACAACGTTCTGGCGTTGCTAAGTGGTAGCACTAATCAACTATGATTAGAGCTATATGATTCTGAAAGTTTCTCAACACATGAGAGAGAATAGCAATTAGAGGAAGGTCTAATTAATAGGCAGAGGACACTTCAAAAATCCAATTAGAGCGATTAGAAGTGTTCTAATTAGAAGTTCTAAATTAGCCTTCTAATTCTACTAGAGAGAGGTTGGAGAGTCAATTGATATGCTTTGCAATGAGCCTTGGGGTCCTTTTTATAGTTGAGGGAGGGGGAACCTGGCTTGGGGAGAAGGAGTCCTACTCCTGATAGGTGAAGGGCTTGGCCGGACCAAGGAGGTGCTCACACCCTCTCCCCTAGTGGTAGTCAGATTTGACACCTTAGGGAGTCCAAGTCCCTCTCCTCTCCCCTTTTCCTTTTCCCTTTTGGTTTTCCTTATATCTCTCTCAATAAAAATAAGAAATATTTTGGGCCTACCTGCTAGTCCCCACTAAGTGGTGCGGCCATGGGGGCAATTCCCCCCCCCCCCCCGGCACTTCCCCCGTCCCCCCTTCTCGGTTTTTACCCGATACTCTTCCGGAACCTTATGATTTCGGGACATCTCATGTCCTCCATTTTCTCTCGTATAAATTTTGCCTAACACCAGCATTATTTATCTCTTATTGTAACTTTCCCGACACCTCTCCGAATGACATCGGACTTGTTTATATGGCATCGTAACGGTATCTAACATTCATAAAACAAATATTAAAAACTTTATTCTCTCGATAAAAGGGTGGCACGGCTTAAGCGTGTGACCCGTAAAGGCTCGATAACACACAGACATGTTCAAAAACTTACCGAACAATAACAAACAGCGGGACCGTGGACGCCCATGATGGCTCCTGTGTGTTCATGAAGATCAAGGGAATCTTAAAAGTTACTCGTTGCACTTATTCCCTTAACTTCACGATATTCCTCGAGGTGAGAGTATGTGATCTGATCTGATTAAACACTTTCATCGTAACACATAAAACTTGAACCAATATCATCCTCTTTTCTCATCCATATCCCCAATATTCTTGTGATAAATTACAATGTGTTTGGCCAGATGATTGGTTGACATCGGTGATACTGAGAGGGCCCAGAGCATGTATCTCTCTATCATCTAGAGGAGTTAAGTGATGACGTGAAATCATACACCCGTTAGGACAACCCAAGAGGAAGGTATGATGTAGTCCAGCAGCAAGTTTCCCCCAGTTAAGGAACCGGGGTGATCAATCCAGAAGGAGTTCGAATTCTCTCAGTCGGTTTCTTGTTGTTTGTTACTTAAACCAGCGTGTACCTGCACATAAAACACAAACCCTCTCTCTCTCTTACTCCCAACTTTGCGAGAAGGTTGTCAATCCTCCTGTCTTGCTGCGAACTAGAGAATTAAGCATATTGAATGTATTGAAGATGATTAAAAGTGAATGGAACATCGAGCTAGTGATGATGAAAAGCAAGTAAGCGAGGTTGTATTCAATGAGGGAAAAATATACAGGGGGTCATAGTTTCACTAGTGGTGTCTCTCCAAAAAACAATAAACATGCAGGGTAAACAAATATCATTTGGACAATTGACAAATCATGAATGCATAACAATCCTATTATGAAGAGATATAGTTCACTGGTTCTAATCATGTAGGCATTAGGTCAAACATCTATATACCACCATCCGACATCATCTTTAACTAATAGTCCACCTCAAGAAAGCTATCCAGCCAATCATTTGGGACGGAGGGAGTATTAAGACCACCATCCGACATCATCATGTATTTTGGGACGGAGAGAGTATTAAGTTGCAGCAACAAAGTGATTACTTGTGTGCACAAGACAATTGCATTAATAACAATACATAATGTAAGAAATAGTTCTCATCCGTAAACAAGAATACCGATGTTTTCTCCCTAGTGGCAACAACACATCCTCTCACTTGCATGTTTCTGTCACTCAAGCGCAGGAAACAAGGAGTCATGAACCCACTATCTAGCCTATAAACTCCCTCTTGGAGATGCATACAATAACTTGACCAAATAAATCATACACACTGGAGAGTATTCCAAGACAATATTCAAAAACTCTAAAGATAGAGGTGAAGCTCTCATATAGACATGAACAAAATAATCACAATCTCACTGTTCATCGGATCCTAGCAGATCTAACATGTAGCAATTACATAATGATGATCTTGATCATGTTAGGAAGCTCACAAGATCTAAACATGGTGGCACAAAGTGGAGAGAGCACCATCTAGCTGATTCTATGGACCCATAGTCCAGGAATGAACTACTCCCGAATCACCTGGGAGGCAGACATGGCGATGAATAAGCCTTCAGTGACGATTCCCCTCTCCGGCTGGATGCCGGAACAGGACTCCATAAGCCCTAGATTGCACTTTCGAGGTGACGACGCCTCTATATCTATTTCGTGGAAGATTTCTCCGTCTATGATGTTTTAAGGGGAAAAGGAAACTTACCGTAGCACCCCGCCTTTTAATAAAGGTAGAATACCTGTGTTATGTGCTAGTCTCTAGATCAATGCTAACACCACAATACAAAATGTAAAGTATCATTGCAGAAGTATCAAAATTATTACAACAAGATTCAGAATAGCCAATTATAGCTTTATTACAAAGTGCATAGCCCTGAAGGCTTGCTAGAAATCAGAGTTCAAAACAATAGAAATTTATAAGAAATGAGCCTCCATGTTCAGCATGTGCCCCAGGCAGACATGTTGGGCTAGACTCGAGTCCAACCACTTCTCATTCTTTATTGGAGGAACCTACACGTTGGACTATGCAGCCCCCGAAGAAAGTAAGTACAATTTATTTTATGGTGGATATAAAATGACAAGTCTAATACTACATGAATATTTGGCTTGGTGGAGTTTGGCTATTTTGCGGAAAGCAAATTTTCTTCTAACACTTTATAAAATAGTTTTTATTTTCCCAGATTAGCACCATGGGATAAAGCTCATGTGCACCACAACAAATGTTTCCTTACCCAAATTTTGAGAAAATGACAAATAACCACCACATTTGTGGTCGAGTTGTCAGATAACCACCACTTTTGTGGAAAATGACGAGTAGCACCGCACTTCGGGGCAGGTGTGTGACACAGAGCACTGATTTTTCTCTTTAATCATGTTAACCCGTTTTCTGACCGATTGGTCCCACTTGTCAGGCCTAGGTGGCACAATTAGACTGAACGGTAAGACGGAGTCCTTAAAATAGCCAAAAGGCACAAAAGTCAACGTGCCACGTCACCCTTTTTTTTTCTCCTTTGTCTTCCCGATCCACTTTCTCTCTCCGGCGAGGACCTCGAGCTGGCCGCGGGCGCCAACGGCTCGCTCCGCGTCTCCCACGCCGCCGTCACGCGCCCGGACGCCGTGCTCCGCGTGACGCACCGCCTCAAGAAGCCCGCCCCGCCCGTGCTCCCCGGCGCGCCCCCCGTGCTGCCCGTCTGGGACGCCATGGCGCCCGGCCCCTCCATCGCGCCGGCGCCGGCGCCCGGCCCGGGCAACGGCAAGTCCCACCTCGAGCTCCTCGCTGCCGCCAGATCTTCCATCCACGCCACCGAGGTGACCAGGCCGGCGGCGACATCAGTAGCTCAGGGAGCTCGCCCATCTGAGGGCACTCTGCACCGCCCGACGCGGCCGCGCGCAGCAGAACCGGTGGTTGCCTCCGTTGCTACACACACAGACGAGGGTAGGGCCGCATCCAGCCCGTCCCAGAGCCCGCCCGCACTGCCGCTACAGGTGCCACTTGAAGGAGGCGGCGGCGGTCTCCCGGACTCGCAGAACATCCAACGCCGACGAACACGGGCGCCAGTTGCCGATCGGTCACACCCGCCGCCACCCGGAACACGAGCTGCAGGAGCGCGGACGCGGCGGGACGCCCTCACCGGCCCGGTCTCCCTCGCCTCCTTTGACGGCGGCCGGCGGCGCGCGTCTCCCGCCCCCTCCCACCCTCCGCTCAGGCGCTCTGCATCCGCCCAGCCCCCGCACGCACAGCTCGATCTTGATTTTTTTTTCTTTCTTTTTTGCCACGTACGCCTGACAGTGGGCCCGTTTAGTCAGAAATGTTGTTAAGCTGACTAAACTGAGTGATCAACCAAATTTGGTGCTCTGTGTCACACACCTGCCCCGAAGTGCGGTGCTCCTCGTCATTTTCCACAAAAGTGGTGGTTATCTGACAACTCGACCACAAATGTGGTGGTTATTTGTCATTTTCTCCCCAAATTTTACTTCTTGAAAACGGTTTTGAGATTCTTCTTTCCATTCTTCTCTATCTACACGACTAAAATCTTAGTTTCTAATTCTGCAAAGGTTGTGCATTTCACCTTTTGTCTTCAATTATCCCAAACATCCTATACACACTGAGTTCATTAAGGAATGGAGAGAATTGAGACAAGATCTTTCAAAAGTAAGAATTCAACCCCACCGGCAAGACCCGTTCCACCTATATTCTGCTACATATGCTTGTCAAGCCCGGGATGAACTCTCACAACTTAGTTGATCAAGACATAGCCCATAGGTCAAGAGGCTGGATGGAATTAAAGCTACTAAACTTAGAGGGACTTGGAATCTCTTTGTTCCTTGGTGGACATCCACAAGTGTACTCCTTCGGTGAAAAACACCATAGACATGGCCCTAGGGAGCCACTCAACATAAACCAATCCTTCCACTTCCACCCAGGAGTTTCATTGAAGTTTATACTTAGAATTTTTCCAAAACATCCCATAAGACAAATTTGTAGCATTGCATAGCCTCTACCAAGCTCTAAAGTTATAAGATAACAAGGTAAAAGGGTGGCTACACACTACTAGGATTTAGCATAGCACAATACTTAGAAAAATTCCCTATCATGCATACTACTCTAAACTCTAGTAATTCATAGGAAAGTAATGGGTGATTTGATGGTGTCACTTCCCTTGGCAATAGAATGAACAAGAACAGCAAGAAAAACAACAACAAGAGTATTCTTGCTCCTCTTCACAATCTAGATCAAACAAAGCAATACATAAACATACAATTCACAATAACAACACAAAAATATGTATGCATGATATGTGATGAACATGATGCACAAAAATTACAACCAGCAATAGTTACTAGCAATGTTGTTTTCTGGTGTTAATAGCATGGTCATGATGCATGGAAAAAAGTATTGAACCAAACATCAAATTTAAATATTAATAGAGATCAATTATGGGCTATAAGTGAATTTCAATTGTTACCGTTGCAAAATTGTTTCCTAATAATTTTCCTTTTCTTCCACTAGATAGAGGGTATCACAACAAAACCAAAGAAATTGGATTCACCTAAAAAGGACTTATAAATTAAAAGTTATGTCCAAAACATGTGTGTGCGCGTAACCAAAGTGAACTTTTATTGGCCTAAATGATTCTACACATTATGCTGGTTTCAAGAAGTGCAAAATCATCAAATTTGGAATTACAGAACAAAACATATGAACTTTTGAAGTTGCAAATCAATTCTGTTTTTTAAAGAAAAGGATCGATCCGGGGGGGGGGGGTTTCCATAGCTGGCTTCTGATTGGTCTACGTCTCTTTGCGCGGATTGGCGTCGTAGAGAGTCGGATCTGAGTGATGATGGATGGCCGAGATTGAAGATACCTGCTCACCCCTGGGTTCTAATCCTAGCCTTCGATCTAGATCCGACAGATGAAAACGAACACGGGGGAGGGGGACGACGGTGATGGACTCATCCGCGACTCGACTGCGACGGCGATGCGTTCGGTGATGGATGACAGCGACTATGTAGTGAAGATTCGGCCTTGAGATCGTTTCCACGAGGTGCGGCGGAGGATGTCGGTGATGATGGTGACCTCTGCAACGTCTCCCGAGGATTCTAGCGGCGGCGGCGTGCAGATGGCTCCCACGCTCTCCAACGAACTCCGACGTTTCCTCCCATGCGATCTAGCGCACCAAACAGAGGAAGAAAAGGTTAGGGAGGAGTGGTTTTGCAAGAAAGAGAGAGGTAGAGGGGGAATAGGGGCGGGTATGGCCCGTAGCGGCAGCGACATCCACCTCCGAAGCTTTGGCAATGGCTACGGTGATGCTCGAGATCGATTAGAGCTCGTGAGGTGTCTAGGGTTTTAGGAAAAAATGTCGAAAAGAGAGGCGCGGGATTGGGTAGTATATATAGGAGGAATTCCATGGCGGAGGGGCAAAGAAAATAGGGAGGTGGTGTCGGATTCGATCGGGACTCCTTCGGTCATTTTGTCGAACGGGTTCGGGGCTTAGTCTCCGTGTTGAGGTAGCAGACGATGATGGGCCCCGGTGGAAGTGAGAGAGAGGGGTAGACTTGCTCGGTGATGTGTGATGGGTTGGGTTCCTGGGCCTTCTTCCTGGGCTCAATTGCGCGTGCGAGAGAGATAAGGGCAGAGAGAGGGGAAACAGGTTGGACCCTGGTTGCTGTGCTGGACTCTGTTTTTTGCCTTAATAATCTTTTTTGTTTTTAATCAAATTTGATTCAAAACAAAATCAAACCAATTTAAAACTTTTCATAAAAATTGGAGAAAAGACTTTTTTGGAAAGCTTATGAAAAATAGAACATTTTGGTACTAACATTGCCCATAAATAAAATACTTATTCTTGAAAAATGTTTAAAATTCAAATAGTGATCAATTGGTAATAAAACCTAAATTTTTATGTTTCTCAAACTTAAAGACAAATGTTATGCAAAAAAAATATGCATGCATGCAATGATGCTCACGTATGCATGCTGATTTTTGGTTTTTGAAATATTGAGATGCTACACTTATAGGGGAACAGGCGGTGTCGGGGTCTGGACAGGGCCACCATGCGACCTCATGGCGCGAGTGGGCCCTGGGCCAAGCGTCATGGCCGCCTGGTGGCTATGGGGCTGATACGTCGAAAACGTACCTCCTTTTCCGAACACTTTTCTTATTGTTTTCCTCTAAACTTGTGTGTTTTGGATACAACTAACACAAACTAACGCTGTTTTCAGCAGAATTACTTTGGTGTCTTGTTTTTATGCAGAAAAATCAACTTTCGGGAAAATGCCCAGAAAAGAGCCCATTGATGTTTTCACCCCGGAAGACCACGGAAGCCAGAAGGGGGCCAAGAGAGGGGCCAGAGAGTGGCCACACCCCCCTGGCGCGGGTCCCCCCTAGTCGCGCCAGCACAGGGTATGGGCCCCCCAGGACCCCCTCGGACTCCCCTTTTGACTACAGGTAGCCTTCAACCATAAAACCCGGGGGGTACGCCAGATTTTCCAGAAACACAATAGAGCGTCGCCGCCGTCCCGAACCTCGATTCGGGGATCACAAGTTCCTGTTCTGGCACCCTGTCGGGACGGGAAAGTGGAGGAGATCATCAACATCGTCATCACCAATGCCTCTCCACCGACCATCCATGTGTGAGTAATTCCCCGCTGTAGGCTGAAGGGGATGGTAGGGATTGGATAAGATCGTTCATGTAATAATGCTGTGATTGTTAGGGCATAGTGCCTAGTATCCTCTATTAGTTCTATTGACATTTTTGCAACTTTGGGACCGAGTGCCATGATCTCAGATCTGAACATGTTATTGAATCACGATGATAATCATTGTTTCTTGGTCATACCTACAAGTTGTTTACACATATTGTTGTCCGGAACCCGAGGCCCCGAAGTGACAGAAATTGGGACAACCGGAGGGGATGGCTACGATGTGAGGATCACATGTGTTCACGGAGTGTTAATGCTTTGCTGTCGTGTTCTATTAAAAGGAACACCTTAATTACCAGTAGTTCCTTTAAGTCCCCGCTGCCACGGGCTGGTAGGACAAAAGATGTTGTGCAAGTTATCATTCCAAGCACGTACGACTATTTACGGAACACATGCCTATGGTTACTTAGTGCTTGGATGCTTTATCATATTTATCTGCAATGCCCCTGACATGATCATTATTAGAACTTTCCTATCCATGAAACACCCGTTCATCCATCCCCATGCCTACAGTATTTTAATCTTGTTGTTTACTTCAATCACTACTGGTGTTGTTTTCATACTACTTCTATTATTATTCCACTGCTGCTACTACTATAAAACTGTTACTACTGATAAACCACTGCGAACAAAAGTACTTTCAGGTGCAAGTGAATTGACAACTCAGTTGTTAAGGCTCACAAATATTCATTGGCTCCTCTTGTGTCGAATCAATAAATTTGGGTTTTACTTCCCTCGAAGACTGTAGCGATCCCCTATACTTGTGGGCCATCAAGACTATTTTCTGGCGCCGTTGCCGGGGAGCATAGCTTTACTTGCGAGCTCACCGGAGAGTATTATTATCTACGGCCAATCATTCACCATGGGTAAGTATCGTGAAGGAAGAGTTCCTATATTACCATCCACTACAAGAAGAGGTACAACTCTGAACAGCTCTGTTGCTCCTGATTCACCGTCTGTTATGAGTAAGCTGCTGACACCACCACATGCTACTTCTGCTGAATCTGAAAATGATTCTGATACTTTTGATGATGCTTCTACTGTGCTTGATGAGAGTGGTTCTCTTGGTCCTTTCTTAGATGCTACTATTGCTAAAGCTAAAAATATTGCAAACACTGACACTCCTGCTAAAACCCTGTTACTCCTGCTTTTTCACCTGAGTTTAGAGAGAACCCTAGTGATGATCTAGATGATGCTTATATTGAACTGAGTGATGATCTTATTGATGAAATACATGCTTTGAATGATAAAGATGCTGCTATACATCTTATGGAAAGTCGTGCTTTTAGATATAAATTATCTCGTGATGCTAAGTTGGCCACCTCTCCTATTCATATTAGAGATAAGGATTATGATTTCTCTCTTGATTTATCTTATATATCTATTGTTGAGAAAGAACCTTTTTGTGGAACTGAAAATGAAAGTGATGTGAAACATATGAATGAGCTCTCCTCTTTGAGTAGTTTATTCTTTGACGATCTTAAGAAACATAGCTACTTTGTTGCTAAAATATTCCCTTTCTCATTAAAGGATGAAGCTAAAACTTGGTTTAACAAGTTTTCTCCTGGATCTATTGATAGTCCTATTGGTTTGGTTAATGCTTTCTTTCAGAAATATTTTCCTGCTAGTGCTCAACATGCTGATTTACAAAATATATTTAATTGCAAGCAATTGGAAGAAGAGAAATTGTTTGTATCTTGGGAAAGGTTCGGTTCTTTAGTTAGAGCTGCACCTGGGCATAAGCAAGAAGAGAATAAACTTCTTGATATATTCTATAATGGACTAAGTGTTGAATCTAGGACATACCTAGATAGTTGTGCTGGTTGTGTTTTCAGGCAGAGAACCCCAGAAGAAGCTGAGAAATTAATGACTAAAATAAGCCAAAATCATGATGATTGGACTATGGTTGAGCCTGAGCCGACTCCTACTCAAGTACCTACACCAACACCAACACCCAAGAAGAGGTAATGATTGAATTAAATGATTAAGTGATGAGAGAAGCCAAGAAATCTCTTAAAGAGAGGGGTATTAAATCTGAAGATGTGAATAATCTTCCACCTATAGAAGAATTATGTAAGCCAATCCCTCACTCACCATCCATTGAGGTACACTCTCTCCAATATTTTGATAGTAGAGATATTCCCTATAGAAAACCTCCTGATCAATGCTTAGATGAATTTGATAATTATGTCATTAAGCATGATAATTTTAATATGAGAGTGCAGAACCACCTTATGGAAAACTCTAAAGCTATTGATAACTTGCATGGTATTATAGAAAGAACCTCTAATGATGTTAAAATGCTTGTTAAACATTTTCAAATGGTTCAAACTCAAATAGATCAACTTGCTAAAGTGCAAAAAGATTTGCTAGTTAATGCTTCTAAAGAAAAACATGCTTATGAGATAATAACTAGAAGTGGTATTGCTACACAAGATCCTTTTATATCCTGAGGGACATCCTAAAAGAATTAAACAAGATTCCCAACAAACTAATAATGATGTTATTCATACTAAGAAGAAACATAAAACCGATGTAGAATACTCTGAACCTGCTAAAGTTCCTAATAGTATATCTATATCTGATGCTGAAACTTAAAGTGGTAATGAAAATAATGATGCTTCTGATAAAGAAGAACCTGAACCTGAAAAGCAAACTAAAACTGCTAAGTATACTAAGGAAGATTTCATTGCTAATAAACATGGTAATGAGAGAGAACCTTGGGTACAAAATCAATTCCTTTTCCTAATAAGAAACACAAATCTAAGGAAGAAGAACACTATAATAAGTTTTGTGAATGTATTAACCTTTGTTCTTGCAAATTCCTTTAACTGATGCTATTAAAAATTGCCTCCTTATGCAAAATATATGAAAGATATTGTCTCTAAAAAAGGAAGATTCCAAATGCGGAAATTTCCACTATGCTTGCTAATTACTCTTTTAATGGCAAGGTTCCTGAGAAGCTTGGAGATCCTGGTATACCAACTATTCCCTGTTCTATTAAAAATAATTATGTTAGAACTGCTTTGTGTGATGTGGAAGCTGGAGTTAGTGTCATGACTTTTACTCTCTATAAAAGACTCCTCCTAGAAAAATTGATACCAACTGATATATCTTTGCAAATGGCTGATAAGTCTACTGCTATTCCTGTGGGTATATGTGAGAATGTTCATGTTCAAGTTGCTAATAATTGTATGATATTAACTGACTTTGTTGTGTTGGAAATGCCTGAAGATGATAATATGTCTATTATTCTTGGAAGACCTTTTCTTAATACTGCAGGGGCTGTTATTGATTGCAATCAAGGAAAAGTTACTTTTAATGTTAATGATAAAGAGCACACTGTTTAGTTTCCCAACAAGATTGATAAGAAATATGGTCTAAATTCCATTGAAAATGTTGAGACCGTGAAGATTGGAGAATTTTATTGTCCTATTCCAAATCCACCAAAAGAATATGATATTATTATGATTGGGACTATGCCTATGAAGGTTAAGATAACATAATTATTTAGTGAGAAACAAAGTTTTGTTTCATATAAAATTATTTTGGTAGCAAGACTTCATCACCCTTGTTAACAAAATGATTTTAAATGAAATGGGCAATGTTTTCACTATGTTTTCACCTTCCCCATATTGTTTTAACCATGTTTACTTCTGTTATCACATTATTACTTGAGTGCAATCATGTTTTCCACCATCCTTATGCATGTTTTCCTGATGTTTTCACCCTGATTACTGAAGTTATGCATGTTTTCACCGCCCATACTTTTGTTTTCACCACTACCACCTTGTTTTCCTTGGTTATTCTTTCATTGGAATGTCTTAGAACCTCTGTAGTTCTGGTTTTAGTTTTGTTTTCCACGTTTTCACTTTCGTTTTCCCAGTTTTTATTAATTATTAAAATTCTGGAAATATCTCAAAAATAAAGTTTCTCGAAAAATTCTAGAAAAATTATAATAAATTTTTACGTCAAAATGAGGCAGAAAGCCACCTGGGAGACCGCATGGGGACCCACCAGCCAGGCACACCCCAGGATGGCGTGGCCAGCCCCCTGGTGGCGCCAGCCCATGGTGTGGGGCTCCCTAGCCCCCCACTAACTCTCTCCCCTGCCAAAGTTCCTTCTCTCACCTCCCAAGCTGAAAACATTTCCTGGATCCCGTGTTCTTGGTGTTCTTCCTCTGGATTTTTGATCTCCTTCTTCAGCCCATCATTTGTGCAGATTTTTGGTGTGTTTGATCTCCGGTATGTGACTCCTCCGATGATCCAAGTAGAATTTTGTTTAGTGAAGTATTTCTTGAGTATTTTGGTACTGTAGGTGACAGCTTATGTGAGTTTGCATGCTTGATTTGAGTAGAAATAATATAGTTTTGATGTATGTTTAGCTCTCATATAAGTCCCTATGGTAGTCTCCACCTTATAGTTGCTTGAAATTAATTTTTATGATGATTGTTGAAAAATTTCAGAAATGGAGCACAATGTTTATCAACTAAACCAGCATGAGTTGGAGGTGCATGAGGTCATGCTCTTGCACCGTGAAGAGAGGGTGTTCCAATCAATCTATCCGTGTCGGGAATTTATGCAAGTTACAAGAATTCTGCAGGATTTTAACACTCTAGTGCATAATGCAGGTTTGGAGCGTTTCATTGAGGATGAGCCCATCCAATATGTGAAACTAACTATGTCTATGGTGCAGGATTTTCATTTTAAATGGTCTCCAACTAACCCAATGGTCCACTATAAGATTTATAATAAAGCTGTGAGTCTGCCTTTTAGTGTTTTCTGTGCAACTATTAAGGTACCTGAGTGGGGGTCTTGTGAGAAAATAAGTGGGCAGCCCAAACCACTACTTGATTTATATGGAGAGATTTGCCAAGGAAGAAGCTTCACAGGGGGGAAGGGTAAAATTCGTGAATAGCATTCGATAATTTGCCAGCAAGTTATCTGTGTATGATTTGGCGTTTATTGCTGCTGCTTTGAGGCATGATAGGTCATATAATTTTGGTGCTTTGATTGCTTAGCGTCTCTCACATAACCGTGAGAAGGGCGGAGTTTGTGGAGGTCTTATTGCCTCACGTCTGCTATTTTTGCATGGTTTGGAGCCACACCCTCTAGACTATCAGTTTCCTTTAGAGAGGCTTAATCTTGTTTCCATGATTCAACATAAGTTTCTTTCTACTCATGCTCACTTACATAATTTATCTTTTGAATTAAATTTCTCCAAACTATCCAGGTGGAGAGTTGTTAAAACGGTTAGAAAAGTACTTTTGCCTGCACCTCTTTTGTTTGATCTTAATAACAGGCAAGGATGGGAGCTTTCTGAGAGTGCGCTGGACACATACCTTGAGCATCACCCCCGGCAAGGGGAGGATGCCGACGAGGGGGACGATGGTGATTTCGTCCAGCCCTATGACACCACGGGGATTCCATACCATCACCCCGGTTATGACTATGCGCTAGCTGCATCATCCTCTTCTTATGCGCCCGAGTACGACCACGCGAGGGATGACCCACCACAGTGGGGTTACTTCACGCACCACGACTGATATCCACTTAGGACAAAATCCTAAGCTTGGGGGGAGGTATACCAACATCACACTAATTTATATAACATGTTCGGTCGGTTCTTTGTATATCCATGTTTTCGTTTTCTTTCGTTTCTTTCGTTTGTTTTCGTTTCTTTCGCTTCTTTTGTTTTTATTGTTTTGTTTTCGCTTTCTAAAACACAAAAATACCAAAAGTATTTCTGTTGTTTCTCTCTACTTGTTTCTTTAGTTGGTTTGCTTTATTCTTTAGTTGTGTTTTAATATTCCGAAAAACCCAAAATTATTTTGTTTTGTTTGTTGTTTGCTTTCTTTTGATCTTGATGCATCTCGAAAACCCAAAAAGATTTTTGTTTTGTTTGCTTGCTCTCTCTGTGTTCGTGCTTTAATTGAAAAACCAAAAAATATTTGTTGTTCTTCTTTGTCTTTGTAAAGTTTGTTGCAGAGTTCAACAGCCGTCTGTGATTCCATTGGAGCTTGGTTTTCATTATATATTATTCGAGCCATAAGTGAAGAGCAATAATGACGATATACGACAATTCAAGTTGTGGTGAGAGGCTTAATTTATGTACATATATCCATCTATGTGAGCATGCTTAATTAGTTCGTATAAGATATATGTGACTTAGTGGTGCTTAATAGTTCATGCTCTCTCATGTTTTGTTCCAATGTATTAATAGTAAATTACCTGTCGCATAAATATTTGTTCGTATTGTTTTATTCATAGAAGGGTATGATATTGTGGTAGGCTCCTCTGACTGTTTCATTTGAATCGACTTGGCACATGCTCACGCATGCTAAGACTGAAAACAAAACGTCAATAAGGCTCGATGATTTATTTTTCCTTGGAGTTCTAGTACCAGTTTTATGCCTCAGTTGATTTTACTTTGTCGCAAACTTGATTATGATAGTTGTTGCTCTCTTGATTTTACTAGCGGTTGAGGAATGATGACATAAACTTAATTCTGAAGTTGAAGATAAAATAATAACTGAATATTATTGTCTCTAGGCCCGATACCTCCACGAGGTTGTTCCATTTTTTATATGCCCAAACGGTGTTTTTTGTGAAGAAAGTGCAAATAATTTGGTAAAAAATGGTGCCTCTTAAATTTTTACACAAAGATAAATTATATAGTATGAAAAATCCCCTATTATCTTTAATATTCCATCTTTGTAGCTGCTTTCACATATTTAAATGAATTTTGACTTATTTTTAAAATGTAACTCAAATAATATTTAGGTACCCAAATATGATTTTGTGCAATGGTACAGATTCAAGTTAATGCTACGGAAAGATGTGTCGGCGATTTTAATCCCGTTTTGAAATAAAAATCAAAGCAAATGATATTTTCTTCAAAAAATGCAACACTCGTCCATGGATTCCTTTTATGTTGACTAGTTATCATAAAATCAATATAGTTGGAATATGAAAATTTTGAAACTTTATTTTAAAACTTTCCTATTATGTATGAAAATTAATGACTTTCAAGCTAAATGACCAAGTTCATGGATACTTCCATTTTATTGTTCATGGTAATGATACCAAACTTGGAACATAGATGTATCTTGGCATGCCACGCACTATTTTTTAAAAGAGTTTCCAACTTAAAAAAATCTTGTTTCCTAATACCAAGACGTGTTTTCTTAGGAAGAAAGTGTAAATAACATGGTGCAAGATGGCACATCTCCAAAGAGTCTTTTCTACTTTTATATGAACTTCATCCGATTTACCGGAAGTAACTCAAAATTGTACTGTAAGTGTGTCATAGGTTGGTCCGAAATATTTTTATCCCACATGGATGGCCGTTTGATCTACGGATAGCAGCTCCATAGCATCGACAGTCTACATCTGCGGATTTGTTTTAGACTTGTCATCCTTTATTTCTTTCAGTTTTGGATTTCGGCTGTGTGCATTATGATGCAGAGGCCGGGTGTAATGCTTAAACTATTTAAGTAATAAAGCCCTTTATCAAAAAAAAAATCTAAAGTTTGTTTTAAGTTATCCAAAAGTAGGATCATACGAAATAACAACATAGGGTGCTGAAAGATTGAAGGCAATTCTATGGGAGGATATGTCGGAGATTTTGCCCTTGCTTTGAATCAAATCAAAGAAGATAAGAAAAAGGTTAAATAATGGAATCTGTCTGCATGGAATCCGTTTTATGCGTACTATTTGCATTGAAAAAAGATCAGCATTTGACATTTTTGGGTTCATTAGTCGTATTTAACGTATTAAGCACATGTACCTCCTCATCCTCCTATTCTGCGGCCACCCAACAAGTACGCAGACAGCTAGCCTTTCTCTTCCTAGTCTATGTGCACCAGGTCTCTCCACCACCGTCAGCCAGCTCCCAGCGTCGTCCCAAAAGGCAGCTTGTCCGGCTGTTCCCATGCAACTCTATCGAAATGGTCATATATGGCCGCGCCGGCCGCGCGGACCGGCAGGTCGAAAATTCAGAGAGCAGCAGTGTTGGTAGTTCGCCGTCGGGTGCGGACGCGTAGGCAAGCAGCTCATACAGCTGGAGCCACGTACTCATAATTCGATACATAGATCAGTGGAGAGGCGAGCGTGCGCCTCCGGTGCAGAGGCCACGCAGGCAGGCACGTGTGTGTACACGCGGGCATCCGGCCGAGCGCGACCAGGCCCGGTCGCATCATGCTGCGCTCTTGGAAGGGATGCGTGTTGGTCCAAGGTATTTGCATGCCGGTGCAGTGCATGCATGCAGCGATTGGAAAGCAGCCGAACCGGAAGGCACATGCATGGGAAAGGCTACGTGGGTCCAGATATTTGTGGTCAAACCTATAAATTGTCCATCACAAGTGTGTACCAGTAATTTTATGGTGGGATGGCGACGTGCATATAAGGTTTTGGATTATCCTCGAACGCGTCGTGAAGGACCATGTACGAAAAGGCGTCAACTGCGCGAGGGGAGCATGGTTGTAGTCGGGTGTGCTCGGTTGGGTTGGACCGAACAGAAGAAGGTGAGGATTCTGCGGCGTGGCAACATGCGGCGCATAGGGTATGCGTGTTTCGGCATGCGATGACGCAAGGTTGAGTCAACTTGATGTCGACGGGGCGTGGGGTGGACCGATCTACCATGGAATCATGTTGAAGATGAAGCCGGAGTTTGACGGAATATTCCACTCGGCTGATGGAGGGGCAACAGTGTAAGGATCTGGAGAATCGAAGCCGAGTCAGCGGGAAGGCGAGAAGCACGTGGTCCGGGCTGGAGCTCAGTGGTCCAGAAGGAGGCGTGGGACTTAGCAATGGTCAGGTATGGCCGATGGTTATCTCCAGTGGGGCCTAAGGTCGTGTGGTTTAGGGGCCCGCTAGATCTTGGTCAAGATTACAGATGCTCGGCATGGTAAAGGTGACGAGGCGTGTTGTAAGCACGGGATACAAGGAAAGACCATGCCACTGGTGGTTAGACATGAGTGTAAGGTGTTTAAGCCGTGTTGGCAAGTAACAGATTCAAGTTGGTGATTGGGTCTATGGAGATTGACGTCAGGTGGAGTATTCCGGAAAAAGATGAGAACACTATATAGGGAATTTGAGAAAGTGTTAGAAAGTAAGAAATGTCGGAAGCTTAAAAAGTACATGGCCGTATATTTTGTGATGTTTATACAGAAGGATGCGGAGTATTAGAGCTATGGGACATATAGAAGACTATTCTAGAAAAAGATGAGAACACTATGAATTTTACTCAAGGTGACTAAAGAGAGATATGAAATTCCTTCAAGTTGAAAGTGTTTTCACACATATCAGTGATAGGTGTGTGCTGGTGTTGAACGGAAAGAAGGCGAGCACATGGATCCTACCAAAAGTGAGCTCGAGGCTACAACGCTACATCGGTGACCATTTGTTTGTCCATGGAATACATGTGGCATCGCTTTCTCTCTCTCCTCGTGGACTATAGGATAATATTAGATAGACGGCGACATTCCATCGTCTTCAAGGCTCCTTACGATCAGGGAGGATTGCTCACTACTACTGTTTTACTACTCACTTCGTCCACTTTTATAAGACACACTACTTACTATTTCAATTTTGATCACATACAGCGTAAAATGAGTTAATATACGTACAAAATAAGTCTAGATTCACTCATTTCAGAATGTATGTCGCCAAAGTTAAAATGACTTTTAAAAGTGGATGGAGGGAGTAATTATTTGAAACTAGTACTTCTGGTAATAGAAAAAATAACAAGCTATATTATCATGGTTAGTTCTAGGGTGTAGTGTTTAATGTTAACATGATCTTTTGTTAGTGTACTATTGTCCCTAGGGAATACAATTTGTTCAACATTTTATAGGCCTATAATTTTTTACTTTTGTGACCTACAATATATATCACGACTGGATTGATTTTTCTATGCGCCAAAAAATACACTCGAGAAAGTCTCTGATTTGCGGGGCCTGATAAAAATACTTGACAACAATTAATTTCTTTTCCACAGGATTTCGTTTCAAATCATTATATTAATTTTCATGCAATTTCTTGCTTCGCTCCAGAGAGGAAAGTGCCCGATAGTCAATGGTACAAGAAGATCTATGGTTTTAGAGAGAAGGTAATTGGAAAAACAATTCATTCCTTTGCTTTCTAATTTTTCCTATTTTCTAGAGCTAATAAACCAATAATAGGGATTCCACCTAGGTAGCTTAACATGATTTTGTTTGGCAATATTCATGGTCAAACTATAACACATTGTATTAAATTTGAGTTACATTTGAAAAACGAGAAACAAATCACTGAAATTTGCAGAGGTAGCTCGAAAATTTGTAATAATTTTCCGTTGGTAATGAGTTTTCTTGTGTGAAAATTGGAGGGTGCACCATATAATGGGCACTTGGTTCATAGAAAATCCTATATTTGGAAGATAGGAGATGAACAAAATTTGTATGGAAATATTGGAAAATTCTTTTGTCACTATTGTTTTCTGGGTTAAGATGCGTCTTTATAAGTCATAAAAGTTTGTACATGATAGGCTATTTTTTAAAGATCAAGAGCATTCACAACACAATCTCAGGTTGCACACAAGATCCAGAAAATTTCATGTATACAAGATCCAAAGCAAGATTCAGAATATTACATGCATATGACTTCCACAAAAAATCATGAATATGACCTGATTCAACCTAGAAGAAATACAAAAAATAAAAAAGATTCTAACCAGATTCAACCCTAGATCCAAAGGCAGAGAGCTCAGAACCGCCCCCCTACATAGCCGGATACGGCGCCGCCATGGACGGATTCAAAGGCCTTGCCACCTCCCTTGACGCCGCCGATGCTGCGTTCCTCCCCGCCACCGACGCGGCCTCCCTCCAAGGCGCCATCACCGCCTCCATCTGCACGCCTCCCTCCTTGACGGAGGTGGAATTGGGAGGTGGGGGATGATTAGGATTAGGGTGGATCCACTATTTGGGTGGGGGCGTCATTTAGTGTTTTTTCCAAGTGCGAAGTCTTTTTTTTTGCGAAAACACCACATGGACCGTCGGATGGGGAAAGAACATCCCGGAAAAGTCAGGTAGATGTGGGATCACTGCGGTGCACTGAAATGCGAAATATGCAGTCATTGTATAGTTTGTTTGGCTTTTGAATCTGGTTTTCGTTATAAACTGGGTCAGTCTCTTCTATCTATTGGCAGGGTTGATATCGACCACCTTAAGCTCAAAAAAATAAAGGCTCCTTGCTGAGTGTCTAGTAGAATCAATGTTATAAATATCGGGCTATTGTAAACAGCGACTGCTCTCTATAACAACATAGTGCGGTTAAAACAGAGCTAAATGGGTTATAACGAAAAATTATAAATTGAATCATTTACTGGCTACGTGTTCAAAGAGATATATAGGAGATATAGCGGGGATATAGCCGGCAATTTAAAACACCAACCATAATAGACATGGTAAAAAAAAAAGTACTTGTCAAATTTGCGGAGAACACTTGACAAAAATCCACAGTAGGGAAAATAACAAATAAACACGGGCAAAGAAACACACTGGATAAAAGGGTGGACTCGTGTACTAGAGAGTCGAGGGCCCACTTGCCAGGGCGCATCTTTGCCAGGTGTAAAGGTCTTGGCAAATATTAAATAAATTATAAGTGTTTCGTCCTATGCATGGCATTGTTCATGATTAACAATACTTTGAACGTATGTTCAGCGAGGGATGTCACATAACATATCAAAAAGGAGTTCCCATTATTTTGTCAGCAGCGGCTGTTCTATTTTTTTTAATGTTTTTGTAAAGCAAGTGCAAATAATTTGGAAAAAATGATGCCACTTAAATTTTTACACAAAGGTCAATCATATTGTTGAAAAATTCCCAATTTTTGTTTAATATTCCAGCTTTGTCGCTGCTTGCGCATATTTAAATCGATTTCGGACGATTTTCTGAAAGTAACTCAAGTTGAAAATCTAAGTGTACTGTGATAGTTTGGTCCTAAACATTTTCATGAAATAATTTTTAGGTACCCAAATATGATTGTGTGCAATAGCCATGTAGGGTGTTGGAAGATTCAACTTTGTGCTACGGATGCAGATGCGTCAGCGATTTTAATGCGTTTTGAAATAAAAATCAAAGCAGATGCTATTTTCTTCAAAAAAAATGCAACACCCTGTGCATGGAGTCCTTTTATGTTGACTAGTTATCACAAAAATGCCAAATCTGCAGTCTACGCCTACTTCTGTTTTCAGTGCATAGACCGTCGGATGGAAAACGAACGTCCCAGATAGGCCGGGGTTGGTGTGGGGGTCGCTGCGTTGCACTGAAATGCCAAAATCTGCAGTCTACGGCTTCTTCTGTTTTCAACGGTTCTCAGTCATCTGCCTCCAAGTATTAATACATGGACAGTTCAAGGAGAAAGTATGCCAGCTGCATGCCAAGCAACTAGAAAGATGGCGCCAGCTCCAGCTGCATCCACGATATGCAAAACCATGAGCGATGCCACGTTCAAGCAGAATCCCTCTGCCGAGACGCCGCCGCCGTGCGTGAACCTCCTGGACGCCGACGAGTTCCGCCGTCAGGGTCAACAGGTGATCAACTTCATCGCTGACTACTGGTCCCGCATGGGAGACCACCCAGTGCACCCCAGTGTGACCCCCGGTTTCCTGCGCGACCAGCTCCCCACCGACGCGCCGCCCGTGCCGGAGCCCGACGCCTGGGCCTCCGCGCTGCAGGACATCCGTGACCTCATCCTGCCGGGAATGACGCACTGGCAGAGCCCTCGCCATTTCGCTCATTTCCCAGCGTCGAGCAGCACCGCCGGTGCGCTGGGCGAGGCGCTGATCGCGGGCATCAACGTCGTGCCATTCACGTGGGCCGCCTCACCGGCCGCCGCGGAGCTCGAGATGGTGGTTGTGGACTGGCTCGGGAAGGCGCTCCACCTGCCGGCGAGCCTTCTGTTCGCCGGAGGCGGTGGAGGCACGCTGCTGGGCACTTCCTGCGAGGCCATACTCTGTACCCTCGTGGCCGCTAGGGACCGGAAGCTCGCGGAGGTTGGATGGGGGAGGATCGGCGACCTCGTCGTGTACTGCTCCGACCAGACGCACTTCTCGTTCCGCAAGGCCGCGCGTATCGCCGGAATCCAGCGCGGCCACTGCCGCGAGATCCCGACATCACTTGAGGAAATGTTCGCGCTCTCTCCAGCGTCACTGAAGGCCGCCATGCAGGCGGATGTGGACGCCGGGCTGATCCCGCTCTTCCTCTGCGCCACGGTCGGCACCACCCAGACCACCGCCGTGGACCCCATCCGCGGGCTCTGCGCCGTCGCGGCGGAGCACGGCCTGTGGGTGCACGTCGACGCTGCCTACGCTGGCTCGGCGCTGGTCTGCCCGGAATTCTGCCACGTGGTGGACGGCGTTGAGGCAGTGGACTCCTTCAGCATGAACGCGCACAAGTGGCTGCTGGCCAACAACGACTGCTGTGCATTGTGGGTGAAGAAGCCGGCGGCGCTCGTGGCGGCGCTGGGCACGGAGCAGGAGTACATCCTCAAGGACGCCGCTGCGGAGGGGCACGACGTGGTGGACTACAAGGACTGGACGATGACGCTCACCCGCCGGTTCCGGGCGCTCAAGATGTGGCTCGTGCTCCGCTGCTACGGCGTCGAGGGCCTCCGCAGCCACATCCGCTCCCACGTCCGCATGGCCACCGCCTTCGAGAAACTTGTAAGAGACGACGCCAGGTTCGAGGTGGTAACCGACAGGCACTTCGCGCTCGTGTGCTTCCGTCTTCTCCCCGCAGAGGGGTTGGGCGGCGAGAGAAAGGCCAACGAGCTCAACCGCAGGCTCCTCGAGGAGGTGAACGCCGCCACATTGGGCCCCTACATGAGCGCCGCCAATGCGGGTGGCATATACATGCTCCGATGCGCCATTGGCAGCACGCTCACCGAGGACCGCCATGTCAGCGAAGCCTGGAAGGTCGTCCAGGAGCAGGCCACATCACTCCACCGCAAAGTATGCTAATTGTAAAAGTGTAACGGTTACACCGCACTATTAACCCTTTCCCACACACAATCCTACGAATATACCCTCAAATAAATGTATTATTTCAACAAATATAAAGAGCAAGCTTGTCGTGAAGGACCTTGTCCGATCTGTGCCAAAGATGATTTCGCCAGCGACAGAACGGCGCTCCTCCGGTCACCCGCACCGACGTCACTGCTAGACTTGTAGTGGGGATCGAGGTAAAGTTATGGGAAAATGGTTCAAGCTAAATAAAATGGTGTTCACCTATACAAAAATAGTGTTCATGTAGTTTATCAAACATCTTCATGGGCTCAAGAAAATGTCGACGGGGTAAAAGAGATTTTTGCGGCCTCGAAGAAAGTTTTTTCTATTAGTAGAAAAACGAAAAATATAAAAAAAATACTCATATTACTAAATATATCAAAAAAAAGAAAAAAGGATAAAAAATTAAATAGAAACGACAAGAAAACTGAAAAATAAAATAAATGGAAGAAAAACAAAAAAAAGTAAAGACAATAAAAAAATGCAAAAGAAATAGATACTCCCTCCGATCCATATTAATGGTCGCTAAATCGGATGTATCTAGCACTATGTGCTAGATACATCCGATTTAGCGACCATTAATATGGATCGGAGGGAGTACATGAAAAACAAAAGGGAACTGAAACATACGTTTCTTGGCTGCAACCCATTCCAGATTCATGCGGGCGAATGTGCATTGTGACCAGCTATTAATCAATTATTAGTGCATGTAATTCATATCCTCTCTATTGTCGGCGGAGGAAGAAGTTCTATTTGTGTTGTTTTCTACTACCTCCGTTCATTAAAAGAAGGCGTATTTTGCTTCGTTTGACTGGGTCTTCAATTAAGGATTACACATGTAATATGCGACATATGTGATAGAACTCATAATCAAAGTGAAGTATTTTTGAATATGTATACAATAATATTAATTATATGTCAAAAAAATATATATAAATAGACAAATATTGGTCAAAACATTGGTCAAAGCAAACTAAATACGACTTCTTTTGCGGAACGGGTGAGTAATGGTGTATCCGTTGTATGTGCAATAGAACCGGGGTTGGAGTGTAGCAAGAGACGGTCACCCCAGCAGCCCCATTTTTGTAGTCAGGGAACCGTGCATGAGAAGTAACAGGTTTTTTTTGGTTGGTTGGTTTCATTCAGCGGTCAGTTGTAATGTCCATTAATAAATTTTGAGCAAGGTGATAGTTTCATGGATTCATTCACACGTGCTACTCCCTCCGTCCGGAATAAAGTGTCACAAAGTTTGACAAAAGTGGATGTATCTAGAGTGTCTAGATACATCCACTTTTACCAAACTTTGTGACATTTAGTTCTGGACGGAGGAAGTGTATTATATGAGAACTGTGGCATAGCCCCGATATATAGGCATGGAATGCATGCTGTCAGCATGGGTTCGAGTTTTCGCACTCGTAAATTCAGATAATCCTCATAATTCCTTCTATGAAAACGAAGTCGAGAGATTCTTCCTCTCTGTCTGACGAAGGGATGGATCCTAGTCCTGTCGGGTGTGCCTACACAGTCTCAGGCCCACGGCCCAACCTCTAAAGGAGGCGTCACGGATTATTCTAAAAGGCCCAATTGAAGCCCACCCGCAATGATGTGCGGGTTAAGATAGGAAACTTGTAATCGACATAGGGTTAGAGTTCGAATCCTATACGGGTATGGTTTGAGACCTGGCCACCTATATAAGGCCAGGAGAACCAGCGGGAGAGGACCAAGCAATACCGCACCACCAAGCCTTGAGCTCGAGATCGCACTCTCGACTTGAGCAATTCCCCATTGTAACCGATCTATTCGTGAATACAGATCGACAGAGGCAGGAGTAAGGGTTTTACCTCTACGAGGGCACTGGGTAAATCGTGTCCCCTGTCTAGCCGACGATTGTCACCAGCGCCTACACGTTCTCCTAATCGAAACCCTATGGGTTCACCCGAGGGACTTGTTGAGATGCAGATTCGACAATTGGCGCCGTCTGTGGGAACGACGGGCGCTGGATCTCTGGCATCTTCGGCTTCATCGACGAACAACTCACGTTGGAAACCTTCGACTTCGACTCCGACCAACCCGATTCGGATTGGATCTGTCGTAGTCACCCCTCACTCGCCGGAATCACGCCCGGAATTCAGGAATCTGGAGAAAAGCGTCACCTTGACGTTCGGGAGCTTCAAGTTCTACACCAACAAAGATGGGATCCTCCACTTCCCTGAGGAATCGGGATCTGAGTCAATTTCCAGCCCAGGAGCTGTCTATTCACGACCCTACTTGGCGGAAAGTGGCGACTACATCCGCCTCAACACCAACAATTTCCATACCCTCTCTACAGAGGAACCCTCTCGGGTCAGGAAGGCCTTTCGAGTTGCGCCTAGGACTCACAAGGCATGTCTGGCTCAGGTCTGCATGGCAGGATCGGAACAGCCACCTGCGGAAACTGAACAAAGCGCGAAGGAACGCGCTGAGATCAACGTTTCGCGAGATGCCTGGCTCCGAGCAAAGGAGGCCATCCGCGCAAGCAAACCACCTGCGGCCGGGGTCCCACACGAAGACATGGTCGCCTACCACTACCATTTAGTGAGAGCGGCCACTTCTATTAAAGAAGCTCGAGAAGATCTGGCCGTACGAAAAAGATTGGCAGACGAATCGAGCCAACGCCGAGCGGAGCTATCCCTAACACCTTCCGTCGGGAACCACCCCCAAAAAAAGGACGCGCCTCAAGAACCGCGACCATGGACGGCGAGTCCTCAAGCAGAATCAGCAAATCACTTATGCGCGTGGACGAAGATGGAAACATCCATCTGCAAACTCCCGCAGCCGCGGTGCTAGCCGCAGCTACCTACATGCAAATAAATCAACCAGGGAAAAATGATCCCCGCACAGAACAATAGAAGCAAGTGCAAAAAAGGACTAGGCATGGCAGCCGCAAAACTTGTCTCCTATGATCGCAGGAAAGCAGCCGAACATAAGGACAAAGAAGCACCCCGTGGACGTAGGGGCACATCACCTGACAAGGAAAAATCACTGCGCCAAGCACGGGGAAAAGAAGCTCGACGACGAGGAGATAGCCCGAGTGGCAGCGATAGCAGCCCAAGGGGTCGAGACCGTAGCCGCAGCCCGAGAAGAGGTCGAGATCGCAGCCCACGGAGGAATCGAGATCGCAGCCCGCGAAAAGATCGAGATAGCAGCTGCTCGCTACATCACAGCCAAGAACCGAGAGGAGACGTCAATCGCGATGAGCCCGGATACAACGCGCGATCGGACATCGCCCAACGCAAGGTTGATAAAGGTCGGGCGGCCAGAAACCGTGCGCGCTCCCCATCCACATCCTCCGATGACGAAGTCTGCGGAGCCCTATGCTTTACCCGCAGCATCCGCGAAGCGCCGCTACCCAAAAGATTTAAGCTATCCACGGAAGTATAGAAATACGACGGTTCGCAAGAGCCTTCAGCCTGGTTGTCAGATTACCTCACGGCAGTAAAATGCCAACGTGGGAACAAAAACACAGCTATGCAGTACCTCAACCTACACCTAGTCGGTGCTGCCCGCAGCTGGCTCGAAGGAAGGCCGAAGGCATGCTACGGGTCTTGGGACGACCTAAACCTCGATTTCTGCAAAAATTTCCAGGAAACATACAAAAGACCTGCGACCATCGAGGAGCTACGAGGTTGCAAGCAGAAAAGTGGCGAGTCTACTCGCGAATATATTCAACGATGGACCACACTAAGGAATACAGCAGGGAATATATCAGAAGAACTCGCGGTTGAAGCATTCGCCAAAGGAGCACGGCGAACTTCTTTCAGGGAAGAACTGGGGCGACTAGCACCCAAAACCATGGGAGAATTGATGGCCATAGCTGATAGATGGGCAAACAGCAAAGACGCAGTGCGCAACAAGAAAGATTCATCCCCAGCACGCGATGACGATCGCTATAGCCGAAAGAAAAGAAGAAAGAACTACGACCATGATGACCGAGAAGAATTTGTGGCAACGGAGTTCACAAAAAATCGCGACAGCGGATATCGTGGAAAACGCGAGTGGAAACCAAAGCAAGAAGACAAAACCCCCAAGGAGGATCTCGACGGTTGCTGCACGCTACATCTATTTACAGATAAGCGCACAGGCAAAACTAAGACAACACACCTTCTCAAGGATTGCCGAAAGTTCATCGATATCCACGAGGCCCTCTTGAAGAAAAACAGAGCGGCAATTAATCAGGGTTACCCGCAGCTTCCCGGAGGAGGAACTCAAGGATTTCAACAGCCGCAAGCTCTGGCCCCAGCAGGAAACCAAAACGCAATGCTAGCTACGCTGCCAGCACCACCCGCCCCAAATCAGGGAGCCAACGGGTACCCGAACCCAGCAGGACTCTTAGGCATGATACACAAGGTATGTCCATCACGCAGAGCTCAGAAGACAAACACGCGACAGCTGTGCATGGTTGTGCAAACTCCACCGACAAGAACTGAGTATCTGAAGATGGTGGAACAACTGATAACCTTTTCCAAGGAAGACCACCCTCCGTGAGTCTATCGCCCAGGACACGCCGCACTTGTCATACAAGCATAAATTGGCAATTACGAGCTGGCTCGCGTGTTCATGCATGGACGGATGCAGCGACATCAACATCATCTACGCAGACACGCTCCGGCGTATGAACAAGAATTTGGATGGACTCGCGGAATCAGAGACATCCTTCCACGGGATAGTTCCAGGGAAAGCAGTCCGTCCACTCGGAACGGTCAACCTAGAGGTGGTGCTAGGCAACCGAAGCAATTACAGGCGAGAATTCCTCAATTTCGAAGTTATCGATTGGCCTTCACAGTACCACGCCATTCTTGGTCGAACGGCGTTCGCCGGATTCATGGCAGTACCACACTACGCATATCTGAAGCTTAAGTTACCTGGAGAATATGGCACAATCACCATCGACGGCGATTTTCAAAAATCCAATAAATGCGACATCGAATTCAACGAGATCGCCCAATCTTTCGGGACGCAAGAAGAACTAGAGGAGATAGCAAAAACCAGGATCACTCTGTGATGCCTCTCACAAAGAAGAACGCTCCATAGCTCGAGTTCAACACAAATAGCGGTACCCGCAAGCATCAAGTACACCCGACGGATTTTGCGAAGACGCGATGGTGTTTACCACCCTCTCGCCAGCATAGAAAGGCGCGCTCGTCGAGCTCCTCCGTGAGTACTGGGAAATTTTCTCCTGGCAGCCCTCAGATATGCCAGGGATACCCAGGGAGTTCGCCGAGCACTCACTCGAAGTTTTCAAAGACGCCAAAGCTATCAAGCAGACTACCCAAAGGTTTTTAGAGCCTAAACAAAAAGCACTCGGAGAAGAAGTAAACAGACTACTCGCAGCAAAATTTATTCGCGAGATAAAAATTTCCACCTGGTTAGCAAACCCGGTGCTGGTCCCGAAGAAAAATACCAACATCCTTCGTGTGTGCATCGACTACACGTCGTTGAATAAACACTGCCCAAAGGATAACTTTCCCCTGCCACGAATCGATCAAATCGTGGACTCTACAGCAGGTTGCCAACGCCTCTCTTTCTTGGACGCCTTCTCAGGATATAACCAAATCAGGATGAAGAAGGAGGACGAGGAGAAGACCGCGTTTATAACCCCCCCATGGTGTTTACTACTACACAACAATGCCCTTCGGGCTGAAAAACGCAGGCGCAACATATCAGCGCTGCATGCAAAATGCATCGCCAAGCTCATTGGCAAGAACGTGCAAGTGTACGTTGACAACATCGTCATCAAGACTCGAGTGGAAGATACGCTTCTCGATGATATCAGAGAAACATTCGACGCGTTGAACGCATACCGAATCAAGCTCAACCCGACCAAGTGTGTCTTTGGCGTCCCTGCAGGACAACTTCTCGGGTACCCGGTCTCCGCTCGAGGGATCGAAGCTAACCCAGAAAAAATCCAAGCAATCCTGACAATGAAGGAGCCAACAAATCTCCGTGGCGTACAGCAGCTCGCGGGACGACTAGCCGCCCTAAGCAGATTCATTGCGAGGCTAGGCGAGCAAGCGCTACCCTTCTACAAGTTACTGAAGAAAACAGGCACAGAAAGCATTCACGGACCTCAAGCGAGCATTGCAGAGCAGGCGTGTCCTGGCAACACCACAAGAACAGGAAGCACTGTTCCTCTACCTAGCCGCGACAAATCAGGTCATTACACAGCAATCGTGGTCGAACGGTCGGAGGACGGCAAGGCGTTTGGTATCCAAAGACCAATATATTACATCAGCGAAGTGCTTTTGCCCTGCAAACAGAGATATCCCCATTACCAGAAGCTCACGTACGGTGTGGTGCTCACAGCCCGAAAGCTCAAACATTATTTCCAAGAACACACTGTCATGGTGGTAAACGACGCATCACTAGGTACTATCATGAATAACCCAATGGCATCTGGAAGAATTGCAAAGTGGAGTATCGAGCTCGGCGCCTGGGACATCATATATGCGGGTCGCAAGTCTATCAAATCACAAGTGCTCGTGGAGTTCCTAAGCGAGTGGACAGAACTACAAACACCAGGCCCTCCAGAGTATACAAGCAATTGGATAATGTATTTCGATGGATCAAAGAGAAACGAAGGAGCCGGAGCTGGGGTAGTCTTGATATCCCCGAGAGGTGACAAGTTACAATACGTTCTCCGATTGGACTTTCCACCCGACGACCTGGCGTCAAATAATGATGCAGAGTACGAAGGCCTCCTACACGGCATGAAGATGGCGATTTCCTGCGGAGCAACCCGACTAATGATCTATGGAGATTCAAACCTCATAGTGCAGCAGACAATGAAAGAGTGTGACGCCATTGCAGAAAACATCGTTGCCTATCGAGATATGTACAATCTACTCGAAGGAAGTTTCCAAGGGTGCGAACTAAAGCACATTGCGCGATCCAACAACGAAGAAGCGGATAAATTGGCAAACATGGGTTCTACAAACACACCCATACCGCCTGGAATATACTTCGAAAGGATGATAAAACGATCAGTCAAAGTCAAAAAAGCAGCAGAATCACCCGAGAAATTGGAGACAGAGGTCAGCCCGCAAGCTGCTATGGTTGAGCTTACCCACAACATCTCAAGACAAGTTTTTCTGGTCGAGCCAGTCTGGACGCAGAAATACCTCGACTACTTGTCCAACAAACAGCTCCCAGCAGATATTCGCGAGGCTAGACAGATAGTGCGACGCAGCAAAGCTTTTCGGGTACTCAATGGAGAACTATACAAACATAGCATATCAGGAATATTGCAAAGATGCATAGCGCCTAAGGATGGCAAGGAACTACTACGGATATCCACCAAGGAGATTGTGGACACCATGCTAGCTGGAAGGCAATCGTGGGTAAAGCTTTTCGCGCGGGGTTCTACTGGCTTACAACAGTCAGGGATGCAAAGGACCTAGTCGACAGATGCAACGCGTGTCAAAGATTTGCGCCCAAGCCGCACGCCCCTGCCACTGAGCTTCACATGATCCCAATCGCCTGGCCCTTTGCGCAATGAGGGCTAGACATGGTGGGACCTCTGAGAAAATCAACACCCGGAGGATACACGCAATTTCTAGTTGCAGTCGACAAATTTACAAAATGGATTGAGACCATGCCAGTCACCTCAACCAGCGCTCAATGCGCCGTCAAATTCCTTGACTCTATCATGTGCAGATTTGGAGTACCACACAACATCATCACTGACAATGTAATCAATTTCACAACAAAGGAAACAGAGCAGTTCTGCGAGGAAAAGGGCATCACCCTCATTTTCTCCTTTGTGGCTCACCGGCAAACCAATGGCCAAGTCGAGCGATCCAACGGATTGGTCTCGGCTGGAATAAAGAAACGGCTACTAGATCGACTGCACCCAGCAGCAGGACATTGGGCAGAAGAGTTACCCTCCGTACTATGGAGCCTACGCACGACCCCAAATCGATCAACAAACTACACACCATTTTTCATGGTATACGGAGCTGAAGCAGTCCTTCCCGAAGACGTCAAGTTCAGCGCCCCACGAGTCGTCGCTTACAGCGAAGAAACCTCTAACAGGGCACTCGCGAAAGACGTGGATGCAATCGACGAAATACGCGACATTGCACTTGCAAGATCCGCGGTATATCAACAGTCGCTACGCAACTACCACAGCCGTCGTATACGCCACAGAGCCTTCGTGGCAGGAGATTTGGTGCTGCGACTCAAGCAGAAGGAAGGACACAAGCTCGAACCACCGTGGGAAGCACCCTTCATAATACACGTAGTTATCCCTGGTGGCGCTTATCGACTGAAGAACCCCGAGACCGGTGGCATCTACTCCAATCCATGGAATGTTGCGCACCTCCGCAAATTTTATCCTTAGATTATTCTACTCGACAAAATAAGGCTATACTAGCCATGCTGTAGCTCGAAGACAATACATGACTTTTCAGTCATATTAATAAATTACATGGTTCCTCAACCATAGTTTCTCACGTCATTGATCTTTACACGCTAAATAACAGGTATACACCCCAAACACATGGGGGCTACGCCTAACATAGCATCATTTACAAACAGAGGACTACAAACAAGGTCGGCACCTTCTAAAGTTTCAAGACGACTATACAAAGTAACAGGATACATTACATCCTATATTTACATACGGCGGTGAGCGTTCTCCTCGGCTAATACCCGATCCACCTCTTCCGAGGTCAATCGAATAATTTCCTCTGCTGCAGGCCGAACAACTCTATAATGAGGGGCCATGTCGACTCGACCATCAGGGAGCATGGCTATAGAGTTGAAATTCCCCTCAGGATGCCACAATCGGACGAAGGGAAGCGCTACTATAGACCCGCAGATCATCTGGTTGCAGACGCATTCGCGAATTTCTCCTTCTCGCCCGAAAGTTCTGAGGAGATGGCTCAAATCTTCTGGACCCCTTTCCAACGGATAGAAAGCAGAGTTCACAGCAATCAAGGTCTCATGGCAGGAACTCACGAGCATCTTCGCCTGGATTACTCGATACTTCAAAGTAGCCAGCACAAAGCCTCGACCACGATTGGACCAAAAGTTATTTGCATGGGGTTTTGAACTACCAGCTTCATGAAGAATATGGTTCTCCATTCAATGCTTTTCACACCGATCGTCAGGCTGAACAACTGCGAAGAAAGTTACAGATTCAAAGAAAGAAAGAAGACATGGAAAAGCTAGGGGGCTGAGATACTTACAGAGCAAATCCTTGGCGACGTCCGCCAATTCATCCATCACAAACTGCTCACGTTCAACCGCAAGTTTCTGTTTGGACTTGGCTACATCAGCCACCCCACGCAGAACTTTTAGTTTGCGTTCACCATCCGCAACACGGTCACGGAGGCCACCAAAAGTGCTAACAGCAGCAACGAGCGGATCCAATCGTGCAGCAGATCCATTCGACGACTCCGCGGCAGCACCAATTTCCTGGAAGAAAACACAAAGGTTAAAGAAAAAGTTTCAGAATAACCCCACTCGAGAAAGTAAAACCACCTATTCAAACAGGTGCTCGGGGGCTACTCCCATCGGGAGAACTTCACGACAATCAATTGCAGGAAATCACAAAGCTCGGATATCAAAAGAACAGTCTGATTAAAGGTAAAAGTACGGGAATACATTCCAAAGGTTCATTACATCAGGAAGAACAAGTTAAAATAAATCCTATCCTACGGAATCGCGGAAGTGCTGCCACTCGCAGCAGGTTGCCCCTTGCGACTGGCACTAGCAATCAAGGCAGACAACTTCCGAGCCAGGGCTTCAGCTAGCTCGCCAAAAGGACGAAGCGCTACCTTTCTGCCCGTGGAAGGATTGACGGGGAGACTCAAGTAGGCTTCATCCAAGCCTTCAACTCCATGCGCCAGCGCAAACTGGATAGCGGTCTTCACTCCGCACTCTGACTGGGCAACTGAGTAGGTCTGAAGGATGTCGTCCTCCAGAAAAACCTTCAGAAGACCGCCGAGAGTAGGCGGAACTGCCACGTTCACCAGAAGGCGCTCATGGAAATTCCTCAACACTTGGGTGGCATCGCCGACGAGGGAACCGATCCCATCCGCATGCTTCCGGAGCTGGGCGAGGGAATCCGTCACCGCAGCCACTCGAGTGACCCCAGGCAGCTCTAGCGCGACGCCAAGGATATCTACAAGAAGCAGTATTAGTTTCAAAGGCGGTCCAAGTTAACCATAGAATGACAAATACAAGTAATACTTACTCGCGAAGTTCTGAGCTAAAGGACGGAGGAAGTCGACAAGATCGTTGTCCTGTTTGACGCCGGCTTCCTCCAATTTCTTCAAGGCATCCTCAGCACCCGTGAGCTTCCCCTCGTAGTCAGCCGACTTCTTGCGAAGGGACTCAAGTTCCTTTCGAGCAGTCTCCAACTCAACCTCGAGGTTGTTCGCCCGAGTGATAGCGTCGGACTTCTCAGCCTTCAGAACTTCCGCTTGAGCTGCACAAACAATGGATTTCAGCGACGAAGGAATTTGCACGACTGGAAAAGATAAAGAGAAAAAGCAGATCAAGTTACCTCGGAGGAGTTGACATTCCGAGTCGAGTCGGTCGCGATCTGCCCGAAGGGTCACGCACTCCGTGTCAGCCGCAATCACACGGCGGCAAACAGCCACGAGGGAGTCAAGGAGAGCCTGCAAAACAAGGAAGAAAGAAAATCAAAAAAAGATAGAAAAGTTTGAGCCTATTCATGATTGCACACACTCGTGAATAGCCTCGGGGGCTACTCCCATCGGGAGTACTGCCGTGCACCCGATAAATTGAAGAGAAGAAAAAAGCTTAAGTTCTTGAGCCTGTAGCCAATCGCACACGATTAACTACAGCCTCGGGGGCTACTCCCATCGGGAGCACTGTCGTGCACCCGATAAAAATCCTAAAACGAACGAAGTACAAGATGCGAAGGAAGATAACAAAGTTTACCTGGCCTTGAACAATGCAGAGAGGATCAGCCGAGCTGCCCGAAACTTATTTCGAGGTCGAACCCCTAACCGCCAAGCTAGAGAGCCGATAGTCCGTAGCCGCAGCTGTGGAGACTGGACTCGGCGAGTTCTGGACGGTGCCGGCAGTTGGAGTCCCACCCGCAGCAGCAACTTCCTTCCATTTTTCGAGAGGAAGTGAAGAAGCAAACCGGCCTGGACTGATGGATTGGAGGCTATCATGAAAGAAAACAACAAGTGTCTGAAGAAATAAAAGGGAAACGTTCGACTAGAACGAAGAAGCGAAAACTTACTCGTCATCATCTTCATCTTCCAGCATATCCGCGTTCCAAGCGGTTTGGATTGTCGGCTTGGGAGCGAGAGGAGCGCGCACACTCAGCGGGGTCGCGTGGAGAGGCTCCTTATCAGATGCTCCGCCAAGGGAGTTGTCCTTAGAAGTAGCTTCGTCCCCCTTCGTCCGGCGGCGTTTGCGGTGATGGAGATCACTACCCGGTTCTTCCACATCATACGAGGAGTCATGCTCAGAACTCGACTCGGCTTCGGCGATGCTGGTGTCAGCAGGGACATCCAGGTTGCTCGCCAACAAGTCCGAGACTTCTTCACCGGAAACTGGCGGGTAGCAGGTGACCACCGCTAAACTCTACAAGAAGAGAAGGAAGAAGAAATTCAGTCGACAAACTTTCATGCTAGAAAAAGAACTAAGACAAAATAAAATTTGAACTTACTTCGGGTGGAGGAGGTCGCGAAGCCTCAAAAGCAGCGACAGAGCAGTCAGGGAAGGCCTCGCCCACTTTCAAGCTGGTGATGGCCGCGATTTTTTTCTCGAATTCGATATTCGAAAGTTCTTCGCGGCTCACGCGGCTGGGGTCTTCAACACCCTGGTATACCCACATCGTGGAGGGCCTCTCCTGCAGGGGCCGGATCATGCGCTTGAGGAACATGCTCGCCAGGTGCAAGCCGTTCAGCACAACTCCTGCGGTTTGGTCACGAAGGGCGGCCACCTTGGCGAGTAGCGGTGTGACGATTCGACTTTCTTCAGCTGAAAGCATGTGCGCCCAGGACTTCCGCCGCTTCAGGACAGCGAACGGGTGGAACTCATGAACTCCACCCGCGCTGTTGTCGACGACGTAGAACCACTTTTTTCTCCATCCTTGCGTGGAGTCGATGAAGTGCATCCCGAAGTAGCAATTGTCCGATTTCGTCTGGATTCCAAAGCCACCGGTGCGCAGCGGCTCTCCAGACTCAGTCTCTACTCGCGATTTCTCGCGGAAGACACACACCTTGAAAAGGGCCTTCCAAAGTCCCCAGTGAGGGCGGATGCCCAAGAAGCACTCGCAAAAAACGATGAAGCACGAGATGTGCTGCACCGCATTCGGAGGCAGATCGTGGAGCTGTATGCCATAGACATACAACAATGCCACAAGGAAAGGATGGAGGGGGAAAGAGAGCCCGCGCGAAACGTGATCCGCGAAGATCACGCGTTCGTTCATATCTTCCTTTTTACCGAGGCACACCCGCTTCTCGGTCTCCGGAGGCAGCAGCCCTTCCCTCTGCATCTCCTTGATGCTTTTGTTCGTCGTGTTGGACGAGCGCCAGTCGCCTGAGCGCGGAGCAGGTGGCGTGGGAGCTTCCTCTGTCACCCTCGAAGAAGAAGCAGCTGCACTGTGTTTCTTGCCTCCCTCCATGGATGCTGGTGCGAGCTCACAGAGGAAGAGTTGAGCGCGAGGAAGACGAAGGCTGGAAACGGATGATAGGAAATTTTCACCGTTTACCTAAGGGCCACATTTATACACGGAGCCGCCCAATCCTGGCCGTTCATCGAGCAACGTGGCGCCCATCGCGGCTGCCACGCGTGAAGCTGAAACGAAAGGGCGGCGGAAGCTGTTTCGTGCCACGATCCCAACAGTAGATCGTGCGCAATTACTGCGCGCAGTGCGCGTAAAAACCGGAAACGACGCCTCGTTTTCGGTCAAAAAGCTGACAAGGTGGGACAGCACCTCTGCTCTCGCTCCATCACGTCCCATCGGGAGGATAAAGTGCGCTGTGACGTCATAGCGCACATCATCGAGCCAAGAATTTCTTCGGATAAAAACCCCAAACACGAAATAGACTTCGTATGGGCAAATCAAAAACGCGAAAACTCCTTCGCATGAAGCTCCAAACACGAAATAACTTCGTATGGACAAACTATGACGCGGAAATTCTCTCGCATAAAAGTCCCAGATACGAAATTTCTTTTCGAATGGGCATGACAAAATTTCCAAACACGAAAACTCTTTCGTGTGGAAGGAAGATTACAAAGCACAAAGCACTTTGTGCGCGCGAAATATCTCTGGACAAAACCTGCTAGTGCGTAGCTCCTACCACTCGATCATACGATGTACACACATCAATCTCCCGAATCGTTCGGCCGACTAGGCACATCCGGATGTCGTATTTATTTCGAATATGAAGGTAAGACCCAAAAGATCTCTCTTGAGGGCCTGGAATCGCACTCAAGCTGCGTCCTCCGGTAAATTCCGTGTCAACAACACGAAGAAAAATCCGAGCGTACGCGCCGGGTACCCCTTTAGGTTAAGTTCGACTCGGTAAAACCTCAACGGCCCAGTCACAACGATCACCTCGCCGGATTCTAGTCGGAGGTTTCAAATTTGTGTAGGCCAGAACCGTTTTTGCCCTAGATGCAATTAATTGGCCCTGATCTTTCGGGAGAGCCAAGCGACCGAGCCGCATACTTCTGCGAAAAATAGCCAACACAAGGCATATTTACCACTCGATGCTCGAGTACAGAAGCGCATCGCGCACAGGGTATACTCCCTCAAAACCAGACGATTGAATAACCAATCAAGGAAATCAAGAACGGACTCTGAGTGCTCACCCGACTGATTCTCAGTCGACTAAACACTCGGGGCCTACTGACGAAGGGATGGATCCTAGGCCTGTCGGGTGTGCCTACCCGGTCTCAGGCCCACGGCCCAGGCTCTAAAGGAGGCGTCACAGATTATTCTAGAAGGCCCAATTGAAGCCCACCAGCAATGACGTGCGGGTTAAGATAGGAAACTTGTAACCGACATAGGGTTAGAGTTCGAATCCTACACGGGTATGGTTTGAGACCTGGCCATCTATATAAGGCCAGGAGAATCACCGGGAGAGGACCAAGAAATACCGCACCACCAAGCCTTGAGCTCGAGATCGCACTCTCGACTTGAGCAATTCCCCATTGTAACCGATCTATTCGTGAATACAGATCGACAGAGGAAAGAGTAAGGGTTTTACCTCTACGAGGGCCCCGAACCTGGGTAAATCGTGTCCCCTGTCTAGCCGACGATTGTCACCAGCGCCTACACGTTCTCCTAATCGAAACCCTATGGGTTCACCCGAGGGACTTGTTGAGATGCAGATTCGACACTGTCCTTGTTTTTTTTGTAGAAGTAGCTGCAGTATGGTGCTGATGTTGTAGGCCTAACATATTTGAGCAATTTATTTCTCGAGTTGAGGAAAAAGAAAATTATAATCAAATAAAGCACAATATACATTTGGGCCTCCTCATTGGTCCTTAGACCGGTTAAAGTTCTTTGCCGGTTGAACACCTTGCTTTTTCCATTTGGACGACCCAAACTGCATACATGCCTGGAAGCCCGCCAAACACCATGCGAAAAGACGACAAATACGCACGAAGAGGGAAAAACAACAGGTGCTCCAGATACCGCCCTGGTCTGCTTGGACAAATTTCCAGCCCAAGTTTGGGTGGATTTAAGTCCAACCGGACACACCGCAGAGGCGATGTTGTCCTCCCCTAACACGAAAATCTGTGATCCACCATGCCAGTCCACCGTCTTCTAGATGAGCACATTGTCATGGCTGGCCTCGAATTTCATGGCCTACCCACTCATAGAAGCCGCCCTTGGCCGTCGTGTCCCTGTTAAAGCTGAAAAAATAGCTCACCCCAGAGAAAAGAGTTTCTGATAGTAATAAGCGGATGGGCTGGAAGAAGAAGGAGAAGGATCGTGACCTAAAAGTTGACGCCGTCTAGGCTGTAGCCTTGGAACAATCCACCGTTGTTCAGCACCTTGCAACCATTGATTTAATCGTTTCCCAAGCCGCGCAGCAAGCACTCCGCACTCCTGATTCTTGGGATCATCCGCGAACCATCAATCCTAGAAATGGCCACAAGCAGGGCGGCTAGTTTGGAATCGTGCATGAACCGACCGCCCAGGCTTTCCGAGTGGCTTGTCCCGTCATCATTGTCGTAGGCATATGGTATCTACTGAATGCCCTGCCAATGTCTTGATTCTCCTCCTCGCCTCGTGAAGGCTCGCCGAAAATTGGCGATCATGTGCCATCGTCCCTGTGGTGCCGCCCCTTTGCTCTCAACGCCGCACTTGTGGTTGGCAACTAACTATCGACAGAAAGGAAGCCCACCCCGCCCCCAGGCAGGGCCGGCGTTGGCCCAGGGCGAGAGGTGCGACGGCCCGGGGCCCAGCCTAGAAAGGACCCATAATATGTATATTTTACAGAGTAGAGAAAAAAAAACTCAGGAATGACTCAAATATTAGGCCCATTGGTAAATTCCGCACCGGGCCATTAAAATCATAGAGCCGGCCCTGCCCCCAGGGGTTATCTTGTTGGTCAAACTATATGTTGCCAGCAACTTGTTTCGTGATATGATGGCATTGACGCCGACCGATGTGGCGTACTACAATGATGATGATTGTGTCATGACAAACATGATCAAGGAGAGTCTCCAAGAGACTTGTCAAGATGGTGACCAAGAGACTCACAAGATAAGTTTGACGTTGAGAATGTGCCATTGTATGAGGAAGATCTCACTCAACAAGGTAGGGCACAAAAGAGACGGCAAAGCAAGAGAATCAAATCATACACAGAGGATGAGAACAAGTTGCTTTGCAGGACGTGGATGGAAATTGAAAATATCTAATTTGTGGCGCTGAGAAAAAAAAGGAGGAGCATATTGGAAAATGATGCATGACTACTTCCATGCTGAACATAGGAAGTTTTGTCCCTACAACTTTTATAGTGACCCGGGTGAATTGTCAATTCAAAGGATATGAAGATTTATCTAAGTGGAGTACAACAAATTTTGTGGTTCATATAAACACGTCAAGGACGGACCTGCGATTGGCATTCGCGTCATAGATTTGTTATATGGTGTACAGAACCATTTTCCTATATATATAAAAAAGTATTTTGTTGATTTTTCGTCTATACGTATAGGTTTTACAAACTGTGTATACTTTTAAGGCCCAATATAGGCGTAAATATCTACCTTTGACTCACTACGTACTTGAGGGATAGCGAGGAATATCCCAAGTGACAAGAGCTCTATGCGTCACTGAAACAAGATAGAGGCAATGATTCTTCATCTCTTCTCTACCAAAAAAAAATTAGCAACCACTCACCTGTCATCGACCTTGATGAGTGCACCTCAAGTGAGGACACTTTTGTCCAGCTTTGAGACAATTAATACGAGACGGATGAAGTACATGCAAAGCGTGGGATATCGTCACTCGCATTGGAAGAGACATTGACGAGGTTGATAACCACAAAGGAGGTGTCAAGTCACAAGTGAGACGAGGGAAGAGAGAAAACATAGGAAGAAAAAGGATCAAATGAAAAACTACTTTGAAAACATCGATGAGTCTAATGCCATACATGGCGCAGGCTGGTTGTGCATGTGGATCTCAAAAGATGCTCTCCATATTTGCAATACATAGGTGCATGTGTCTGGTGCTTACCGCAGAAAGCATTGTTAAAGCAATCGCCTTCCTTGGGACACCAATTATCGGACGGGTGGACTCTGTATGCATGCCACCGTGCTACCACTCCACATAGATTTCCTGAATGATTCACCGTCAGTCTGTGCACGACTGCCCATGCTGCCATGCATGTGACATTTCTAGGTTCGAGATCACTCCACTGTTTAAGGCCTTCCGTAATGGGGATATCTTAGCGCGGGGTCATAGGCAATTTGCTTATGTGGCACCTTATTTAATGATGAAAGAGAGTGTTGTTGTATCTTAGCCCTTCCGTAATGTGAGACGGCAAAGTCGTATCTTAGCTAGTTCCACGTCAGCGTGCCGTATTTAAGCAACATCAACGTATTGTCTGCCGTTTCTTCTCTGCATGTGCGCATTTATTTCTCCTGACACATCCCATCGACAACCCATGGCAACAATTGGCCAAACCATGCTTGATTACCGTGATTTGGGTAGATAATTACTCGCTTGTCTAGGATTCTGTGGCAGGAGCCGTAGCTAAAATAGGAACCGGCTCTTCCCTCTCTCTCCATTTAATGCTCTTCCACGTAATCAACCATCCGACGTGGACAATTAAGAAACGGCACACGCTGGAACGTTACGGACGGCCTTATATAAGATACAACTCTTGCACAAGATCATAGGCAAAAAAGATTGCTAGGCCAATCATAAGCAAGTATTAAGCCAAAATCATTAAATGCTACTTGACTTAGATACAACATATAAGGCTAGTCACAATGGAGAGTAACATACACTAGTAACATACACGTTTTTCTAGACTATGTTACTACCTCCACAATGGGTAGTAACATATTTGTGGTGCCATGCATGACTTCATTTATTAGGGCTATAGACACATTGTTCCTTGGTATGTGTGATGTTACTAGTAACATAACTAGTTACCACAAGCACTTCTCTCTTCATTAAATATGTGCCACATAAGCAAAATTGTCTTGATATGTGTGATGTTACTACCTTAGTTACTCCCATTGTGGCTAGCCTAAGGCTGGTCACAATGGGGAAGAACTTAGTAGTAACATCACACACTCCCATACAAGTTTGCTTATGTGGCACGTATTTAATGAAGAGAGAGGTGCTTGTGGTAACTACCTAAGTTACCGGAACATCACACACTTCAAGAAACAATGAGTCTATAGCCTAATAAATACATAGTTGCATGACACTACATACATGTTACTCCCCATTGTGGAGGTAGGAACATAGTATAGAGAAGTGTGTATGTTACTAGCTTATGTTACTCCCCATTGTGACCAGCCTAAGATACGATGCATTAGGGTAGTTGTTTCTTAGATTTTTCTTCTACCTAGCATAGTGCGCTAAGATATAATGCATTACGGAAGGCCTTAATGCACCACGTTGAGCATTCACGCGAATAATTTGAAAGTTGCAAGGGATGGCGGGAACCCCGCAAGCCCCCATGTACAAAATAAACCACTTCACCATTGATCGATGTTGTGGCTAATAAAGTAAGGGCAGTTCCCAGTCCCCATGTACTGATGTACAAGTACATAGTATACTACGTACGTAGTAGCACCATATAGGCGGCTCCCATCCCATGTACAATTTGGCCCCGATATAACACGCCGTGATATACCATTCCCAAGCAATCACCCAATCACGGAGCGGTCAATGGCCGCGTCTCAGGACGAAGACGCCATGGCTGAGCTCTTCATCTCCTCGCTCCCACTCGAGACAAGGTCCCCGCCGTTCCCGTTCAGGCAATACGGCGGCTTCTGGTTCTCTGAGCCGATCCTCCCGGGTGTCCTGGCCGCCCAAGCGCGGTTCAAGGCAAGGCCGTCCGACGTATTTCTGGCCAGCTTCCCCAAGTCCGGCACCACCTGGCTCAAGGCGCTTGCCTTCGCCACGGCCCATCGCGCCGATCATCCGCCGGGAGACCCCAACCACCCGCTCCGCCACCGCAACCCGCACGACTGTGTGGAGTTCCTCGAGATATCCTTCGCGCTCTCGATCAAAGGTGGCGACGTGTTCGCGGGGCTACCTTCACCGCGCATGCTCGCTACCCACATTCCCTACTCGCTCCTGCCGGAGCGCATCACGGCCGAGGGCTTCGGTTGCAAGATGGTGTACATCTGCCGTGAGCCCAAGGACGCCTTCGTCTCCAACTGGATATTCGTCAAAAAGTTGGTTACCAAGGAAGCCGGCATAGGCACCCCACCAGCGCCATTCACAATCGAGGATGCGTTCAAGCTGTTTTGTGACAGCCGGTGCTATGGAGGCCCACAGTGGCACCATGTCGCCGACTATTGGGAGGCGAGCCAGAGGTGGCCGGAGAAGGTCTTATTTCTCCGGTACGAGGAGATGCTCCGGGAGCCTGTGGATAACTTGAAGAACCTGGGAGAGTTCATGGGATGCGCGTTCTCCGCCGAGGAGGAGGCGGCGGGGGTTGTCAAAGACATCATCGAGCTGTGCATCTTGCTGGACGCGAGCCGGCTCGGGCCAACTCGGGCCGAGCCTGGCGATGGCTCGGGCTGGAAAGGGCGAGCCTCGAGCTGGCTCGGAAGCTGCCTCGAGCCGCTTCCGTTGGCTCGGACCGAGCTAGGCCGAGTTTCGGGCCAGACGAGCCGGCTCGCGAGCCAGAAGAAAAACTCCAGGAAAATGGTGCGTGGGGGAGGATTCGAACATGCGCCTCGACGCCTCACGCACTGGGAGCACACCACCGGCGAGCTGACAAGGATCCGCAGGTCCGCCGAACTGACAAGGAGTCGCAGGTCCGGCGAGCTGGAGATCTTGTGCGGACAGAGATGCGGCATCCGGCGGAGCAGCGACTACGGCACAACACGGGGCGAGACGGAGAAGCGGCGACCACGGCGGAGCAGCCTCGAGCAGCAGCAACGACGGGGGAGCAGCCTCGAGCAGTAGCGACGGCGAGCGAGCTAACTCAAGCAACAGCTACGGCATGGGGCAGTTGGAGCCGGGCCGGAGGGGGGCGAGGCCAGAGGGAGGCGAGGCGGAGTGGCGCCGGAGGGCGGCGGGCTGCAGCGCGGCCAGAGGAGACGGGCGGACGGCCGATGGTGGCGGCGGCGGCGGCGACGGGCACAGGAGCATCCCGTCGTGGTCTTTTTCTTTCGTTCGATTTATTCTTACGTTGACTGGTTCGTGTGCAGGAGAGAAGAGCTGGGCCATTTTGGCTAGCTATCGCCTGGGCCCAAGAGAGAGAAGCGAGCTTTCGGGCTGGACCGAGCCGAGCCAGGCTCGGCCCGTGCTATTTTCGGTCCACCAAAACAGGATCGGCTCGGTCTGGAAATCTGGCGGGCCAAGCCTAACTCGGCCGAGCCCAGCAAAGCTCGGGCCGAGCCCAAAAGCTCGGTCTGAGCGTCCAGGAATAGCTGTGCAGCATCGACACCCTGAAGAACTTGGAGGTGAACAAGAATGGAAGCCAGGAGTTTGTGAAGAACGAGGCCTTCTTCAGGAAGGGGATCTCTGGAGACTGGAGCAACTACATGACGCCGGCCATGGCGAGGCGTCTGGACAAGATTGTCGAAGACGCGCTGCAAGGTACGGGTTTCTTGTTCTCCGACTCCCGCAAATCGGTCGGTCGTTCGTCACAGAAAATTTGGGGTAAGATTTGATAGAGCTAGCTCATTTTCAAGTGAAATGTCCGCTTGCTGTTTCACGTTTATGATTTCCTTTAATTTCGAGTCGACAACCGCCTCACTAGCTAGGCACTGTCTTCCGTCGCGCTTAGTGTGCGAGTATTTCCGTTATACGTGCAACATTTTACTTTTATTTTAAATTGAAGTTACCGATATTTCTTTATTTCAAATTTGATTTTCAGAGTTTATGTCTGCATATCTTGATATAAGACACGTGTTCGATTTCCAGACAGCTAATTCGTAATCTAGTTAGTTTGTATGTTGTTGCATAGCCTAGATGTATTTGACATTGTCTTGATATTACTACATTTTCCTTTATCGAAAAATTTATTTAGTTTGCTGTTATAAACTATTCGTTCTTCCACTAATCAATCTATATGAAGACACGATGTTCATGGTGTTCCACATAATATATCATATATACATTGTATACATAGAGTTATCCCTCTCGTATCGCCCTTTTGTCCAATGGGGGATTGTCCCTATCAAATATAATTCTTACCACGAACTGCCGACTCGGGTATCGTGTTCTTTTCAGCTAACATGCTATCGGCAGAGCAGATGTCCTAAACTCGTACTGAGAATTTGCCAAACTCTCGATTTAAAAAAAATATAATATTACTACAACATCAATATAAAATAATACTAATTAATATTTTAACATCATACAATACAATAATAATCCAAATTATAAATGTTCAAATCATAATAATTAAAACACTAACGAATGGTTCGAAATGGTAAAAATGGTTCAAGTCACACATGAATACAAATAATATCAAATGAGTAAAACGGGAATCTACCTCCCATACAAATTCTACATGTGTTCAATGAGATCAACCGCAAGAGATGGTGGTGGGCAGTTCAAGCATGAAAATTATAAGCGGCCAATATGTCCAGCATTTCCCACCAAATTTGGTGTTGCACTTACAACAACGATGGGAATTTCACCACAATACTATGATTAACCTAATCTAAAAAGAACCTAATGACAATCTCTCGTTCTCCTTATGGGAGCCCAAGCGAACCCTAGTGTTTGCCACCCTCGAGCCCACACTCCTGGCTGACCTCCGCCGCGCCGCTCCAGGAAGATGTCACCGGACTGAGCCCATGCTACGGACGGCACCAACACAGGCTAGCTTCTTCCTTGCAGCACTATGGTCGGGTGCTCGGCTCCCCTTTCCTGGAGTCGCACTACAAGAAATATGTTGATACATGACCCTTTTTTAATGACCATGGATAAATTAGTCATAGATCCATGACCATTTTTAATCTGTTGGTCATGACATGTTTGGGAGGGACTAAACACATGACTTTTTTGCCAAAAAAGTCATGATTTTCTTTAACAAGATGGTCATAGCACATGATACCTGGTGTATGACCCTTTTTTTGCTTAACTAAGACCAAATTAATTTGGCATGAGTTTGTTGGCAGTAATTTTTGCCTATGTATCATGTCCACGTGTCAATTTTTTGCATATGTGTCATGTCCACGTGTCAATTTTTGCCTATGTGTCATGTCCACGTGTCAATTTTTTAATCATCCACAGAAAACAAAGAAAATGTTGGTAGTAATTTTTGCCTATGTGTCATGTCCACGTGTCAATTTTTGCCTATGTGTCATGTCCATGTGTCAATTTTTGCCTATGTGTCATGTCCACGTGTCAATTTTTGCCTATGTGGCATGTCCACGTGTCAATTTTTAATCATCCACGAAAAACAAAGAAAATGGGCAAAATGGAGGCTTGAACCTGCACCTCCCAGGAGCTCTACAACCCACGTAACCACTACGACACCGATTCTTTCGTGATAAATTGGAAGCCCAACTGTATTTGTACACTTACTAATCGCTTACATTGGAAGAAGCAAACCGACCGATAATACATGATAAAAAGAGCGCACGAGGGACTTGATCCCGCGACCTCCCGTACGCCCAAGAGGACAAACACCACTGAGCTATCAACGCTTTGATGATAGGATACAAACCAAAGCCTTTTATCCATATCTTCCTCGTCGGACTGGGCCGCGCGCTGGGAGGGGACGGGTGTGCTGCATAGCTGGGCCGACCGCGGGTGTGCTGCATAGCTGGGCCGGCCGCGCTGATGGGTTGGGCTGTGTCGGATATATACTGAATAGGGGTATAGAAGATGGTAGACAAAGAGCCGGACTACCAGGGTGGCCTACATGGTAATGGGCTTAGGTCCATTGGGCGGCCCAGTAGTCCGACGCGCAGAAGCCGGATTCTAGAAGAACCCGGATCACGGCCCGCGTGATCTGGCTTGGAGGAGAAGACGGATTCCTTGCTTTCCAAGTTACAAGTTAAACGTAGTCTTCTAGGTTTCTATTTCTGTAAGCCCTAATCCGGCTATTATATAAAGCCGGACGGGAGATAGATTAAAACAAGTTCAAGCTCTACGCAACTCGCCGAGAAGTTCATCCTCGCCGAGTAGCTAGATCTACACCCTCACATTGTAACCCTGTTAAACGGGCTTTAGTCCCAATTAGTGAGAAGTGCAGGAGTAGGTACGCCGTACTGTCGCGACGTACCGAACCTGGGTAAAATCCCGTGTTCTGTGTTACTACGCTATCCCGTTACCCCACGTCTCTACCGTAGTCTCATGGCACCCCCGTCTATGAAAACTACTACGATGTCTCGACAGTTGGCGCCCACCGTGGGGCAAACGACGTCAGGCGTGAAATTCCGATCTGGGATACTCGGCGGAATTGGAAGATCGATCACTGTCGGAAGCTTGGAGTTCGACGACGACGTCGGGCGCTTCCTCGACAACGGATCCTACATACCGGCGCAAAACCACCTGGTAAGTGCCTGCGTGTTACCGATTGGATCTGCTAACATCTTTATCGGGCTAACTGCAGAGGCAATGGGGTTTTGCGGTGGAAGCAAATTTATCCCACCCGCCCTATACCCAGTCGAAGACGACTATGATGCCGGATTCTGCTCAGATCGCCGACAAAAAAGTGATACACACTTTATCGGCATGGTGCAATCCGAAATCGCTGAAAACACGGATGACGCAAATCCCGTGCAAGAGGCAGATAACAACGTACCCGTCATTGAGACGGAAGAACAAACACCCGTCACAGAGGCGGAAGATCCGACATCCGTCAACAAGACGATGAACTCGGAAGCAGAGTCCGTGCTTGCCGCCATTGAGGCGAGGTTGGAGTCGGAAACCGGATCGGATAACTTCGACTCCGAAGACGAAGACGAGGATGCCTTCGTAAGAAAGGTTAAGCCCTTTCAAGAGGGATTCCATGAAGTGCTAATGGCAAAACCAGCTGATACAACGGGCGCCGGCAGCCAGGAAAGCCCTAAAACCCCTCCGCCGGTGGAAGAGAGAGAAGACGGAGAAACTTCTCCGATATTCCCCAATGTTAAGGAGATGACAGAAGATGACCCTGTCAAAAAACCTCCCTCTTCCAAGAAAAAGCACCGTGCTTCTAAAAAACTCCAATACAAACTCCGGAAGAAAAAATCAGCCGATCTCGCTGATGAAAACCTGGAAGTTGGAGATGTTAGCGGCACAAAGCCAGCGGAAAAGAAATCTAAGGAAATCACTGCTCCGCCAATGACGGAACAGGAAGAGCAAGAGCTATTACAAACACCAGTGGGACCAGATGAACCCCCTGAGATGCTGGAAGCCAGGAGACAAGCTTTCCAACGGCAACAGCAACATCTGCTTAGATCTCGGCAACATCTCCAACAAACCCATAATGACATCAAAGTCATGAAGGAAGAAATAGAGGAGCACGAGAGAAAGCATAGATCCGCGTTAAAACCTACTAGGTTACCCGGAATCGCAAGACCGGAAGAATTGCCGCCAAAAGAAAGGTTCTATAACCCATCTTGGCAAAAGCAGTTAAACGGCAAAGATGCCAAGGGCGAACCAATATACAAAACCGCAGCGGAAAACGCGGAAGCAGCGTTCGCCATCCTAAACAACGATCTGTACTCCAACGGGGAAAAACTCCAAGGGGTGTATGCTTTCCTAGGAAAAGCATTACAGCAGCAACAGCGAGGCCAAGAACGATCAGGGAGGCTGCATGATAATTCCGCCCTTTGCAAAACAGCTACTTGCGCTGCTGGAGCACCTGGACCGGAAGAACCCGGAGATTCGGATAAAAAAGAGGATCCGAGAAAAGACAGGAAAAACCCAGACAACCGGGACGCAACGTCTAGAATCGGACCTCATCTCCCGAAAGATGGATATAAACCACACGATCGGGAAGACAAACACCGGAATGACGGCAAAATAATGCCACCTCCGAGAAACCCAGCTGAAAAAGCTGGAAGATATGATATACCTCACAGACGTGAAAGATCCCGGACACCTCCTAAGGATAAGGAAAGGCATAGAAGCAGAACTCCGCCTAAAGGACGTGAACACGGAAGAGATAGAGATAACCTCGGAAAAGCGCGTCCGCGCAACAATGGAAACGAAAGGGGTAGATCCCCTTCTGTCCATTCAGCCGGAAGATATTCTGCACACATTGATAGAGCAGAAAAGGATGATTTATACTTTGGTCCTAAGTGTTTTACTGACAGGATCCGAAGGATAACCCTGCATTCTGGCTTCGCCAAAATTGGTCCAACCTACCAAAAATATACCGGCAGCACAAACCCGGATACCTGGCTTTCAGATTATTATACAGCCATCCAAATCAACAACGGGACAGACCTGGAAGCTGTCAAGTTTCTTCCCCTAATGTTGTTAGACGGATCCAGAGATTGGATCAATGGTTTACCATCAAGAACTGTCGACAGCTGGGATGATATGGCTAGAGTATTCACTCAGCATTTTCGGGGAACATACAAACGCCCAAATAGCATCAACCAGCTGAACCGTTGCACCCAATTTGAGGACGAACCATACGTGGATTTCATCTCCAGATGGACTGCAATGAAGAATAGTTGCTCTGGAGTAACTGACGTACAAGCAATGCATGCTTTCGTCAATGGCCTAAAACCCGGACTCGTACCGTTCATGGTTGGTTCTAAACAGCACAAAGATCTCGGATCTATGCTTACAACCGCTAATGAGCATGCTGCAGCCGAAGATGATATCAGAGCAAGAGGAGGCAATATTGAGTCACTAATACTCGCCAAGAAAACCCCTCGTTCTGACAAAAAAAGAACTCCGGAGTCAACGACAAAGCCCAAGGAGGTCAACATAGCCTTTGGAGGAGAAAAGGTGAATAAGTGGAAAGGCCGCAGTCCAGATCCAATCAATTACACTCCCGAAGAATGGGAGAGAATTAAGCCGAAACCCTGCGTCCACCACTCGCAATTTGGGAAACCAACCCACACAAATGCGCAATGCCGGCTAAACAAGCATATGAAAGGCAATGCAGGATCCGGAAATAAAGGGAAGGGTTCCAAAAGGAAACCTGCCAAACAAAAGCCAGAAGCTGAAAAGGAAGACAGTGAATCGGACACTGATGACAAAATCCAGGAACAACAGCGAAAGGGCGAAACCAAATTTCCGAGAGTTGACGGAGAAGCAATGTTAACTTTCTTAGCAACCCCGTCAGCAAAGGTGGCCAAAAGAACACTTCGGGAAATAAACGCGGTCATTCCTGCGACCCCGAAATTCTTGAAGTACTCCAACACGCCAATAGTCTGGGATCAGTCTGATCATCCCGGAAATATCCCTGAACCCGGCACACAAGCTCTTGTTGTCAGCCCTATTGTTCAAAACACTAGGCTAAGAAGAGTGCTGATGGACGGAGGATCCAGCATTAATATAATGTACCTGGATACACTGAAGCACTTGAAGATCTCCGAGTCCCAGCTCAATTACAGCAATATACGCTTCCACGGCATTGTTCCTGGCAGGCAAGCACGATCCCTAGGATAAATTTCCCTAGATGTCACCTTCGGAGATAAAGATCACTTCCGGCAGGAAAAAGTATCCTTCGAAGTAGTGCCGTTCGAAAGCGTGTATCACGCAATACTCGGACGTCCAGCTTTCGCCAAATTCATGGCAAGATCCTGTTATATCTACAACAAGCTGAAAATGCCAGGACCCAAAGGAGGAGTAATTACCATAGCCGGTGATTTCAAGCTGGCAAACGAGTTGGAGAAAGAAAACGCCCTTTGCGCTCAGAGAGTTATAGCAAAGGAGGAACTGAAGGAATTAGCCAAGGAGGTATCGCCGAAAGAAATGCCGGCAGGAAAAGAAACTCGGAAGCCAACAGATAGCTTCAAGGCGTCCGAGAATGCAAGACAGGTAATCCTAGATCCCAAAGATCCGACAAAATTTGTCATCGTAGGGACTGGGATGACCGACAAATAGGAAGGCGAGCTCATCAAGTTCCTCCGTGAGAACTGGGATATTTTTGCCTGGTGTCCAGCTGACATGCCAGGCGTACCCAGGGAACTTGCTGAGCACCAACTCAAGGTTATTCCTGGATCAAAACCCGTCAAACAAGGTCTCCGTCGATTTGACGGAAGAAGACGGAAGGCTATTGGCAAGGAAATTATCTGGCTTTTAGCAGCGGATTTCATCAAGGAAGTAATCCATACTGATTGGCCCGCAAATCCGGTATTAGTGCCGAAGAAAGACACCACTGCTCTTAGAATGTGTATAGATTACACAGGATTGAACAAGTTGTGTCCGAAAGATAGGTTCGCATTGCCGCGAATTGATCAAATAATAGATGCCACCGCAGGCTCCGAACTTTTATGCTTTTTGGATGCATACTCCGGGTACCACCAAATACGCATGAAAAAGGAAGATCAAATCAAGACTTCTTTTATAACCCCGTATGGGACGTACTATTACGTAACCATGCCTTTTGGCCTGAAGAACGCAGGTGCAACCTACCAGCGTTGCATGCAACGCTGTTTGCATAGTCAGATTGACAGAAACGTCCATGTTTACGTGGACGATATCGCCGTCGTAACCAAGGAAAAAGATACACTCCTTGAGGATTTGCGAGAAACTTTCGAAAACTTACGCACTTACAAGATGAAGTTGAATCCATCTAAGTGCGTATTCGGGGTTCCCTCAGGAAAACTTCTGGGTTTCATTGTTTCCCACAGAGGAATAGAAGTTAACCCGGAAAAGATCAAGGCAATCTTGAACATCTCAAAACCTACATGTGTAAAAGATGTCCAAAGATTGACGGGTTTCGCTGCAGCCGTCAGCAGATTTATCAGTTGGCTGGGGGCTAAAACCTTACCACTCTACAAGCTGCTGAAAAAATTCGACAAAGTCAAGTGGATTGCGGAAGCCTGGAAACGTCTAGAAAGTTATGTACCTTTCCGTACTTAATTCAATTCTATGTAAACATCTTTTGAGATCATGAAATAAAGTTGTCGGAATGCTGTCATTCATATTCTTTATAAGTTCAAAGTATTTCCGCCTCATCTATTTCCCAATGATCTTACAAATTTCTCAACGTTAACCCGAATTGTGCTTGCGTACTCGGCGTTACAAAACTGAATGATTTTTTTCAGCCTATTAACGGCTAAGGGAAACTTGAATTGCCTGCGTGCCCAAGTTTCACTTAAAACTTTCCTTGATTTCTCTAAGTCTTATCTGATTGTGTGTGTGTTGGGTTACTGGAACTAGTTAGTAAAAATGCCTTTAGCATGGTCCATGTTTCCGAGTTTCAAAACTGCTTGGTTCGTCCCCAGTTACTCGGCATGAAGATTCATATTGCTATTTGAGCCATTTCAAACACTAAGGACAGTTAAAGCATATACACGAGAGAACTTAGAAGATAAAGGAATAATAAAATCCAAAAAACTTGCAAAGAATTTCATAATTTAACTGCAAAAGACGGAAGTTTCATTCATACAAAAAGAAGCATTACATTTTGGATTACATTGAAAGAATAGTAATGCTCCTATTGTCTAATTTTGCTATCCAGGTTCAAGATAACCCTTCAAGCATCTGACTCCTCCTCGCTGCTTTCATCTTCGGGGATCGGAGGGATCTCCTCTTCTGGATAGTTGATGGAGATATTCACCATGGAGGCAATCTGGGTGGCGTGGCCTTTGACTTCACCAAAGATGGTGTTTCGCTGAATATCCGTGTATCCTTGAGGGACACCGGACGCCACGCGCCAGGATTTGGCAGTGGGGTAGTGCATGCGCATGAGGCCGAGAGCCATGCGCGCACCACCCCGTGCAGCGGAGCGAAGAAGGGACTCTTTGGCCTCCGCCACCTCCATGATGGCACCCGGAAGTTTTTCAACCTCCGAGCATTCCCCAGATTTTTCGGGAAGAAACTTGTCTACCAGCTGCGTTGCAGCAGCCTTGATCAAAGTCCATGTCTCCCCGAAAGCTCGGATGCCTGCAACCCGAGTGCCATCTGGGGTATCTCCTGGTTTTTCCAATAACACACCCAAAAGGGTTAGACGGAAAAAACAGAGAAAGTTAAACATGGAAAGATGATAAATGAGTCAGAAATTTACCGATGAGCTTGTCGATCTCAGAAACTTCCTCCAGGCGAAGGTTCAGAGCGTCGGTCAAATCCTGAATGGTGGATTTGTCCTTCTCCGCCTGTTCGGAAGCCTTGGAATTGGAAATTCCAAGGGCCACGTTGCTGGCTTCCAGGTCTTGTTGTGCTTTCACAAGGTTCTTGTGAAGCTCAACATTCTCCTTGCGGAGAATTTCGGCATTGCCAGAATCTTCCGCTGCTTGTTTAGCCTGAGCTAATGCAGCTGAAAAGCAAGAAAAAAATCCGAGTTAGCCAGTTTTTCGGAAAAAACTTAAGCAAATGATTGAATCGGAAATTTCAGAAGGAAAATGCTTACCTTGTGTTTCCGACAGTGCGAGCTTAGATGATTCCAGCTCTGCCTCCCTTTCTTCAAGAATAGAAAGAAGACTCCTAACTTCTTTATTCTTGATGGTGAGTTTCTTGAAAACTTCCATGTTAATGGCTTCGGAGGTTTGCTGAAACATAGCAAGGAGAAGAATGAGTACAAAAAACATCAAAGCAAAAAGCATGCATTTTGTTTAATGCTTGGGGGCTAGAGTTGTATACCTGGCTCATGCGCTGCAAACCTGCCAAGTTTTCTTTAAACTCTTTCGCGTATTCCGCGAAGAGATTCCCGGCTGCGTCCAGGCCGTCGTTGATAGCTTTAAAATCCTTGTCAAAGGTGGGAATTTCCTCGTCGAAAGTCCGAGAAAATTTTCCCACCTCTGGAGCCGCCCTTTCCCTCGTGTCCGTGTCGGACACAACGGGCTGGCTGGGCTCTGGGGGCTTGGTGGTGGGGGCTGCAGTAGGCTCTTCCGCCATTGTGCGTGGCGTGTTCGGAGCGACGGCGGGAGAAGGTTGGCTGCCTCGGCTGGAAGAAACCTTGTGTTTCTTCAGCTTCTTCGGCTTCAGGTTGGAGGGCTGCAGGGTAAAAACAGAAAACCCGGAAAAGGTTAAAACTCCGAAGATGGATGAAAAAACTTCCCATGAAGGAAAACTCCAGAAGAAATAACCTGGAAGTGGCGACGGGGATTCCGTCAAGATCGATAATTTCTTCCGAGGAAGTTATCTTCTTGCGCTTGCGTCCACCTGTAGTGGCGGTGCGCAGCGCGTCCAGCTCAGCCTCGGATACCAAGTCCGAATCTGAAAGATCCGCGAACTGTCGGACCAACAAGATCAAAATCAGAAGCTAGAAAATCTGAGAACAAATAAAACTATACCCGAATGACTGAAAAATTACCTTGGGAACCAGATTTTCGGCCGTGTACATTGGCCGACTCGCCTCGTATTGGTCGCGTGATGCGACCAATTGGTTGATGCGCCGGCGAAGCTCCTTGGCGGGCCAATCCTGGGTGGATGTCCGCATCGGATCCTTGACTCCCGTGTATTCGCACAGGAGACGGCCGCTGTGGTTGGCTAGTGGCTGGATTCGCCTAATCAGCCAGCATAGAACCGTGTCCATGCCGGTTAGAGGCGGATCCATGGAGGTGAGCTTGGCGATGCGCCGCTTGATCTTTAGTAGATCTGGCGGCAGAACCTGGACGGCTTCCGTTCCCCAGTTATCCTGGGGAACTGCGGCAGAGTTCACGAAAGGTGGAACCCCGACAGCTTCCTTAGGGAAAGGCACGTCGGGGTGATAAAAGAAGGAACCCGTCAAAAATTTGACGGATTCCGAAGTTTTTATCTTGGGGAACCAATCTTCTCGGAATCTCCGAAGAGTGAAAGATATGGTCCCACAAGTCGGGAGTGCGCCCTCCGAGGAGTTCCGCTTAACCGCAAAGCAGTAAGTCCAGAAATCTAACCTAGGTTCTAGCCCTAAGTAGCCCTCAAACAAAGCCTGGAAAGCCGGCCATGTAGAGGATGGAATTGGGAGGAAGGTTATGGGGCTGGATGTTGTAGTGGGAGAGAACCTGGAGGAAGAAGGAAGATGGCGGAAGCCCCATACCTCGCAAAAGGTGGGAAGTAAGGAGTACCCTTTCGCCATTCCGTGGCGTTGGTTCGGTCTCTTCTTCCGGAAGCCGCCATTTGTTCTTAAGAACCAGGCCCTCCTTTTCCAAGTTTGGAAGGAGAGCCGGGGGAATACTGCAGGCACTCCAGTTGCCTGCAGATTCCGCTTCCTCGTCTCCTCCGGCGGCGGAGGCGGCGGCGGCCTCCGCGGCGGCGAGTTCGTCGCCGAGGAGCTCGATCTTTTCCTCCGCCGTTTCAGGTGCGAACGGCGGGGTTGTCGCGGCACTCGATGTCGCTACGTCCGCGGCGGCGGAAGTGTTTTCTCCGCCCGCCGCGGAGGCCGTGGTCTTCTCCGGCTCGCTGCCGGTGTGCTTTTGCGATCCCAGCTATGGATCCAGGTCGCCGATGAGCTCGTTGATGGCGGCGCGAGTGGGCGAGGACGGCGAGGAGGCCATCTTTTGGTGGCGCGCTGCGTTCTGCGTGCTTGGAAGCTAAGTGCGTTTGGGACAAGGGACTTGCTCTCGAGCTCGCGTTCGCGTCAATGGCGTAGGCAGTGAGGGAGTGAGGAAAGTTTCTGATGAGGACGAGGAAGGCTATTTATAGCCGGAAAACCGTTTAGATACGTGCCAACGGCTCTTTCGACCGTTGGATGTTCGACGCGTGTCGCTCGCCGGAAAATCCGGGAAATGAAACGACAGGGGAATGATGGCTATCTCCTCGTTTCCCATGAGAATCTGTCAGAGATACGCTGAGGGGTTTCCCGCGTGGAACCAAGCGTCGCTTGCGTCAGCACGATTAAGACGCTGACGTTATGAGTTCCTTTTCCGCGAAGGATCGCGAGAAGAAAAGCCGGATTTTCATGGTTCCGAGTTTTATGTTACCATCTCCTTCAAAAGGAAAGTAGAAAGAATCAAGACTGCTGAATCAAGATTTCCCGGACAAAATGTATTTGACGAAAGACGGAGAATCAGAGTTTTGATCCTTCCTGGGGGCTACTGTCGGATATATACTGAATATGGGTATAGAAGATGGTAGACAAAGAGCCGGACTACCAGGGTGGCCTACATGGTAATGGGCTTAGGTCCATTGGGCGGCCCAGTAGTCCGACGCGCAGAAGCCGGATTCTAGAAGAACCCGGATCACGGCCCGCGTGATCTGGCTTGGAGGAGAAGACGGATTCCTTACTTTCCAAGTTACAAGTTAAACGTAGTCTTCTAGGTTTCTATTTCTGTAAGCCCTAATCCGGCTATTATATAAAGCCGGACGGGAGATAGATTAAAACAAGTTCAAGCTCTACGCAACTCGCCGAGAAGTTCATCCTCGCCGAGTAGCTAGATCTACACCCTCACATTGTAACCCTGTTAAACGGGCTTTAGTCCCAATTAGTGAGAAGTGCAGGAGTAGGTACGCCGTACTGTCGCGACGTACCGAACCTGGGTAAAATCCCGTGTTCTGTGTTACTACGCTATCCCGTTACCCCACGTCTCTACCGTAGTCTCATGGCACCCCCGTCTATGAAAACTACTACGATGTCTCGACAGGCTGGCCGGGTTGGGTGGCTATATTTTTCTCCTTTAACATTTCACTTTTTTTCTTCTTCTATAACTTTTGGTTTTCAACTCCAAATTAAACCAAATAAATTTTGATTTTTTTCAAAATATTTGTTGTGCTTTTATAGACTATTAGGGACCATTTTTACTCAAAAAAAATATAATACGCCTAAGCATTACATACCGATTCATAAAGGATTGTGAATATTCTTAATTAAAATTTTGTATTACTCATTTAAATTCAAATGCAAGATCAAATGCAGGGTTTTAAAATTTTGTATAACTCTTGGTGTATCTATGTTGAAATAGGTACTTGGGTACCTAAAAATGATTTTTGCAAAAAATAAAGAGAAAACCGCGAGGAACCTGTAGTCCAAATTTGGCCCGGTTTCAGCGGAATCGGCAGAAATTTGTCTTTTTCAGAAGAGATGTATTTCGAGCTATTGAGAGGTAGTAAATTTGTTATTTGTATATCAAATATGACATAATATATTTAGAAATTTACTTTGTACAATTCTGTAACATATTTTCGGTAGGTGCTTCACAAAAAAACCCATTTTTGACACTCCGAAAATGGAAAATGATGTTTTTATTCAAAGAAAAATAAAACTTTCTTCGTGAACACTGTTAGTTGTTCCAATATGCATATTTGTGTGTAATATGGGTACATTTAAACAAACTATCCCATGAATGTGGCCATAACATCCGTCATTTGGCCCGAATGCCATGAATCTTCCTAGGAGATAGCTCATTTATGTGAACACCTTTTCAACCAAATTGTCGTATTCCAAGTTTATTATTTTTGGTGGATACTAGGACATATATAATAACACCACGCGAAGGTCTTGCATCATTTCGAGTTTTTTTTTGATTTTTTTGGAATTTTCTAAGCCGGTTTCGGAAACAGTCAAAACGGGGGACATGACCGTTCGTACCTAGGTGTTGAATCTTGATGAAATCTTGGTGTATCTATGTTTAAATAGGTACTTGGGTACCTAAAAATGATTTTTGCAAAAAATAAAGAGAAAACCGCGAGGCACCTGTAGTTCAAATTTGGCCTGGTTTCAGCTGAATCGGCTGAAATTTGTCTTTTTCGAAAGAGGTGTATTTTGAGCTATTGAGAGGTATTAAGTTTGTTATTTGTAGATAAAATATAACATAATATATTTAGAATTTTACTTTGTACATTTTTGCAACATATTTTGTGTATGTGCTTCACAAAAATAGCCAGTTTTGACACTCCGGAAATGAAAAATGGTATTTTTATTCAACGAAAAATAAAACTTTCTTCGTGAACATTGTTAGTTGTACCAATATGAATATTTGTGTGAAAGATGGTCACATTTAAACAAACTATGACATGGATGTGGCCAAAACATCCGTCATTTCGCCCGAAAGCCATGAATCTTCTTACGAGATAGCTCATTTCTGTGAGCACATTTTCAACGAAATTGTCGTATTCCAAGTTTATTATTTTTGGTGGATACTAGTACATATATAATAACACCACACGAAGATCTTGCATCGTTTCGAGTTTTTTTGAATTTTCTGGAATTTTCTAAGCCGGTTTTGGGAAACGGACAAAACGGGGGACATGACCGTTCATACCTAGGTGTTGAATCTTGATGAATTATTGGTGTATCTATGTTGAAATAGGTACTTGGGTACCTAAAAATGTTTTTTTCAAAAAATAAAGAGAAAACTACGAGGCACCTGTAGTTCAAATTTAGCCCGGTTTCACCGGAATCGCCAGAAATTTGTCTTTTTCGAAAGAGGTGTATTTTGAGCTATTTAGAGGTAGTAAATTTGTTATTTGTAGATCAAATATGACATTATATATTTAGAATTTTCCTTTGTACATTTTTGCAACTTATTTTGTGTATGTGCTTCACAAAAAAACCCAGTTTTGACACTCCGGAAATGGAAAATGGTATTTTTATTCAACGAAAAATAAAAATTTCTTCGTAAACATTGTTAGTTGTACAAATATGCATCTTTGTGTGTAATACGGTCAAATTTAAACAAACTATGCCATGGATGTGGCCAAAACATCCGTCATTTCGCCCGAAAGCCATGAATCTTCGTAGGAGATAGCTCATTTCTGTGAACAACTTTTCAACCCAATTGTCGTATTCCAAGTTTATTATTTTTGGTGGATACTAGGACATATATAATAACACCACGCGAAGGTCTTGCATCATTTCGAGTTTTTTGAATTTTCTGGAATTTTCTAAGCCGGTTTCGGAAAACGGTCAAAACAGGGGACATGACCGTTCGTACCTAGGTGTTGAATCTTGATGAACTCTTGGTGTATCTATGTTGAAATAGGTACTTGGGTACTTAAAAATGATTTTTGCAAAAAATAAAGATCAAACCGCGAGGCACATGTAGTTCAAATTTGGCCCGGTTTTAGCGGAATCGGCAGAAATTTGTCTTTTTCGAAAGAGATGTATTTTTAGCTATTAAGAGGTAGTAAATTTGTTATTTGTAGATAAAATATTACATAATATATTTATAATTTTACTTTGTACAATTTTGTAACATATTTTCGGTAGATGCTTCACAAAAAAAACCATTTTTGACACTCCGAAAATGGAAAGTGATGTTTTTATTCAAAGAAAAATAAAACTTTCTTCGTGAACATTGTTAGTTGTTCCAATATGCATATTTGTGTGGAGTATGGGCACATTTAAACAAACTATGCCATGAATGTGGCCATAACATCCGTCATTTGGCCCGAAAGCCATGAATCTTCGTAGGAGATAGCTCATTTCTGTGAACACCTTGTCAACCCAATTGTCGTATTCCAAGTTTATTATTTTTGGTGAATACTAGGACATATATAATAACACCACAGGAAGGTCTTGCATCATTTCGACTTTTTTCGAATTTTCTGGAATTTTCTAAGCCGGTTTCGGAAAACGGTCAAAACAGGGGACATGACCGTTCGTACCTAGGTGTTGAATCTTGATCAACTCTTGGTGTATCTATGTTGAAATAGCTACTTGGGTACCTAAAAACGATTTTTGCAAAAAATAAAGAGCAAACCGCGAGGCACATGTAGTTCAAATTTAGCCCGGTTTCACCGGAATCGGCAGAAATTTGTCTTTTTCAAAAGAGGTGTATATGAATATTTTTAGATGATGCAATTTGGTTATTTGTAGATAAAATATGGTATAATAGCTTTATAATTTTACTTTGTACAATTTTGTGTCATATTTTGTGTATGTGCTTAACAAAAAAAACCGATTTTTACACTCCGAAAATGGAAAATGATGTTTTTATTCAACGAAAAATAAAACTTTGTTCGTAAATATTGTTTGTTGTTCCAATATGCATCTTTGTGTGTAATATGGGCATATTTAAACAAGCTATGCCATGAATGTGGCCATAACATCTGTCATTTGGCCCGAAACCAAAGAATCTTCGGAGAAGATAATTCTATAACTATGTCATGGATGTGTTGTTTATGATTTATAAATATTTTTGTCGCTCGGATTTTTGTGTGTGCTATTTATGATTTATAAATGCATTCATGCCTATTTATCGGGATTACTTGTAATTCACATCATTACAAACCAATTGGAAATTGCAAATTTATAATTGGCAATGACACTATTAATTTCCCACCAAAAATAGAACTGTCAATTATTAATTGTAGGTACTGATGTTGTTAGATAACATAGAGAAAATGAGTTATTTTTAACATATTGAAACTTCTCTTATTTTCTAGTTGATATTAATTAGGACTGTTTGGTGGGGTTCAGAACAGACAGGTCCCAGCTGCAGCGGCTGTTGTGTGAAGTGCGCGCGGTGGAATTTTTTTTGATCGTGGATTCGTGGAGGGAAAACTTTAAACGCGCGCGGAGCCGAAACTAAAGCGGGCAACCCTAACTTTCCCCTCCCTTCCAAAATCATCGACCACAGCCCGCCGCCCACCAAACCCCATCGCCCATCGACCACATCCCGCCTTCTCTGATCTCTCCGTTGGCGCCCATCGACCACAGCCCGCCGATCAAATCTTGATGAACTCGCCCCAGATCCCCATTCTCGCAAGCGCGCCCCAGATCCCCTCTCCCCCAGCCCCGATCCACATCTCGATCCCATCTCTCCAAGTTAGGCACAAACCCTAGACCACCACTCCTTCCGCCGCCGCCTCTCTCCAAGTTCCCTTTCTCCCCACTTCCCTCGCCACCGGCCTCCTCCATAACCACTCCGGCTCCTCCTCCCGAGCCCCTCCCTGCTGTATGTTCCTCTCTGCCGCCGGATACCCTTCCAGCGACCGTACCATCCCCAGATCCGGGCGTCCCTGCATCCCCAGATCCGGGACACCGCGGCTCCCCGTATCCGCTCGTCCTCGACAAAGAAGGCCATGCTCGAGCTCCGGCACCGCTTCCTGGCCTTGCACGACAACGCCGCGGCCGAGGTAGAGGAGAGGGGCGCGGTGGACGTGGTCCTCCAACGTGCTCGCCAGGAACAAGGGCACCCCTGCCATGGGATCCCGATGCAGGTATTCATCGTCGTCCTGATTAGCTTTCCGGCGACAGGTTCCACCTTTGACCCTTCCTCTTTGCTCTCCTCCTGTGCACAGGGACTCGGACAGTACACCCGCCACTCTGAGCAACACTGCATCTTCTACCCCTACGGCAGGATCGACATGAATCCAGGTATGCCCCTTCCCCTAAATCCTCCATCGGTTTTATTCATCAGTTTAGATGCTTATTTGCAACTGCCAATTAGGGACAATTTTAGCTGTAAATGTGATGTAGCTGTTCTACCCGTGACTGTCTCACTGGATCGACATGAATCTTTGGCATGTATCTTTGGCATGTATTTTGTTTATGCGAATTTTGCAAGATGTGCGCATTGCTCGATACCATGCTTTTTCTGTTGAGTGGTGTCATTGATCTTGTGCTGTTAGAGTTTCTCTTTCATAACTATCAAGTTTGAAGATACAATACTGATTTTATTATATCTGGACTAGAAATATGTTGTACTTTCTGTTGATTATGATGTCCAGTCTGAAGATAAATCACTGTTTTTTCTAACAGTGAATGAGCTAGCTTCACCGAGATTGCGTTGACATATTAGTGATATGCTAACTTTTAAAGATGTGTATGTGTTGTGCGTAGTGTTGTATATCATGTTTTGTAGCTGTATATAATTTGGTATCAAGGGTTTACTCATGGGAAGGTTCTAATATGTGTAAATTTTATGATAAACTGCTTTCCATGGTCTTAATTTTGATTCTGACCAATATAATCATTGCAAGGGTGTCTCCCTAAGAGTGGATCATCTGGAGACGTGCGAACGTTTGAGGTGGGCAGTTGGTCTAGTGTAGGCTCTGCTTTGACTACTCACTAGTAGAAAAATGCCTATCTGTGGCGCACCATTTTGGTATTCTGTGACGCACCTAGGGGCCAGAGGGGTGCGCCACAGAATACACGCCACAATTTTTTTTTCTGTGGCGCACCTCAGCCGTGCGCCACAGAAATGTCAATTCTGTGGCGCACCTCAGCCGTGCGCCACAGAAATTTGCAATTCTGTGGCGCACCAAGTAGAGGTACGCCACAGTTTTTTTTTTGAATTTCAAAAAAAAAAGGCGGCCAAATCTGGCCGCGGGATTTTTTTGAAATTTTGAAATTTGGTCGGATGCTCACCGGAGTTGGTGGGGAGGAGAAGGAGAAGCTCGTGGTGGTGGTGGAGGAGGAGGAGGAGGAGGAGGAGGGGATGGAGGAGGAGGAGGAGGAGAGGTGGTGGTGGTGGAGGAGGAGGAGGAGAGGTGGTGGTGGAGGAGGAGAAGGAGGAGGAGAGGTGGTGGTGGAGGAGGAGGAGGAGGAGGAGGAGCTCGCCGGAGGTGGTGGTGGTGGTGGAGGAGGAGGGGTGGTGGTGGTGGTGGTGGAGAAGGAGAGGTGGAGTAGTAGGTGGAGGAGAGGAGAGAAGTGGAGAGGTAGAAGAGAGAAGGGAAGATGAGAAGTGGAGGAGAAGTGGAGAGGAGAAGGGAAGAAGAGGAAGAAGGGAAAGAAGAGGAAGAAGAGGAGGGGAGGAGGCAGGATTTCGAATCCTGCCTCCACAATTCTGTGGCGCACCAAATGAAGGGGTGCGCCACAGAATTTTTTTTTATTATTTTCTAGTCAAAATCTTAAAACTGCCATAACTTTTGTTCCTTTTGGAATTTGGCGATTCTAAAAAAAGCTCACAGGCCGAAGGCCAGTGAGGTTGGGTTCCTTTTTCTCTCTAGTTTTTTTTGATATCTTGATCATTTTTTTTCGACATCGTATGCAAAACTTATGCCCATTTTAACTTTTTTAACGAACTTTTGCTAGGAAAGTCGAAATTCATATTTCAAAATTTGATAAAAAAAGTAGACATTAAACTCTCCGTGCATCTATAAGGGATTTATTTTTTGATGCTTTTTAGACCGCCAACTCTTCCGTCAAAAACTAGAAAAGGCGTTCCGGGGGGGGGGGGGGTGTGGAGGGAAGAAAAAAATGTTGTGGCTCCACGTGTGGCAGAAATGTTGGATTCTGTGGCGCACCAATGCCCGTGCGCCATAGAATTCCATATTTCTGTGGCGCACCAATGCCCGTGCGCCATAGAATTCCATATTTCTGTGGCGCACCAATCCCCGTGCGCCATAGAATTGCCTATTTCTGTGGCGCACCAGATTACGTGCGCCACAGAAATTTAGTTTATGTGGCGCACCCTTCCTCCGTGCGCCACAGAATACAACATTTCTGTGGCGCATATTTTGACGTGCGCCACAAAACTAAATTTCTATTCCATAGAAAGGCAGTTTCCTACTAGTGACTGGCTTGGTAGGCCCCAGGATTTGATTAGCTCCTCGGTTCCCCCTGTTGTGTGATGGCGACGGTTTACCACGGTGACGATGCCCTCCCTGCAGTGTGATGGCGAATGATGTTTAGCTTCGGTGCCCTGCTACTTGAGTATATTGCATCTCTTTGCTTGCTTGATCTGCTGAATAATGTACTTAAATTTATCAGGCCGCGAATAAGTGACGCACCGCTGGAGAGAGCCCTAAACCCATGGAGGGTTTCTGCCCCTGCGCGAGTTCCCTTCGAGGGCAAATGGCCTGGTTGTTGATCCGGCAATTGGCACCTCTTTTGACTCATATTGTATATACCAACTAGCATGATCTGTATGAGTTCATGCTGGCTTTTACTGTTCTGTATGATCTCTGTTGACCAGACTAGTAGTCCTCTTATAATATGTTTGAGTTCATCTTGGTTGTAGCTTTGATGGTTTGAAGTTGTATGTTGTGGCTCCATTTGAAAACGAAAATAAGTTGTAGGCTACCTTAATCTAAAATACAATATCAATTGTGTAACATCTAATATGAAAATTATAGTACATAATATTCACTAAGCCTGTCATTTTAGTATATCTCTTTGTTTATACTCCATTGCATGCAGTTAGAAGACATGTCAAATCTATTTTCTTTTATCTGTTGAGACTGGGTCACTCTAGTATGCATGGACACTATTTCCTGATCCACTTGCAGGTACCATACATTAGCATTTCTACTGGTTAAAAAGAAACCTGGGTAAACATTATTGATTGTCTACTGGTGCTGTTTGATGTTTTTATACATGTTGTTCTTGGATGAAAAAACACACTGGGGCGGTTATTTGATTCTGGGTTGTCTTGTTATCGTATCTATCCTTGCATAAGTGTAGGATTTAGGATTTCACAAGCATATAGTATGCTGTCTATTATACATGTTGTGCTGCTTTGGTGTGTCTAGGTTCATAATGTTTTGTTGAGGGTTAGTCTAAAATTTACTACCTGGTGTACTAAGTCGTAATAGTGCCACAACAAAGATGGCACTGTTACCTTGATTATCGATTGGTTCATCCAGTGCCAGAAAGAATCGTTTATTTAGTGCCAGTATGAATTATGCTATATTTTTTTGGCTCTCGAATGTGTACTACTTGAGAGCTACATCTGGATATGTGGTGCTGTGTGTTTTGTATTTCCCCTTTGACAAGGTATTGCAGTTGCCTATTTATTCTCTCAATCCTGTAACTAGTCTGTTTGCCCTGAAACTTTGGTCTTCTCAATTCAAAACTATGCTTCTTGTGATGGATTACTGTTACCTGGCATTGCTAGAAACTGGACCATTTTGTGGTGTTGGATCTCTACACATGTTTTATCTTGAATTTTGGTAGTGCGGAAACACTGTATTTTGTTTGTACACAATCAACGGAGGCCCCCCCCGACATATGTTGCAACGTCTTCAATAGCATGCTCTTACTTCGTCTTTCCCTTAATAAGTCATCAAATTTGGTGCTTTTCGATCCCCAGTTGCTATGGGGAACAAAGGCTGAAATACAATAGAATCCTCCATTTAAGTGGTTCTCGCTTCTCCTTGTTCCTGCTCCTAACTCCTCCCCGGGTAATTCCCAATGTTTGGCACTTTCCAGCAGTAATCTTATTAATACGATATATTTGATGTATTATCTTTCACTGGATTTTGCATGTTCTAAAGTTCTTGGTTCACTCAACTTTTATCTCACAGTTATCCATTTTGGTTGCATGATACATTTGTGATACCCGCTGAAGCAATATTGATGGATGCGGCGGGAGCGCATTCTTCAACAGCCAGTGTCAACGATGAAATGGACCAGATCTTCTTCAACTAAAACCCCTATCACGACATCGACACAAAGTGAGATGTCTACTCTTCATCTTCTCGAACAGATATGGGCTGGGAGGTCTAGCAGATGTTCCATATTGCGCCTATAAGACTCCATTTCCTTATGACGAGCCATACGTGTTGAGATTTCTGAACCTTGATGGTGATGTGTTGAGATTTCTGGGACTTGACAACTGTTGATTGTGACTTGGTCTGTTCTTTGAACCTGTAATATGGCGTGAACGATCTGTATTCCTAAAATATGTGATGTAATTCAAATTTATTGTAATCAGGTGAAGTATGAATTCAGTTTTTTATACAGATTTTTATTTTATCTAGCTTGATGGAAGTCGGCTTAAGAGTATAAAGCCCATGATGAGAGCATTTTGATGAAATTATTGGGCTGTGATAAAAGGCCTCAGCCCAACTAACCGTGGACTCTATTTGGCAGTAAAATAAATATTATTTCGAAAAAATGTACCCATAAAAGGCCAGAACTGGAAAATTAATTATACTGTAGAAAGGCCAAGGCCCAAGGAATAAGCCTACCTTAAAAACGCCAAGAGCCTGGAATAATATAAGCTGGCCTGTTAAGCTGAAAAAAATTGCAAAGAGAAGAAACATTAAATGGGCTAAAATATTGGGCTTGGCCCGTTAAGAGGAGCAATATGGACTGGGCTGAATCTTTTCCATGACCTAGTCAGTTGGTCATAATTTTGCCACGTAGGATTGGCCACGTAGGATCTGACGTGGCTATGGTATGATATCACATGACTAAATCAATTGGTCATAGGGTTATGACCCTCTGATTGGGTCATAGAGGCTATGACAAATCCATTCAATTAGTCATTGACGATCAAATAAGACGCTCGGTATGTGACTTTCCATTTTTGGTCAAAAAGGGGTCATGAATGAAACTACGTGACCTTCTAGTGACAAAAATTGAGGGTCATGTATCAACATATTTCTTGTAGTGTCGGCGGATCTCCTCCGACGCGCAGTGACAGAGCTAGAGAACTGATGAGAGGGGTGCATCGAGGTGTCACGGCTACAAAAATTCCTATTTCAGGTGTTGCACATGGGGTGAAAAGTAGTCATCTAACAAAGAAAATATATTTACCCGGTGTCTTGTGCACCCCGAACGCTCCACTTGTATCCGCCACTGCTGACGCGTAACAGTTCTTGAGGTGTGCCAACGTGGCCACATATTCCCCTAGTAGTGTGGCCACGTGGTGGGGCTTCTGGTTGATGTACTATAGTAGAACTTCAGCAGTTGTGGTGTTGTGTGTATCCTCGTGTTGTGGTATTTGGTCGACCTTGGCCATGGCACTGGACCGGCTCCGGATCTGGCTATGGTTGTTTTTTTTAACCGGACCGGGTTACTCGTGTTGGATTCCAAGACAACGGGCGGTGGTCATCATGCCGGCATGGATCTTCGTGGTTGGTGTTGTTCGGAGGTGGCGTGTTAGCCGTGATCCTCGCTAGTGTTGTTTGCGAGGTCTCAAATAGGAGGTAGTAAGTAGTAAGGTGCGACCTGAAAGCCTACCTCCAGCTTTGGCCAAAGCTGAAGATGATCACGTTCGTGCCTTCGTGGATGCCACCACCTTCTTGGAAGCGTCATCGTGATGCAATGATTTTCTCTCCATCCTCAGACTCGAAGGATCAAACGTTGAATTACCTTCGTTATTTTTCCATATGAATAAATTTGGTGCATTGTTCTTTAAATTTACGGTGTGCTTAAAATCCTGGATAAAAGCGATAAAATAGAACAAATTTTCAAAGGTCTATACAAAATAAAATCTCTCCTAGAAAGCTCAACTGGCTTGACAAATTTTGCAACCCCCGGATATTCCGATTTTGGGCTAAATAGCAAACAACATGGTCAATTGGTCACTGAACCAAACGCCCGGAACGGGCCCAAAACGCCTTGTTTCCAATACGCCGGAATGCTTTGACGTTTGCCTAGAACTGGTTAAACTTTCAGGAGCGAGGCTGAAATAAGGATGGCAATGGGTAGGGTATGGGACGGGTAGAGCAATACCATACCTATACCCATATACTCAACGGGTAGAGAACTCTACCCATACCTGTACCCATGGGTACGAAACTCTACCCATACCCATACCCGGCGGATACCCGTACCCATTGGATACCCAACGGCTACACAACTTATTATATTTATCGATGGCATATTTGACAAAATTATCAGTTTGACCAATTGTATGCCTCATCGCTGGGATTTTTTTCCTTAATTTGAGTATTTGGAAGATGAGAGGATTAAGGAGAGATTGCAGTTTGGGGAGATTTGAGAGACGAGAGGATTAGCTGGACACTTTGACCGACCCTTCGCCTCATCGCCTTGACCCTGGAGTCATGGCCTTGTGGGCTGCTTCCTTCTAGGCTACATATGGCCAAAGTGGCCCACATGTGAGTGTAAATGGGTAGGGTAAGGGTATACCCACGGGTACAACACGATACCCATGACCTACCCATGACTTGACGGGTAGGATACGGGTACTACCCATGGGTATAAAAGTGTACCCATACACTGCCCATACGGGTCGAATACCCGCGAATACCCGTACCCACGGTTGAAATTGCCATCCTTAGGCTGAAATATCAACGAAAACAAAAATGGACAGCGTATTGGGCCTACCCGCCGGGCTTTAGACAGGTTAGTTCACTCCCCCTTGAAGGCCTTTTCCTGCCTGTGCCCGTTCGGACGGCCCAAACTACATCCGGACCGAGAAAACCCGGCGAACGCAGCGCAAAACGCCCAAAAAGCCTGGTGATTCTCTACCCAGGCCTGGTGATCGCCGGTCAAACAGCCGTGGCACGCACGAGAATACTGGGGCCTACGATTCGTCCCTAACGAGAATTCGTTCCGCACATTTCAAAAAACAAAAAAATTCGTTCTGCAGCTTCAGCCTTCCTTTTGTTTTTGCGAATAGGGCGGTACGATGCTGTCTTTTTTTTCGAATAGTTTGACCCTGACTTGTGGGACCAATCAGAAAAAAAAGTGTGCACGCCGTGCAGCTTTTTTATTCTTCGCAGATGATCTAAATTTTAAGCCTCTGAAAGAGATTTGCAGGTAAGGATGGCAATTTCAACCGTGGGTACGGGTATTCGCGGGTATTCGACCCGTATGGGCAGTGTATGGGTACACTTTTATACCCATGGGTAGTACCCGTATCCTACCCGTCAAGTCATGGGTAGGTCATGGGTATCGTGTTGTACCCGTGGGTATACCCTTACCCTACCCATTTACACTCACATGTGGGCCACTTTGGCCATATGTAGCCTAGAAGGAAGCAGCCCACAAGGCCATGACTCCAGGGTCAAGGCGATGAGGCGAAGGGTCGGTCAAAGTGTCCAGCTAATCCTCTCGTCTCTCAAATCTCCCCAAACTGCAATCTCTCCTTAATCCTCTCATCTTCCAAATACTCAAATTAAGGAAAAAAATCCCAGCGATGAGGCATACAATTGGTCAAACTGATAATTTTGTCAAATATGCCATCGATAAATATAATAAGTTGTGTAGCCGTTGGGTATCCAATGGGTACGGGTATCCGCCGGGTATGGGTATGGGTAGAGTTTCGTACCCATGGGTACAGGTATGGGTAGAGTTCTCTACCCGTTGAGTATATGGGTATAGGTATGGTATTGCTCTACCCGTCCCATACCCTACCCATTGCCATCCTTATTTGCAGGGCCGTTTAACAGGTCCGGTCAGTTTTTTTTTATTTTTTCTGACATAAACAGGTCCGAGGTCAGTTGAGGCCGCACAGGTGTGCTTTAAACAGAGCCACCATTTCTCGGCTCTTTTTTTTTGTTTGGACGTGCACCATTTCCCGGTTCTTGGATTTGCTACTCTCTTGGTCTTATATTAATTGTCTTAAAGTTGGACAAAAATATGTATCTAGACATATTTTACTGTTATAGATACATCTAGTTTTGTCCAACTTTGAGACGATTAATATAAGACGGAGAGAGTAATATACAACGCTTTGAGAATAACCGGAGCCCGATACTTCTCAATTTACATGCCCCAACATCCTTATCCTATACTCGCTCCTTCCGCTTTTATTCTACATTTTGGGTCATGATTTTGTTCGGAAATAATCTTCATCCTGGATGGTCCCCACCCTGGTAATTAAGAGGAGAGAGAAGCCACACACCATACATGCGTAGAGATTGGCCAAATTATATGAAATTTGCATGCATTGCATTAGTTAAGATTGGTTTAACCAATAGTATTATTTGTTTCTTGTGAGACCTATAATTATGATGCATAGGAGATTGTGCAAAGTGGTACTAATAAATGGTATCTTAATTTGTCTGAATTTTTCCAAGATGTAGATTAAATCCGGACGGAGAGAGTATAATCCTATCCTATATAACTGAGTTGGACAACCCCGCTAACCTATTTCTCTAAACATGCAAGTATGACAGCTCAACAATGCGTCATATCACCTAACTCACATCCACGTCGTCCTATATCCTATATAACTAAATAGATCAGCCCCACTAACCTATTTCTCTAAACATGCAGCTATGACACCTCAGCAATGCGCCATATCACCTAACTTACATGCACGTCATTCCATGCATGTAAAACAAGTGTGACTGCCGTTTCGTGTTGTGATGCCTTCCAAACCTCATCGCTTCCCCTTGCCACGATAGAAACGCCCCCTTAGACTTATATCAGCTGATCTACTCCTCGTGATCCAATCTCCCTTCGGCTGAACATCGTCGTCCCCTCTACCTTTGATCCCTTCTCCACGAGCTGTTGATTCCTCCGATTCGTCTTGCCAGCGCAGGTTGCCACAGTTATCACAAGGAATATGACGGCCTTCTGAATCGGATTGCCCTCCATAGCAACCATGGAGGTCTTCACCGTCGAGATCTATGCCAATCCCAGTAGATTATCCCAAGGAATATGACGCCCTTCTAAGATTGCCATCCATAGAAACCATGGTCCAGGTCTGTGCCAATCCCGGTCGGATCTGCTTTGTTCTTAGGAGTTAGGTCCCGCCTTCTTTGGTTCAACATCACGAGCCTCCAACCCGGGCGGTCATCGACCACACACCATGATGCCACCATGGCCGACCAGCAAATTTGCAGCCCAGATCAGTATATTGGCCTAGCCTGTAAGATCTCATTTTAGCTGACGACGTACCTATTTATTTGTCCCTGATCTCTCCATAAGTTGGTATTCTCTTCCTGTTTGATATGATGTATTTGATTCTGATCATTTGCAAGTGATTGTCCCGTTTCATTCGCACATGCATCATATATACATTACTTATTTTTTATTTGGGACAACTTACTACGACAACATTCTGATCTACTTGAGTTGGTATAGGATGAAAGATAATGATGCTTGAAAAGTACGTTCTCACATCCCAGCGACGCGTGAGCGCAAAGATAGACTGTTAACCTAACATTAGTATTTCCTTTGCAGTAAGTCATTTGTTACGGATACCACAAAAAGAAGTACGGCGATGGAGCATATAATTGATTTCATTTTGTTGGGTCAAACGGACATTTATGAGTCAAACTGTGCTTTCCCTACATGCATTATTGGAATAGAAGTTTTCCAGAAATTCACCCGCCCTTACATTTTTTTTCTAATAATCTTTAGCCTATGTTTCCATTACCGGGTATAGAAGAATCCAACCTTTTCATTTAGAAAAAACTCAATAGATTGACTGTTAGATATTCTGTTGCATCAGTGCGAATCTGATGTGGTAAGTACAAAGGGTCATTTGTCTTCCTTAACCATATTTATTATCACATTTTTTTTAATTCATATGTCTTAGATATTGTAAACATAACAAATGGTTTCCTTTTTTCCGGAGTACAGAGTTGAGTGGAATCCATAATTGAATTGTTCATGTGCCCACACTTACATGTACATTTCAAGATTTAGTAGACCATGGAAAAAATCAATTAATTGATGTTCTTGCTTATCCAGAAATAGTCCAATTCAGGTCTTCTGCTGCTTCAAGAGTGTTATTGTCTAACGAAGTGCATTCTACGGGTTATTAAATATGCCAACAATTATTTACAGTTAAATGATTGTATAAGGATAGGCTGCGCATGCTCAGTTGAAAACAATTATTCCTCTTTACACATATGGTTATTTGTAGTATAATTCATTTTGCATACTTTTCATTTCCAGATAAGGCCCATTGTTCTTCGCAAGGTTTACATGGTGAATTATGGGTACCTTTTTTATGCTCACCTTTTCTTAGGACTAATCTATATGGGTTTGAACACCGCCCAAGTTTTATAGCATGTGAATTAGATCAACGCTGATGATTAATTATAGTATGTGAATAGTTGTCGTTGATTTAATTCACATAACGATTAATTCACATAATATAAAACTTTGAAAAATCGTACAGCCCGCTAATTCTAATTCTCTCAACATGCAACCATCCCACCTCATCAAATGTGCCACCTCAGCAAAAAAAATAAAAGGTTTGATTTTTCTTTTCCGTGCACCATGTTTTCCGTTTCACATAGATGGAATTTGACCGATCAGTCAACAATACTCCAGCACAACTACATGCCAAATGCAGCCAATTTCTTTACATGATCATGGATCCAAAGTGTCGTCCCATCATTGTTTTCCTTTCTTATGACACTTGCAGATACGATTCATCTTCAGTTCTAAAAAAATATAGAAAAACGGTTCCGCTTCTCCGTACTAGCACACAACGCAGTCGATTCCTATCTCAACGACCTGGAGGCGTACGAGAAGCTCCCAATGTTCTTCCCTATTTAAATGCCATATGGACCCGTCTCAAACTAATTTTCACATTGTCCTCTAATACGGGGTGGGTGTCCCAGCCGGACGGAGTGTGCAATGCACATCTCATACCGGTGGTGCTCGTGAGCTACCCCCTGATGGTGGGTAAACGCACGCTCGTTGGGAGACCCCAAGTGTAAGGTATGAAGATTACAGCAGCAAGTTTTCCCTCAGAAAGAAACCAAGTTTTAATCGACAAGTAGGAGAAAGAAATCACTTCTGAAGGTTGATGACAGCTGAAGTTGGCAAGACGCACTACCAGGCTCAACAACAACATGGAATCTGCACAACACAATCAAAATACTTTGCCCCAACGAAGCAGTGAGGTTGTCAATCTCACCGGTTTTGCTAACACAAAGGATTAGATGTATAGTGTGGAAAATTATACTTGTTTGCAGGAAATGAAAAGAGAACACTGATGGCAGTGAATGAGAGTAAAACCATGATTGCAGTCAAGAAAACAGTGTTTGCAGTGGTTGTATTATCGGTGTAAAAGAATGGACCGGGGTCCACAGTTCACTAGTGATGTCTCTCCAAAACAAATAGATAACATGCTGGGTAAACAAATTATAGCTGAGCAACTGACATATATAAAGGACCATATGCATGACATGATGATTACTGTGTGATTCATGCGGGCATTACAACATAATTCATGGACCATTATCCAACTACATCTACGACTAATAATCCACCCTCAGAGCGTCATCCAATCAAACCTCGGGTATTAAGTTGCAAGCAACAGATTATTGCCTTAATTAAAGTGTGTAATGTAAACAATGAAAATATTGTTGTTTTCTCCCTAATGGCAACAACACATTCCGCATCCATTACGTTTCTGTCACTCGAGCGTGAATGAAAGGGAGGCATGAACCCACTATCGAGCATAAATACTCCCTCTTGGAGTTAAAAGTATCAACTTGGCCAGAGCATCTACTAGTAACGGAGAGCATGCAAGATCATAAATAACATAAACATGATAGATTGATAATCACTTGACGTAGCATTCAATATTCATCGGATTCCAGCAAACACAACATTTAGCATTACAATAAGATGATCTTGATCATGTTAGGAAGCTCACAAGATCTAAACATGAGGCATAAAGAGGATAAGACAACCATCTAGCTACTGCTATGGACCCGTAGTCCAAGGATGAACTACACACACATCACTCCGGAGGCATGCATCGTGATGAAGAGCCCTCCGGTGATGATTCCCCTTCCCGACAGGGTGCCCGGGAGAGTTTCAGAACCCTCCCGAACTGGGGTTGACGATGACGGCGGCTACGTACGGAACTTTTCGTGGATGGAGGCTCGGGTATTTAGGTTTAACCCGGGGAGGAGCCTAAATAGGCGAAAGGGCAACGTCGGTGGGCAGCCAGGGGGACACACCCCTAGTGGCGCGGCGAAGGGGGCGCCACCCTATGGTGTGGTGGCTGATGGTGCAGGTCTTGCACTCGTTGGGAAACCTCAAGAGGAAGGTATGATGAGCACAACAGCAGTTTTCCCTCAGAAAGAAACCAATGTTTAATTGACTAGTAGAAGGAATGAGTAACTTCAGAAGGTTGATGCAGCTGAGATGGCGGGGCACACTACCGGCTCAACAACAACGTGGAACCTACACAACACAAACAATTCACTTAGCCCCAACGAAGCAGTGATGTTGTCAATCTCACCGGTTTTGCTGAACACAAAGAGGTTAAATGTATGGTGTGGAAAAACAGTACGAGAACGGTATGAAAACAGTATCAGCAGTATGAAAGCAGTAGCAGCAGTATGAAAGTAGTGTGTGTATTATCAGAATGAGAAAATGGACCGGGGTCCACAGTTCACTAGTGGTGTCTCTCCGTGAAAGATAAATAACATGTGTGGTGAACAAATTACAGCTGGGCAATTGACAGAAATGAAGACTGCACCATAGTGCATATGCAATACATAAATATTACTATGTGATTCATGCGGGCATTACAACAAAATACATAGACTGTCATCCAACTGTATCTATGTCTAATAATCCACCCTCCGAATATCATCCGAACAAACGTTGGGTATTAAGTTGCTAGCAACAGATTATCTCCGTAAGAAAAGTGTGTAATGTAAACAATGTAAACTAGGTAAACACCGTTATTTTCTCCCTAATGGCAACAACACATCATCCATCTGTCACTCGAGCACAGATGCAAAGGAGGCATGAACCCACTATCGAGCATAAATACTCCCTCTTGGAGTTACTAGAATCTACTTGGCCAAAGCATCTACTAATAACGGAGAGCATGCAAGATCATAAATAACATAAGCATGAACATAACATGATATATTGATAATCAGAAGACATAACATTCAACATTCATCAGATCCCAGTAAACACGACATGTAGAATTACATAAAGATGATCTCGATCATGTGAAGAAGCTCACGAGATCTAAACATGAGGTACAAAGTGGAGAGAACAACCATCTAGCTACTGCTATGGACCCGTAGTCCAGGGATGAACTACTCACGCATCACTTCGGAGGAGGCCATGGTGGTGTAGACCCCTCCGGTGATGAATTCCCCTCCCGGCAGGGTGCCAGGGAGAGCTCTAGAACCCTCCCGATCTCGGGATGACAATGACGGCGGCCTCAGGTGTTTCTCGAGGCGAAGTGGTATCTTTTTAGGGATAATATGTCGGGGGGTATAAATAGGCGAAAGGGCAAAGGCAGTGGAGGCCTGGGGGCCCCACACCACCCATGGCGCGGCCAGGGGGCGCGCCGCCCTATGGTGTGGGCCCCCTGTGGCACCCATTCGGATCTCTTCGAGACTCCGTGGAACCTTTGGGAATTATAGGACCTCTGGACTTCGAATTTTCCAATTCCGAGAATATTTCCAGAACAACTTTTCTGAAACTAAAAACAACAGAAAACAGGGAACTGGCTCTGTGGCATCTTGTCAATAGGTTAGTCCGGAAAATCGATAAAATTGACATAAAGTGTATAGCAAACATGTGGGAACAACATGAAAACAACATGGAACATCATAAATTAAGGATACGTTTATGATGTATCAACATCCCCAAGCTTAGTTCTTACTCGTCCTCGAGTAGGTGAACGATAAAAACACAAAATTTCTGAGGTGACATGCTACCAACATAAACTTGATCATCAATAATGTAAAAGCATAAGTAAGATGAGATCATAGAACTTCAACACAAGGATGATAAATAGAATTTTAACAATAAAGTATAACAATCACCTTGCATCATGAGAAGTAACACAAATAAAATGTCATGAATAACAATGCAACGAAAGATATACGTTTGTTTCAAGTATAGAGAAAACATGGCAAAGTGATATTTCGCTAGTCCTTAAGAGTAAGGCAAAACATAAATGCCAGGACACCTTCAAAGTTCCTGAGGAAGACTAGAACAAATTATTAGAAAACAAGCAATAACACATTATGAATCAATTAATAATTTTTCTGGGACAAATGCACATAAAACTTAGAATGAAAACTATGCTCTCTCAACTGTGCATAACGTTAGAAGATGGAGACTCAACATAAAAGTAAAAGAAAGACCCTTTGCAGAGGGAAGCAGGGATCAACTCATGTGCTAGAGCTTTTTATTTTATTAAATAGAGGTATGTTAAACATTTTGAGAGAGGTATATGCTGGTAAAAAGAAAATACAATACGTCACAAGCCAACTAGACTTCACAAGAGCGGCTCCCATAGAAGGACGCATCTGGGTAGAAGGTCATCCCTCTTTCTCTTTTGTTTACACAATTATGCTTTGACTGATAAATCAGGGGCAAAAATAGTGAAGAGAATTTGTTGTTATTAATTTGGGGCTGGGCACCCCGCTGCCAGCTCTTCTATCATTGGATAATAGTATGAAGCCACTAGTCCAGGGTTTGAAGTCCAATCAACAAGTAAGGTAAAGATTCTCTATTTACGTCCTCATGAGCTAAAACAGGAGCACAAAATAGGAGTCATTTTGAAAGTTTTAAAGGTAACACATGAGCAATTTACTTTGGAGTGGCGATTAAATACCACATGTAGGTAGGTATGGTGGACACAATGAGAAAACTTTGGTTTTTGGGAGTTGGATGCACGAGTAGATCTCATACTCAGTACATGTGGAGGCTAGCAAAAGACTGAGAGCGACAAATCAAGAGAGCATAAGATCCATAATCATGCATAGCGACATAAACATCATTAATCAAAGCATTAGTGGTAACACAAGTTCAAAAACTAAATGATCATAGAGCCTATTAGTGACTGGTTCATAGTCATAAACATGGTGTGAGCATGCGCCAAGTCAACCAAATAATACATTCAAAGAAGAACACCGAAAATTTATGCTTCAACATGACAAGAAAATCCCATGATTCTTTCAATGGCACATTAAACACTCTCAGCTATTTAAGGCTAACCATGCTACTAAATAACCACTAGGCTTTAGAATTAAAATAACATCTAGCATGGTATGAAAAAGTCTAGCCACGGTCTATACAAGCTTCTACTTGCACCGTTATAAATTCTACTACAAGAAGCAGTTTCGTTTCCCAACAAGCACCATACAAAACATGCTTTAACAAAAACTCTCTAAATGCTACAACAAGCAAACATGAGAGTACTCACAAAACACTACTAAAACTAACAGCTAAACATGAATTTTTGCAGCAGCTAGAAGAAAAACTAAGAATACGAACATAGCAAGTATTGAAATGAAAAAGCGGAGCGTGTCTCTCTCCCAAACAAGGAATGCTAGGATCCAACTATATTATTGCAGCAAGGAAAAGAAAAGAAAAAAAAAGACGCTCCAAGTAAACTTCATATGATGTGACCGAATAAAAATATAGTTTCACTAGAAGTGACCTGATAGATTGTTGATGAAGAAGAGGATGCCTTGGGCATCCCCACACTTAGATGCTTGAGTCTTTTTAAAATATGCTTGGATGAACCACGGGGGCATTGATACGGCAAAACGTATCTACTTTTTCGAACACTTTGTTGATGTTTTCCCTCTAAACTTGTGTGATTTGAATGCAACTAACACGGACTAACGCTGTTTTCAGCAGAATTACCTTGCTGTCTCGTTTTTGTGCAGATAAATCAACTTTCGGGAAATTGCCCAGAAAAGACCCCATTGGTCTTAAAACACTGGAAGACCCCGGGAGCCAGAAGGGGGCCAGGAGAGGGGCCAGAGGGGGGGACACCAACCCCTCGGACTCCCCTTTCGACTATATATTGCCTTCAACCCCTAAAATGTGAGGGGGGTCGATCGTTTTCCAGAAAGAAGTCCGTAGCTCCGCCGCCATCGCGAATCTTTTTCGACGTTCAGAAACTCCGTTATGGCACCCTTCCGGGACGGGGAATTGGAGGAGATCATCGCCATCGTCATCACCAACGCCTCTCCATCGACCATCCATGTTTCCCCATCCATGTGTGAGTAATTCCCCCGTTGTAGGGTGAAGGGGATGGTAGGGATTGGATGAGATTGTTCATGTAATAATGTCTTAATTGTTAGGGCATAGTGCCTAGTATCCTTTATTAGTGTTATTGACATTGTTGCAACTTGTTAGGCTTAATGCTTGTCACTTTGGGCCTGGGTGCCATGATTTCAGATCTGAACATGTTATTGAATCACGATGATAATTATTGTTTCTTGATCATACCTGCAAGTTGTTTACACATATCGTTGTCCGGAACCCAAGGCCCCGAAGTGACAGAAATTGGGACAACCGGAGGGGATGGCTATGATGTGAGGATCACATGTGTTCACGGAGTGTTAATGCTTTGCTCCGGTGTTCTATTAAAAGAAACACCTTAATTACCAGTAGTTCCCTTGAGGATCCGCTGAAAACGAGCTGGTAGGACAAAAGATGTTGTGCATTTGCTCGCTTGCGAGCACGTACGACTATTTATGGAACACATGCGTATGGTTACTTAGTGCTTGGATGCTTTATCTTAATTATCTGCAATGCCCATGTCTTGATTATTGTATGAACTATATTATCCATGAAACGCCTGTTCATATATCTCTATGCCTACAGTATTTAATCCCGTTGTTTACTTCAAACACTACTGTTGCTGTTTTCATTTCACTGCTGCTACTATAAAACCGTTACTACTGATAAACTACTACGAACAAGTCCACTTTCAGGTGCAGGTGAATTGACAAATCATTTGTTAAGGCTCACAAATATTCTTTGGCTCCCCTTGTGTCAAATCAATAAATTTGGGTTTTACTTCCCTCGAAGACTGTTGCGAGCCCCTATACTTGTGGGTCATCAGGCACCCCAAGCTTTGACCTTGCACTCTTCTTGATCACATATATCACCCTCTTCTCTTAACCCTTGAAAACTTCCTTCACACCACACTCAAAAGAATAATTCGCATTAGAGGGTTAGTGCAAAAATAAAAAATACATGTGTTCTGTAAGGGCACAAGTGCTATTTATACTTTTAAACATTAGAAATAGCCACTGATGTTTCGTGAAGCAAAGAAATCCATTTGACATCGCAAAAGAGCAAATGCAAGAAAAATGGCAGAATCTGTCAAAACCAGAACAGTCTATAAAGAAGAATTGTTTTGGGGCACTTACGTTGCTCAGATCGAAAAACTTAAAGAACGAAAAAGTTGCGGAATTAGCCGAGGAATATGAGCAAGAAATTTCAGGTAATTCTAATTTTTTGGTGATTTATACGATTTTTTATGGTGGACAGTAGAAATCGGTTTCCTGCGTAGAAATCCGAAAACCAACTCCAATTCTCGTCAGAAACCTTACTTGGCACAACTAAAACATGAAAAGAAAGATACAAAGGAGTTTCTACAGAAGTATACAACCCCTTGACTCAAAGAAAATAGAGAAAAACAAAGCAAAAAAATAAAACCATGGGTTATCTCCCAAGAAGTGTGAAAGTATAGTAAGGGCACCTAGAGGGGGGGGTGAATAGGTGCTACGGCAAATTTTAATTTTTCTCAAATTTAGGCTTGACAAGAAAGGTAAATTCTCTAGATAGTGCAACTAGTGATGAATTTACCTATATGACAAGACAAGCAATCAATGCAACAAGTACAAGTAAGTAAAGAGAGGGAGGAACGAGGTAACCGATGGAAGCACACGGAGACACGATGTATTTCCGAGTTCCTCCTTTTTAGGGGAGTACGTCTCGTTGGAGAGGTGTGAGCTCGCCACAAAGGCCTACTCAACGCCACTAAGGCTTCACCTTAATCTCCGATGAACTTCGCCACAAAGGCCTAGTTCACCTTCCACTATAGAACCCCTTTGAGGCGGGGATCAAATCCTTTACAAACCACTTGGGGCACACACCCACAACTTAATTGGGGGCTCCCAAACCTTCTTGAATCACCAACAAGAAACAAGAAGCCTAGGTTCTCCACAAGAGGAAACCCTAGGCAAGATCCCTCGAGCTAGAGAGGGGGAAATGAAGAACGGGTTGGTGAAGATGTAGATCCGGTGGTCCTCCTTCAATCCTCAAAGAATCAACGAGTTTGGGTGGAGGAGGAGGGAGATCTTGCTAGTGGGTGAGCTCCATTAATGGTGTCTTCAATGCTGGGGAGAGCTAACCCTTGGAGAGAGAAGTGAAGCTCTATTTATAGCCTCCAAGAAAACTAGCCGTTTTTGGGCCAGATTTCGACCAGCCCGGATTGGTCCGGAATTTTCCGGACCCCCGGAATATTCCGGAGCAATCCGGATGCCACCCGAACAATTCGCCGTTGTGGCCGGAATGGCTCCCGGAATATTCCGGATGCCAACAGAACAATTCCCCGTTGTGGCCGGAATGAACCCGGAAAATTCCGGCTGCCGGAAAGTTCCGGAATATTCCGGATTGCAACAGAGCAATTTCCCATAGTGGCCGGAATAATCCGGAACCATTCCGGATGCCCGGAATTTTCCGGCCTTTCCTTTGAAACTCTGTAGAAGGCCAGAAAAGTTCCATTGATCTTCGAATTCTTCACCATTTCTTTGACACCGTATACGTGCTGATTTAGGACCAACCTTTTAACAAAATAGCGTATACGGTTAGCAACTTCTTTATGTTGTTAACAAACACACAAAACCGTGAGATATCAAGAATGCACTTTCAATCTCCCCCTTTTTGGTGTTTGATGACAACATAAAGATTTCACGGGGGGAACAATATGAACTAAAGAAATGGTGTCCAAAAAATAGACGGAGTTCTACCTCGATGTGTGTCGTGAGACACACACTTCATAGGTTTTGCTCCCCCTACGTTTTAAACACCAAGCCGGGTAAACAAGTTCATACAACATGCATAGATAATCATAGACAATAAAGGTACGCATGATAAAAGTAACATAACCACGGGAGGGGTGACACGAATACGTCACGAGGTTCCACACACATAGAACAAAGTTTTAAAACTAGGAAACGAAATAAAGATACCGGAGCACAAGCCTATAAGATCGAAATCAAAAGCAGAAGACTTGTGCCCCAACCCTTGCAAATCCCGTGGAAACCTAATATGGGGGACTCCTTCTCCCCCTTTGGCATCAAGACGCCAAAAAGGGACAAAGAGCCCACTAGCGCCCCAAGAGATCACTCCATGAAGTCATCTTCTCCATGCTCTTCCTCATCATCGCCTTCTTCCTCATCACCGCGTCCTCCAAGCCCAGCAGCATCAAAGTCATCATCATCATTGGACAGCTCCTCCTCCTCATCATCAACATCTGCCGGTGGGACCCCGAAATAGAAGTCATCATCATGGATCTCGGGCATCTCAATGGGGACCAAAACAGCAGGAGCAAGTGAGGTGGGATCAGCAGGTACATCAATCCCAGCAAGCCTACGGTCGGCGTTCTGAATACGCTGAGTCTCCTTGGCCAACTCATGCGCCTCATGGGCAATGGCCCTAGTGTCCTTGCACATGTTGAACATAGCCTTGAAAAACTTTGCAATTCCACCAGAGGGACGCTCAGGAATGCCACTTGAGGAAGCAGAAGGAGTGGCCGAGGGGGACTTGGACTTCCCTTTGGCAAACTCCGGAATCTCATCACCATTGATCAACCGAGGAGCCATCTTCTTGCACTTGATCACATCATAGTTTTCCATGATTTCAACCCCTACCTTGAAATTGATGAACTTCTGAATGAGTGGGCCATAAGCGGGCTTCCTCTTCTCCATGACCCCTAGACAAATCTCCCGGTAGATGAAATCCATCACGTCAATCTTCCTTTGGTTTTTAGGCCTTGTGAGGAACATGAGGTTCACCATGAAGGCCCTCATAGCTGAGAAGTCACCGGCCTTTATCACAATGGAGGCACGGAAGATCTTGGAGAGCAAGTTGTAGTAGGGGTACATGTTGGAGTTGAAGGGCTTAGTCTTGCCCTTAGCATTGGGGGGATAGCAGAAATCCAGACTGGAGATATCATACTCAGGGGCATCATGAATCCTGTAACCGTGATCAGCATAGGTGGCAGTCCAGGTGTATCCCAAGGCCTCAGCAAACTCGGTCAAATTGCTGGAGATCTTCTGCTCTCCGCACATCCAAGTCATGGAGCGTGTGGCATCACCCTTAGCATGGAGTGTGCAGTAGAACTGAGCAACCAACTCCGGGCAGTACTCACCCTCAGTGTTGTCAAACAGTGGCATCATGCCAAACTTCTCCAAACAGGCATGCACATGGCGAAGCTCAGAGTTCTTGTACCTATTGTAGACATCCATGTCCACTTGAGCTTGCACACAAGTAAGAGGCTGCTGAGTAGAATAGAATTCATCCCAACACTTGAGCTGCAGATTTGTCCAGAACCGAGGATCCTCACAGGTGGAATCGGGGAAGCGGTAAGGATTCTTCCGCTTGATATACTTCCACTGAGGGACGGAGCAGGTTTTCAGATCAATCTCAGGAACTGACTCAGTGTTAGCATCCTCACGAGTCTCATGAAAGGAGGAGGAACGACCAGCCCGTCCTCTGACCGGACGAGCACCCCTTGAAACAGATTGCTTCCTTTTCAGACCAGTACGAGCTCCAGGACCTGCGAATGGAGGATACAGGAGTAGCAAAGATAAGTGCATATGCCATATGGGTCAAAAGGAACTCCAAAAGGTTAGGTGTAGTGCAAAAACTCGAATTCCTGGCAGCATCCGGAAAATTCCGGCTGGGCCGGAATGGTCCGGAATATTCCGGCTGAGCCGGAAATTTCCGGAGCAATTCCGGGCTCCTCGATTTGATTCGTGGAACTGCCTAAGACTTCGAATTTTTGTCTCACAACTACGCCAAACATCTAGGAAACCAGAGAGGATGCGCCTAGAATAGATCTACGTGCTGGAATACATGGGAAGGCCACAAACTAAGATTGGGATCTAAGTCTAGATGTAGATTGGTTAGACTAGATCGAGGGAAAGCATGGCATCTAGGTAGTGAATGGCAAGATAAACGCATTGATAGAACTTGGAACTAGATCAAACCCTAGAGATTGCATCTAGAGCCAAAATCAACCAATCAAAACGAAGAAAAAGAGATGCCAATCAACATACCGTCCATGGGGATGTCCTTGTCCAAGGGAGGGATCCAACAATCCTCCCTAGGGGCAACGGGGACGAAATCGACGAAAGGAGGCGGCTAGGGCACGGGAGGAGTGAAAGAAGTGGAGGAAAAACTTCTTCCCGTGCGTGCGGGGTATTTATAGACGAAAACTGCCCATCCGGAATGGCCCGGAAAATTCCGGAGGTCCGGAATATTCCGGGGCAATCCGGCTATCCGGAATGATCCGGAAAATTCCGGATGGTCGGAATTTTCCGGCAGGAGCAACAATCAGCTCCAAAAATTTCGGAGGAGGCAAGTTTTGAAAGGCAAGGAATGATGTGTGATGTGTGGAGTATGGCATATGCAAAGATGAACATGGGAGAGGATACATAGAGCAAAACACAAGGGTTAGGTTTCCTAGTCTTACTTCTCGGAGAAGAACCAAATAAGATCGAAATAGCAACGAGAAGTAGTATTCGGACAAGAAACACTATAACCATAAGATATGCAACTAAGAACCAACTCTTCACGTGGGAAGAGGTTGGTGGCCTAAGCCACCATGTAAGAGTTCATGGTATGCAACCGCGAAGATATATCTTGGGGGCATTGCCAAAACTCAACATTGAAGCTCACAATTCAACATTAGAAAAGAGAGATCACAATGAATTTTTGCTATGGGCATAATGGGGGGAGGGAGAACCCAATGTGTTAGGATAGCACTCCCCCTATGTCCATGCCTACATCTAAGCTCGAACACATTTCAACTATAGGGGTGTGCGCAAGATAGTCAAGCCAAGCTCCTTGAATCAATCACATTTAGCTCATTCCTCAAGAACATGAACCTTGCATCATCAAGTGGCTTCGTGAAGATATCCGCAAGATTGTCCTTGGTGGGCACATAACCGAGTGCAATGTCTCCTCTTGCCACGTGATCACGGATGAAGTGGTGGCGAATCTCAATGTGCTTCGTCCTTGTGTGTTGCACCGGATTGTATGCAATCTTGATAGCACTTTCATTGTCACATAGAAGAGGTACTTTGTCCAAATGAACTCCATATTCCTTGAGAGTTTGCCTCATCCATAGCAATTGGGTGCATGCACTAGCGGCGGCAACATATTCCGCTTCGGCGGTGGAGAGAGAGATGCAATTTTGTTTCTTCGAGGACCAACTTACAAGGGACCTACCAAGGAATTGGCAAGCCCCCGAAGTTGACTTCCTATCATCTTGATCACCCGCCCAATCGGAATCCGTATATCCATTGAGAGTAAATTGTGCCCCCTTTGGGTACCACAAACCAAATCTTGAGGTATGAACCAAATAACGAAAGATTCTATGAACCGACATTAGATGGCAATCCTTAGGAGCCGCTTGATACCTTGCACACACACCTACACTCAAAACGATATCGGGCCTAGATGCACAAAGATAGAGCAAAGAGCCAATCATAGAACGATAGAGCTTTTGGTCCACATCCTTACTCCCTTTTGGATTGCGTGATAGATGACACTTGACTTGCATAGGAGTGGTTTTGATCTTTGCCTCTTGGAAGTTAAACCTCTTGAGCATGTCTTGAGTATACTTGGCTTGAGAAATGAAGGTACCACGGGCCAATTGCTTGATCTCAAAGCCAAGGAAGAATTTAAGCTCACCCATCATAGACATCTCGAACCTGTCAGTCATAAGCTTAGAGAACTCATTATTGAAAGCTTGGTTAGTTGAGCCAAAGATGATATCGTCCACATAGAGTTGGCATATGAAAAGCTCTCCCTTTACTCTCTTGGTGAAGAGAGTGGGGTCAATCTTCCCAACTTCGAAACCACGATCATCTAACAACTCCCTAAGGTGCTCATACCAAGCACGAGGTGCTTGTTTGAGACCATAGAGAGCCTTGTCAAGTTTGTAAACGTGGTTGGGAAAGTTGAGATTCTCGAACCCCGGAGGTTGCTTAACATATACCTCCTCTTTTAATGGACCATTCTAGAAAGCACTTTTCACATCCATTTGTTGCAATTTGAAATTGTGTGAAGAAGCATAAGCAAGGAGGATACGGATGGACTCAAGGCGAGCCACGGGCGCATAAGTTTCATCAAAGTCAATGCCTTCAACTTGGGTGTAACCTTGAGCAACCAATCTTGCCTTGTTCCTAATGACAATGCCATTCTCATCTTGCTTGTTCTTGAATATCCACTTGGTGCCAATAACATTGTGGCAATCCTTGGGTTTCTCAACCAATCTCCAAACCTTGTTGCGCTCAAAGTTATTGAGCTCATCATGCATAGCTTCAACCCAATCGGAGTCCTCAAGAGCTTCATACACTTTCTTAGGCTCCACCAAAGAGATATGAGCTTGATGCTCACAAAAATGAGCCAATTGCCTTCTAGTGGATCTTCTAGTTTGAACATCCTCCAAGACCTTGTCATCTTGGGCATCAATTAGCTTCAAAGCTCTTCTTATCCTTTTGATGCGACGGGCTTCGATCTCCTCATTATTGCGAGGAGGAGATACTTGATCATCTTGATCATTTGGGTCCCCATCTTGACCATCATGGCCTTGATCATCAACATCATCATCAACAATATCTTCACAACTAGCTTCAACTTGAGAAGAGGATGACGAGGACGATTGATCTTGGCCTTGATCTTGACTCGCATTAGTGAGAGGAGTGGGTACGACTTGCGGAGTCACTTGATCAACGAGAGGAGGGTCTTGAATATGTTCTCGGTTAGGTGTAGTAGGTGGCTCCTTGGCTTGATCTTCAAATGTAGAGGAGGGATCCACTTGGGTAGAGCATAGTCCTTCTCGAGTCGCCACAAGGTGTCCCACGATGGGGCGGAAGAATCCCACGCCCATCCTTCCTATGGCTTCTTGAGGCATTTCAACATCTACATTTGAAACATGAAATTGCGCCACTTGGGAGCCGTCATTTTCCTCGAAAACCACACTACAAGATTCTATGACAATCCGTGAGGCTTTGTCATAGACTCTATAAGTGTGGGATTCGGCACCGTAACCAACAAAGATACCCTCAATAGTTTTGGATTGAAATTTCGACAACCTAATACCCTTGATCAAATAGAAGCACTTACAACCGAATACACGGAAGTAGGATACGTTGGGCTTGTTGCCGGTGAGGATCTCATATGGGGTCTTGCACAAGCCTTTGCGGATGTAGAGGCGGTTGGAGGAGTGGCATGCGGTGGATACGGCCTCGGCCCATAAATATTGGGGAGAAGAGTACTCCGCCAACATGGTCCTTGCCATATCCAAGAGAGTGTGATTCTTCCTTTCGGCAACGCCATTTTGTTGAGGAGTGTAAGTGGCGGAGTATTGGTGACGAATGCCTTCTTCACTAAGAAATTCATTCAATGTATAGTTCTTGAACTCCGAACCATTATCACTCCTAATAGCCATGATTTGCACATTGTGTTGTCGTTGCACTTCGTTGGAGAAATCGATGATGGTTTGTTGAGTCTCACTCTTGCACTTGAAGAAATAAACCCAAGTGTATCTTGAATAATCATCGACAATCACCAAGCAATACTTCTTGCCGCCAAGACTTGCCTCGGGCACGGCACCAAAGAGATCAACATGGAGAAGCTCCAAGATCCTCTTTGATGAGATAATAGTCTTGGCCTTGTGCACAATATCATGCATCTTCCCTTCAACACACGACCTACAAACGCGATCCTTTGCAAAGGAAACATTTTCTTTTAGTCCGACAATAAGGCCACTTTTGTGAAGACTTTGCAAAGTTCTCATGTTGACATGGGATAGGCGGCGATGCCACAACCATCCCAAGTCCGCCTTCCCGAAAAGACACATTGCTTGAGTGTTGGTTGACTTCGAAAAGTCCACCACATACAACTCATTTTCAACATGTCCCACGTGAACGACGTCAAGAGTCTTGCTCCTCAAAAGGACCACCATATCACCATCAAAGAAGACGGAAAGACCCATCTTACTAAGAGAACGGACGGAAAGTAAATTGTAACCAAGGGATTCGACAAGCATGACGTTCACGATAGTGATATCGGGAGCCACCACAACCTTGCCAAATCCGGATACCTTAGACTTGGACGAGTCCCCATAGGTGACGGTTGCTTGGATATCATTTGGTTGCAACTCCGTCACAAGTTCTTTGCTTCCGGTCATATGATTAGTGCATCCACTATCAAGAATCCATTTAGTCCCACCGGAAGCATAGTCCTGCAAGAGATCATTGACTAGAGTTAGGACCCGAGTTGGGTCCCTTCATGTTAGCAACAAGGGTCTTTGGAACCCATATAGTGTAGTCAATAAAACCCTCAATAGGACCAACATATTTAGCTTGCACAACACCATAATAATCAACATATAAGAAATGGTGTGGGTTGTTAGTTCCCGCGGAGGAGCTACGGGTAGTGTTGTCCCTCATGACAATACCACCCGAAGCACCATGTTTGTTCTTCTTCTTGTTCTTCTTCTTCTTGTTCCTTTTCTTGGCTACGTAGCCAAGACCTTGCTTTCCCACTTGTTGCCTTGGAGCACTCACTTGTGGTCTAGAAATGACCGCATTAGTGCTTGAGGCAACCACTTGTGGGGTGGCAAGCACCACCTTTTCAACTTGAGTGCTTTTGCCCTTGAGCCTTGCAAGTTCATCCTTCAACCTAGCATTTTCTTCAATAATATTTGCATGATCACAAGAAGAAGTAGAAGTGCTAGGATGGTTAGCTTGAGTAAGTTGAGTTTGAAGTTGTTCATGCAACTCTTTGAGGGATGAGTATTGGCTTTCCAAAGCTTTGTGAGCAATGGTTAGCTTTTCAAACTCCTCGGTTAGTTTACCATGACCAACCCCAAACTCTACTTTATCCTTTTTAGCCTTTTTATATTTAGCAATAGCAAGATCACGTTCCTTAATGATTTTAGAGACAAGTTCATTATGAGTGGTTTCAATAGTTTCAAGTTCATCCTCTAGAGAAACTCTACCATCATGCTCTTCTTCAAGAGTCATTGAGAGAGATGCAATTTCATCCGCATCCCTTCTCTCAATCTCACCTTTCTTCTCAAGGGCCTCTTGGGCCTCTCCCAATTGCCTCATGAGATGCTCAAAGTACTTCTTGGTCTCCCCTTGCATGTTAGACATAAAACGATCCAAGGAGGCTCTTTCCTCTTCCTCTCTAAGACAAGCAATATGTTCTAGTTCACTAGGGGTCTTAGAGTTAGGAGAAGATGATACCTCCGTGGCCTTAGCCATGAAGCACTTGGCATCGCGTTGAGGAAGATTTTCATTGGGAGATTCAAAGAGGGATGACGAAGATGGAGTGGAAGCAATAGCTAGAGCGGCCACTTCACTTGTTGTTTCTTCTTCTTCATCACTCCCGGAATCATACTCCTCTTGAGTCAAGAGCACAAACTTGGTAGGAGTCTTCTTGTTGAAAGGTTTCTTCTTGAAATGAGGTTTCTTGTATTCAACCTTGGACTTTTCCTTTTTGATGAGCTTGCCACTATGGTTTTCTCTATTCTCATATGGGCATTCCGCAATGAAGTGGTACTTGTCTTGGCAATTGAAGCAAGATCTCACTCTTTGAGCCCCATCATTACCATAACGAGACTTGGTCTTCTCCTCAACAAACTTCTTGCCTTTAGGGGGATTATTCCAAAACTTTTGCACGGTGAGAGCTATTAGATCCTTTAGAACGGGATCATATTCTTGTTCCTTCAATGGAGGCAATGCTTCTTCACCATCTTCATCATTCTCAACTTCTCTTGTCAACACCTTGGCCTTCAAAGCAACGGAAGCTCCTTGATGCATTCCAATGGCCCTAGCACGGTTGTCAAGAGCATTCTTGGTTTGCACTTTGTAGGAGCTCAACTCTTGCATGACTTGGGTAGAGGTCATGGTGGAGAAATCATGTCTCCCTTGAATGCTCTTCATATCCGTGCCCTCGAAAGGCATCACGGCAATTATGAACTTCCTCTTGATCCAAGCATCATCAATATGTGTTGCACCCGCATTAGAGAAGGCGGTGGCAAGAGACTTGAGCCTCCGATACATGTCAACGTGATCTTCACCATCACGCATGAAGAATCCTTCGGCCTCATTGGTCAAGGTGTCATAGCGATTTCTTTGCATGCTTTCATTCCCAACAAACATGACGACAAGGGCATCCCATGTCTCTTTGGCGGTGGAGAAGTGTTGAAGATGCGGCATGTGATTTGGGCCCACGGCTTGATGAAGGATGGACAAAGCGGTGTAATTGAGTTGGAAATCTACAACCTCTCTTCTTGTGAGATTCTTGGGATCATATGGCTTGTATCCATCACGAGTGATTCTCCAAAGATCTATACAAGAAGAGTTCAAGTGAGTCTCCATGTAGTATTGCCATTCACGAAAAGAATATGCATCAATTTTAGGTGGATCTCCCCTAGGAATTATATGAGGAAAGGGGATGGGAGGATCGGGAGAATATGAGCCTTCTACGGCATGATATCCTTCCTTTCCACTCGCACCCTTCTTAGAGGATTGTTCGGCGGAAGCAGTTTTAGGTTGTTCACCATCAACCCCAATCTTGGCACCCTCCGTTTCCGGAGGGGATGAGTCGACCACCTCCGGTTCCTTGGTTTTGAGGAGTGTTGTCATGAGTAGACGCAACTCCTCAAATTTAGTGTCTATGGATGAGGTCAATGATTCTCTCAAAGCATTGAGATCATTCATGGACACATTTCCTTCGGACGGAGCGTCATCCTCATCACCCATACTTAAACTCTTAGGCGGTTAAGCCCGATAGAAGAGCCGAGGCTCTGATACCAATTGAAAGTATAGTAAGGGCACCTAGAGGGGGGGTGAATAGGTGCTACGGCAAATTTTAATTTTTCTCAAATTTAGGCTTGACAAGAAAGGTAAATTCTCTAGATAGTGCAACTAGTGATGAATTTACCTATATGACAAGACAAGCAATCAATGCAACAAGTACAAGTAAGTAAAGAGAGGGAGGAACGAGGTAACCGATGGAAGCACACGGAGACACGATGTATTTCCGAGTTCCTCCTTTTTAGGGGAGTACGTCTCGTTGGAGAGGTGTGAGCTCGCCACAAAGGCCTACTCAACGCCACTAAGGCTTCACCTTAATCTCCGATGAACTTCGCCACAAAGGCCTAGTTCACCTTCCACTATAGAACCCCTTTGAGGCGGGGATCAAATCCTTTACAAACCACTTGGGGCACACACCCACAACTTAATTGGGGGCTCCCAAACCTTCTTGAATCACCAACAAGAAACAAGAAGCCTAGGTTCTCCACAAGAGGAAACCCTAGGCAAGATCCCTCGAGCTAGAGAGGGGGAAATGAAGAACGGGTTGGTGAAGATGTAGATCCGGTGGTCCTCCTTCAATCCTCAAAGAATCAACGAGTTTGGGTGGAGGAGGAGGGAGATCTTGCTAGTGGGTGAGCTCCATTAATGGTGTCTTCAATGCTGGGGAGAGCTAACCCTTGGAGAGAGAAGTGAAGCTCTATTTATAGCCTCCAAGAAAACTAGCCGTTTTTGGGCCAGATTTCGACCAGCCCGGATTGGTCCGGAATTTTCCGGACCCCCGGAATATTCCGGAGCAATCCGGATGCCACCCGAACAATTCGCCGTTGTGGCCGGAATGGCTCCCGGAATATTCCGGATGCCAACAGAACAATTCCCCGTTGTGGCCGGAATGAACCCGGAAAATTCCGGCTGCCGGAAAGTTCCGGAATATTCCGGATTGCAACGGAGCAATTTCCCATAGTGGCCGGAATAATCCGGAACCATTCCGGATGCCCGGAATTTTCCGGCCTTTCCTTTGAAACTCTGTAGAAGGCCAGAAAAGTTCCATTGATCTTCGAATTCTTCACCATTTCTTTGACACCGTATACGTGCTGATTTAGGACCAACCTTTTAACAAAATAGCGTATACGGTTAGCAACTTCTTTATGTTGTTAACAAACACACAAAACCGTGAGATATCAAGAATGCACTTTCAAAGTTTTATTCTTTAATGTCTTTTAGATAGGCCTAGAAAAGTGGAATCAAGTATTTTCAAGTGAAAAAGCATCCAAATTGTAACTTGTTCGAATAATGCAATCGAAAGGAAACTTCATTCTATTTCAAGGAAATTGTTCCATACCTTTCTTCAGTTGGAACTGAAATTTAATATTCCCCTCTTTCATATCAATAACAACACCAACAGTTCTAAGAAAAGGGCTTCCCAAAACAATTGGACAAGAAGCATTGCTTTCAATATTCAACAAAAAAATCAATGGGGAAAAGATTATTATTAACCATGATAAGAACGTCATCATCTCTCCCAAAAGGCTTCTTTCTAACATTATCAATAAGACGAATATCCAAATAACAAGGTTCTAATGGTTGTAAATCAAGAATATCATAGAGTTTCTTGGGCATAACAGAGATACTAGCACCAAGATCACATAGAGCATTGCAATCAAAATCATTCACTTTCATTTTAATAATGGGTTCCCATCCATCATCTAGCTTCCTAAGGATAGAGGATTCACATCTTAATTCATCCTCTCTAATTTGCATGAGAGCATTTGTAATATGTTTTGCGAAAGCCATATTCATAGCACTAGCATTAGGACAACTAGAAAGTTTTTGCAAGAACTTGATCACTTCAGTTATGTTGCAATAATCAAAGTCAAGATCATTTTTATCAAAGATAATGGGATCATTGTCTCCCATGTTTCTAAAAATTTCAGCACTTTTATCAAGAACATTTTTAGCAGTTTTGCATTTTTAATAGAAGAAGTGGGAGTATTTCCAACACCAATTACTTTACCATTGATAGTAGAAGGTTTTATAGCATGAGAAGCTTCAGTTTTACTAGTGGTGGTAATGGTGCAAACATTAGCTATATTATTATTTCTAGCTATTTCATCTTCTCTTTCCCATCTAGCATGCAATTCAGCTAACATCCTAACATTATCATCAATTCGAATTTGGATGGCATTCAAAGTTTTACTTTCTTTAACATCATGAGGCATGACCTTTAGTTTCAGAAAATCAACATCAAGAGCAAGGCTATCAACTTTAGAAGCAAGAACATCAATTTTGCCACATTATTACTCAACGGATTTATTAAAAGCAGTTTGTGCACTAATAAAATTCTTAAACATGTTATCAAGATCAGAGGGTACAATTTTATTGTTGTTGTACGAATTACCATAAGAATTACCGTAAGAATTGCTATTATTGGGAGGATATGGCTTATAATTGTTGCTACCAAAATTATTCCTATAAGTATTGGTGTTGAAATTATTATTTCTAATGAAGTTCACATCAACATGCTCTTCTTGAGCAACCAAAGAGGCTAAAGGAACATTATTTGGATCAATAGGAGCATGGCCAATAACAAGCATAGACATAATAGCATCAAGTCTATCACTCAAAGAGGAGGTTTCTTCAACAGAATTTACCTTCTTACCAGTTGTAGCTCTCTTAGTGTGCCATTCAGAATAATTTACCATCATATCATCAAGACGCTTTGTTGCTGCCCCCAAGGTCATTGACATAAAGGTTCCTCCAGCAGCTGAATCCAGAAGGTTTCTTGAAGAAAAATTCAGACCTTCCTAAAAGGTTTGGATGATCATCCAAATAGTCAGTCCATGAGTGGGACAATTCTTTACTAAAGATTTCATTCTTTTCCAAGCTTTAGCAACATGCTCATTATCAAGTTGCTTAAAATTCATAATGCTACTTCTTAAAAATATAATCTTAGCAGGAGGATAATATTTTTCAATGGAAGCATATTTACACTTAGTCCAAGAATCAATACTATTTCTAGGCAAAGATAACAACCATTCTTTAGCTCTTCCTCTCAAAGAGAAAAGAAACAATTTCAGTTTAATAATATCTCCATCTACATCTTTATATTTTTGCATCTTACATAGTTCAACAAAATTATTAAGATGGGCAGCAGCATCATCAATACTAACACCAGAAAATTGCTCTCTCATAACAAGGTTTAACAGGACAGGCTTTATCTCATCAAAATCAACAGTAGGAGCAGGTGGAGCAATAGGTGTGCTAATGTAATCATTGTTGTTGGTGCTAGTGAAGTCACATAACTTAGTGTTCTCAGGAGTAGTCGTTTTAACAAGACTAAAAACAGGAATAAAACTACAACTAGAAGAAGAACTATTTTATGTGTGTTTGATAAAGAGAAGCAAACAAGACAAAATAAAATAAACTAAGCAAAAAAAAAAAACAAAGTAAAGAGATTGCAAGTGAGAGACTCCCCTTGCAGAAATATTCTTCCTCCCCGGCAACGGCGCGAGAAAATATGTTGATGGCGTGTAGTTGACGGGAGACTTCTTGCTGATGATGACTTTGAAACCCCGGCAACAGCACCATAAAATAGCTTGATGGAGCAGGTCTTGCGCTTGTTGGGAAACCCCAAGAGGAAGGTATGATGAGCACACCAGCAATTTTCCCTCATAATGAAACCAAGGTTTAATCGACCAGTAAGAGGAAGGAGTAACTTCAGAAGGTTGATGCAGCTGAGATGGCAGGGTGCACTACTGGTTTAGCAGCAACGTGGAACCTACACAACACAAACAGTTCACTTTTCCCCAACGAAACAGTGAGGTTGTCAATCTCACCGGTTTTACTAAACACAAAGAGGTTACACGTATGGTGTGAAAAAACAATAGGAAAACAGTATGAAAGCAGTAACAGCAGTATGAAAGCAGTAGCAGCAGTATGAAAGTAGTGCATGTATTATCAGATTGAGAAAATGGACCGGGGTCCATAGTTCAGTAGTGGTGTCCATCCGTGAAAGATAAATAACATGTGTGGTGAACAAATTACAGCTGGGACAGAAATGAAGGCTGCACCGTAGTGCATATGCAAGACATAAAGATTACTATGTGATTCATGCGGGCATTACAACAAAATACATAGACCGTCATCCAACTGCAACATCCCAGGATTTTGAAATTTTTGAAAAATTAAAAACCTTCATGCATTCATGTGCATCATAGCATCCCTGCATTTTGATTGCATAGAATTTTTCTTTTAAATTGCTAGACACAAAATTTTAGGTGATATTACCTATTAAACCACATTTTGGATTTAAATCTTTTTCTAAAGTAAAGTATTTTATTTTTGGGAAAGAATAGTACCAAAAGGTTCCCTATTTTCTAAGCTTTTCAAAACATATTTTTATGTATTTATTGATTCATTTTGGTTGGGTTTGAAATTTTTTTAATCAATTTATTTAAAAACAGAAAAGAAAATATATATATATAAAGAGAGAAAGAAAACCCGGCGCAAGCCCTCTCTCCCTCTCCCAGCCTGGCCCAGCCCAACTTACCTCACCCCTCTCCTTTCCGTGCGCGCGCAGCTCACCGAACGGGCCGAGCCCAACTAGAGGGCCCAGCAGAAACCAGCGCGCCAGCCCGCCCCGCAGCTCTCTCTCTCTCGTTCAAGTTGACAGGTGGGGACACTCGGGCCCACCTGTCATCCCCGGTGTCGGGAAGCTAGACTCCGCCTCCCGCTCGACCACGGTGCAGGCACGAACTCCCTCTCGGACACGACGCCGCCACCGCCTCTCTGCCCCCTCTCCCACGCCTTCTCCCTCCATATAAGGCCGCTCGACGTCCGCACTCTCCCCTGCAACTTATTATTATGAATTTCCTAAGTACTTGATCATATAATGAGAATATATACATCATATGAAGCAAATGTGTTCGTAAAAGTTCTTTTATCGCACTCAGTTGTTAACTGAATTGCTTGAGGAGAAGAAATAAGCTAAGCTTGGGGGGAGTTGATACGTCCAAAACTTATCTACTTTCCCGAACATGTTTGCTATTGTTTTCCTCTAAACTTGTGAGTTTTGGATAGAACTAACACGGACTAATCCTGTTTTCAGCAGAATTGTCCTGGTGTCTCGTTTTTGTGCAGAAAATCAACTTTCAGGAAAATGCTCGGAAAAGATTGCAAAGTCCCTATTTTACCCGAAGACTCCCGGGGCCAAAAAAAAACAAGATGGAGAGGGGGCACGGGGGGGCCACACCACCTGGCGGCGTCCCCCCTAGGTCGCGCCGTGGTGTGGTGTGGATGCCTCGGCCAACCCCTCGGGGCCCCCTTTCCACTACTTATGCCCCTTAACCTAAAAACATCAGAGGGTTCGTCATATTCCAGAGAAACACACCCGAGCGCCGTCGCCTCCTCGAACCTCAATTCGGGAATCAAAAGTTCCCGTTCTGGCACCCTGCCGGGACGAGCATTCGGAGGAGATTGTCGCCATCGTCATAGCCACCACCTCTCCATCAACCATTCATGATTCGCCCATCCATGTGTGAGTAATGCCTGCTGTAGGCTGAGAGGGATGGTAGGGATTGGATCAGATGGTTCATGTAATAGTTGCCAAATTGTTAGGACATAGTGCCTAGTATCCATTGTTAGTGCTATATATCGTTCTTGCAACTTGTTATTCTTAATGCTTGTCACTAGGGCCCGAGTGCCATGATTTCAGATCTAAACATGTTATAGATTCATGTGGATAACTATTGTTTTTTATCTTACCTGCAAGTTGTATACACATATCGTTGTCCGGTACACGAGGCCCCAAAGTGACAGAAATTGGGATAACCGGAGGAGATGACTGTGATGTGAGGATCACGTGTGTTTGTGGAGTGTTAATGCTTTTATCCGGTGCTTTATTAAAAGGAGCACCTTAATGATCAGTAGTTTCCCTTGAGGCCCCACTTCAAACGGGCTGGTAGGACAGAAGATGTTGTGAAAGTTTCTCATTGCGAGCACGTACGACTAAATATGGAACACATGCCTATGGTATACCTAGTACTTGGATGCTTTATCATTATTTATCTCCAATTGCCCATGTTTTGATTATTATATGAATTATCTTACCCATGCAACGCCGGTTCATCCGTCCCTATGCCTACAGTATTTTAATCCAGCTGTCTACTACAATTACTGTTGTCGTCTTTATTTCATTCCTGCTATTATTTCACTACCGCTACTGCTATAAAACTGTTGCTAGTGATAAAGTGTTGCGAGCAAGTCTATTTTCAGGTGGAGCTGAACTGACAATTTATCTGTTAAGCCTTATAAATATTCTTTGGCTTCCCTTGTGTCGAATCAATAAATTTGTGTTTTACTTCCCTCGAAGACTGTTGCGATCTCCTATACTTGTGGTTCATCAAGGCCGAAGAAGTCATGAAGCTCGCCAAACTCGGTCGTGTCGAACTCGGCGCTGAGAGCCGTGATGACTCGCTCAAGCAAGGTCGAAGATGATGTCGCAAGAATGATGTCGTCAATAATGGATATATACCCTAGAGGCAATTAATAAAAGTTTTTATTTATTATATCTCAATTTGTTTATAATATATTTTATGTCATGCTATAATTGCATTAAGCGAAAACATTAATGCACGTGTGAAATGAAACAAAACAGGTCCCTAGTGAGGCTCTATTTAACTAGTTCATTGGACAACACATGATCAAGGTTTCCTGATCATGGGCAATTACGTCATTGACAATGGAGTCACATCATTTGTTGAATGATGTGATGGGCACACGTCCGACTTATTAAATATCTTAAAAAAGGTTGTACTCAAACCTTTTACCGTGAGATGATATGGTAATTGCTATCCCCAAGGTTATGAATTTACACCATACGTTGTCAACTTAACAGGGTGGCAACAAAGATGTATATTGAGTAAACGAAGGGAGATGTTGAGCCATATGCATCAAGACCGGGATTTGCCGATCCAGATAATGGACAGACACCCAACGGTATTTTCATCAAGTAAAGCTTGCAAGCATTTGACTAGGTCACGGGGACGAAACATCGTGATAATGAGTAGGTACGTTTGTCAGTAACGAGATCGTACTAGGTATGGAGATACCGGAGAACGAGTCTCGGAAAAATCAAGTATCGATGACAGAAGGTGAGGAAACTTCCGTTTAAGGTTCAGCGACGAAGATAATCGTAGATTGCACAGAGACCGAAGAGGGGGATTCCAGGTCCCACTTTGGGCATTGATCGGATAGGAATCTCGGTCATGTCTATAGCAACCTCGAACCATTAGGGTGTCACACTTAAGGGTGACCGATGACAGAGTGATTTATTACGGGGGAAAATAGGGGAGAACATTGCTGAAATAGTTCTGGGATTTATCCGATAGAGATCGGCGAGCATCGAAAGGTGTCCTGATGGGTACCCGCAACCCGAATCAATTCCTAATCCTTATTATACAAATTATTAATAGGCTATTTTCTTATTTTGAATGCAAATACCTAACTAGATACTACGAAAATTCTCTGTGGGGGATGGGAGGGAATTATCGCTTGAGGGACGCTGAGCATCATCCTTCAAAATAGCGACATCAACGTGAGTCAAGTGGCAATGAAATATTGTTGAGCTCAGTGTATTTTGGGAGGAACAAGCTTCGCGGGATATATTTTGCTGCTTCATTGCTATTGTCGTGGGGTATAAAATGGTCGGAAAGAATATAGTCGAGAGTAGTATGAAACGAGAGAAACAAGCGAGTAGCTACCGAAAAATATAGTCGGGCTGGAATTTTTCGCTAGCGCACATTGGGCTAGACTTAAGCGGATGGGCCGGTCTCATAAGCACAATCCAGGAAGTTTCTAGTTTCTACTAGTACTATTTTTGTTGCTCCGACATGATGTTCTGTTTGAAGCCAAAGTTCTAAGTTCTTTAGGCTGGCCACAGTGGGAGTAACATAGCTACTCCCTCCGTCCTGGTGTATAGGGCACATATAGCAAATCTCTAGGCCCTAGGTAATCATTCATTGGGGTTTAAACATTACATGCATTGGTGGAGAGGGGTGGAGAGAGACAACCACCCACTAATTAGAAGAGAATTAATGCAAATTGTGCCTAATAGATGGGACTGCATGTTTTTGATATTGTGCCCTATACACCAGGACGGAGGGAGTAGTAACATCGGTGCCACGTAGGCAAAAAAGATGATGTGGCACATATTTAATGAGGAGAGAGATAGGGGTGGTAACTACTTCCTCCGTCCTGGTGTATAGGGCACATATAGCAATTCTCTAGGCCCAAGGTAGTCATTCATTGGGGTTTAAACATTACATGCATTGGTGGAGAGGAGTGGAGAAAGCCAACCACCCACTAATTAGAAGAGAACTAATGCAAAATGTGCCTAATAGATGGGACTACATGTTTTTGAGATTGTGCCCTATACACCAGGACGGAGGGAGTAGCTATGTTACCGTAACATCACACATTCCAACACACAATGAGTCTATAGGCCAATTAATATGACACTGCCTAATGTTACTTCCCACTATGGAGGTAGTAACATAGTCTAGAAAAACGTGTATGTTACTAGTCTATGTTACTCTCCACTGTGACTAGCCTTATAGCTACACGTTGCACTTCTTCACGAAAAACAAATTATGCATTGGAATATTCGCTGAGACTAGATTAGTCTCGGTTTACTCAATATGTTCTCCTTTTTTTTTTCTGCTATTCATTACTCAATATGTTCTCGAACAGAGGCCCACGTTAAACAAAGCAATGCGACAGAGCAGTTCAAAACAAAAGCAAAAAACAGTGAGGCAGACAAACATAACACTCAGTTTTGTACATGAGCGTCTCCATAAGTCTGCACATTTTTTCATAAAATTGGTAAATTATGGAGAAACAGAACAATTTTGTGCAGCAATTCGGATGTTCCAGCATCGACCGGCCTCCACGTACACAGGCACAACTGAGACTGGCCCACTTCAATTGTTGAGCACGCTAATTAGTTAATTTGATCATCAGCTAAAATTCAACAATAATATCAGACAGAATACAGTAGAAGTACTGCACATGCATAATCCCTGGCGCGCAACCGTACCCAAAATCCCCAAAAAGAACGTTGCCGCGCCCGACCGGCCACCAACCGCCTACGTACGTACGATCCCTGCCCTAACACGTGCCTAACTAATCTAGTTGTACTGGTACAGGCTCGCCTGCCGCTCCGGCCACACCGAGAACGCCGGCGCCGGCGGGACGGCGCTCAGCCGCCAGGCGAGGAACGGCGCGTCGGGATCGCCGCACGGCTGCGCCTCCTCCGCGTAGGACGCGGCGCGGGGCACCTTGATCATGGGCGCCGACGCCGACCCGTGCGCCCGCTGCACGCCGTAGAAGCCGCACCCGCCCGCGCCGGCGCCAGTCTCCGCCGCGCGCCGCTCCTCCTTCTTGAACCTGATACCGCAAGCGTTGCACAGCGACTCCAACAAAAATGACCAAAGTTTAGCGCAATGCACGGTCGGCAGCAAGCACGAACACAATGAGCAGCATAATAGAGAAGGCGTTACATGCGCGCGTACGACGTACCTTGGGTCCGCGAGGGCCGTTCCTCCAGAGCGGCGTGGACGAGGTGCCGCAGTTAGCGCAGCGGCGGTCCAGGAGCTGGTCGTGGCCGTGCCCGTGCCCGGGGTTGCACCTGCCGACGCTGGCGGGGACTACGGACCTGCCGCCCTGCTGCTGGTAGTAGCAGGACTCTGCCACTGCGCCGTCCCACGGCATGGCTGCGGCGGCGTACACCGTCGGACACGGGGGGGCACGCTCGGGTTCCGCGCACCGGCGCGAGGAGGGCGTGCCGAGGGAGAGCGTGCAGTCGACGGAGCCCGCGGATGACGAGGAGGCCGGGGAGGAAGGAGAGGTGGTGGTGACGGTGCTGTGCTCGTCGTAGGAGTACGCGGCTTCCTCGGCCGGCGGCCACTGGCCTTTGTTCGGCGGCGGTGGGAAGAAGAGGGAGAAGGTGGACGCCGCCATTGCGCCGGGGCCAGCGGCGACGGTCTGGTGTCCGCCGCCAGAGTTGTGGTGAAGCATGGTGGTGGTGGGGTGTCGCAAAGCCACACAGTTGAGCTAGCTGTGGGCGAGGCTCTGTTATTTAAAACGAAGCTAGTAGTGTGTCGAGGAGGAGCTGGCCGGCTAGGATTCTGTGGTCTTGGGTCGTTGGGAGACGAGCAGTGGAGTGAGCAATGGTAGGCGCCCGGCGGCAGCTAGGATTTATAGGGTAGCTCGCCTCAGCACAAAGCTAGATTGAGATTTGCATCTGGGCGGGGATGCAGTAATCGAGACGCCCGTTTGCTTTGCTTTGAAGACCACCTCGGTCGCATACATTACTGCTGGGCTAGCGTAGCATGGTGCATGCAATGGAACAAAAGATTGTGCACGACTACAGATGCAAAGAGCAGAGAGCGGCAGGGCAGAGCGGCCAATGAGTGCGGGGCTGGCTGCGGCGAAGCCCTGCTCTGCGGCTGTTGTCAGGAGTCGACGTCTCGTCTGGACTGGACGGGCGAGTGACTGGTCGAAGCAGAGGAGAGAGTGATCTGATGCTGATCCGCCGCGCTTATCCCGGAGCTACAGCGGCAGCTACAGGGGATGCGAGAGGCGAATCAATTGAGACGATGGGAGCAGAGAGATCACGGAGGCAAAGATGCGGGTGGGTGGGGTCCCCTGGGAAGCTGGCTCCTAGGCGTGTCATATATAGCAACGGCGAGTGACCGTTCCGGCCGCTACAGGGCCGGAGATCCGGCCAGCCAAGGGGTACGACGAAGGAGCTCGTCGTCAGAGGCGGCGTCTCTGACAGGCATGGCCGCCGGGAGCTAGCGCGGTCAAAAGGCATGTGAGCGGGCGCGCGGGGAACAGTCTCCCATGCGCACGCAGACGCTCGGGCTCGCATCGCATCGCAAGTGCGGGTCACGAGGCGCGAGGGGGCAGATCGTTGCCGTGGCCTGGTCACGTAGAGGAGCGTGCGACGTGACATACTATAGTTTTGTTGCGTGCGACCATCTCGTGTGTGTTTTGCGGCTAACTTGCCCAGCGCCGCCTCTGGCCCCGGTGAGCGACACGTATTAATTTGGCACAGTTTACCGTCCCACAAACACAACACGTAACATAACTGTAACACATTTAAATTGCGAGAAAAAAAAAGGGTATCCTGCTATCCGGAGACTCACGTCTCCCCTGATGAGCATGTCTGCACCTTTGTGAACTCACATAAACCCCCTCCGGAGTACATCATGGTGAAAAAAACCCCGCACAAGCCTCCTCCGGAGTAAGAGCATAACCAACGTCCACCTTCCCCCTCTCCCCTCCCTAAATGGTCCGTTTGGGTGCCAGATAGAAAAACCCATTCCAACCCCCTTCCTCTCCACACCCGATGGATCGAGAGGGGATAGGCCGAGTTTTCCCCAAACATGGCCTAAGTTTGGTCCCACGTTTGCGATGGTCCGCGGACGCGTGCCGCGTCCTCCCTGACCCACACGGCACCTTCTTGTCTCCCCTCTAGCCCACCACTCAGCGACCCAAGCCGCTTCGACTAATCCTTTTTAACAGGACCGCGTCAATGCCAACGTGTGCGTCCCCCACACCTGTCCCACTCACAAGCACCAACCAACCCCTAACTCGTCGGGGCCAATGGTGAAGAAGGAGCGGAAGCCCAGGCCGGCGCTACCATGAGCCCCCGACGAGTCCCCGTGCCCCCGTACGGATCTATGCGGCGTACGGAAATCGTGTGGCGGCGCACCTTCCTCCCCGCTCCACCTCTGCATGGCCCCCGGTTCGCGGATGACCGCGGCCTCTGGGACAGCTGGTTCATCCTCGGCGAGGTCCTAGACGCGCGCCTCCGTACCCCCACTTGTTGGAGCATCCGATGAGGGCATGGGGGGAGGTGGGCATGGAGGAGGAGGAGGAGGCGCCTCTTCTAGCGTCCCAAACGGAGGAGGAGTAGGTCGAGCAACTCCGCCTCACCATTGAGGAGACCGAGTTGTACGAGCTAGGAAAGTAGGAGGAGCTGGCACCCGCCCTCCATGACTTCGCCCGCGCCTCAGCCCCAGCGGAGCCGGCCCTGACGGCGCAATCCAGGGTGCCTCCGCAGCCACCAGCGGAGGGCGAATGGGGTACCTGTACCTGGCGCCGGAGTACGTGATCCACGAGTAGTCCGCGCGACACAGGCTGCGACGGCGGAGGCACAGACGGCGAAGCACCTGCAGTTTTGGAGCTTTATTTTGTTAATAGAACTATAGCATAGGGCTAGGCCCTTCTGAATTGCGTGTATATGCGCTAAATGTAATGAAATTCAACTGAAATTCAATAAATAGCAGTTCATGATGCGCCTTTCTGGATGTTTTGTGCGCATCTTTTGGGGGGAGGGGGCGTTGGACGGATTGGTGATTGTGTGTAACACACGTTCATTAGGAGACCCCAATGGGAAGGTATGAAGAGCACAGTAGCAAGTTTCCCTAAAAAAGAAACCAAGGTTGAATCGACCAGTTGAAGAAATAAATCACTTCCGAAGGGTGAGCAGCTGATGTTGGCAGGGCGCACTACCGGTTCAGTAGCAACGTGCAATCTACACAACACAATTAAATTACTTTGCCCCAACGAAGCAGTGATTTTGTCAATCTCACCGGTTTTGCTGAAACAAAGGATTAGACGTATAGTATGGAAAATAGTATTTATATGAAGTAGATGAAAGAGAACAATAATTGCAGTACGAAAATAATAGGAAAACAGTTGTTGCAGTGGTTGTATATCAGTGTAAAGAAATGGACCGGAGTCCACAATTCACTAGAGGTGCCTCTCCAAAACAGATAGATAACATGTTGGTTAAACAAATTACAGCTGTGCAATTGACAAATATAAAGGCTGCACTGTAGTGCATATGCATGACATGATGATTATTATGTGATTCATGCAGGCATTACAACAAGATAGATATATCGTTATTCAACTACATCCACGACTAATAAATAATAATCCACCCTCGGAGTGTCATTCGAGCAAATCTTTGGTTTTAAGTTGCAAGCAACAGATAATTGTATTAAACAAAGTGCGTAATGTAAACAATAAAATCATCCTTAGACAAAGCATTGTTGTTTTCTCCCTAATGGCAACAACACATCCCCCACCCATTATGTTTCTGTCACTCGAGCGTGAGTGAAAAGGAAGCATGAACCCACTATCGAGCATAAATACTCGCTCTTGAAGTTACAAGCATCAAATTGTCCAGAGCATCTACTAGTAACAGAGAGAATACAAGATCATAAAGAACATACACATAAAAAAAATATAATAGATTGATAATCATTGGACATAGCATTGAATATTCATCAGATCCCAGCAAACACAATATGTAGCATTATAATAAGATGATCTTGATCATGTTAGGAAACTCACAAGATCTAAACATCAAGCATAAAGAGGAGAGAACAAGCATCTAGCTACCTGGTGTGACAGAGGGAGAACGGCCTCTAAGAAAGCAGTGCATAAATCTTATCAATATGCCCTTTTGAGGAGATTAAATAAATGCAATTATCGCCAAAAAGATGAAGCAGCTCAAGGAAAGCGTCCAAAGTATTTGAATTCTTCCATTATCTATCAAAATAGGAAATCGAAATAGATATGCCTCAATACCGATAAATAAAGTACCTCAAGTCACCAAGATCTTTCATTCAAAACTGTTTCTGAACGTGTGAAAAAAGATACGTCGGTAATCTACCACACCCATGCTAGAATTCAGTAGAGTCCCCACTCGCCAACCGCGATGTCTTGGTTGAGAGGCCCCATCTACCCATCTTCCCACAGTTTCACTGAGGTAGTACCATCCCCAATTCGTCGTCGTACAATTTCGGCGATTACAAAAAAAGAAGGACGCGAGCTCCCTATCCCTCTTTGTCTTTCCACTTCCCTCGTTCAGGAACAAACACTTCGCCAAATTCTTTTGAGTCTTGGCCCGGTTTTTCCCCACTAACCAATTACGTTACCTCGCTATGGACTCGTAGTCCAGGGATGAACTACTCACGCATCACTACGGAGGCAGGCATGGTGATGATTCCCCTCCGGTGATGATCCCCCCTCCTGGCATGGTGCCGGGGAGAGCTCCAGAACCCCCCCCCCCCCCCGAACTAGCGTTGACGATGACGGCGGCTGCTGATGTTTTTGGTAGAAAAGGCTCGTATGTTTAGGGTTAAAACTCTAAGAGGTATAAATAGGAGAGAGGGCAACGTCGTTGGGCAGCCAGGGGGCCCACACCACCCTTGGGCGCGGCCAGAGAGGGGCGTATCACCTCATGGTGTGGGCCCCTGAGGCCCCCCTCCGGGCCTCCTCCGGACTCCGTGTACGTGACGAATTTTGAAGACTTCTAGGTTTTGTTTCGTCCATTTCCAAGAATATTTTCAGAACAACCTTTCTGAAACAAAAAATAGCATAAAACAGGAACTGGCTTTGTGTCACCTGTCCATAGGTTTGTCCCAGAAAATCCATAAAAATGACATAAAGTGTATAAGAAACATGTTGCATATGGCATGAAAACAACATGGAACATAAAAAATTATGGATAAGTTTGAGACGTATCAATCGGTCCTAACTCGGGGGGGTATGGCCCAGCATCCGTCCACGGACCACCCTAAACGGACCAAAAGAGTACCGATTTTGGTCCCTTTTAGAGGGGGCTGAAGGATGCTCTAAGTCTGTAGTATCCCTGGATACTCCAGTTCCCCTGTTTTGCTAATTTGGTGAACTCGCAGAGGCACTCCCCGGAGTAAGCCCGGAACCTTTGAAGTCTCCAATCTAGGCCAGAGAATCTGCCCCTCTTGGTCGTAGACTCCGGGGTTAGTCAGCCTCCAAGGGCTGAAGATTCCAGGGTTAGACAACCTACAACGACTAGACATGTGAGGGGGTGTAAGAGCATCTCCAGCCGCGCCCCCAATAGGCGTCCGGATCGGCGCCCGGAGCCACCCTTTGGGGGCTCGTCCGGACGGCACCGCGCCCACGGGGCTGCCCCGTTCCTAGTTGGCGCCCCAACCCAAACCCCTTCGGGCTGCGGACCCACCTGTCAGCGAGGGAGAGGCTCGTCTCCTCGGGAGCCGTGCGCATTGACGACTCGACGAGACGGAACGCTGCGGCGGAGCAGTCCAATCGCCCACGCGGCTGAGTAATGGCGCTGCCGCCGCCTCGTCTTGCCCGCCCCGGCTACAAAACTCGGCCCCGTCGCCATCCTTGGCGCCATTCTCGTTGCCTCGCCTCGTCGCTCTTCCTTCCTCCTCTTCTTCCTTCATTCCTCGCCGCTCTTCCCGCCTCTCCTCGCCATGGTGCACCGCGCCTACCTCGCCGGCGCGGCCGCCAACGGGTTCGGCCGCCGAACCCTGCGCATCTGGCAGGCGCGGCTGCTGTACGAGGAGAACTACCACTCGCCACCGGGGATGAGCGTGCCAAGGCACTGGCGGCTCAACGCAGGTGGCGTGCCTGTGCCTCCGCCGCCCACTGGGCCCGAGCGCGGATGTCGCCGGCGATGCGCAACAAGCTTTAGTGCCATCCCGCCAACGAGGCGGCCTGGACGGCGTTCTTCCAGGACAGGTTCGAGAGGGAGGTCGTCGACGTCCCCACCCACGGCGCCTTATCGAGCCGCAACAATGCCGCAGGCCGCCGCATGTGGTGGAGCAAGCCCGGGCGCACGCTCACCCGTGTCCTCGCCCACATCGACCGGCGGATGAGGCGGGGGATTGATACGTCATAAACGTATCCTTAATTTCTGATGTTCCATGTTGTTTTCATATTGTTTCCCACATGTTTTCCTTACATTTTATGTCATTTTTATCGATTTCCCGGGACTAACCTATTGACAAGATGCCACAGAGCCAGTTCCTGTTTTCTGATGTTTTTAATTTCAGAAAAGTTGTTCTAGAAATATTCTCGGAATTGGACGATTCGAAAGCCAGGAGTCTTAGAAGTCCCGGAAGCATCCAGAAGTCTCGAAGAGCCTCGGAGGGGGGCCACACCATAGGGTGGCACCACCACCCCATGGCCACGCCACCAGGTGGTGTGGGCCCCCTGGCCACCCCCCAGCATCGCCCTTTCGCCTATATATACTCCGCGATGCATAAACCCTAGAAGAATCGACCTTTTTCACAAAATACATCCGTAGCTCCGTCGCCGCCGCCGACAAGTTTCGGGGGACATCTCTGTTCTGGCACCCTGCCGGGACGGGGAAGTGCCCCCGGAAGCCATCTCCATCGACTCCACCGCCATCTCCATCGTCGTTGCTGTCTCCTATGATGAGGAGGGAGTAGTTCTCCTCCGAGGCTGAGGGCTCTACCGGTAGCTATGTAGTTCATCTCTCTCTCCCATGGTGTGATCTATATGCGATCGTGAGCTTTGTAATCTAGTTGAATAAGTAGATGTTACTATTCATCTTGTGCTACTCAAGTGTTTTATTAATATGAACTTTGGAGTCACCTTGTCACGCGGTGTGAAGGTGACAGTGTGCACATCGTGTGTGTCTCCTCTATGAATTGTGGTGTTTGTCTAGTACCTTCTAGGGCGCTCATAGTGACAGCGTGGGGTTAACTAGACATGGAAATGCTTACTTTAAGGAATGCTTTTTGTAGCCGTACGCAATGATTAGTGTTCGTTATCCAACCGGAGAGGGTTAAGAGTATCATAGTGAAGAGAAGATATTTAGTTATTCAATTATGTGATCCTTGTTGAGAGTGTCCACTAGTGAAAGTAGGATACCTAGGCATTGTTTCCAAGCATTGAAACACCGTTTTCCGTCTGTTCTGATACATGTTTTCTTGCTGCCATATTTATTTCAGATTGCTATTATTACTTATAACCCTACATATTACTCGCATTTCACTATCACTTCGCCGAACTAGTGCACCTATATACCTGACAAGTATATTGGGTGTGTTGGGGACACAAGAGACTTCTTGTATCTTACTTGCAGGGTTGCTTGAGAGGGATATCTTTGACCTCTACCTCCTTGAGTTCGATAAACCTTGGGTGATCCGCTTAAGGGAAACTTGCTGCTGTTCTACAAACCTCTGCACTTGGGGTCCCAACACTGTCTACAAGAATAGAAGCGTGTGTAGACATCAATCTCTTTTTTGGCGCCGTTGCCGGGGAGGTAATGTAAAAGGTTCTCACATCCTCGGGTGTGAGTGCTCGAAATTATTTCCTTTAGACTCTGCAGTTATATCTTTTTGTTTCTTATTTTCACTAGTTAGGCTTATTTTTACTCGCTTCTTTTTTATTTTTTACTAGTAGGCTTAATGAAAAACAACAAAAAAAATGAGAGAGTTTTATAATATTTATCTTGAGTTTTCAAGGGTCAAAAGAAGAGAATGATATGACGTGATCAAGAAGATTGAAGATCCTAAGCTTGGGAATGCCCCGGTGTACATCCCAACAAATTCCAAGAAGACTCAAGCATCTAAGCTTGGGGATAACCAAGGCATCCCCTTCTTCATCGACAAATTGCCAGGTCACTTCTTGTGAAACTATATTTTTATTCGGTCACATCTTATGTGCTTTATTTGGAGCGTCTTTAATTTTAGTTTTCAGTTTCTTTGGTTTTTTTGCTGTAATAAATGGTTGGATCTTATCATACTTGTGTGGGAGAGAGATACGCACCATTTTCATTGCTTAGAACACTCTACTTTTCATTCTTATTGCTCTGTGAGTGTTCACTTTTTGCTAGTACCACGTTTAGCCTTTGTTTTCATGCATCTCTTATTCAGATCTGTTAGTTTTAGTAGTGTTATGTGAGTACTCTCATGTTTTCTTGATGTATCATAAAGAGTATTTTTGTTAAAACATATCTTGTATGGTGCTTGTTGGGAGAAGAAATTGTTGTTTAAAGTAGAATTTATAATGGTGCAAGTAGAAACTTGTATAGACTGTTGCTAGAACTTTTTCATGCCATGCTAAATGTTATGTTAGTTCTAAAGCTTTGTGATGTTGAGTAGCATGAATAGCCTCAAATAGATGAGATAGTTTAATATGTCATTGAAAGATGCATGAGTTGTTCTTGTCATAAGGAATCATAAATTTATGGTATTCTCTTTCGAATGTTTTATTTGGTTGACTTGGCGCATGCTCACACCATGTTTATGACTATGAACCAGTCATGAATAGCCTCCATGACCACTTAGTTTTTTAACTATGATACCGCTTATGCTTTAATTAATAATGTTTATGTCGCTATGCATGATTATGGCTCTCATGCTCTCTTGATTTGTCGCTCCCAGTTTTTTGCTAGCCTCGAGCTGTATTGAGTATGAGCTCTACTTGTGCATCCAATTCCCTTAAACCAAAGTTTTTTGCATTGTGTCCACCATACCTACCTACATGTGGTATTTAACTGCCACTCCAAAGTAAATTGCTCATGTGTTACCTTTAAAACTTTCAAAACTACTCCTGCTTTATGTTCATGTTTTTGCTCATGAGGACGTCAATAGAGAATCTTTATCTCACTTGTTGATTGGATTTCACACCCTGGACTAGTGGTTTCATCCGCTTATCAAAATGATAGAAGAGCTGGCAGCGGGGAGCCCAACCCCAAATTAATACACACAAAATCTCTTCACTAATTTTGCCCCTGATTTACCAGTCAAAGCATAATTGTGTAAACAAAAGAGAGAGAGGGATGGACTTCTACCCAGATGCGTCCTTCACATGGGCGCCCCTCTTGTGAATCCAGTTCGGTTGTGACGTACTGTATTTTCTGTTTACCATTCGTTGACATTAGCATACATCTCCTAAAATATAGAAACTCCTCCGTCGTATGTGATTGTTGGCAGGCACCCGAGGATTCGGTTAGCCATCGTTTGTGAAAGATGGATGGGAGGAGTGTCAAACTTTTAATACCTATGTTTAATAAAGAAAAAAGCTTTAGCACATGAGTGATCCCTGCTTCCCTTCGCGAAGGGTCTTTCTTTAGCTTTTATGTTGAGTCTCCATCTTCTAACTCTATGCACAGCTGAGAGAGCATTTTTGCCATTCTTAGTTCTATGTGTATTGTCCCATAAACATCAATAATTGCTTCATGATGTGATATTATTTGTTCTAAAATTATTTGCTCTAGTCTTCCTCATAAACTTTGAAGCTTTCCTGGCATTTATGTTTTGCCCCACTCTTAAGGACTAGCGAAATATCACTTTGCCATGCTTTCTCTATATCTGAAACAAATATTTAATTATCTTTCTTTGCATTATTATTTATGATCCTTTATTTGAGATACTCTTCATGATGAATTTTTTTTGTTTTCTTTATTATTAAAGTTCTATTTATCATGTTTGTGTTTGAAGTTCTATGATCTCAGCTTACATACGCCTTTATATTTTTTATGATCAATATTATGTTAGTAGCATGTCACCTCAGAAATTATTGTTTTATCGTTTACCTATTCGAGGACGAGTAGGAACTAAACTTGGGGATGCTTGATACGTCATAAACGTATCCTTAATTTCGGATGTTCCATGTTGTTTTCATGTTGTTTCCCACATGTTTTCCTTACACTTTATGTCATTTTTATCGATTTTCCGGGACTAACCTATTGACAAGATGCCACAGAGGCAGTTTCTGTTTTCTTCTGTTTTTAGTTTCAGAAAAGTTGTTATGGAAATATTCTCGGAATTTGACGATTCGAAAACCAGGAGTCTTAGAATTCTCGGAAACATACAGAAGTCCCAAAGAGCCCCGAGGGGGGGGACACAGGGTGGCCACACCATAGGGTGGTGCCACCACCCCCTGGCCGCGCCACCAGGTGGTGTGGGCCCCGTGGCCACCCCCCGGCATCGCCCTTTCGCCTATATACTCCCCGATGCATAAACCCTAGAAGAATCTACCTTTTCCACGAAATACATCCGTAGCTCCGCAGCCGTCGACAAGTTTCGGGGGACAGATATCTAGTCTGGACGGGGAAGTGCCCCGGAAGCCATCTCCATCGACTCTACCGCCATCTCCATCGTCGTTGCTGTCTCCTATGATGAGGAGGGAGTAGTTCTCCCCCGAGGCTGAGGGCTCTACCGGTAGCTATGTGGTTTTCTCTCTCCCATGGTGTGATCTATATGTGATAGTGAGCTTTGTAATCTAGTTGAATAAGTAGATCTTACTCTTCATCTTGTGCTACTCAAGTGTTTTATTAATATGAACTTTGGAGTCACCTTGTCCCGCAGTGTGAAGGTGACAGTGTGCACATCGTGTGTGCCTCCTCTATAAATTATGGTGTTTGTCTAGTACATTCTAGGGCGCTCATAGTGACAGCGTGGGATTAACTAGACATGGGAATGCTTAATTACGCAATGATTAGTGTTCGTTATCCAACCGGAGAGGGTTAAGAGTAGCATAGTGAAGAGAAGATATTTAGTTATTAAATTATGTGATCATTGTTGAGAGTGTCCACTAGTGAAAGTAGGATCCCTGGGCCTTGTTTTCAAGCATTGAAACACCGTTTTACGCCTGTTCTGCTACATGTTTGCTTGCTGCCATATTTATTTCAGATTGCTATTATTACTTATAACCATCCATATTACTCGCATTTCACTATCTCTTCGCCGAATTAGTGCACCTACATACCTGACAAGTATATTCGGTGTGTTGGTGACACAAGAGACTTCTTGTATCTTAATTGCAGGGTTGCTTGAGAGGGATATCTTTGACCTCTACCTCCTTAAGTTCGATAAACCTTGGGTGATCTACTTAAGGGAAACTTGATGTTGTTCTACAAAGCTCTGCACTTGGAGGGGGCCCAACACTGTCTACAAGAATAGAATCGTGCGTAGACATCAGGGATGAACCGCCGCACCACGGCCGCGCCTGCTCCCCCGCCCACTCCTCTCGCCATCGTCAAGGAGGAACCGCAGGATGCGCCTCCACGCTGGCGGACTCGCAGCCAGTCCCTCGTCATCAGGGAAGGGCGCGCTTCTCCGCAGGCGCCGGGCGACGTCATCCTCCTCTCCGACAGCAGCGACGACGACGACGTCTGCCCTCCCCCGCCAGTGTACCTTGGCGACCCACGGTAGGGCAGCACCAGCGCCGCCCCGAAGGAGCCGCCGAGCGACGACGACGACGACTACACCAAGATGTACAAGGCCGTAAGCATGTAGGCGACGACGCGACTACGACGCCTTAGTTTAAATTTCGTCTAGAATATGTAAAAAATCGCCTATATTCAGCCCCTATCAATGAAAACTAGTTTGTTCGCCAAATTTTAGCACATTGTTTGTCAAATTTCGCCTACTTGGGCGGCGGCGCTGTGAGGCAAAGGACACAGACATGGCGGCGTGGGCCAGTTTTTTGGCCGTCTTGGGTCGCTGACAAGATGGGCCCGCGGCGCGTAACGACTCGTCCGGCGGGAGCCCCTAGGATGCGGGGTTGGGCTGGGTTTGTCGGACGGAAACAAGGGGGCGTCAGGACAGGAAGGCCCAATGGGGAGCGCGAGTGGCGCGCTCGACGCCCGTCCGGACGGGAAGACGCCGTGGGGGCGCATTTGGGGGGCGCGACTGGAGATGCTCTAAATGTGCAATTCCATCTTCCTCAAAAGGTAGCTCCTCTAGCATTCAAGTCCATTATTAATGAGCCCACCTAAATCTTGAAAAATGGTGGTGGTGCTGCTGCTTGTGGTGGTCATGTTGTCGCTTGATTTTGTGATCCGTGCCTCTTTTGTTTCAAATTATTCTGCATGTTCGTATTGGACATCCTTTTTGTCGTACTTAAGCATTTAAATTATTTTAATTATCGAACATTTCTCGAAATTACGATGAATTGTGCACTATGTTCACAGTTTCAGTTTTTCGGTTTACGAGTTGGAAACTACTGCGCCGTAGCAGTCCCCGTAAACCCGACCTTTACAGGTCGGGTTTACAGGGTTTTCAACCCGTAAACCGCACTTTCCGCGGCTCCTATCGCATGTTTACAGTTTCGCACTATATGAATGAAGTGAACACTAGTAAATAAAATGAATTGTGAGGAATAAATTGTGCCCGATCGATCCAATGTGAAAAGCCAATGGTTTCCCCTTGGGGAGAAAAGAAGCGTGTCACACTGAGCATGACATGGGACGTCATAGTCGCCAAGCGCACTCACTCTGGTTCAGGCTCAGCAGAGTACGTACTGGCCGGGTGGAAAAGCGGGTGGTGAAGCTGGCGACGTCATGCATGCATGCTCCGGCCGGCCTGCGCGCGTACTTGGCACATCGTGTCGAGCGGGCGGAGGCCGGGCTGGCGAGTCGGTTGCGACCGATCGATGAATGTCCGTGGCCCTCGCGGTACCCGCACGTACCCGCCGCAACTGCGACCCATCGATGTAATTGGCGCGCGTACGTGTCCGTGTGATACAGTCCTACACACTCACACAGTGGCGTACGTGCGTGCGCCTGCACGCGCACTCGGGGAGAAAGGCCGGCCAGAGCGTACACGGTACACCCATGAAACGTCGCGATACGAGTTAACACGCACGTACACCTAGCTCGTACTCTCGTACTACTACAACAAAAAAGTTGGCGCTGATGCTCTCACACCAAGCTAGCTAGCTAGACTAGACGCTGCTGTACTACGTACGTGCACGCTCGTCGATGCGATGCAGTGCAATGCAATGCGCGCAGGCCCCTGTTTAATTTAACCGAACCGAACTCATGTGTGTCTGGGCGTGGTGTACCCTCCTCCTGCAGCGCCTGCTCGCCGTGGAATTCATTGGCCGGCGTCAGTCACCGCATAGCGTGTCAGCGTGCAGATTAATCTTGTGGTGGTACCTTCTCAGAGATAAGAGAGAATTCTCCTAGCTCCATGCTGCATGTATTTTTGTTTATTTTCGCAATTCAATTGCTTTATTATTATTATTCTTGGAGAAGGCTGCTACCTCCGGTATAGCTAGCTCGCAACGCATCAAAAGGAAGAAAAGACCAAAGGAGCAAACCAGATTAAAATGAGTGTGGCAGGCAGGAGCGAAAGTGGGGGAGAAAAGAAGAGAGCAGGAGGCAGAATTTACACAGCCTTTTTCCGTTGCTTGCTAGCTGCTTCTCTCTCGATGGGGAACTCTTTCTCCGGTTTTCCATGGCCTTTCCCTTTCGCACGAATCTCCACGTATGGAGTATGGAATCCATCATAAACCATGCATGCATGCATGCGTACACCGAGGCGGAGAACACAACGGATATGCATGGTAGCTTTCTTTCCATGGGGCTTCCGGCCTCGAGTCAAAGACGAAGGGCTTAGCAGCTAGCTGCTCTAGCAGCTTAGTAGAGTAGGCATGTACGTACGGACGGACTGATCGATGCAGCGTGTGCATGCATGGAAGCTCACACGAGCTTTTCCATGGTCTCGGATGAACGGAGCTGTAGCTAGCTGGCCGGCGAGTACAAACCAGTACAAATATGTAAATACTCGTTCATGTTTCGTTTGAACAGTCAAAACTACAAAGTACTCCCCGGTCAATGGCGCCAGAGGTTAGTCCACCCCATTTCGCAGTTAACAACTCGTGGAGTTTAATTAGTCATCCCAAAATCCCTGGTCACGTGCATGCAGTGCTGGGAGGAGCAGCATGCATGCACGTGTGACGGCAAAACATTCATGCATGAAGAATCCACCGTCAGATGGAACAAACAATTAACCAGCCAGGATTTTGGTTACCCCGAGGAAGGAAGGAGATCGCTGTTCAAAAGCCTGTCGCCCTAACCTAAAAAGGCCTCGAGATTGCTTTAACAATGCTTTCCCCGCGCTAAGCACGAGACTTGCATGCACAGAGCATCTTTTGAGATCGATTATTAGCACCATCTTCTTGCAGTTACCTCTTTGTACCCCATACTAGCTCTTTATTTTGGATTCATTCTACGATGGCTTGACAAGGTTCTCAAAGTACGAAGTGACAAACTAGCGGAGGAATATGTAAGGGCGTCTTTAATAGTTTATTGCTTAGCTTGTTAGTAAATTAGACATGTAATCAACGAACAACACATCCTATATGTAGTTTGCCTAACAGAAGATGAGAGAATGTGTAAAATCTCCCTCTTATTCTATCTCGGAGCTTATGCAAGGGTTATTGATTCATGTACATACAACATCGTTCCCTCACTTCACTTATTTTATGCCACTTCATCAAAAATCCTACATGGCAAAATTTACTAACAACTTTCTTAAAGTATGGTTAAGAGCAAATTCAATAGTAGAGCTAGCAGCTGGTTATAAGAAATTGCCACGTCACCTATAGCCAACTATACAGCCAACATTTATAATAGTGAGCTATAAAAATAGGTTACTTTATTGATATATGGTTCACCTCTCACTTTGACAAGGTGCATAGGAGCACGTGCTACAGCTAGCTCTTGCACGAGAGCCCACTCCCCTTCTCTCTCCTCTTCTCTCTCTTCCATATCACCATAAAAATATTATTTTAATCCTTGTAGCCCGCTTACATAAGCTTATTGTGGTTGCTCTAATAATATAGCCGGCTGCTGGTTATTGCCATGTCATGTATGAAGTACTTTATCATATATGCCCCACCTTACACTATCACATACTCACTCCATTCCTTTTTACTCTACATTCTGGATCCATATTAAGTTTTAAAATAGTCTACATTTTGACTGAGACCCACCTAAATAATTAAAGAGTGAGAAAGCATAGCACTAATCCATACACAGTGAATTAATACAAGAGAGAGAAAAGCTAGGCATGTTGGTCCTGATTGGATGCAAATTGCATGCCTAGCATTACGGGTTGTATCATGTGTACAATTACTACAATACATGCATATGTGTGTCAAACTAGCACTAATAAATATTTGTTTTTTTTGTATGGTTTTTTCCAAGATGTAGAGTAAAAAGGAATGGAGGGAGTAGTGACTAAGAACACGCGCTGCAGCTGGCTACTAACTTACAAACTGCTTTGTTTCTTCCTCCTCCACATAAGCAAAGATATATTATTCAAATCCTTATAAGTTGCTTACGTCACCTTAAAGCAAGTTAAATAGTATAGCCAACAACCAGCTATAAAACTTGGCATGTCATATATAGCCAACTACTATATAGCCAACATATAAAATAGTTAGTTAGACAAATGTGTTAATTTATTAAGTCATGTTCCACCTTCCACTCTCATAACGTGCTTAGAAGACAATTCTATAGCTAGCTCTTGCATGAGTGTCCACTCCTCTCTTCTCATGTCATCACAAAAATAGTATTTTTAATTTTTATTGTCTGTTTATATAAGCTCATTGTACTTGTTACTTGCTCTTACAACAATTGAAGATGCCTACGATGAAATGTTGGGCTATACAATATTATTTTCTTAATTACAGTGTGGGGACTAGCTAGCTATTGGGCCGGATTGGAAGAGAGCAAGCCTAGTCGGTACTCTAGAGTAGGCACATGAGATCCTCGAATAGGGACGTTGACCATATGCATGTATGCATGGTGTCTCTTAGTACCAAACTCCAACGTTTACTGCTTTCTACTCCTAGTAAACGAGAATACTACCGTTACCGCCACCCAGCACTATGAGCTACTCTAGCAGCGGCGTTCTATGGGTTGCCAAATATGGTTGCCAAAGATATTTTGTCACGTACATTTATTTGGCATGAGAGCCAAGTTTGCTATGTTATCTACAATGTGGTAAATCCAAAGCCAAATGTCAAAATCACTAATTGTGTGACCCACTATGTATAAAATAATAATAAAATATTCTTGGAATGCCCACTTCTCTCTAGTCCCACCCCTTCATTCTATTATTTTATCCACTCAAATGAATTTGGTATTGGATCTTCTAGTTGCTCCTACGTCAAATTATTTGGCTTTGACATCAAGATTTGACACCTCTACAATATAGCAAACCGATGCCAAAAACCAAATATGCTATTTGGCAACCATATTTGTCACACACTGTAGATGCCCTAAAACAGCGTGCCTGCATGTTTCCTCAGATTTAGGGGGCAACACTCACAGGCCATGCCGGTCTAGAGATTTTAGGGGCAAAAATAAAAAATTATATCTATATCAAAACAACATTAACAATCGGTTTATTTCTCGTAGACATATATTGGAGTAGTGGACTTCACACTAATATTATAACAATTGTTATCACAAAACATCCATTGAAAACTGTGCATCTTTATCTCAATTCAAGATAGTCCGAGAGTTTTCCCGTCTCCACAAAAAATAGTGGAACTGCTCACACATAAAGGTAGTAAACATTAGAATGATTCTATTGCAAATGGGAATTGGAAATATGAATGAATATGCGTGCAATCCACAACTAGATTACAACGATATGAGTGAGAGATTCTATCACGTAGATGTAGATGATGGTGATGGTGACAGAGGTCGATGTGGATGCCTTCACATTGATGTTGTTGATGGAGATGGATTCTCTGTTGCGAATTCCCCCCTCCGGATGCTTTCTAGAGACTAGAGTTTGGTATTGTCTCGTGTATAGCGTCTATTTTGTGCCTCCTCTCTCTCTGATACAAGAGCACATGGTAAAAGTAGTTGAAGAGGCGGTTCCTACCATTGGTACGGTGGCTGGTACGATCGGTCTCCACCATACCACTAATGTTGTAACAATCGTCTCGTCCAGATACGACGGGGGTCTTTGTTCCGCGAATGTACTGAGGTCTCCTGCCTAGTACGGTGGCTGGTAAGGTCGGGTGCGACCATACCAATGCTCGTTAAGCTTTCTGGAAGTAGTTTTTGGCCCCCTTTTTCTCTGCATATTTTTTATTTTAGAGAATGACTTCTAATGATGTCACTTGATCGTATTCCATCCCATAATGATCCTTTTGTATGTTGTACGAAATACCTCAATATTTCCACTACGTACGTACACAGACATAAATGATGCACTTTGGCATGGTAAAATGCGATGAGCCCTACATCTGTGTATAAATTCATTAAATACAAGAATGTATAAAATGGACACATCATGGTGTCTCTTCATAAAATGGTAAACATGTTGTTTGACCAAATTACAACTAGAGAATTGACAAATCATGCGGGTATAACAATTCTATTATGATAACATTAAGTCCATTGTACTAATCATCTAGACATTACGTCAAACATATATAGACCGATATCCAGTATGCATCTATAACTAATAATACACCTTGAGACCGTTATGCAACATGCATCTCTCTGGTATTAAGTGGCATAAGTAATGAATAATTACATTAAACACGATAAATAAAGTAAGCACTATTTATAATCAATAAGTAGAAATAAACACCGTTATTTTAACCTTAGTAGCAACCATGCATCATCGCCCTTAGATGTTTCTGTCACTCGTTCCCAGGATCAGAGAAGTCATGAACCTACTATCTAGCACTAAATTCTATCTTGCAGATGCATGTGATCACTTGGCCAAAACAAACACACACACACACACACACACACACACACACACACACACACACACACACACACACACACACACACACACACACACACACACACACACACACACACACACACACACACACACACACACACCGGGGAGCATAAAAAAAAACATAATAGAACATTAACACTACCAAAGTATCAAGATGATATAAAACAATGAACAATCTGATCATAACTTCACAATTCATCGGATCCCAGCAAACACAACATGTATCAATACATAACGATGATCTTGATCATGTTAAGAAGCTCACACCATATAAACCGGGTAGCACAAGTGAACGGATAGTGAGGACACCTAGAGGGGGGAGGGTGAATAGGTGCTACCACCAATTTTAATTTTTCTTCAAGATTAGGCTTGACACAAAGGTAAATTCTCTAGATAATGCAACTACAGTGAATTTACCTATATGACTAGAACAAGCACGAACACAATACAAACACGAGTAAAGGAGGAAGGGAACGAGGTAACCGATATGAAGCACACGGAGACACGATGTATTCCCGAGTTCCTCCTTGCTAAGTGAGTACGTCTCGTTGGAGGGGTGTGAGCTCTCCACGAAGGCCTACTCAACGCCACAAAGGCCTCACCCTATTCTCCGATGAACTCCGCCCCAAAGGCCTAGTCCACCTTCCACTATTGATCCCCTTTGAGGCGGGAATCGAATCCTTTACAAACAAGCTTGGGGCACACACCCACAACCAAATTGGGGGCTCCCAACAATCACCAACCACCAACAAGTGTAGCAATGGAGTCTAGGTTCTCCATAAGGAAACCCTAGACTAGATCCCTCTAGAGAATAAGGGGGAAATGAAGATCGGCTCGGTGAAGATGTAGATCAGGGTCTTCTCGTTCAATCCTCGAAGTATCAACGATTTTGGGTGGACGGATTGGGAGAAATCTAGCTTTTGGAGGCTCAATAAATGCTTGTCTTTAACGCTGGTTTGAGCAACCCTTTGGAGAAGAAGGGGATGGGGTATTTATAGCCCCTCCCCAAAACTAGCCGTTTGACCCTTTTCGTGCCTGGCGGTACTACCGCTAGTGCCAGCAGTACTACCGCCCCTGGCAACCAGCGCGGTACTGCGGCATCCTAGTCATAGGACGCGTCACTCTAGTACTATGATGGTTACTCTGAGCAAAATTCCTCTGGCCGCACTACCACATCCTGGAAGGAGCGGTACTACCGCTGGCGGTAGCGGTACTACTGCCACGAGAAGCTTGGTCCTCAATTGACTAAGTCACAACGGTACTACTATAACAGTACTGCTGAAGTACCGTTGGATGCAGTAGCCAAAATCATGTTGGTGGTACTTCTGGCAGTTCTAGCAGCGATACTACCGCTCGCTGGGCGGGGCGGTACTACCGCTGTAGCCACCGGTACTACCGCTGGACAGAGTCAATTTTGATGGCAATGTCTTTCAACACTCTTCCCTTTTGCGTAGAAAAGATATTTCCTAAAATAACTTAAACGAACGGTTAGATACTTAATAGTGCCGTTATCAACTCCAAAACATATGAGAGATCAAAATGCAAATGCACTTTCAATCTCCCCCTTTTTGGAGATTGATGACAACACCACTAAGAAAGGTCTAAAAATTTAGGTGGAGCACTTCTTGAGAGAAGCAAGTGATACGTCAAGAATGTTTGTAGTTGAGGAAAACTTTTGTTCCCTTTAGAATGTGTGCTCCCCTACCTTTTAGAGACCTAGTAAGGATAAAAGATATAACAAAAGGATAATTGCCACAATAGATAAAACACTAAAATCCATAAACCAACAAGATAAACGGTTCAACACAAATAGCACAAGTACGGGACACACCACAAGAACATCAACTCCAAAGTTTGACAACAACCATCCAAGAAAACGAAAAAAGAAGACCCTAAATAGAACTATCTCCCCCTTTGGCATCAAGAGACCAAAAAGAGAAGAGGCGATGCTAACGTCCCTGGAGGTCACTCGTTGGGGCTAGAGGCGCTTGCTGGGCTTCCAAGACCACGCTCATCCTAAGAGTTGACATCTTCCACTTCATCTTCAGTATCACCACGAGTCTAAGGCTCATGAGAAGTGGTAGCATCATCAAGAAGGTCCGTATCCACCCAAGAGCCACCATGCTTTCACTTCCACTCCTTGGAGGAGGTGATCCTATCTTCAGAACCAGGACGAACAGGCACCCCAAGATGGGCAAATCTGTCACGAGACAGCCGACGTTCCTTCTTGCTACGCACATGAGAAAGATAAGCCTTGTTCCCCATGTCAATCTGACGGCAGAACACCTTCTTCAGAGTGTCGGTCATCCACTTGCAAAATCCACTCTTCTAAGCCCTTCCCGCCATCTCGAAATCTGATTCACTAGAGCCATCACTGTGAGGACCAAGGTCCTCAGGACCATGCAGAGGAGATGCATGCTTCTTAACACGGAGCTCCTTGACGTGGTGAGTAGTGAGCTCTTGGTCATTCTCCAAGAGAGCATTAGGGAGCTGAGCATGGTGCCAAGTAGCACCAATGAGCTTGAACACAAGAGCATCAAATACTGGAACTCTCCTCCTCATCATAGAGTTATACATCTCATTCCATATGGTATCCATGATGTCGAGCCTGAGACCATCACCACAGTGCCTATGAGTATGGACCATCAAGTCAATGAGTGAACCATGGATTTGATCAAAGTTTCCAACTCGAGGAGCAAGAGTGTTCCTGAAGATCCGGTGGAGGATATCATAAACTGGCAGCAGATTCTTGGAAAGACAAACCATAACACGACCCGGGATATACAGATCATACATGTAACATCCCAAGTATGAAAAACAACCCTAGAATGTTTGCCTTTTGTTTAAATTTAGTTTGCATCATTCCATCATGAGTTTTGCATTTGTTTTCACTTGTTTTCCATTTGAATTTCAAACCAAATTTCAAATCCTTGTTTCATACTTGTTCTGTTACAACCTTTCCAAATAAAACTTTCAAATCAAACCATTCAATTGCTTCCAATAAACTAGAATTTCCAAAGTATTAACTTGCCTAATTTTCAATATTTCCAATTATTGCCAAATTTCAATCAAATGCATTTAAATTACAAACAGCAACAAACTTTAAATTTTTGAAAAACAGAAAGTTGCACAACTGGGCTTTTGTAATAAATAACCTATAAAAATTATCACCAAAAATTTTTCATCCCCAAAACCCCTTCTTTCCTTCCCTTTTTCTTTTCTGCGAAAAAAAAACGGAGAGAAAAAAATAAAAAAAAATCGGGCTGGGGGAGGCAGACCAGGCCAGCCAGCTGGGCCAGCCCAGCCCACCTTCCACCCCAGCCAAGCGCGCGCGCGCAGCACACGGCCCGCGGTCCTCGTCTTCTTTCTCCGTACGGCTGACGCGGCCGCTGACGCACACCGCACCACCGCACCTCCCCCTCTCTACCCGCTCCCTTTCCTCCCCCTATTTCTACCCCGAGAGCACCCAAACCCTAAACCTAGCCCTCTCCTTCCTCCCTGCCGCCGCCATTCCTCTTCCTCCCTCTCAGATCCCCTCCTTTCTTCCTCTGAACTTTTCTGAATTTTCTGCAAGTCGCCATGGCTGGAGCTTGATCGGGGGTGGAGCAGAGGTTGCGGTCGCTGTCGTGGTTCTCAGGACGCGGGAACGGGACCCCCACTCCTCCCTCTTCCTCCTCGTTTCCAGGGAGAGGCTCGGGAAGCGCCCGATCGCCGTCACTGCTCCGTCCATTGCCGCCTGTCGCCATTGCCTCTCCCCCGAGCCGCTGCTTCGACGACAACGGGGGTGAGCACCCCTTCCTCCTCTCCTTCCTCCTTCTGTCACCTGCACGCACACCCTGCACCTCCCAGTTCTGAACCACGAGCAGCAGCAGCGCAGCGTCGCCGCCGGCGAGCACGCTTCCGTCAGGTTCAAAGACTGAACCTTTTTGTTCAGTTTCAGTTAAGCAGCGAGCTGCACCTCAAAACCACGCGTTCCCCTCCTCTGTCACGAATCGATCAGCACCCCAGTGGCCAGATCCAACGGCGCGCAGCGCGAGGGCGCGGGTTCGATCCCCCGCCGCGCGATTAAAAAGCCCTCTTTTTGCTCGCTTTGCCACGCAACCATGCTGGCCCCACGCGTCAGCGACGTGGTGGCCACGCACGCATCCACCCACGCGCCACGCACGCACCAGCTGGGCACTGGCCCACTGCCAGTGACCCAGGGGCTGCTCTGCCTGCGTAGAAAAGGTTCCAGGGGCCTTTTCTGAATTTCTTTTTCGCACCTAAGCCCCTGGAACAAATCTGATACTTTTAAAAATCACAGAATAGCCCCTGTTTTTCAAATTCAATTATCTTCTGCATTTCAAATCCAAATTCAGTAAATAAAATATGTTTTCCATACCAAATTTAATTCTCTACATGTTTAAACCATTTGTATACTGTTTTGAACATTTCAAATGGTTTCAAAAATTCAAATTCAAATAACTCATTCAAATTTGGTCAAATTCATAACTAATTCAAATTTAATTCAAATGGCACATGTAAAATATTTTTTCCATGCAAAATTGAACAAGCTTTCCAAATATAAACTTTGTTTCCTGTTTTGAATATTTTAAATTGGTGAAATATTTAAAACCTTGTTTAATTCATTTAAAATTGCAAAATTCATAACTTGGGCATAAAATTTCCAAATTCAACAAACCAAATATGTTTTCCAATCCATTTTTCATGAACTTTGCAAATATCAACTTTGTGTTCTGTTTTAAATAAATTAAATTGCTGACAACAACTGTTCCTTAATGAATGCATTTAAAATTGTCAAATTGATAACTTGCTCATTTTAAATCCTTTTTCAACAAATGAAATATGTTTTCAAACCAGAAAATATAATCTTTTCAAATATGAATTTTATCTAATGTTTTGAACAAATAAAAATTCAAATAATTTTATACTTGAATTAAATTCATTTAAATCTTGTTTAAACTTGTTTAATTCATAATTAATTCATTTTAAATCCATTGTCAACAAATGAAATATGTATTCCACCTAAAATTTTGTGTTTTTTCCAAATATGAATTTTGTTATCTATTTTGAACAATTAAAATGGGTGAAAACAATGAGTGTTTGTGTAACTCATTTAAGAAGCCAAATTTCATAACTTAATAAATAAATTTCCAAACTTGGTAAACAACATATCAAATTGAAGCTATTGTTGTTTTCTTATTGTTTTCATAATTCATGCATCATTCTAATCAACTTTCACATGATGGTTATTTGTAGATCACTTAATTCAACTTTAATTCTTGGGCTTTTCTATATGCAACTCAAATTGCATATGGGCCCATTTAATTATGTTACCATGTCAACTAGCTTATCTTTGATGCATCAATTAAATTGACATGCATCATACCATGTTTGTGCATTATGCCATGTTATTGATTGTTTGTCTCTCTGCGTTGTTTGTTTGCTTCTTCTCGAATAGACGACGACGTTGAGACAGACGAGGTTTACGACACTACTTCAGAGGAGTTAGCCCAGTACCAGGCTACTGAGTTTGCAGGCAAGTATTCACTCACATGAACCATTGTGTCCTTTCCACACTGGATATCAATACTTTCCGTTGTCTATCCTGCTAGCCTTAAGATTCGTTGCTTGTGTTCCGACCCTATCACATGTTATCCTGTAACCCTGATATAGCCTATCCTCCACACCTATAACCCCGTTGCTTGTTGCCGTGTCTTACTAGCATGCTTAGGGTTGTTTATGCTCGAGTCTGATGTCCGTTATTTCTTTTTCCATATCTATTATGTTTTGGGGGCTCGATGTTTAAACAACAACCTGTTAATGTTTGAGGTAATGCTAATTTGATGATAAGGCACCGGTAGGAGGCCGGGTATGGTTTTGAGGCCTGCTAGTGTCGAACTCAGGAAAAGTTCTTGTCCTCTAGATCCATGATGAGCGCGCTAACCACATGTGGGAAGTGTGTATGGGCTCCCCCCTCAACTTTGATTCGATTCACATCTCGTACAAATCACCTCATTTAGTTCGGGTTTTCCATTTGCCGCATGCATATGCAGGTGCGAACCCTTGGCGCCAGGGTGGTAACTTTTGTAGTCGGCATTTAGGGAGACACGTTCTTAGAGTGCTATGAGGGTCCCCTTTTCTTCGTGGGGCTTGATTAGCCGTGCGCTCAACTGCACGGGGTTCTTTGGGCATGATGCGAAGAAGAGTTGGGTTGTGTTGAGTACCTTGCTTGGTGGGTTGATCCCCCGTCTGGCGGGTTATTCTTACGTGTACGGCCAAATTGGTGCATCCCTGCAGGGTTAAATCTTCTCGAGAAGCCGTGTTGTCCGCGGTTATGGATGACTTGGTGATAGGGCTGGCTAACAAGGATTAGACAACTTACACCTAATTAATAATAATTTGACTAGTAATAGGCTTATTGACACAATAACTTGAACCTTCATTAATCCAACTGTGTTGGTTATCCTCGGATTGTTTCTTTGGATAAGGGGCGAGATCCATGATGGGTTTGTTTGAGGTTAGTGTTAGTTGGTTCCGATGCGCTATCTTATCCCTTTCTTTTAGCTGGATGTTGTAGCGTGTCTCTGTAGTTGGTTAGGCAGCCCGCTGCCGCACTTTTGTATCACCTATCTTCCGTTGAACCCAAAACATCTGTACTTGGTGTTGCCGGGTACACTTTGGTATCTTGTGCGTCTTGCTTGCCAGTACTCGTCTGTACTGACCCCTTTGGGGCTGCGTGTTCTGCAGACTATGTTTCCGAGGATCCCCATGGTGGCTACTACGTGGAGTATGACGAGGCTGCTGACGAGTAGATAGCGGACCCGGGCAGGATCCGAGACTTCGTGGATGGGCTCCGTACTTTTCGTTTCCGGCCTCTTAGGCCTATTTGGATCTTGTCTGTACTCAGACACTTTGGATGCTTCCGCTGTGATGTAATGATGACTTGTTGGGACATGTGTCCTCTGCATGATTGTATTTGCTATCTCTGCTCTAGTGAGAGCTATTTGCCACTTATTTCTATTTCTTTGTGTCTTAGAAATTTGTTGTGATATCACTTGTTCCAATGCCGTTGACGTACCATGTGTGTATGTTATGAAGTACGTCAATGGAAGTATTCGGATTTCTATGGGATGGTTTGCGCAGACGATGAATAGTAGAGGTTGGTTGTCACACGTTTACGTGTTGGCCTACTCGTAAGAGGTGCGGGTGCAGGTAGGCCCCGTAATCCAATCATCTACTGTTTAGCGGGCTGTGAGTATCCTCTAGAAGTCCGGGTGCGACAAATGGTATCAGAGCCTGTCTGCCTGTAGTATCCCTTTTACTGGTCGCAGTTGAGTCTAGAAACTATTTTGTAGCTATATAGGAAAAATGAAACGTGAGAGTAGGAATTCTGTTCTTTTATTTCTTTCCCCACCCACCCTCCCTTTTCTGGTAAGGAAGTGCAACGTTATTTTTCTCTTCTCATCTAAACTTTCAAGTTAGGATTTCACGTATCCTGGTTTCTCTAGGATGATTATATCTACTAGACCATAGGAATGGAGGTGGTTGTGACATGATTTATCATGTTGCCTACTCATGATTGAGAACGGAGGCACATAAGCCCCGGAAGCAGATCCTCTATTCCTTAAGCAGTAGATATTGATTCTTTAGAAGCCCGGATGGGTTTTCCGTAGTACCTTAGGAGTGTTTGGTCTCGTGTTTCCCGATGTTGCTTCGATATCCTATTCTTCTCAACATCGTTTTCGTCCGTTGAAACCTTGTTGTTGCTTGCCACTTCAGTTCTTCTACCGGCGTCTAATCAAAGCTTCCCCGATCATCTGCAGATGGATCTCAGGTTCTACCCGCAGGTGGTTCGTATGACTCGTTGCGAGAGCACTGCCGGTTATCCGGAGATGCTGAGAGACATGGTCACTTTTCTGGGGTTCCGTTGGGCACCAGAGTACCAGGTCTACGAGCAGCAGCGAGAGTTTGACCAGACCTACTACCAGGCTATCGTCTACATTCTGTCAGATGATGGCATGAGCTTAGTCCACCGCTACTAGGCAGTAGGTTCCACAGTTGATATGGATGTGCAGCAGGCAGCTTATGTGAGTCTCACCGTCCTTCGTGCTGACTACTGGGGATTTGACGATTCTATCTATCACCACATCCCCCGTGGTTACATCACTTCGGAGGGAGATCACTTCACTCTCTACGACAACTTGGATGTTTACGAGCATGATAACTCCAGGCTGCACACCACCGCTCAGTTTGTGAGGCACAGTGACGCAGTTGCCCGCACACTATCTCAGGAGTTGGCTTCAGTCAGAGAGCAGCTTTACCTTACTTTGACTCGTCTGGCGACTTACACCACAGACTTTGTTGGAGACGAGCGCTTTGCACGTTTCGATCAGCCAGTGGGGCGTCGTCTGCCAGATGCTGGAGGTTACGAGCCGATCAGAGGTCCACTCCTTAACCTTGGTGCTGGTTACACTGGGATTCCCCGCTTTGGAGCACAGGGAGTCGACGCTATGTACTTCACCACGCCTAGAGTCGGTCTCAGACCACGTCAGATCTACGTGGATCGTCGCTCCACCTACTTTCGTGGGCGTGCTCCTCACCGTACCTCTTGATAGAATACGTATTATGTATATACGTGTATGTATATTGTAACTCTGTTTGATTGTAATATATAAACCGGACAACCCCCCCATTGGGGGGTGTGCGTTTCACCCTAAACCTAATCTCATTACATGGTATCAGCCTAACAAGATCCGATCAATGACTTCCGCCGCATCCAAGTCTTCCTCCGCCGCCGCCGTCTCCTCCGACGCCTCCTCGGTTCTCTCGTCGGCGCCCTCCACTGCTCCTTCCGTGGCCGATCTTGCCGCGCTCCAGCCGTCCGCCCCCGTGACAACCATGTCCTCCGGCTCGACGTCCTCTGGGCCGATCTGCTTCGGCCAACACATCACCGTCAAGCTCGCTCCCGAGACTCATCTCCTATGGCGTGCTCAGGTTGTCTCCCAGCTCCGGAGCAATCTTCTACATGGGTACGTGGAGGGAACCTTTCCGTGCCCTCCGTCCACCGTCTCCCTCCCTCAGGAAGGTGGTGCTGCTCCGGTGATCTCGCCCAACCCCGCCTTTGCGGCTTGGGTACAGCAGGATCAGGCTATCCTGTCCGCAATCCTCTCCTCTACGACGCCTGCTGTCGGCGCGATGATTATGTTCGCCGAGAGTTCGGCTCAGGCGTGGACCATCATCGAGCGCACCTATGCCGCTCGATCATCTGCGCGTGCATCTCACATCCGCTCCGAACTCGGGAAGATCAAGAAGCTGGATTCCTCCATCGCCGTTTACTTCGCGAAGATTCAGAACCTTGCCGACACACTTGCGTCGATCGGCCAACCTCTTCGTCCCTACGAGTTCAATAACTTCGTGCTTGATGGTCTCGATGAAGAGTACAATTCACTTGTTGAGCTTGTTCGTGATCGCGACGTGCCGATGCCCTCGCATGATTTGTATGCCCGTCTTCTCTCCACCGAGCAGCGCGTAGACAGTCGTCGCGCCATTGTTCATCAGGCCAATGCGGCCCGGTTCGGCAAGCAGACCAAGATGCAGAACCCGGGTGGTGCCTCGACTTACCGTCCCGGGCAGACTGCACCACCCAAGCCTGCGGGCTTTCAGCCGCGACCTCCCGGCCAGGCTCCTGCTGCCCGCCCCGACGCACGCCCGAAGTGGCGTGGGCGCGATGATGGTCGCCAGGGCGGCACACGCGCAGCGACCATCTGTCAGCTGTGTGATGCCCCTGGTCATGTCTCAGCTCGGTGTTTCAAACGATTTGATCAATCGTTTCTTGGCATGCACAATGATGGACGTTTCCTTCAACGCCAGCTCTCTATGGCGAATCATGCTTACGGTCCTTCAGCACAGCCACAGGGACACACATCCACTATGCCAGTTGATCCTACTTGGTACGTGGATTCAGGAGCTACTGATCACTTTGCTGCTGAGATGGAAAAACTTCATATGAGGGAGACATATCAAGGGAAGGATCAGGTTCATACGGCCGACGGTTCAGGTATGCGTATACTTCATGTTGGTCAAGCAATCCTTCCCACTCCATCTTCTAGGCCACTTTATCTTCGTAATGTGCTGCATGTCCCTGCTGTTGCTAGGAATTTGTTGTCCGTTCATAAACTTTCGCATGATAATAATGTGCTTGTTGAGTTCCATCCTAACAGTGTTTTTGTTAAGGACCTGGACACGCGGGCCATAATTCTTAGAGGTCGCTGGCGGGGTGGTCTGTACGCGCTTGATGCTCCTCCGGTCAAACAAGTCCTCACTGCCGTTAAGGCATCTCCTATGCAGTGGCATGCACGCTTAGGTCACCCTTCATCCCAGATTGTTCAGCATGTTCTGAGTCGTAATAATCTTCCCACGGTGTCCAATAAATCCAGTTTAGTGTGTGATGCCTGTCAGCAAGGCAAGAGTCATCAACTTCCTTTTTCACTTTCTCAGCATGTGATAACTGCTCCTTTAGAGCTTATTTATTCAGATGTGTGGGGCCCTGCCCAAACTTCAGTCAGTGGTCATAATTACTATGTCAGTTTTGTTGATGCTTATAGTCGATTCACATGGTTATATCTCATTAAACGTAAGAGTGATGTTTTTAATGTTTTCTTACAGTTTCAATCCCATGTTGAGCGTCTTCTTAATCACAAAATTGTGCATGTTCAGTCTGACTGGGGTGGTGAGTACATCAAACTTGATGCCTTCTTTCAAAAGATAGGCATCTCTCATCGTGTCTCCTGTCCCCACACACATCAGCAGAATGGGAGTGCTGAACGAAAACACCGTCATATAGTTGAGACTGGTCTTGCTCTCTTAGCACATGCTTCTGTTCCGTTTCGGTTTTGGAACGATGCCTTTGTGACTGCCTGTTTTCTCATTAATCGTATGCCCACCCGTGTCATCAATATGCAAACTCCTCTTGAGCGTCTTTTGGGAGAAACACCTGACTATACGTTCTTTAAAGTGTTCGGGTGTGCATGTTGGCCCAACCTCCGCCCCTATAACAAGCATAAACTTGAGTTTCGATCCAAAAAATGTGTTTTCCTTGGGTATAGTCCCCTTCATAAAGGTTACAAGTGCCTGCATGTTCCCTCTAATCGTGTCTATATTAGCAGGGATGTGGTCTTTGATGAACTTGTTTTCCCTTTCTCAAATTTACCATCCACTGATTCTCCTAATTTTTCCTCTGTTCTTCCTCTTTCGCTTGACCAATTTGAAGATTATGTGCATGCACCGTCGTTGCTCCCTAATCATGGTGCAGGTACCGGTCGAGGTGCCCGTCTTCAGCTCCTCGAGGAATCATCGCCGCTGGTCTCTACCCGCGCGGAGGCGCCGCGCCATGACGACGATCGCATGCAGTGCGACCCTCCACGTACGCCGCTGCGTGGTCTCCGTCCACCACCGGTCCACCAGGTGGAGCTCCCGGGTTCGCCTGCGTCGCGCGGCCCCGCGTCCTCCCCTGTTGTCGTCGAGCGGGATGCCGCGTCGCCAGCTGGCTCGCTCGCGCGGCAGTCGACACCGCCTGCCACCCCGGATTCCGTGGGGTCCATCGGATCTTCTGATCCGCTCCGTACTGCGGTCTCTGTGCACCCGGATGCTACTCCATCGACGTCGACGACCTCTGCCACGTCGTCTACTGTCATGCCACGGAATTCTTCGGCCACGTCGTCTACTGCTTCGCCGAACCTGGTTCTTGCGCCTATTGTGCCACTTCCTGATGATTCTCTTCGGCCAGTTACTCGCAGTCTTCGTGGTATTCATCGCCCAAATAAACTCCCTGCTGATACTGTTGCTTGGCTCGCTACGTGTGTTGCCAAATCTGCTGCTGATCCACACTCCGAGCCTCGTCATTTTCGAGTTGCCATGGGTATTCCTCACTGGCGTGCAGCAATGGAGGCAGAATTTGATGCTCTCCTAAAAAATGGTACATGGCAACTTACTCCTCTTCGTTCTGGCATTAATATTATTGATTCAAAGTGGGTTTTCAAAGTCAAAAGGCATGCTAATGGCACTATTGAGAGATATAAAGCTCGACTCGTTGCTAAAGGTTTCAAACAGCGCTATGGACTTGACTATGAGGATACATTTAGTCCTGTAGTTAAACCTACCACTATTCGTCTGCTTCTCTCACTTGCAGTTACACGTGGATGGTTTATGTGCCAGCTTGATGTTCAGAATGCTTTTTTGCATGGTGTTCTTGAGGAGGAGGTCTTTATGCGTCAGCCCCCTGGTTTTGAGGATCCTGAGCGTCCTCGTCATCTCTGTCGTCTTACTAAAGCTATTTATGGGCTTAAACAGGCTCCTCGTGCGTGGCATGCACGTCTTGCTTCAGTGCTACGACAGCATGGCTTTGTGGAGTCTACTGCTGACACTTCCTTGTTTATTCTTCAGCGGACTGATGTTACAGTATATTTACTGGTATATGTTGATGATATTATTGTCCTCAGCTCCTCCTCACAGGCTATTGATCGTTTACTGCTCGGCCTTCGACAACAGTTTGCAGTTAAGGATCTCGGACCACTTCATTACTTTCTTGGAGTTGAGGTAACTCGTCGTTCTGGTGGTCTCTCGTTGACTCAGCGCAAATATGCGCTTGATCTTCTCCAGCGTGCGGGTATGCTCAAGTGTAAACCCGCTGACACGCCCATGTCGGTCTCTGTCAAACTGTTTCCTGCAGATAGCCCTCTGTTGTGTGAGGAGGATGCTACCACGTATCGGAGTATCGTTGGGGGTCTTCAGTATATTCTTCTCACTCGGCCTGATTTATCGTTTGCTGTTAATCGTGTGTGTCAGTTCCTTCATACACCCACAGAGGAACACTGGTCAGCTGTTAAGAGGATTCTTCGTTTTGTCAATGGTACTTTGGATCATGGGATTTTTCTTCGTCCTTCAGTCTCCAGTTCGGTGTCTGTTTATTCTGATGCTGATTGGGCTGGCGATGTAGCTGATCGTCGTTCTACGGGGGGATATGTTCTCTTTCATGGTGAGAATTTGATTGCTTGGAGCTCTCGTAAGCAAGCCACTGTGTCACGCTCGAGCACAGAATCTGAGTACAAGGCTGTTGCCAATGCAACTGCCGAGTTAATCTGGGTTGAAGCCCTGCTTAAGGAACTTGGTGTTCGACAGGTTTCTCCACCTGTTCTATGGTGTGACAACATGGGTGCTACCTATCTATCTTCTAACCCGGTTTTCCAAGCACGGACAAAGCATATTGAAGTTGATTTCCACTTTGTCCGAGAACGAGTTGCTCAAGGGTTGTTGCAAGTCCGGTTTGTTGCTTCACGAGATCAGCCTGCCGATATCTTTACAAAACCGCTGCCTCCTCACTTGTTTCAGGAGTGTAAGCGCAATCTCCATATGTTTCCCATAGTTGAGATTGAGGGGGGCTGATAGAATACGTATTATGTATATACGTGTATGTATATTGTAACTCTGTTTGATTGTAATATATAAACCGGACAACCCCCCCATTGGGGGGTGTGCGTTTCACCCTAAACCTAATCTCATTACACCTCTCTCCGTACTCCTAGCCGCCGTCCTGCGTGATGAGCATGGGAGTACCGATGTATCCATTCTTAGCTATGTTTAGTTATCCTTTGGCATTCGAACCATTTATGGTGTGTTGGAGATTCTGATGTATTTGAACATGTGATGATGTACCTGTTGGTTATCTATTCATGCGTCGGAATAATCTCTCTTTCGGTTGCCAAGTCTATCCTTTCTATTGTTGTGCTAAAATGCATTTCCATTCAGGATGCCGCCAACAAGGAACAACACGCCTGAACCACCGCCAATCGCGGAGCTGTTGACTCAGATGACCCAAGTCATGACGCAGATGGCCCAGTTTCAGGCTAATCAGCACATAAACCAGACAGCTCCACGAGTCAGCATCAAGGAGTTTCTCAGTCTGGGCCCAAGAGCTTTCGTGGCCACACGCGAACCTCTGGATGCTGATGACTGGATCCGTGAGATAGCCAAGGCTCTGGAGATTGCACACGTAGCTGAAGAAGACAAGGTCAAGTATGCCTCCTATCTGCTGAAGGGGCAGGCAGCTACTTGGTGGGAGAACTTCCAGGCCATGAGAACTGGGATGCCAGTCACGTGGGATTGTTTCAAGGAAGCCTTCCTGAAGCACCACATTCCAGATGGTCTCATGAAAAGGATGCGTGAAGAGTTTTGCTCACTCAAGCAGGGCAAGTTGGACGTCATCGGGTATCAGAGTGAGTTCAATCGCCTCGCTCGATACGCTGGAGATGAGGTGTCCACTGAAGCTAAGAAGATGGCAAGGTTCCGCAGAGATTTTAACCCGGAACTCAAGTATGCCCTCACCAACATCAAGGCCAACAGCTTCGAGGATCTCGTTAACACCGCGCTCAATGAAGAAAATGGGCGCAAGGCGTTCGAGGAGTCTCGCAAGCACTCGCGTGAGGGTGGTTCCTCCTCCAACATGACCACCCCTCCGCAGAAGCACCGCATCTGGGTACCAAATGGTGCTGTCACTCGGGCTCCATATGCCCAAACTTCTCCAGGCTTCGCTCCCCGCCCACCCAACCCTGCTCAGATGCATGATCCAAGGGCTTCAATGGGGCAGCCAAGGCCAGGGCCCCCTCGTGTCGTCACATGCTACAAGTGCAAGCAGACGGGGCACTACGCCGACAAGTGCACGCAGAGGCAGCTACCTCCACCACCACCTCGTCCTAACACAAACCAGGCAATGGTGCGCACTCCCCCGCCTAAGGCCTTCAATTCCAACAACAGGCCTGTCGGGAGGACCGCAAGGGTGAATCATGTCAAGATCGACAAAGCTGAGGAAGCTCCTGACGTCGTTCTCGGTACTTTTCCCGTAAACTCTATTCCAGCTAAAGTGTTGTTTGATACCGGAGCATCACATTCTTTTGTGTCAAAGACTTTTGCCACAACAAACAACCTAATTGTGGTCCCACTAAGCAATCAAATAACTTTTCACTCCCCGGGATCTCAAATGTTGACTTCCAAGATAAGTAAGGACAATCAAATCCTAATTGGAGGCCACATATTCCTTGCTTCCCTCATGTTGCTGGGAAGTTCTGACATTGATGTCATTCTTGGTATGGATTGGCTGAAGGCCAATAAAGCAAGGATTAACTGTGCTCAAAAGTCAATAACGCTGTTCCACCCTTCTGGCCAGATAATCTCTTCTCCACATGAATCAAGTTCCTTTCAGCTGTGCACCCTCGATGCAAAACCTCTACCTTCACTTGAAAATGTTCCGGTGGTTTGCGACTTCCCTGACGTCTTTCCAGAAGAGTTGCCAGGAATGCCTCCGGACAGAGCTGTTGAGTTCGTGATCGAACTTGAACCAGGTACTGCTCCAATCTCTAAGCATCCCTACAAGATAGGAACTCCCGAGCTAAAGTTGTTAAAGGAACAAATTGATATGTACATGAAAAAAGGTTACATTCAACCTAGTTCCTCGGCTTGGGGTTGCCCAACTCTATTCATTGCGAAGAAGGATCACACAAAGAGACTCGTTGTTGACTATCGTCCTCTTAACGAGAAAACCATCAAAAACAAGTATCCAATTCCTCGTATCGATGATCTTTTTGATCAACTTGCTTGAGCCTCAATATTCTCTAAGTTGGACTTGAGAATGGGTTACCATCAAATAAAGATCAGAAAAGAGGATATTCCAAAGACAGCCTTCACCACTCGCTACGGTCTATATGAATTCACCGTCATGTCCTTTGGTCTCACCAATGCACCGGCGACCTTCTCTCGACTCATGAATTCTGTCTTCCATGAATACCTCGACAAGTTCGTTGTGGTATATCTTGATGACATTCTTGTCTACTCAAAATCCGAGAAAGAGCATGAAGAACATCTTCGTGTCACTCTCATGAAGCTTCGTGAACATCGTCTCTATGCCAAGTTCTCCAAATGTGAGTTCTGGATTTCAGAAGTTGCTTACCTTGGTCATGTCATCTCTGCCAAGGGCATAGCCATTGATCCAGAAAAGGTTAAAGCAATTGTTGATTGGAAACCTCCAAAGACGGTGAAGCAAGTAAGAAATTTTCTTGGCTTGGCTAGCTATTGCCGTCGCTTCGTCCCAAACTTCTCCAAGATTGCCAAACCTCTCACTGACCTCACAAAGAAGGACAAGAGGTTCGTCTGGTCTCCACAATGTGATGAAAGTTTCAATCTCCTGAAGACTAAACTCACTTCTACACCAGTTCTGGTTGGCCCAGATCCTTCCAAACCTTTCCAAATATTCTGTGATGCTTCTCTCCAAGGTCTAGGTGCAGTTCTTATGCAAGAACGTCAAGTTTTGGCTTATGCTTCACGTCAGTTGAACACACATGAGCTCAATTATCCCACTCATGACCTTGAACTTGCAGCAGTTGTGTTTGCCCTCAAGAATTGGAGACAATACTTGTTGGGTAATCGCACTGAAATCTTTTCCGATCATAAGAGTCTGAAGTACATCTTCACACAACCAGATCTAAACCTCAGGCAAAGGAGATGGATTGAAAAGATCAAAGACTTTGATCTTACCATTTCTTACACTCCAGGCAAGGCTAATGTTATGGCCGATGCTCTTAGTCGCAAGTCGTATTGCAATAATCTCATGATCATGGAAGGCCAACCTCCTCTTCATGAAGAATTCCAAAAGCTGAATCTTGGTCTTGTTCCTCAAGGCTATCTTGCAAACTTGACAGCCAGTCCAACTCTCGAGGACAAGATTCGTTCTGAACAACTTCGTGATGCTGAAATCAAGAAGATTGTAGAACACATCAAAGCAGGCAATGAGAAATTTAAGTCCTTCTCAGTGGATGACAAGGGAACTGTGTTCTTCGAAGGACGCATTGCAGTTCCTCAGATTCAAAGTCTCAAAGATGTCATTCTCAAGGAGGCTCATGAAACTCCTCTCTCCATACACCCTGGAAGTACAAAGATGTACCAGGATCTCAAGACACTGTATTGGTGGCCTAGCATGAAACGTGAAATTGCTCAATACGTTTCTGAATGCGACGTTTGTCAACGTGTTAAGGCAGTTCATCAGAAAACAGCCGGTCTTCTCCAAACTCTAAAAATCCCTGAGTGGAAGTGGGACATGATTGAAATGGACTTCGTCACTGGTTTTCCAAAGTCCAAGAGGGGCAACGATGCAATCTTCGTTGTCATTGATCGACTCACTAAAGTAGCTCACTTCTTTCCTGTCAAAGAGACAATCTCAGCTAGTCAGTTAGCAGAGCTCTACATAGCAAAGATTGTTCCTCTTCATGGTGTTCCATTGGAAATAAGCTCAGACCGTGGAAGCATCTTCACTTCTCATTTCTGGAAAAGCTTTCAAGAAGCATTGGGCACCAAGCTTCTGTTCAACACAGCTTATCACCCTCAGTCTCAAGGGCAAGTAGAAAGAGTCAATCAGATTCTCGAGGATATGCTCAGAGCATGTGGTCTTTCTTTTGGCATGAAATGGGAGGAATGTCTTCCATATGCTGAATTCTCCTACAACAACAGCTTCCAGGCAAGCCTAGGCATGGCACCATTTGAGGCTCTCTATGGCCGCAGATGCAGGAGTCCAATCAATTGGTCTGGAGCTGGTGAACGTTCACTCTTAGGCCCTGACATTGTTAAGGAGGCCGAAGAGAAAGTTCGCATCATCCGTGACAATCTCAAGATTGCTCAGTCTCGTCAGAAAAGCTACTATGACAGCAAACACAGGGACATGGTCTATGCAGCTGGAGACAAAGCATATCTCCGTGTAACTCCCCTCGGAGGCACTCATCGTTTTGGGGTCAAAGGAAAGCTTGCACCAAGATATATTGGTCCTTTCAACATTCTCTCAAGGCGTGCAGAAAATGCCTATCGTCTTGAACTTCCAGAAAAGCTATCCAAGGTGCACGATGTGTTTCACGTGTCACAGCTCAAGAGGTGCTTCAAAGATCCAGGTCGTGCAGTTGATCATGATTCAATTGATCTGCAAGAAGACCTCTCTTATGAAGAGCACCCTATTCGAATTCTCGATGAGACCGAGCGCAAAACTCGCAACAAGAGCACCAAGTTCTTAAAAGTGCAGTGGTCTCATCATTCCGATAAAGAGGCAACGTGGGAGACCGAACAGGATCTTCGCAAGAAGTATCCGGACCTTTTCTCTTCTCAGTAGGAATCTCGGGGCGCGATTCCTTCAAGGGGGGGGGGCGTTTTGTAACATCCCAAGTATGAAAAACAACCCTAGAATGTTTGCCTTTTGTTTAAATTTAGTTTGCATCATTCCATCATGAGTTTTGCATTTGTTTTCACTTGTTTTCCATTTGAATTTCAAATCAAATTTCAAACCCTTGTTTCATACTTGTTCTGTTACAACCTTTCCAAATAAAACTTTCAAATCAAACCATTCAATTGCTTCCAATAAACTAGAATTTCCAAAGTATTAACTTGCCTAATTTTCAATATTTCCAATTATTGCCAAATTTCAATCAAATGCATTTAAATTACAAACAGCAACAAACTTTAAATTTTTGAAAAACAGAAAGTTGCACAACTGGGCTTTTGGAATAAATAACCTATAAAAATTATCACCAAAAATTTTTCATCCCCAAAATCCCTTCTTTCCTTCCCTTTTTCTTTTCTGCAAAAAAAAAAACGGAGAGAAAAAATAAAAAAAATCGGGCTGGGGGAGGCAGACCAGGCCAGCCAGCTGGGCCAGCCCAGCCCACCTTCCACCCCAGCCAAGCGCGCGCGCACAGCACACGGCCCGCGGCCCTCGTCTTCTTTCTCCGTACGGCTGACGCGGCCGCTGACGCACACCGCACCACCGCACCTCGCCCTCTCTACCTGCTCCCTTTCCTCCCCCTATTTCTACCCCGAGAGCACCCAAACCCTAAACTTAGCCCTCTCCTTCCTCCCTGCCGCCGCCATTCCTCTTCCTCCCTCTCAGATCCCCTCCTTTCTTCCTCTGAACTTTTCTGAATTTTCTGCAAGTCGCCATGGCCGGAGCTTGATCGGGGGTGGAGCAGAGGTTGCGGTCGCTGTCGTGGTTCTCAGGACGCGGGAACGGGACCCCCACTCCTCCCTCTTCCTCCTCGTTTCCAGGGAGAGGCTCGGGAAGCGCCCGATCGCCGTCACCGCGCCGTCCATCGCCGCCTGTCGCCATTGCTTCTCCCCCGAGCCGCTGCTTCGACGACAACGGGGGTGAGCACCCCTTCCTCCTCTCCTTCCTCCTCCTGTCACCTGCACGCACACCCTGCACCTCCCAGTTCTGAACCACGAGCAGCAGTAGCAGCGCAGCGTCGCCGCCGGCGAGCACGCTTCCGTCAGGTTCAAAGACTGAACCTTTTTGTTCAGTTTCAGTTAAGCAGCGAGCTGCACCTCAAAACCACGCGTTTCCCTCCTCTGTCACGAATCGATCAGCACCCCAGTGGCCAGATCCAACGGCGCGCAGCGCGAGGGCGCGGGTTCGATCCCCCGCCGCGCGATTAAAAATCCCTCTTTTTGCTCGCTTTGCCACGCAACCATGCTGGCCCCACGCGTCAGCGACGTGGTGGCCACGCACGCATCCACCCACGCGCCACGCACGCACCAGCTGGGCACTGGCCCACTGCCAGTGACCCAGGGGCTGCTCTGCCTGCGTAGAAAAGGATCCAGGGGCCTTTTCTGAATTTCTTTTTCGCACCTAAGCCCCTGGAACAAATCTGATACTTTTAAAAATCACAGAATAGTCCCTGTTTTTCAAATTCAATTATCTTCTGCATTTCAAATCCAAATTCAGTAAATAAAATATGTTTTCCATACCAAATTTAATTCTCTACATGTTTAAACCATTTGTATACTGTTTTGAACCTTTCAAATGGTTTCAAAAATTCAAATTCAAATAACTCATTCAAATTTGGTCAAATTTATAACTAATTCAAATTTAATTCAAATGGCACATGTAAAATATGTTTTCCATGCAAAATTGAACAAGATTTCCAAATATAAACTTTGTTTCCTGTTTTGAATATTTTAAATTGGTGAAATATTTAAATCCTTGTTTAATTCATTTAAAATTGCAAAATTCATAAATTGGGCATAAAATTTCCAAATTCAACAAACCAAATATGTTTTCCAATCCATTTTCATGAAATTTGCAAATATCAACTTTGTGTTCTGTTTTAAATAAATTAAATTGCTGACAACAACTGTTCCTTAATTAATGCATTTAAAATTGTCAAATTGATAACTTGCTCATTTTAAATCCTTTTTCATCAAATGAAATATGTTTTCAAACCAGAAAAATATAATATTTTCAAATATGAATTTTATCTAATGTTTTTAACAAATAAAAATTCAAATAATTTTATACTTGAATTAAATTCATTTAAATCTTGTTTAAACTTGTTTAATTCATAATTAATTCAGTTTAAATCCATTGTCAACAAATGAAATATGTATTCCACCTAAAATTTTGTGTTCTTTCCAAATATGAATTTTGTTATCTGTTTTGAACAATTAAAATGGGTGAAAACAATGAGTGTTTGTGTAACTCATTTAAGAAGCCAAATTTCATAACTTAATAAATAAATTTCCAAACTTGGTAAACAACATATCAAATTGAAGCTATTGTTTTTTTCTTATTGTTTTCATCATCCATGCATCATTCTAATCAACTTTCACATGATGGTTATTTGTAGATCACTTAATTCAACTTTAATTCTTGGGCTTTTCTATATGCAACTCAAATTGCATATGGGCCCATTTAATTATGTTACCATGTCAACTAGCTTATCTTTGATGCATCAATTAAATTGACATGCATCATCCCATGTTTGTGCATTATGCCATGTTATTGATTGTTTGTCTCTCTGCGTTGTTTGTTTGCTTCTTCTCGAATAGACGACGACGTTGAGACAGACGAGGTTTACGACACTACTTCAGAGGAGTTAGCCCAGTACCAGGCTACTGAGTTTGCAGGCAAGTATTCACTCACATGAACCATTGTGTCCTTTCCACACTGGATATCGATACTTTCCGTTGTCTATCCTGCTAGCCTTAAGATTCGTTGCTTGTGTTCCGATCCTATCACATGTTATCCTGTAACCCTGATATAGCCTATCCTCCACACCTATAACCCCGTTGCTTGTTGCCGTGTCTTACTAGCATGCTTAGGGTTGTTTATGCTCGAGTCTGATGTCCGTTATTTCTTTTTCCATATCTATTATGTTTTGGGGGCTCGATGTTTAAACAACAACCTGTTAATGTTTGAGGTAATGCTAATTTGATGATAAGGCACCGGCAGGAGGCCGGGTATGGTTTTGAGGCCTGCTAGTGTCGAACTCAGGAAAAGTTCTTGTCCTCTAGATCCATGATGAGCGCGCTAACCGCATGTGGGAAGCGTGTATGGGCGCCCCCCTCAACTTTGATTCGATTCGCATCTCGTCCAAATCACCTCATTTAGTTCGGGTTTTCCATTTGCCGCATGCATATGCAGGTGCGAACCCTTGGCGCCAGGGTGGTAACTTTTGTAGTCGGCATTTAGGGAGACACGTTCTTAGAGTGCTATGAGGGTCCCCTTTTCTTCGTGGGGCTTGATTAGCCGTGCGCTCAACTGCACGGGGTTCTTTGGGCATGATGCGAAGAAGAGTTGGGTTGTGTTGAGTACCTCGCTTGGTGGGTTGATCCCCCGTCTGGCGGGTTATTCTTACGTGTACGGCCAAATTGGTGCATCCCTGCAGGGTTAAATCTTCTCGAGAAGCCGTGTTGTCCGCGGTTGTGGATGACTTGGTGATAGGGCTGGCTAACAAGGATTAGACAACTTACACCTAATTAATAATAATTTGACTAGTAATAGGCTTATTGACACAATAACTTGAACCTTCATTAATCCAACTGTGTGGGTTATCCTCGGATTGCTTCTTTGGATAAGGGGCGAGATCTAGGATGGGTTTGTTTGAGGTTAGTGGTAGTTGGTTCCGATGCGCTATCTTATCCCTTTCTTTTAGCCGGATGTTGTAGCGTGTCTCTGTAGTTGGTTAGGCAGCCCGCTGCCGCACTTTTGTATCACCTATCTTCCGTTGAACCCAAAGCATCTGTACTTGGTGTTGCCGGGTACACTTTGGTATCTTGTGCGTCTTGCTTGCCAGTACTCGTCTGTACTGACCCCTTTGGGGCTGCGTGTTCTGCAGACTACGTTTCCGAGGATCCCCATGGTGGCTACTACGTGGAGTATGATGAGGCTGCTGACGAGTAGATAGCGGACCCGGGCAGGATCCGAGACTTCGTGGATGGGATCCGTACTTTTTGTTTCCGGCCTCTTAGGCCTATTTGGATCTTGTCTGTACTCAAACACTTTGGATGCTTCCGCTGTGATGTAATGATGACTTGTTGGGACATGTGTCCTCTGCATGATTGTATTTGCTATCTCTGCTCTAGTGAGTGCTATTTGCCACTTATTTCTATTTCTTTGTGTCTTAGAGATTTGTTGTGATATCACTTGTTCCAATGCCGTTGACGTACCATGTGTGTATGTTATGAAGTACGTCAATGGAAGTATTCGGATTTCTATGGGATGGTTTGCGCAGACGATGAATAGTAGAGGTTGGTTGTCACACGTTTACGTGTTGGCCTACTCGTAAGAGGTGCGGGTGCAGGTAGGCCCCGGAATCCAATCATCTACTGTTTAGCGGGCTGTGAGTATCCTCTAGAAGTCCGGGTGCGACATTACATCTCCGTAGGAGCCATAGTCCTCTCTAGGTATGGAACCCGGAAGAAGGTAGAGGAGAAAGCAACATCAGGCACCTCAGCAAAGTTCTGCAGATCCAACAAAGTAGCAAACTCAACCCAAGAAGCAGAAAACTGTTGGTCCTTGGTCATCCAGGTGATCCTCCTCTCATCAGTATGGAAGGAGAGTGTGGCACAGAATTGGCCCACGAGATGCTCATCATAGTCTTCGTTGATCTCAATGAAATCAAGAAGACCAAACTCCTCACAGATCTCCAGAGCTTCATCAAAGTAATCCGTCTTGGATCTCATGAAAGGAACATTGATGGAGAATTGAGTGACCACTTTGTTCCTGTTCTGCGGGTACTCCTCATAAAAGATACGCTCCTGGAAGCGAGTCCAGAAGCACTCATTAGCCCTTGGATCCCTTGGCTTGGTGTACGGGTGGGTTCTCCTCTCTCTACGAAATTGCTCATCAGGCATGTGCACAACAGACTTTTCTATAACATCCCAGTGTTTGGGAAGTTATAAGGATCTAAATTTAATATGTGCATTTGCAAAGCATGCATCTAAAAAAACGGAAAATTTTGGCGCGAAAGTTTAAACAAACCAAAGTGACCAATGTTTCACTTGACATGATGAAACAGGTTTAGATCATCTGGTCAGGAGTACATTTGGAGTGATCTTTATAACATAGTATCTCTACAAACTAAATCATTTGATAAGACAAACCATGATTGGTTATGATCAAACACAAACTCTCAACAACCTTAACCACAAGTCTATAAGTGAATTGGGATAAATCACTAGGTAACTACAACCAAAGAGGGGTGAGTATCCAAATCACATAAGTGATAATCGTACTTCCTGTCGGGGGGTTACCCCCGAGTAGGGGTAAGGCAAGTGCTAAAGGCAAGGTCAAAGGTGCTGTTTGACCGGGTAGATGGCTACCCGGTACTCGCTGCCCAGTAGGTTTCTATCCGGCCGTACCCACCAATGGCCAAGAGGAGAAATCAAGAAAGTTATGTTGATCCGAGTAAAGAAGTTGGTCCGAGTAGAGGGAGTGAGTTCCTACTCGGGCCAGAAGTCAATGGAGCCATTCTGACAAGGGATCCCGCGTATCCTGCGTCCGTACCGGCGTGCGGTTCAACTTACGGAGCGCGTGATTATCCGCGCTACGGCGTGGCTACAGTGCGGTAGCCGCCTGTCTAGTCCTGTCACTGACAGAGGGGACATGATAGGGCTAGGGGCCTACCCTATCTCACTGACAAGGGTGGACAGGTCCCATCTCCGAACGGCGCGACGACTTACGGCGCCCGCGTCAGCGAGAAGCCGGAAGCGTGCTCTGTTCTGCAGTGCTCCTGTCACCTCAGTTGTACCTTTTAGTCTTATTCTATTCGGCTGGGCACCAGTATATAAGGTGCCCTGCCTCCTCCTGCGCGAGGGGGACGTTATGCGAAAGATCATTCGTTACTAGAGGCAACACAGAGCGAACTTGAGAGCTAGAGTGGCTACTCGGCTGAAGGCCTGATTTGTACTGTGGCTACTCGGTAACACACATATAGAGAGAAAGGCAGGAGTAGGGGTGTTACCTCCACACGAGGGCCCTGAACCTGGGTAAGATCTTGTTGTTTGCAGTGCTTGAGACATCCCACACGCGGCTACTCGCCGTGTGATCCCTCCCCGAGCACCTCCAGCGTCCATCGGCCCCAAACTTTAGCCATCCCATGGCATCTGCCGTGATACCACCATGACAGTTGGCGCCCACCGTGGGGCTACCAGCGGTGCTGGCTGGAGTCCATGTTCGTACGGGACTCATTTCTGCTACTGGGGAGCGCGTGGTCTGTGGCCTTGTCCACAGATTCGGATCCTTCGACTTCGTCACCGACAACGCCGGAGATTTCAGCGGGAGACCCATGCCGGCAAGCGGCTCGGTGCTCTCCTTCGGCTCACACCTCGTCTACGTCGCCACCACCGTCATCCGCGAGTTCCCAGAGGAGGTGCTGGTCGCGGAAGATCCTCCTGCTGTGCTCGCTCACCGCGGAAGGCCAACTGATTGCTCTGCGGACAGCATGGAGGTGATGGTGACCGGCCCGGCTATCGATGCCGGGAAGGGCGCGGCCGCTACCGCGGGAGTCATCGAGGAACCTGCTGGCCCAAGTGCTGGCCAGAGGGTCCACAAGCCCTACGAGAAGGACTCGAACATACCTCTTTCCACAACACCGACGATACCGGCATCCACCGTGCGGATGGGCATGCCGCCTCCCACCGAGCTTGAACTCATGACCATGAGGGCGCAGCTCGACCAACAGCGTCAGGCGCTACTCGCTGAGCACCTGGAGCTGGAGAAGGTTAGGCTTGAGCTTAGCCTAGACCAAAATGAGTACAACAAGGCCCACGGCTTTACTCCTGTTGTTAGGAAGCCTAGCAAAGTAGGCGTTACTCGTCGCAACTTAGGCGCCGAGATGGCAGTAGTTGGTGAAGCTCCTAGCCAGACTGCCACCGTAAACACCGCTACTAGGCCCAGATACAGTACCCCCGCTAAAACACTTAGAGCTGCAGAGGATGTAGCTGTCGAGTTGCCAAACCTTGCCGGCGACGCGCAAGCTAGACAGCAGGAGAGGCTCAATGAGCTAGTGCTAGAAGCTGCTAGGCAGAATGAGGAGTTCCGGAAAGCCAATCCGGGTGCTGGCGCTTCTCAGATTGTGCACTCGCGTGCAGCGGGATCTCATGACCAGGCATCATCACCGCTTTGCAACCACGAGAGGGACCAGAGTGTGCACTCTGGGAAGAGTAGACAGATGCAGGTGTACGACCCGGCTCTCGCCGCAAAACAACACAGTGTGCCGCGAGAGTCCGGTCAGAAACACAACTCTGCAGGAGCGGCTATCAAGCCCATAAAGCTCACAGTAAGAGGCAAGATGGAGATCGTGCAGGCCCTTCTCGGCATCCTGTTGCTCAGCCTACTCGGCAGAGGACGCAACAGCCAGCTGCAGCACAGCCGCGGAGGCCCTTCCCGCGCTTGGCTCTGGAGGACTGGCTCCACCACTGTCTTCTCTACCCGCTGCTCGGCAGCGGGATCAGGCTGGACGTCCGTGGCTTCTTCTACCCGCGGCCCGGCCGCGGGATCATCTTGAGCTACAGAGTGATCGTCCTGCTGCTCGGCGGTGTCGTCTTGCCACTCCAGCGCGGCACTGTCTTGTTGCTGCTGGAGGTTTTCTTCAGTGTCCTCCCAAGTCGTTGCGGCTGGGGGAGACGATGGCATCTCGTCGTGAGCAGCGTCTTGCTGCTGCTCCAAGTTCTCATCATCAGCGTCATCACCAGCGCCCGTGTTCTAGGCGCCGGTATCTTCTTCCAACTTGATGGGAGAGGACGCGTGTGTCCTGTCCTGCTGGGCTGGTTCATCTTCCTCGTCTGAGAGTTCGACGAGCTTCTCGAGGTCCATAACAGCTTTCCTCTTGGAGCGAGTGGGAGCTGCTGCAGCATCAGCGTCCAGAGGGGCGCTGGAAGAGGGAATGGTTCAGAAAAGGAGAAGGAGAAAAGCATATGTGAGAATCAGCAACAGAGTGATACTCGGATGGAGTGACTTACCCTTTGGTAGTAGGGGGTTGTCTTCTGGAGGTGGTGGTCTTCTTCTTCTCTGTCTTCTTGGCTTTCTTGGTAGCAGGTTCTTGGGCACCACTGCCCACCCTCTTCCGAGCTGAGGGAGCAGCCACAGATAGAGGTTTGACATCGATGGGCTCCTCGTCATCGTCGTTAAGCTCAAGATCCTCTGCAGAGTAGAAGAGAAAAGGAATTGAGAAACAGAAAAGAGAACCAGAGTGCGCTACTCGCGATCAGAGAGGTGAACTTGGTCACCTTCGTCATCCTCGGACCAGTCCCGGATAGACGCGTCAACTTGGTGCTTACCAGGTTGGTTGGCGTGAGGGATGCAGAGGGTGTCCTGGGTGTCGTAGGCGGTCTCATCATCCTCTTCTCGGTCATCCGACCAGTTGCCCTCGAAGACTTCAACGTCTTCTTCTCCCTGGCGATCGATGTGCTGTAGAGGCAAACAGATGGCACAAATAAGTTAAGTTCTCAGCTAAGGAGTTCTACTCGGCATGGAATGCAAATACAAAGCATATAAAGCTAAGGAGTTCTACTCGGCATAGCATGCAAACACAAAGCATATAAGGCTAAGGAGTTCTACTCAGCATAGCATGCAAACACAAAGCATATAAGGCTAAGGAGTTCTACTCGGCATAGCATGCAAAAACAAAGCATATAAGGCTAAGGGGTTCTATTCGGAACAGCGTGCAAACACAAAGCATATTCAGCTGAGGATTTCTACTCGACATGGCGTGCAAACACAAAGCATATAAAGCCAACGGGATATTTGTGATGTTCTACTCGGTGCATCATGCAAAGACTAAGCATACAAAGCTGAGAAGCCACCTACTCGGTATCAAAGTGCAGAAACAAAGCATAGAAGGCTAACCTGAGAGATTGGCTTGAGGCGGCTATACGGCTCAAAGCCATACAGCCAGGTGTCGGAGAGCAAGGTTTGCATGATGGATCTTGCCCAGATGGCCACCTCGGCTTTGCTGAGCTCGAAGGTGGTGGTCCTTGTGCAGTCTCGGCTTCCTCCCATATAGCACATCTTGTGGGAGCGACGCTGGAGCAGGAGCACTCGACGTGAAATCCAGCACGCAATGGGGTCATCTCGGCAGAATCCCTCATCCTGCAACTCGGCCAGACGCTGCTCAATCCGAACAACATCCTCGATGTTGCTCTTGGGATTGTAGCCCCAGTTCTGTTGGGTTGGCCTTGCGTTCTTCCACTTCGGAAGCCCTATCCGGTCCTGGATCGGCTTCCCCTCTTCCGTGGCGACGTTCTTCACGTAGAGGAAACTGCGATGCCACTTGCGCACAGTTTCCAATCCCTTGACGCGCGGGTGATGGCCGGTCGTGCGCTGCAGCATCATGGCGCATCCCGTCTGCGTCATCGCGCGGGCGCTCTCGGTGTGCCCAGGATTGGGGATGCTCTGCTTCCGGAAGAAGAAATAGCAAGCCCAAGAGTGAATGGTTGGGTAGACTCCAAGGAAAGCTTCGCACACCACGGCGTGGATAGAAAGCATGACCATGGCATTGGGGGGAAGATGATGTGGCTGGAGGCCAAAGTTCTTGAGGAACTCGGAGAAAAAATCGGAGATTGGAAGGCCGAAGCCGCGTTTGAAATGAGCGAGGAAGACAACGAATTCATCCTTCTCGGGTGTGGGGATGATTTCGTTACCTGGCTGCCTGCACCTCACGCCGGGAGGGACGCGACGGGTGTTGACGAGCCACTGGCAGTCCTCCGCCGTGACCTCCGATCCCTCCCAACCGGCGCGGGCGGCGGCATCATCATCTCCGCGAGCCATGTAGGCGGAAGAAATTGTGAGAAGGTGGAGGCGGAAACAAGTGGAGGAATTTCTCTCTGTCTCTCTCGCGGCGCGTGGAGCAGCGGCGCAGCAGGGATTTGCGGTGGCGGTGTGCTCGACGACGGCGGAGAGGCGAGGGGGTGCGAGATTGGAAAGGGCTGGAAAGAGGAGAAGAGAGCGTCGAGGGGGTATTTATCTCTCCCCCTCGAGTTGCCGTTACCAGCGGATTATTCGCGGATTGATTGTGTGGAGAGATCGTGCGGCGTGGGTTGCGCAACCGTTAGAAACGCACACATCGCATATCGCGCGCGTAACGGGCGCAGTTAATCCCACGTCGAGATCGTGGGCACTTGAGTGGGGTTGAAGTGACTTAACAGGCTAGTGGGCCGGGGGTGCAGTTATTGGCGCGTGGCCTGCTGTACTCCAGGCACCGAGGCGTCGGGGGCACAGGGGTGTGACACGTGCCCCGTAGCGACACGCAGAGGTGGATTCACACCGTTTCGGAGGGATTGTGGTCAGGATTTCGCTAAGTTATTTTACTCGGCATCACAGAAGAGGGATACTGCTATCCGGAGAAGCAGAGTTACCAGCAAGAATAGAAGGCCCGTGTGGAGGTGCTACTCGGCCCGTTTCAGTTAGAAGAGAAGGTTGTTTTAAGCTGGAAGGACCCAGTGAACAAATTCGCAGGACTCTACCAGCTTCGGGGACTAATGTTGGGGGGTTACCCCCGAGTAGGGGTAAGGCAAGTGCTAAAGGCAAGGTCAAAGGTCCTGTTTGACCGGGTAGATGGCTACCCGGTACTCGCTACCCGGTAGGTTTCTATCCGGCCGTACCCACCAATGGCCAAGAGGAGAAATCAAGCAAGTTATGTTCATCCGAGTAAAGAAGTTGGTCCGAGTAGAGGGAGTGAGTTCCTACTCGGGCCAGAAGTCAATGGAGCCGTTCTGACAAGGGATCCCGCGTATCCTGCGTCCGTACCGGCGTGCGGTTCAACTTACGGAGCGCGTGATTATCCGCGCTACGGCGTGGCTACAGTGCGGTAGGCGCCTGTCTAGTCCTGTCACTGACAGAGGGGACAGGACAGGGCTAGGGGCCTACCCTATCTCACTGACAAGGGTGGACAGGTCCCATCTCCGAACGGCGCGACGACTTACGGCGCCCGCGTCAGTGAGAAGCCGGAAGCGTGCTCTGTTCTGCAGTGCTCCTGTCACCTCAGTTGTACCTTTTAGTCTTATTCTATTCGGCTGGGCACCAGTATATAAGGTGCCCTGCCTCCTCCTGCGCGAGGGGGACGTTACGCGAGAGATCATTCGTTACTAGAGGCAACAGAGAGAGAACTTGAGAGCTAGAGTGGCTACTCGGCTGAAGGCCTGATTTGTACTGTGGCTACTCGGTAACACAGATATAGAGAGAAAGGCAGGAGTAGGGGTGTTACCTCCACACGAGGGCCCTGAACCTGGGTAAGATCTTGTTGTTTGCAGTGCTTGAGACATCCCACACGCGGCTACTCGCCGTGTGATCCCTCCCCGAGCACCTCCAGCGTCCATCGGCCCCAAACTTTAGCCATCCCATGGCATCTGCCGTGATACCACCATGGCACTTCCACAAATGAGTAATGCATAATTGAACCATCTCATCAACAGAAATGTGATCTTCTATAAAACAACAACACCCTAAGTTATGAATTCATTTCCACAACATCTCTATAAACCATCTCATAATTATCAGGTGAACCATCACAAGTAAATAACAAAAGTTTCAATAGAACACAAGTGATACAAACAAGTATTAACTTAAACCCACAATTGGGTAATGACATAATAATTGTATTAACATATCTCATCAACCATAAAAGAAGTATCTAAAATAAGAACTAAATATTCTTAAACCTCTGTTAAACCTTAATCATTACATATGATCTTTTCAACCTCTATGTCTTCATTATATTTACAAATGAAGAACATAAAATAACAACATGACACCCTGAACTCTGGCTTAAATCATTAAACCCAATAATCTTCTCATGCTCCTTGTCTTATTCATCCTATATAAATGAGCATATGAAATCTCAACACATCAATGAACCATTTGATCAAATTACTATTAAGTCATCATTCCATAAGCATTTCACACCTCTACTCAAATTCAACAATTCCATAACTGAAGTATCTCTGGATAAAAGTAAGGATAACAACAAGTATAACCTCTATTAGAGGAATTGAAAGCTAAGTAAAACTAATCATGTATGAGACAAGTACATATCTTTTGGGAAATAAAATAAGAAGTATATGGAAGGATAATAAAAGCATGAACTAACTCTTAAATCAAGATCTTGTTACTTTGTATAGATTATCTTGTTTTCCAATCTTCTCCGAATCATTCTGCAAGAGAAGAAACCACAACAAAGGAGGAACTACCACATGAAGATCTTCAAGAAGATTATTTAGAGTGTTCTAGAAGTGTTACTCCAACCTACTATAAGAGTACTTGGAAACTCTTATATATTGATCTGATCTTATTAACCCTCTTGAAATAGTGTGATATTCTAATGTTAGTGTTATATAGAAGTAGTTTGGTAACAAGTTTCTAGACCTTGTTAACAGATCACTTTTGTATACTCAAACAATTGAGTGTCATACATAAACAAACAAAAGATTGAATTACATAGTACATCTCATCCAATTGTATATGATTAGTAATTTGGAGGCATGTGTGTCCCACTTGTTAACAAATTCTTCTTATATGCATATGGAAACTTGATGTCATAAAATAAACTTACATTCTTTTATAATCATTTAAGTAAAATCCTGCTTGATGTAATTGGTTGTCTTCACCACAAAGGTGAGACAGTGAAGGTGGAATCCAAGAGCTAATGTTACTTGCTATTGAACAAGGCAATATTTGAAGACAAGTGGCAACCAGTGACAAGAACATCAAGCAACATAAGTCAACAAGGAGCAACAGTGCCTCAGTAAAGGAGTATACGAAATATTCAGTGAAGCATTAGGTAATATTAGAAGATCTATAACTTCTATGCCTTGTCAAGCCCATCAGAAATGAGGAATTCATAATAATATCTTAAATGGAAACAATTATCAAGTATGAAATAATAACAATCCATTACATCCAAATGTCTTGATATGTGGAGGTAGATGAAAACAAGCTTAATACTTTGTTTTCCAAATCCTCTTCGTAGATAAGACTAACAGATGATAACAAAAATTCATCTACACATAACCATACAAATGATTATATGTTCTAAAACAAACATGGGATAATATCCATATTGGAACCTATGTGGAAAACAAGCAAATAAGATTCCAAACCACACATGTTTTCCACTTGATCAAGTACTGAAAACAGCAAACATAGAGTACACACACCTAAGTATAATGTCAACCAAAGATGGCAAAGAATTACAACTAGGAAAATAATAAAGCCTCATAAAGAGAAAACAAGTCTATTCATTAACCAACACCATTTGATATGTCATGGAATAAATTCCTTATTGGGTGATTTCATTACCATACATAAAAAAACCCTACTAAGTAGTGTTACCAAATTATTTTCTAAAAATATTTGTATCTAAAATGGTCCAAATAAAACACACTACTTTGTAAATCACATGTGTGTTGTGTGAACATGATAATCAGGCCTAAAACAATTTTAAAGCCATTTAATAAATTAAATGGAGTGAAAACAATAAAATCACTTAAAATTGAACACCCTAAGAGAAAAATAAACCTTCTTCAAATCCACCAAAACAAAACATGGTGAGCTTGGAAATTTGATAAGGAATTCAAAACTGAATTTTAATATTTTTTATCTTTACAAAAAAGCCCTGAAAACAGTGTTTTCTTCTCAGTTTTTAAGACATGAGGGCTAAACTGTAAATTATAGAAAGTTTTAGGGCGTTATGCGAAAAATCATCATCTTCAACCTTTGACAGAAGGACGCTGTGCGTGTCGTCGCTATAGACGTTGTCGTTGCCACCTCCTGCCTGTCTCCCTGCTCACGTGGATAAGACCAGGGGAAGACGACCCCATCCACTCCACTCGTGCGCAGTAGCTCTATCTCTCGCTGCCTCTGTGCCGCGTAAACCGAAACCCTAACTCATAGCCGCCGTCGCCGTGTGCTCGATTCCGGCCACCAGGGACGACGTCGTGCCTACCACGAACTTCGTCGTCATGTACTCTCTCTCCACGCTGAGCCTCGCATGCTGGGATGCCCTGGAGCCGAAGAATTTGGCCGTCGTCTTCAACTCTGGCCGCCGTCCGATTTTCAATGCCACCGGCGATTCCGACCTTCCCTTGCCTCCCCGACAACTCCATCACCTTCCCCTTGCTCTGGTGAGCACCCCCATAATTTTTGTTGAGTCCTACGCGCTCTGGCTTGCCTTCCTCGTCGAGCGACCATGACCACCGCCGCGGAACCTCGCCGCCGGTGATGTTCCGGTGGCCATAAACCAGCGGCGCTACTACCGTTCGATTCCAATTGTCATTCTATAGCCCCTAATAGCAATCAATAGCGCCAATTCGGGCTAGATCGCCGGATTGCAAAGCCACAGTAAGAATCCCCAATTTGGATGACGCAACCATGACGTCATCGTGACGTAATATCCCTTTTCATTTATTTTTTATAATTTAAACTAAATATGACAGGTGGGACCCACCTGTCAATTTAAAATAACAGAATAATCCATAATTTTATTAATTCAATAACTTTAAATCTATAACTCATAAAAATATAAATAATATACCAAATTTATTAGAAAAATATGATATAAATGTTTTTGAACTTTTCAAAAATGTTGATAAAATTTAAATTAAATTAAATCATTTAAAATTGAGAAAAATAATAAATAATTCATAAAATAAAAAAATACAAGTTATATACCAAAATGCTTAAAATGACAAATGAAATGCATCTATGATGTTTTCATAGTCATTGACCAAGTTTTCTTGTGTGCAATATTTTGCCTAGTTATTTAATACATTTAAAATTAATAACATATTCAAATATTTTCAGAATACTTCAAATGATATACCATATTAATAAGAAAGGCATTTCCAATTCAAATATGTCGAACATAAAACATTTTGTTAAACTTATAAAATTGTTTCTAAAGGTGTAATGGAATTCTATAATATTCAATTATAACCATAAAGAACTACCCAAACATTATTTTTCTTAATAAGAAAACCCTCATGTTTTCACACGTACTGAACCTATCATCACAAAGTCATTAGCAAGTATGTAATGATAGAGTTAGTTGTATTAGTTCCTCATTTTCAAATAAACTTGATGTTATTAGCTCTACAGTTTTGAACATAAAATAAAATGTGTCAGTTATCTTTTCAATAGTTATTTTTCATTTGTTGTTGTCTTGTTATCTAACCAAGTAATAAAAACCTCTACCTAAACATGGTAACAATTGTTTGCTAATTAAAAGTGAAACACAGGTAAGTTTAAAACGAACTAATAACCACATCACCCCAAATAATGAAACATTTCACCCAAAACCTATGTGAACATGTTATTGTATCAAACGTGTCTTACACTTGTAAGCTGGGGGTTTTTCCAGGGTAATTCACGATGCATCTCATTACTATGCATGTATCATCCTTGCCAGTGTTTTCTGTAGTCCTTACCGGGACTACTTTGCTATCTTTCAGATATATGGATTTTCTACGCGACCCTCGAACCCCGAAGACATGGATTATTATTGTTATTTCAATCTCTGGCAAGTTCATCACTTGCTCATATCCTTTGCAGTACTTCATAACAAAATAATTGCAAAAACTCTATCGTATTACCACCTAGTCTCAAAAAATGCATGATCCTATTTTTATAATAATATGACTAATTGAATGACTACCCGAGTGGTAGTGTTCTGTTTGGTGGGCGGATGGGACCATGGTAAGATGAATAGGTCAAAGGAAGGTTCCATCTGCATGGGAAAGTATTACCTAGGAATTAACAACAACTGACGTCAGGATTCTTGCGCCGTAAATACCGCGTTAACCATGGTCTTCTATGGGGGGAGTATGTCAGCTGTGATCTTCTCTCGTTCGCATGTCAACGGATGCCAGAGACGTACACTGTAGTTCTTGCGGGACTACATGCACACGGTTGGGGCCCTTACGTCCCACGGACTGTGGGGTCTATGAGTGTCTGCCAAGGGCGCCTAGGTCTCCATCGTGAGGGGTGGAATCAGGGGTTCAACCTGCTGGTGGAAATGGGTGGGCATGCGTTGTGCGGAGAAGCACGGTTTGGATTGGACCAACAACCGTGCCCCACACCTGAGTGGGAGTGGACAGGAATGTACACCTGGTTGTGCAACATGGTCTTGGTCGTCCATGGGTAAAGTAACGCACCTCTGCAGTGTGTAAAAGGATGTGGCATGGTACCCCCTGTTCCGGGAAGGAGCTGCGAACGCCGCAGGAAAGACAACTCCATGAAGTGCTAGCCCTGTGAAGATCTGGCGGGCATAGTTTTTAGAATTAAAAGCAACCTCTTGAAGAAAGATTTACAAAAACCTTGCATTAGCTTATGACTCTTTTGAGTCTAAAGCTGTAGTTAGTGCATCAAACCACCCACTATATATCATGAACTTGCTGAGTAATGCTCGTTACTCATTCGTTCCCGTTTGACCCCCTGCTTAGAGTTGAAGCCTTATGGAAGTCGTCATCGTGAAGCCATCGCTACCTCATGAAGCTAGGTGGAGTGATATGTTACCTAGAAGGTAAAGCATCATCACCAACAACGCTGGTGGAGGAGAGGCTATGTAACATCCCAAGTATGAAAATACCCCTAGAATGCTTTGTTCCTTGTTTTATTTCAAGCAATGCATCATGTCATCATGTTTACTTATTGTTTGCATTTGTTTTCTATCTGTTTTATCCTGTTTTCACAACTCAAATTCAAACCTTTTTCAAACTTTGGTTTCATACTTGCTATGTTACAATTTTGGAATACAAATAACAACTAAAAACAACCATGTTATCCCTTTTCTCACTTATTAAAATTGTTGCTTTAATCCAACCAATATTTCAATCAATACCTCTCAAATCATCTTTTAAATTTCAAACCAAATTCAAATCAGTACTTATTTTTGAACCCATCAAAATTCACCACACTTTGTGATTCCTAAAATCATTTGTTTTAACCTAGGGATAACCCTATTCAAATGTTTGTTTTAAATAAATAAATTTAATATGAAAATACCCCAAATTTGGTTTCAAACACTAACTACAATTTCAAATTTTCATTTTTGAAATCCAAGTTGATAATGTGGTTGCTAATTAATCAAAAAGCTTAACCTAATTTTTCTAGATTTTTCCTCAAATAAAACCTTAACAAATTTGATCCAAAAGCAAACTACAAAAAAAAATAATAAAAACCAGAAAAGAATAAAAGAGAAAAGCGCGCGGCAGCTAAGCTACTGGCCCAGCCCACCTAGCTCTACGCGCGCGCGCACCCCAGCCCAGCCCGCGCAGCACCACTTACCGGTTCGAGCTGCGCCAAGATCCGTGCGAGATCATCGGCGTCGTCTCCCACCTGTACGGCGTGCATCCAGCGGAGCCACGGCGGCCCCCGCGCGACTCCGGCGGCCAGGAGCAGCCCCGCGGCCCTATAAAACCCCCCTAGCCCCCTGGGAGAAACCCTAGACGCCTAGGTTTCCTCCTCCTCCTCGCGATCGCCGCCAATCACCTCCTCGCTGTCGTTTTCCCTCACTGCAACTCGACGCCGCCGTCGATCCTCTGACGAACTCCATGGCGCCGCCGTATCTCTCTCCCACCTAGCCATCCCTCAGCTGCCATCGCGTCGCCTCTCTACTCTCTCTCTACTGGACCCCAGGATCCCCTCTGGTAAGCACCAGATCATCGACGCCGTCCTCGTTTTTTCCTTCCGGCCACCGTGCCATCTTTTCTGAACCCGAGTGGTTCGTCGCCGTTGCAGAGCCTCCCACCGCCGTTGGACCGCTGGGCTAGCACCACCTCTTCCTCCTCTACGTGTTGAACATCTACGGAGGCACGGGGAAGCGTCACACCCTCGACACCGTCCGTGACCGCGCCGCCGTCGAGTTCATCCACGGCAGCCACCGCGGTGAGCGACCACCACCGTTCCCTCCTCCCTCTCTGCTGTTCGTAATCACCACCGCACCGTGCACGTCCACCAGATCGCATCGCAGCACACGCGCATGCCCGCTCGCGCCGTTGATCGCCGGCGTCCACTTTCTGTCAGTCGAGCACCGCGCCGTTCGTCAGTTTCGTCAGATACGAGCGGGATCTGAACCTTAACCTGAAACCTCCCCCTCTACTGACAAACACACAGCAGCAGCGCAGCGGTCCGAGCCTTTTGCACACACAGCGAGCTCGCGGGTTCGAGCCCCGCGGCCGCAAATTCTTTTGCGAATTTCGCCCAGCGTGCGGCCCCACCTAGCAGTGGCCCTCCTTGCCACGCCAGCACGCACACGCCACGCAAGCCCAGGGCCCGCAGGGCAGTGCCTGTGGGTACGCCTCCTGTGCGTATAAAAAGGAATAAAATGAATCTGTTTTAAATTCTATTCTCTTTTAAATAGCAGAATTAAATCAAAACTTTGAAATTCAATAACTTTCATTTTGTAAATCCAATAAATACAAACCTGATGTCTATTCTGATCCAAATTTTATAATCTTTCCAAATATGCAATTTGTGTTCTGTTTTGAATTTTCAAAATGCAATTTAAATTCAAATCCAAATAATTCAAATGCAATTTGGAATAATTCATACCTAATTCATACTGTTTCCAAATAATTCAACTAAAATATGTTTTTCACACCTTTTTGAATGCTCTACTCAAATATAAATTTTGTTTTCTGGTTTGAACAATTTAAATTGCCCAATCTATTTAAATCATGTTTAATTCAATTAAAAATTGTTTAATTTTGTTTAATTCATAACTAAATAATCCAAAGTCCAATTTCAAATTGTGAAACATGTAATCCAACCAGAATTTGATGTTCTTTTCAAATATCCACTTTGTTATTTGTTTTGAACATTTTAAATGGTTGAAAACAACAACTACATGTGTGGTACCTCTAATGCACCCAAAATTTTCCAAAATTAATAACAAACTTTTAAATTGCTACAACCTATTGTAATTTGGTTCTAATGTTGTTATTTTGCTGTTTTCCTTTTGCATGCATCATGCTAATCCATTATCATCTGTTGATTAGTTGGAAAACAAATAAACTAACCAAATTCCATGGGCTTGTCATATGCAACTCACAGTTGCATATCAGTCCATTTAAATTGTGTTATCATATCAAATAGGTTATTTTGTTGCATCTATTAAATTGTCATGCATCATAGTTGATTGTGCACAATGCCATGTCAATGTTTGTTTACATACCTGTTTTGTTTGTTTGCTTCTTCTCGGTTAGACGACGACTACGTTGAGACCGACGATCCTTACGACACCACTTCTCAGGACCTAGCCCAGTACGATACTGAGCTGCCAGGCAAGTTATCACTCACATGAATCATCGAGTTTCCTTTCCACACTTGTTGTCGATACTGTCCTTTTGTCTACTATTGCTAGCCCTATGTATCGTTGCTTGTTCTCCGAACCCATCACATGATACCTTGAGCCATGATATTGCCACCACCTCCATACCCATAGCCTTTGCTTGTGCCTTAGTATTATCTAGCATGCTTAGGGTTGCTTTTACTCGAGTCTGTTGTCGGTTACTACTTTTACTATCTTATTCTTGTACCGGGGCTCGTTATTAATCAATCAATCCTGTTAATTGCTAATGATAATAATAACTTGATGATAAGGCACCGGCAGGAGGCCCATGAGTGGTTTTGGAGCCTGCTAGTGTCGACCCTAATAGGAAAAGGGTCTTGTCTACTGATCCATGATGAGCGCACTACCCGCATTTGGGAAGCGAGTATGGGCGCCCCCCTCAACTTGACCTGATTCGCATCTCGTCCAAATCGCCTCATTTAGTTCGTGTTTTCCATTTGCCGCATGCATGTTTTTGCGAGCCCAGCGCAGGGTGGAACTTTCGTAGTCGGCATATAGGGGGACACGTTCTTAGAGTGCTATGAGGGTCCATTTTCTTCTGGGCTCGATTAGCCGTGCGCCCAAGGTTCTTTGGGCTTGATGCGAGGAATGGTCGGTTGTGTTGAGTGCCCCGCTTGGTGGGAGGCATCCCATCTGGCGGGATATTCATGAGTGTACGGCCAAATTGGTGCAACCCTGCAGGGATAATCTTCTCGAGAAGCCGTGTTTTCCGCGGTTATGGATTACTTGGTGAAAGTACTGGCTAACAAGTACTCAGGACAACTTCAACCTAATGATCAATCATGTTTCACCCAATGATTAATAAATTGACTAGTAATAGGTTATTCACACAATAACTTGATTCACCTTATCATAACTGTGTGAGTTATCCTCGGATTGCTTCTTTGGATAAGGGGCGAGATCCAGGATGGGTTTGGTTGAATTTATCTTTCAGTTGGTTACAATCCTCGATCTTATCTTTTCTGTTAGCCGGAACTTGTAGATATTTCTGTAGTTGGTTAGTGCAGCCAGCAGCACCTTTTATATCACCCCTTTCTTCCGTTGATCCCAAGCATCTATGCTTGTGTTGACGGGTAACTCCTTGATGAACTGTGAGTCTTGCTTGCCAGTACTTGGATGTACTGACCCCGTTGGGGCTGTGGTTTACGCAGAGTACTACTACGACTACGATGCTACCCAGGATGGCTACTTTGTGGAGTTCGATGACGCTGCAGACGAGTAGTTAGCTGGACCAGGGCAGGATCCAGACCTTCGTGGATGGGCTTCGTTTTCCTTTATGTTCTCCGGCTTCTTAAGCCATGGATTTGTCTGTACTCAGACCCCTTTGTTTGCTTCCGCTGTTGTAATGGATGATATGTTGGGACATGTGTCCTCTGGATGACTGTATTCGATATTTTCTGCCTTAGTGAAGGCCAGTTGCCCTTATTTCAGTCTTTTGTGTCGTAGAGATTTGTTGTGATATCACTTGCTAAACGCCGTTGACGTACCATGTGTGTATGGTTGAAGTACGTCGACGGAAGTGCCCGTGATCTCTAGTGGATAGTTTACATCGGCGATGGAATAGCAGAGCTTGCGTTGTCGCGCATAAGCGCAGGCCTACCAGGAAGCTGGGACGTGGGAGCAGTTATGCCCCATAATCCAAGCATCTGCTATCCAGTTCGTACGGTGAGTATCCCCTAGAAACCGTGGGTGCGACAAATGGTATCAGAGCCTGTCTGCCTGTAGGATCCCTTTTTACTGGTCGCAGTTGAGTCTAGAAACTATTTTGTAGCTATATAGGAAAAATGAAACGTGAGAGTAGGAATTCTGCCATTTTTCTTCTTTCCCCACCCACCCACCCTTTTCTGGTAAGGAAGTGAAACGTTGTTTTCTGTTCTCACCTAAACTTTCAAGTTAGGATTTCACGTGTTTTGGGTTCTCTGTAGTACCTCAGGATTTTTGGTCTCGTTTTCCCGATGTTGCTTCAATATCATGTTCTTTTCAACATCCTTTTCGTCCATTGAACCTTGTTGTTGCTTTCCACATCCTTTTTCGTCTACCGGAGTCTAATCAAAACCTTCCAAATAATCTGCAGATGGGTCTCAACTACTATCCGCAGGTGGTTCGCATGACTCGCTGTGAGAGCACTGCCGGTTTTCCGGAGTTGCTGAGAGACATGGTTACCTTTCTGGGGTTCCATTGGGCACCAGAGTACCAGGTCTACGAGCACCAGCGAGAGTGTGACCAGACTTGCTACCGGGCTATCGTCTACATTCTGTCGGATGATGGCAGGAGCATTGCACACCAGTACGAGGCAGTAGGGTCCACAGTGGATATGGCCGTGCAGCAGGCAGCGTACGTGAGTGTCACCGTTCTCCGTGCTGACTACTGGGGGTTTGATAAGTCCAGCTTTCGTCACATCCCCCGTGGTTACATCACGGCAGCAGGAGCTCACTTCACTATCCACCGTGACATGGATACCTACGAGACTGATAGCTCCAGGCTCCAGGTCACTGCCCAGTTCGCCAGTCACAGTGATGCCGTTGCTTCCGCACTTTCTCAGGAGTTAGCCGCAGTCAGGGAGCAGCTCCGCCTTGCTCTCACTCGTCTGGCGACGTACACCACAGACTTTGTTGGAGACGAGCGCTTCGCACGTGTCGTTCAGCCAGCTGGTCTTCCGTTGCCAGATGCTGGAGGTTACGAGCCGATCAGAGGTCCACTTCTCGCCCTCGGAGCCGGTTACACAGGGATTCCCCGCTATGGAGCACAGGGATACGACGCTTTCCACTTCACGACACCGAGAGTTCCTCTCAGAGCAGTTCCTATCTACATGGATCGTCGTGATACCTACTTCCGTGGGATTCCTCCTCACCGTATCTCTCGTCGTACTACTCACCGCCGTCCTGCGTGATGAGCATGGGAGTACCGTTGTATCCATTACTAGCTGTGTCTAGTTTATCCTTTCGTTTTCGAACCATGTATTGGTCTGTTGGATATTCTGATGTATTTGAACATGTGATGATGTACCTGTTGGTTATCTATTCATGCGTCGGAATAATCTATCTTCCGGTTACCAAGTCTATCCTTTTCTGTTGTTGTGCTAAAATGAATTTCTGTTCAGGATGCCTCCAACCAGGAACAACCCGCCACCGCCACCACCAATGGGGGAGCTGTTGGCTCAGATGACCCAAGTGGTGACACAGATGGCCCAGATCCAGGCTAACCAGCAACACAACCAGAATGCTCCAAGGGTCACCATCATGGACTTCCTCAGCTTGGGCCCAAAAGCTTTCGTGACAACACGTGAGCCCCTGGATGCTGATGACTGGATCCGTGACGTAGCAAGAGCTCTGGAGATAGCTCATGTTGCTGAAGAGGATAAGGTCAAGTACGCCACCTACCTACTGAAGGGTCAGGCAGCTACTTGGTGGGAGAACTACCAGGCCATGAGGGCTGGTTTTCCTATCAACTGGGGATGTTTCAGAGATGCCTTCCTGAAGCACCACATCCCGGATGGTCTCATGGAAAAGATGCGTGAGGAATTCTGCTCTCTCAGACAGGGCAAGCTGGACGTTCTCGGCTACCAGAACGAGTTCAATCGTCTCGCTCGGTACGCTGGTGACGAAGTGTCCACCGAAGCCAAGAAGATGGCAAGGTTCCGCCGAGGTTTTAACCCGGAACTGAAGTACGCTCTCACAAACATCAAGTGCAAGGACTTCGTCGAGCTTGTGAACACCGCGCTCAATGAGGAGAATGGGCGCAAGGCGTTCGAAGAGTCCCGCAAGCACTCGCGTGAGGGTGGATCCTCCTCCAACATGACCACCCCTCCGCAGAAGCGCCGCATCTGGGTGCCAAATGGTGCTGTCACTCGGGCTCCAAATGCCCAAGCTTCTCCAGGCTTTGGTCCCCGCCCACCCAACCCATCTCAGATGCAGGGTCAGAGGTTTCCGATGGGGCAGCCAAGGCCGGGTCCTTCTCAATTATTCAAGGTATTGCATCATGTCATCATGTTGTTCCATGTTGTTTGCATTTGTTTCTTAATTATTGCATTTGTTTTCCTCTGTTGTCATTTGTTTTCCAACTGTTTTCAGTTGTTTTCCTTTGTTTTCTATTTGAATTTCAACTCAAATTCCAAACCCTTTGTTTCATCCTTGTGATGTTACAATTTCCAAAATGTTATTTCAAATAAAAACAACCAAATTGTTTTCCTTTTTATTCCATAATGATCACTTATTAAATTGTTGGTTTTATTCAATCAATTAAATTCCAAATCACCTTCAAATTCAATCAAATGCATCAAACAGAACCACTTTGAACTTATGAACATTATCTAATCAAATCAACTACTTTAATCAAACTTAACATAGGGTTTACCCTATTAAAATCCTTGTTTTCAATATTAATCAATTAATTTCCAAATTACTTTCAAATTCAAACCAAATCACTAAACCACACCCCAATTTGAAATCATAAAAATAACCAAAACAAAAGGGTTCATTTGTTTCCAATTCGAATCATAGGATCACCCCATTTGATTTCTTGTCTCAAATATTTCAATCAATACCCAAACTAACTCCAATTTGAAATCCTAACCAAACAGCACCAAAAATATAAATGTTTTTGAATTCCAAACTTGGCTTCTGGTTGAGTTTGACATAAAGAGGCTACCCAAATTTTTCTGCAATTTTTACAAACCCCAAAAGCACCTTTTTCTTCCATTTTATCTTTGCTACAAAAAAAAAAAACAGAAAAACAAAATAAGAAAAAGAAAACGCAGCGCGCAGCAGCTAAGCCTACCCAGCCCAGCCCATCTATCCACTTATCCCTCCCGCGCGGCCCAGTTTTCAGCCCGGTACCGTTTCGTTCTTTTCCCTTCTTCGTGCTCCTGTACGGCGGCTCATCCCACGGTGCCACGACGGCAGACGAGCGCGCCGACGGCCACCAGGCACCCTAGGGCCCTATAAGTACCACTAGATCCCCTGGCACCTAACCCTAGCTACCTGCAACCCTACCGTCCTCGCGACCGCCGCCGATTCCATCTCTCTGCCTCCCTTCCTCCTCACCTCTGCAACCACCGGAGAGCGCCGCTCTGAATCTCCGACGAGCACTGCCACCTCGCTACACCACCGTCCAGCTTGGCCACAGAAAACAAACCGCCGCTACTCCCTCTCCATCCCGGACACCTTCGTTGCGTTCGAGGTGGCCCGGATCGACGCCGCCGTCCTCGCCGCTGTCCGCGTCTCCACCTCGCCGTCGACTGCACCCGTGGACGCCGCCACCGTTTCTGTACCCCGTGTCCTTCGTTGACCGCGGGAGCGGACTCAGCTCCCCTTCCTCTAGCTGCTGGACACCGCAGCCAACGCTGGGAACCACCACACCGTCGCCGCCATCTTCATCGTCTCCGTCGTCGATCGGCACCGCGCCTCTGCCACGTCTACAACCGCCGGTGACGACCTCCTCGTCCTCCTCCTTCCTCTCTGCACGCTTGCATCCACAGCACCACCTCGCACACGTAGCCCCACCCCAGCATTCAGCGCAACGAGCAAACGCCACGGTGATCGCCGCCGGCCGCTCTGTTTTTCTGTCAGGTTCAGAAACGTGCACGCATCCGTCAGTTTCAGATAGCCTGCTCGAACTGAACCCTAAAAACGCACGACCCCCCTTACCGACACGAATCGATTGCACACCGCAGTGGCAGTGCGTTGTTTGCCCGAGGGCCTGGTCGTGGGTTCGAGCCCCGCAGCGCCCATCTTTTTTTGGGGATTTCTCCCCCCGCACAGAGCCCCACCTGTAAGCCACAGTGGCCACGTGCACGCCACGCTGGCCAGTGGCCCACGGGACAGTGTCTGTGGCTAAGCCACGGTGCTGTAACAAATTTCCAACCTTTCTGTTTCAAAAATTAAATTCTTTTAAAATGGCAGAATAAACACCACATTTAAAAACCCAATAACTTTTAATCTGTAAATCAAATAAATAAAACCTGTATATGATTTCTGTCCCAAATTTCATACTCTTTCCAAATAACTTATTTGTGTTCTGTTTTGAGTTTTCAAAATACTTTTAAAATTCAAATTTGAATAAGTCAAATGCAAATTCTTAAATTCCATAACTAATTCTTTACTAATCCAATAAATGCAAATAAAATATGTTTTCCATACCATTTCATCTCACCTTTTCAGATATAACTTTTGTTTTCTGTTTTGAATAAATTAAATTGCCTAAACATTTTAAAACTTGTTTAATTCAATTAAAACTTGGTTAATATTGTTTAATTCATAAATAATTAATCCTAAGTCCAATTTCAAAATGTGAAACATGTAATCCAACTAAAATTTGATAACCTTTTCAAATATCAACTTTGTTATTTGGGTTGAGCAATTTAAATTGATGAAAACAATAATTGTTTGTGTGACATGTCTAAGTAATCAAAACTTTCCAAAATTAACAAATCATTTCCAAACTTGTTTTATTCCTTTTCCTTTGCATCTATCATTGTTATTTTGTTGTTATCTTGTCATCATCATCATGCAAGCATCATGTTTAACCACTTACACTTATTAATCAGATGTAGCTCATTGCTTCAACCTAAACCATTTGCATCCATATGCAATTCACAGTGCATATGGGTCCAATTAAATTGTGTTATATTGTCAAGTAGTTTATTCTGATGCATCTATTAACATGACATGCATCATCCCATGTTTGTGCACCTATGCCATGACATTGATTGTTTATCTTTCTGCAATGTTTGTTTGCTTCTTCCCGGATTCACGGCGACGTTGAGACCGACGATACTTGCGACACCCCTTCTAAGGATTTTAGCTCAGTACCAGGCTACTGGGTTTTGCAGGCAAGTTATCACTCACATGAACCACTGTGTTCCTTTCAACATTGGTTACCGATACTTTCCGTTGTTCTTTTCTGCTAGCTTTAGTAGTAGTTGTTCTGTTACGAACCCATCACATGAATCCCTTAACCTTGATATTGCCTCACCTCCCCTCCTATCACCCCTTTGGTTGAGCCAGTGTCTTACTAGCATGCTTAGGTTATTTTGCTCGAGTCTGTTACCCGTTACTTTCTGTTACTATTTCTATTACGTTGTGGGGGCTCGATGTTTAATCAATCAATCATGCTAATGTTACTATTAATAATAAATTTGATGATAAGGCACCGGCAGGAGGCCCATGAGAGGTTTTGAAGCCTGCTAGTGTCGACCCTAATAGGAAAAGGGTCTTGTCTACTGATCCATGATGAGCGCACTACCCGCATTTGGGAAGCGAGTATGGGCGCCCCCCTCAACTTGACCTGATTCGCATCTCGTCCAAATCACCTCATTTAGTTCGTGTTTTCCATTTGCCGCATGCATGTTTTTGCGAGCCCAGGCCAGGGTGGAACTTTCGTAGTCGGCATATAGGGGGACACGTTCTTAGAGTGCTATGAGGGTCCATTTTCTTCTGGGCTCGATTAGCCGTGCGCCCAAGGTGCTTTGGGCTTGATGCGAAGAATGGTTGGTTGTGTTGAGTGCCCCGCTTGGTGGGGTGATCTCCCATCTGGCGGGATATTCATGAGTGTACGGCCAAATTGGTGCAACCCTGCAGGGATAATCTTCTCGAGAAGCCGTGTTTTCCGCGGTTATGGATTACTTGGTGAAAGTACTGGCTAACAAGTACTCAGGACAACTTAAACATAATGATCAAACATGTTACACCCTATGATTAATAACTTGACTAGTAATAGGTTGATGACACAATAACTTGATTCACCTTTAATACAACTGTGTGAGTTATCCTCGGATTGCTTCTTTGGATAAGGGGCGAGATCCAGGATGGGTTTGTTTGGAGTTATCTTTCAGTTGGTTACAATCCTCGATCTTATCTCATTTCTGTTAGCCGGCAGTTGTAGTATGTTTCTGTAGTTGTGTAGAGCAGCCAGTTGCAGCATCTTTTATATCCCCTCTTTTCCGTTGAACCCAAGGCATCTGTGCTTGGTGTTGACGGGTTACACTTTGGTGAACTGTGAGTCTTGCTTGCCAGTACGTTTATGTACTGACCCCTTTGGGGCTGTGGTTTCCGCAGACCTACGTTTCCGAGGATCTACATGGTGGCTACTACGTGGAGTACGACGAGACTGCTGACGAGTAGATAGCGGACCCGGGCAGGATCCGAGACTTCATGGATGGGCTCCGTCTGTTTGTTTCCGGCCTCTTAGGCCTATTTGGTTCTTGTCTGTACTCAGACATGTTGAATGCTTCCGCTGTATTGTAATGATGTATTGTTGGGGCATGTGCCCTCTGAATGATTGTATTTGCTATCTCTGCTCTAATGAGAGCCATTTGCAACTTATTTCAATCTTTTGTGTCGTAGAGATCTGTTGTGATATCAGTTGTTCAACGCCGTTGACGTACCATGTGTGTATGGTTTGAAGTACGTCGACGGAAGTGCCTTTGATCTCTAGTGGATAGTTTACATCGACGATGGAATAGCAGGGCTTGTGTTGTCGCGCATAAGCGCAGGCCTACCAGGAAGCTGGGACGTGGGAGCAGTTATGCCCCATAATCCAAGCATCTGCTATCCAGTTCGTACGGTGAGTATCCCCTAGAAATCAGGGTGCGACAAATGGTATCAGAGCCTGTCTGCCTGTAGGATCCCTTTTTACTGGTCGCAGTTGAGTCTAGAAACTATTTTGTAGCTATATAGGAAAAATGAAACGTGAGAGTAGGAATTCTGTTCTTTTTCTTCTTTCCCCACCCACCCTCCCTTTTTCTGGTAAGGAAGTGTAACGTTGTTTTCCCTTCTCATCTGAACTTTCAAGTTAGGATTTCACGAATCCTGGTTTCTCTAGGATGGTTATATCTACTAGACGATAGGAATGGAGGTGGTTGTGACATGATTTATCATGTTGCCTACTCATGATTGAGAACGGAGGCGTGTAAGCCCCGGAAGCAGATCCTCTATTCCTTAAGCAGTAGATATTGATCCTTTAGAAGCCCGGATGGGTTTTCCATAGTACCTCAGGAGTTTTGTTCTCGTTTTCCCCGATGTTGATATCCTGTTCTTCTCAACATCCTTTTCGTCCGTTGAAATCTTGTTGTTGTTTTCCAATTCAATTCTTCTACCGGCATCTAATCAAAGTTTTCCCCGTTCATCTACTAAACTCTATTCCAGTTAAAGTGTTATTTGATACCGGAGCATCACATTCCTTTGTGTCAACAATCTTTTCCACAACACACAACCCAATTCTGGTTCCACTAAGCAATCAAAACTATGTTCACTCCCCGGAATCTCAAATGTTGACTTCCAACATAAGTAAGAACAATCCAATTCTAATGAGAGGCCACATATTCCTCGTTACTCTCATGTTGCTGATTCTGACATTGATGTTATTCTTGGTGTTGCATTGATGTCAATAACTCTGTTCCACCATTCTAGCCAGATAGTCTATTCTACAAATGAATCAAGTTCTATCCAGCTATACACCCTTGGTGCAAAATCTCTCCCCTTTACTTGAAAGTGTTCCGGTGGTTTGCTAATTTCCTAACGTCTATCCAATGTGCACGATGTGTTTCACGTGTCAAAGCTCAAGAAGATCTTCCCAAGAAGTTTCCGGACCTTTTCTTTTCTCAGTAGGAATCTCGGGGCGCGATTCCTTCAAGGGGGGGCGTTTTGTAACATCCCAAGTCTGAAAAATAGCCTTTAGAATGTTTGATTGCCTGTTTATTTAAGGTATTGCATCATGTCATCATGTTGTTCCATGTTGTTTGCATTTGTTTCTTAATTATTGCATTTGTTTTCCTCTGTTGTCATTTGTTTTCCAACTGTTTTCAGTTGTTTTCCTTTGTTTTCTATTTGAATTTCAACTCAAATTCCAAACCCTTTGTTTCATCCTTGTGATGTTACAATTTCCAAAATGTTATTTCAAATAAAAACAACCAAATTGTTTTCCTTTTTATTCCATAATGATCACTTATTAAATTGTTGGTTTTATTCAATCAATTAAATTCCAAATCACCTTCAAATTCAATCAAATGCATCAAACAGAACCACTTTGAACTTATGAACATTATCTAATCAAATCAACTACTTTAATCAAACTTAACATAGGGTTTACCCTATTAAAATCCTTGTTTTCAATATTAATCAATTAATTTCCAAATTACTTTCAAATTCAAACCAAATCACTAAACCACACCCCAATTTGAAATCATAAAAATAACCAAAACAAAAGGGTTCATTTGTTTCCAATTCGAATCATAGGATCACCCCATTTGATTTCTTGTCTCAAATATTTCAATCAATACCCAAACTAACTCCAATTTGAAATCCTAACCAAACAGCACCAAAAATATAAATGTTTTTGAATTCCAAACTTGGCTTCTGGTTGAGTTTGACATAAAGAGGCTACCCAAATTTTTCTGCAATTTTTACAAACCCCAAAAGCACCTTTTTCTTCCATTTTATCTTTGCTACAAAAAAAAAAACAGAAAAACAAAATAAGAAAAAGAAAACGCAGCGCGCAGCAGCTAAGCCTACCCAGCCCAGCCCATCTATCCACTTATCCCTCCCGCGCGGCCCAGTTTTCAGCCCGGTACCGTTTCGTTCTTTTCCCTTCTTCGTGCTCCTGTACGGCGGCTCATCCCACGGTGCCACGACGGCAGACGAGCGCGCCGACGGCCACCAGGCACCCTAGGGCCCTATAAGTACCACTAGATCCCCTGGCACCTAACCCTAGCTACCTGCAACCCTACCGTCCTCGCGACCGCCGCCGATTCCATCTCTCTGCCTCCCTTCCTCCTCACCTCTGCAACCACCGGAGAGCGCCGCTCTGAATCTCCGACGAGCACTGCCACCTCGCTACACCACCGTCCAGCTTGGCCACAGAAAACAAACCGCCGCTACTCCCTCTCCATCCCGGACACCTTCGTTGCGTTCGAGGTGGCCCGGATCGACGCCGCCGTCCTCGCCGCTGTCCGCGTCTCCACCTCGCCGTCGACTGCACCCGTGGACGCCGCCACCGTTTCTGTACCCCGTGTCCTTCGTTGACCGCGGGAGCGGACTCAGCTCCCCTTCCTCTAGCTGCTGGACACCGCAGCCAACGCTGGGAACCACCACACCGTCGCCGCCATCTTCATCGTCTCCGTCGTCGATCGGCACCGCGCCTCTGCCACGTCTACAACCGCCGGTGACGACCTCCTCGTCCTCCTCCTTCCTCTCTGCACGCTTGCATCCACAGCACCACCTCGCACACGTAGCCCCACCCCAGCATTCAGCGCAACGAGCAAACGCCACGGTGATCGCCGCCGGCCGCTCTGTTTTTCTGTCAGGTTCAGAAACGTGCACGCATCCGTCAGTTTCAGATAGCCTGCTCGAACTGAACCCTAAAAACGCACGACCCCCCTTACCGACACGAATCGATTGCACACCGCAGTGGCAGTGCGTTGTTTGCCCGAGGGCCTGGTCGTGGGTTCGAGCCCCGCAGCGCCCATCTTTTTTTGGGGATTTCTCCCCCCGCACAGAGCCCCACCTGTAAGCCACAGTGGCCACGTGCACGCCACGCTGGCCAGTGGCCCACGGGACAGTGTCTGTGGCTAAGCCACGGTGCTGTAACAAATTTCCAACCTTTCTGTTTCAAAAATTAAATTCTTTTAAAATGGCAGAATAAACACCACATTTAAAAACCCAATAACTTTTAATCTGTAAATCAAATAAATAAAACCTGTATATGATTTCTGTCCCAAATTTCATACTCTTTCCAAATAACTTATTTGTGTTCTGTTTTGAGTTTTCAAAATACTTTTAAAATTCAAATTTGAATAAGTCAAATGCAAATTCTTAAATTCCATAACTAATTCTTTACTAATCCAATAAATGCAAATAAAATATGTTTTCCATACCATTTCATCTCACCTTTTCAGATATAACTTTTGTTTTCTGTTTTGAATAAATTAAATTGCCTAAACATTTTAAAACTTGTTTAATTCAATTAAAACTTGGTTAATATTGTTTAATTCATAAATAATTAATCCTAAGTCCAATTTCAAAATGTGAAACATGTAATCCAACTAAAATTTGATAACCTTTTCAAATATCAACTTTGTTATTTGGGTTGAGCAATTTAAATTGATGAAAACAATAATTGTTTGTGTGACATGTCTAAGTAATCAAAACTTTCCAAAATTAACAAATCATTTCCAAACTTGTTTTATTCCTTTTCCTTTGCATCTATCATTGTTATTTTGTTGTTATCTTGTCATCATCATCATGCAAGCATCATGTTTAACCACTTACACTTATTAATCAGATGTAGCTCATTGCTTCAACCTAAACCATTTGCATCCATATGCAATTCACAGTGCATATGGGTCCAATTAAATTGTGTTATATTGTCAAGTAGTTTATTCTGATGCATCTATTAACATGACATGCATCATCCCATGTTTGTGCACCTATGCCATGACATTGATTGTTTATCTTTCTGCAATGTTTGTTTGCTTCTTCCCGGATTCACGGCGACGTTGAGACCGACGATACTTGCGACACCCCTTCTAAGGATTTTAGCTCAGTACCAGGCTACTGGGTTTTGCAGGCAAGTTATCACTCACATGAACCACTGTGTTCCTTTCAACATTGGTTACCGATACTTTCCGTTGTTCTTTTCTGCTAGCTTTAGTAGTAGTTGTTCTGTTACGAACCCATCACATGAATCCCTTAACCTTGATATTGCCTCACCTCCCCTCCTATCACCCCTTTGGTTGAGCCAGTGTCTTACTAGCATGCTTAGGTTATTTTGCTCGAGTCTGTTACCCGTTACTTTCTGTTACTATTTCTATTACGTTGTGGGGGCTCGATGTTTAATCAATCAATCATGCTAATGTTACTATTAATAATAAATTTGATGATAAGGCACCGGCAGGAGGCCCATGAGAGGTTTTGAAGCCTGCTAGTGTCGACCCTAATAGGAAAAGGGTCTTGTCTACTGATCCATGATGAGCGCACTACCCGCATTTGGGAAGCGAGTATGGGCGCCCCCCTCAACTTGACCTGATTCGCATCTCGTCCAAATCACCTCATTTAGTTCGTGTTTTCCATTTGCCGCATGCATGTTTTTGCGAGCCCAGGCCAGGGTGGAACTTTCGTAGTCGGCATATAGGGGGACACGTTCTTAGAGTGCTATGAGGGTCCATTTTCTTCTGGGCTCGATTAGCCGTGCGCCCAAGGTGCTTTGGGCTTGATGCGAAGAATGGTTGGTTGTGTTGAGTGCCCCGCTTGGTGGGGTGATCTCCCATCTGGCGGGATATTCATGAGTGTACGGCCAAATTGGTGCAACCCTGCAGGGATAATCTTCTCGAGAAGCCGTGTTTTCCGCGGTTATGGATTACTTGGTGAAAGTACTGGCTAACAAGTACTCAGGACAACTTAAACATAATGATCAAACATGTTACACCCTATGATTAATAACTTGACTAGTAATAGGTTGATGACACAATAACTTGATTCACCTTTAATACAACTGTGTGAGTTATCCTCGGATTGCTTCTTTGGATAAGGGGCGAGATCCAGGATGGGTTTGTTTGGAGTTATCTTTCAGTTGGTTACAATCCTCGATCTTATCTCATTTCTGTTAGCCGGCAGTTGTAGTATGTTTCTGTAGTTGTGTAGAGCAGCCAGTTGCAGCATCTTTTATATCCCCTCTTTTCCGTTGAACCCAAGGCATCTGTGCTTGGTGTTGACGGGTTACACTTTGGTGAACTGTGAGTCTTGCTTGCCAGTACGTTTATGTACTGACCCCTTTGGGGCTGTGGTTTCCGCAGACCTACGTTTCCGAGGATCTACATGGTGGCTACTACGTGGAGTACGACGAGACTGCTGACGAGTAGATAGCGGACCCGGGCAGGATCCGAGACTTCATGGATGGGCTCCGTCTGTTTGTTTCCGGCCTCTTAGGCCTATTTGGTTCTTGTCTGTACTCAGACATGTTGAATGCTTCCGCTGTATTGTAATGATGTATTGTTGGGGCATGTGCCCTCTGAATGATTGTATTTGCTATCTCTGCTCTAATGAGAGCCATTTGCAACTTATTTCAATCTTTTGTGTCGTAGAGATCTGTTGTGATATCAGTTGTTCAACGCCGTTGACGTACCATGTGTGTATGGTTTGAAGTACGTCGACGGAAGTGCCTTTGATCTCTAGTGGATAGTTTACATCGACGATGGAATAGCAGGGCTTGTGTTGTCGCGCATAAGCGCAGGCCTACCAGGAAGCTGGGACGTGGGAGCAGTTATGCCCCATAATCCAAGCATCTGCTATCCAGTTCGTACGGTGAGTATCCCCTAGAAATCAGGGTGCGACGTCGCACCCTGATTTCTAGGGGATACTCACCGTACGAACTGGATAGCAGATGCTTGGATTATGGGGCATAAATGCTCCCACGTCCCAGCTTCCTGGTAGGCCTGCGCTTATGCGCGACAACACAAGCCCTGCTATTCCATCGTCGATGTAAACTATCCACTAGAGATCAAAGGCACTTCCGTCGACGTACTTCAAACATACACACATGGTACGTCAACGGCGTTTAACAAGTGATATCACAACAGATCTCTACGACACAAAAGATTGAAATAAGTTGCAAATGGCTCTCATTAGAGCAGAGATAGCAAATACAATCATTCAGAGGGCACATGCCCCAACAATTCATCATTACATCACAGCGGAAGCATTCAAAATGTCTGAGTACAGACAAGAACCAAATAGGCCTAAGAGGCCGGAAACAAACAGACGGAGCCCATCCACGAAGTCTCGGATCCTGCCCGGGTCCGCTATCTACTCGTCAGCAGTCTCGTCGTCATACTCCACGTAATAGCCACCATGTAGATCCTCGGAAACGTCGTCTGCGTAAACCACAGCCCCAAAGGGGTCAGTACATAAACGTACTGGCAAGCAAGACTCACAGTTCACCAAAGTGTAACTCGTCAACACCAAGCACAGATGCCTTGGGTTCAACGGAAAGGAAGGGGATATAAAAGATGCTGCAACTGGATGCTCTACACAACTACAGAAACATACTACAACTGCCGGCTATCAGAAAGGAGATAAGATCGAGGATTGTAACCAACTGAAAGATAACTTCAAACAAACCCATCCTGGATCTCGCCCCTTATCCAAAGAAGCAATCCGAGGATAACTCACACAGTTGTATTAAAGGTGAATCAAGTTATTGTGTCATCCACCTATTACTAGTCAAGTTATTAGTCATTGGGTGTAACATGTTTGATCATTATGTTTAAGTTGTCCTGAGTACTTGTTAGCCAGTACTTTCACCAAGTAATCCATAACCGCGGAAAACACGGCTTCTCGAGAAGATTATCCCTGCAGGGTTGCACCAATTTGGCCGTACACTCATGAATATCCCGCCAGATGGGATGCCTCCCACCAAGCGGGGCACTCAACACAACCAACCATTCCTCGCATCAAGCCCAAAGAACCTTGGGCGCACGGCTAATCGAGCCCAGAAGAAAATGGACCCTCATAGCACTCTAAGAACGTGTCCCCCTATATGCCGACTACAAAAGTTCCACCCTGGCCTGGGCTCGCAAAAACATGATGCGGCAAATGGAAAACACGAACTAAATGAGGCGATTTGGACGAGATGCGAATCAGGTCAAGTTGAGGGGGGCGCCCATACTCGCTTCCCGAATGCGGGTAGTGCGCTCATCATGGATCAGTAGACAAGACCCTTTTCCTATTAGGGTCGACACTAGCAGGCTCCAAAACCTCTCATGGGCCTCCTGCCGGTGCCTTATCATCAAATTTATTAATAGTAACATTAGCATGATTGATTGATTAAACATCGAGCCCCCACAACGTAATAGAAGTAGTAACAGAAGGTAACGGATAACAGACTCGAGCAAAAGCAACCTAAGCATGCTAGTAAGACACTGGCTCAAACAATGGTTGTAGGAAGGGAGATGAGGCAATATCAGGTTTAAGGGATTCATGTGATGGGTTCGTAACAGAAACAACTACTACTAAGGCTAGCAGTAAGAACAACGGAAAGTATCGGTAACCAATGTTGAAAGGAACACAGTGGTTCGTGTGAGTGATAACTTGCCTGCAAAACCCAGTAGCCTGGTACTGAGCTAAATCCTTAGAAGGGATGTCGTAAGTATCGTCGGTCTCAACGTCGTCGTATATCCGGGAAGAAGCAAACAGACAATGCAGAAAGATAAACAATCAATATCATGGCATAGGTGCACAAACATGGGATGATGCATGTCATGTTAATAGATGCATCAGAATAAACTACTTGACAATATAACACAATTTAATTGGACCCCTATGCAATGTGAATTGCATATGGATGCAAGTGGTTAAGGTGGAAGCAATGATCTACATTTGATTAACAAGTGTAAGTGGTTAAACATGATGCATGCATGATGATGATGACAAGATAACAACAAAATAACAACAAGAGGTGCAAGTGGAAAAGGAATTTAACAAGGTTTGGAAATCATTTGTTAAGTTTGGAAAATTTGGTTAATTAAAGATGTCACACAACAATTGTTGTTTTCATCAAGTTAAAGTGTTCAAAACAAATAACAAAGTTTATATTTGAAAGAAAACAAGATTTTAGTTGGAATACATGTTTCACTTATTGAAAAAGGATTTCAAATAAATTATTTATGAATTAAACAAGTTAAACAAGAATTAAATGAATTTAATTCAAACATGAACTTATTTGAATTTTTATTTGTTCAAAACATTAAGTGAGATTCATATTTGAAAAGTTTATGCTTTTAGGGTTGGAAAACATATTTTATATGTCCCAAAAGAATTTGTTTGATCAAGTTATGAATTTAACAATATTAAATGAATTAAATAAGATTTAAATTATTTAACCACTTTTAAGTATTCAAAACATGAAACAAAATTTATATTTGGAAAGGTGGTTTAATTTTGCATGGAAAACATATTTCATTTGTGGAAATTGGATTTAAAATGAGCAAGTTATTATTTTGGCAATGTTAAATGCAATAAACAAGAAACAGTTGTTTTCAGCAATTTAAATTATTCAAACAATAAAACAAATTTTATATTTGAATAGAACATTCAAAAAGGTGTGGAAAACATATTTTATTTGCATTATTTGGATTAATAATGAAATAGTTATTGATTTTAGCAAATTACAATTGAAACATTTGAATTCCAATTTAAATTGTATTTTGAAATTTCAAAACAGGAAACAAATGGTACCAATGGGTAGACAATTTGATTTGGATCAGCACACATATTTTATTTTTGTTATTTGGAATTATAAAACAATTTTTATTTGCATTTTGGTTCTAGGGGCCAAACTGTTATTTCTGAGGACTTAGAGGAAACATGAATTTTTAGGCAGGTCCCTGGGTGTTTTACACACAGTACACACTGGCACTGTGCCTCTGCCGTGCGGGGCCAGTGCCACCGTGGCGCCAGCGAGGTGGGTGCGGGTGAGGTGGCACACACGGTCCATGACCAGTGGGCCTGGGGCTGCGCGCGCGCTGTGGAAAAGAAAAAGGGGGGGGGGTGCGTCCACCAGGGATCGAACCGTGGGCTCCCGCTGCGCGCTAGGGGAACGAGACCAGTGCGGTGTGTGTTCGAATCGTGACAGATAACAGGACGCGAACGTTTTGTGGTTCAGTTTCGCTGAGGTTTGATCTCTGAAACTGAACTTCCGGTTAACTGAACCTGGCGGACAGATCGGTGCTCGCTCGCTGTCGGCGACGGGCAGTGCCGCGGGCTGCTGTTGTGCGTGGTGAGCGTGGTGCGTGCTCGCGGGTGTGCAGAGAGGGGAATAGAGAGGCGAGGGGAGACGAGGTGAAGGAGGTGATCGAGGATGCTCACCTCGCTGTGGACGAAGATGGAGCTCGGGGCAGACAACGGAGAAACGGACGGCGATAGCTCGACGCCGCGGCCTCCCTGGGGGGGTTCCAGCACCCGGCGATGACACGAGGCGGTAGATGGAACCACCACGGTTCCATCCCCGTGCCCTGGAAGCGGAGACCTCGACCACGGTGGCCACCACGGGGAGCTCCAATCTTCAGTCAAGAATTGGTTCAGAGAGGAGGAACAGAAGGAGGGGGAAAGCAGTGAAATTGGCGGCGCTAGAGGATGGGGGAGGAGGAGCTAGGGTAGGCCGAGCAGGAGGGAGGGGGTAGCTTTAAGGGGCAGCGTGCTGGTGTACGGCATGGCATCGGTGGGTGGAGGGGTTGATCGTGCGGTGATCGACAGCAGACAGCGACAGGGTCTAGCGTCCGTACGAGGAAGAACGCTTGGAGGGCTGGGCTGGGTGGAAAAGGGCTAGAAGGGGAAGTGGGCTGGGGGGTTAGCTAGTTGGGCTGCTGCTGCTCCTCTCTCTTGTCTTTTATTTTTGTTTTCTTTATTTTTTTTTTTGTAGAGACAGATTTTGGAAGAAAAACATGATAATTAGATTAGTAAAAATTCCAGTAAAAAATTTGGGTTAGTGATTTAGTTAAAAGAAAGCAATTTACAAGATTGGTTTTCAAAAGTGGTGCTTTAAAATTGTTGTTTGTATTTGGAACCATAATTAAAGAAATTTTGCTATTGTTTAAACATTATGAAAACAAGGTATTTTTAATAGGGTGGCCCCTATAGATTAAAAGTTTGAATTTAGTTGATTGGTTTAGAGATTTCAAAAACTCCAGTGGGTTGTTGTTTGATGAATTTGAAGATTTGATTTGAATTGGAATATTGGAATATTTTGTTAAATAAAATAGAAACCACAATTTAATAGGGTGAACCCTATTATTAGTTGGGTTAGAATTATTGGACTGATTTTATAATTTCCAAAAGAGTTGTTGAATTTGAGTTTGAGTTTGGAAACAATTTGGGAATTATTTGTTTGCAATAGAAGCACCATTTTATTAGTTGATCAACATGGAATAAAATGAAAGCAATTTGGTTGTTTTTATTTGAACTCTCACTTTAGAAATTGTAACATCACAAGGATGAAACAAAGGGTTTGAAATTTGAGTTGAAATTCAAACAGGAAACAAAGGAAAACAAACAAAACAATTGCAATCAACATGATGCCATGATGCAAAACATAAAATAACAGAGAGCAAAACATTCTAAAGGCTATTTTTCAGACTTGGGATGTTACAAAACGCCCCCCCTTGAAGGAATCGCGCCCCGAGATTCCTACTGAGAAAAGAAAAGGTCCGTAAACTTCTTGGGAAGATCTTCTTGAGCTTTGACACGTGAAACACATCGTGCACAGTGGATAGATGTCAGGGAATTTGCAAACCACCGGAACATTTTCAAGTAAAGGGAGAGGTTTTGTATTGAGGGTGTATAGCTGGATAGAATTTGATGCATTTGGAGAATAGACGGTCTGTAATAAAGGTGGAACAGAGTTATTGACATCAATGTAACACCAAGGATGACATCAATGTCAGAATCAGCAACATGAGAGTAACGAGGAATATGTGGCCTCCCATTAGAATTGGATTGAGATTCCGGAGAGTGAACAGAGACTTGATTGTTTAGTGGAACCAGAACTATGTTGTATGTTGTTGAAAAGATTGTTGACACAAAGGAATGTGATTCTCCGGTATCAAACAACAGTTTAGCTGGAATAGAGTTTAGTAGATGAACGGGAAAACTTGATTAGACGCCGGTAGAAGAACTGAAATGGAAAACAACAACAAGATTTCAACGGACGAAAAGGATGTTGAGAAGAACAGGATATCAACATCGGGGAAAACGAGAACAAAACTCCTGAGGTACTATGGAAAAACCCATCCGGGCTTCTAAAGGATCAATATCTACTGCTTAAGGAATAGAGGATTTGCTTCCGGGGCTTACACGCCTCCGCTCTCAATCATGAGTAGGCAACATGATAAATCACGTCACAACCACCTCCATTCCTATGGTCTAGTAGATATAACCATCCTAGAGAAACCAGAATTCGTGAAATCCTAACTTGAAAGTTTAGATGAGAAGGGAAAACAACGTTACACTTCCTTACCAGAAAAAGGGAGGGTGGGTGGGGAAAGAAGAAAAAGAACAGAATTCCTACTCTCACGTTTCATTTTTCCTATATAGCTACAAAATAGTTTCTAGACTCAACTGCGACCAGTAAAAAGGGATCCTACAGGCAGACAGGCTCTGATACCATTTGTCGCACCCTGATTTCTAGGGGATACTCACCGTACGAACTGGATAGCAGATGCTTGGATTATGGGGCATAAATGCTCCCACGTCCCAGCTTCCTGGTAGGCCTGCGCTTATGCGCGACAACACAAGCCCTGCTATTCCATCGTCGATGTAAACTATCCACTAGAGATCAAAGGCACTTCCGTCGACGTACTTCAAACATACACACATGGTACGTCAACGGCGTTTAACAAGTGATATCACAACAGATCTCTACGACACAAAAGATTGAAATAAGTTGCAAATGGCTCTCATTAGAGCAGAGATAGCAAATACAATCATTCAGAGGGCACATGCCCCAACAATTCATCATTACATCACAGCGGAAGCATTCAAAATGTCTGAGTACAGACAAGAACCAAATAGGCCTAAGAGGCCGGAAACAAACAGACGGAGCCCATCCACGAAGTCTCGGATCCTGCCCGGGTCCGCTATCTACTCGTCAGCAGTCTCGTCGTCATACTCCACGTAATAGCCACCATGTAGATCCTCGGAAACGTCGTCTGCGTAAACCACAGCCCCAAAGGGGTCAGTACATAAACGTACTGGCAAGCAAGACTCACAGTTCACCAAAGTGTAACTCGTCAACACCAAGCACAGATGCCTTGGGTTCAACGGAAAGGAAGGGGATATAAAAGATGCTGCAACTGGATGCTCTACACAACTACAGAAACATACTACAACTGCCGGCTATCAGAAAGGAGATAAGATCGAGGATTGTAACCAACTGAAAGATAACTTCAAACAAACCCATCCTGGATCTCGCCCCTTATCCAAAGAAGCAATCCGAGGATAACTCACACAGTTGTATTAAAGGTGAATCAAGTTATTGTGTCATCCACCTATTACTAGTCAAGTTATTAGTCATTGGGTGTAACATGTTTGATCATTATGTTTAAGTTGTCCTGAGTACTTGTTAGCCAGTACTTTCACCAAGTAATCCATAACCGCGGAAAACACGGCTTCTCGAGAAGATTATCCCTGCAGGGTTGCACCAATTTGGCCGTACACTCATGAATATCCCGCCAGATGGGATGCCTCCCACCAAGCGGGGCACTCAACACAACCAACCATTCCTCGCATCAAGCCCAAAGAACCTTGGGCGCACGGCTAATCGAGCCCAGAAGAAAATGGACCCTCATAGCACTCTAAGAACGTGTCCCCCTATATGCCGACTACAAAAGTTCCACCCTGGCCTGGGCTCGCAAAAACATGATGCGGCAAATGGAAAACACGAACTAAATGAGGCGATTTGGACGAGATGCGAATCAGGTCAAGTTGAGGGGGGCGCCCATACTCGCTTCCCGAATGCGGGTAGTGCGCTCATCATGGATCAGTAGACAAGACCCTTTTCCTATTAGGGTCGACACTAGCAGGCTCCAAAACCTCTCATGGGCCTCCTGCCGGTGCCTTATCATCAAATTTATTAATAGTAACATTAGCATGATTGATTGATTAAACATCGAGCCCCCACAACGTAATAGAAGTAGTAACAGAAGGTAACGGATAACAGACTCGAGCAAAAGCAACCTAAGCATGCTAGTAAGACACTGGCTCAAACAATGGTTGTAGGAAGGGAGATGAGGCAATATCAGGTTTAAGGGATTCATGTGATGGGTTCGTAACAGAAACAACTACTACTAAGGCTAGCAGTAAGAACAACGGAAAGTATCGGTAACCAATGTTGAAAGGAACACAGTGGTTCGTGTGAGTGATAACTTGCCTGCAAAACCCAGTAGCCTGGTACTGAGCTAAATCCTTAGAAGGGATGTCGTAAGTATCGTCGGTCTCAACGTCGTCGTATATCCGGGAAGAAGCAAACAGACAATGCAGAAAGATAAACAATCAATATCATGGCATAGGTGCACAAACATGGGATGATGCATGTCATGTTAATAGATGCATCAGAATAAACTACTTGACAATATAACACAATTTAATTGGACCCCTATGCAATGTGAATTGCATATGGATGCAAGTGGTTAAGGTGGAAGCAATGATCTACATTTGATTAACAAGTGTAAGTGGTTAAACATGATGCATGCATGATGATGATGACAAGATAACAACAAAATAACAACAAGAGGTGCAAGTGGAAAAGGAATTTAACAAGGTTTGGAAATCATTTGTTAAGTTTGGAAAATTTGGTTAATTAAAGATGTCACACAACAATTGTTGTTTTCATCAAGTTAAAGTGTTCAAAACAAATAACAAAGTTTATATTTGAAAGAAAACAAGATTTTAGTTGGAATACATGTTTCACTTATTGAAAAAGGATTTCAAATAAATTATTTATGAATTAAACAAGTTAAACAAGAATTAAATGAATTTAATTCAAACATGAACTTATTTGAATTTTTATTTGTTCAAAACATTAAGTGAGATTCATATTTGAAAAGTTTATGCTTTTAGGGTTGGAAAACATATTTTATATGTCCCAAAAGAATTTGTTTGATCAAGTTATGAATTTAACAATATTAAATGAATTAAATAAGATTTAAATTATTTAACCACTTTTAAGTATTCAAAACATGAAACAAAATTTATATTTGGAAAGGTGGTTTAATTTTGCATGGAAAACATATTTCATTTGTGGAAATTGGATTTAAAATGAGCAAGTTATTATTTTGGCAATGTTAAATGCAATAAACAAGAAACAGTTGTTTTCAGCAATTTAAATTATTCAAACAATAAAACAAATTTTATATTTGAATAGAACATTCAAAAAGGTGTGGAAAACATATTTTATTTGCATTATTTGGATTAATAATGAAATAGTTATTGATTTTAGCAAATTACAATTGAAACATTTGAATTCCAATTTAAATTGTATTTTGAAATTTCAAAACAGGAAACAAATGGTACCAATGGGTAGACAATTTGATTTGGATCAGCACACATATTTTATTTTTGTTATTTGGAATTATAAAACAATTTTTATTTGCATTTTGGTTCTAGGGGCCAAACTGTTATTTCTGAGGACTTAGAGGAAACATGAATTTTTAGGCAGGTCCCTGGGTGTTTTACACACAGTACACACTGGCACTGTGCCTCTGCCGTGCGGGGCCAGTGCCACCGTGGCGCCAGCGAGGTGGGTGCGGGTGAGGTGGCACACACGGTCCATGACCAGTGGGCCTGGGGCTGCGCGCGCGCTGTGGAAAAGAAAAAGGGGGGGGGGGGTGCGTCCACCAGGGATCGAACCGTGGGCTCCCGCTGCGCGCTAGGGGAACGAGACCAGTGCGGTGTGTGTTCGAATCGTGACAGATAACAGGACGCGAACGTTTTGTGGTTCAGTTTCGCTGAGGTTTGATCTCTGAAACTGAACTTCCGGTTAACTGAACCTGGCGGACAGATCGGTGCTCGCTCGCTGTCGGCGACGGGCAGTGCCGCGGGCTGCTGTTGTGCGTGGTGAGCGTGGTGCGTGCTCGCGGGTGTGCAGAGAGGGGAATAGAGAGGCGAGGGGAGACGAGGTGAAGGAGGTGATCGAGGATGCTCACCTCGCTGTGGACGAAGATGGAGCTCGGGGCAGACAACGGAGAAACGGACGGCGATAGCTCGACGCCGCGGCCTCCCTGGGGGGGTTCCAGCACCCGGCGATGACACGAGGCGGTAGATGGAACCACCACGGTTCCATCCCCGTGCCCTGGAAGCGGAGACCTCGACCACGGTGGCCACCACGGGGAGCTCCAATCTTCAGTCAAGAATTGGTTCAGAGAGGAGGAACAGAAGGAGGGGGAAAGCAGTGAAATTGGCGGCGCTAGAGGATGGGGGAGGAGGAGCTAGGGTAGGCCGAGCAGGAGGGAGGGGGTAGCTTTAAGGGGCAGCGTGCTGGTGTACGGCATGGCATCGGTGGGTGGAGGGGTTGATCGTGCGGTGATCGACAGCAGACAGCGACAGGGTCTAGCGTCCGTACGAGGAAGAACGCTTGGAGGGCTGGGCTGGGTGGAAAAGGGCTAGAAGGGGAAGTGGGCTGGGGGGTTAGCTAGTTGGGCTGCTGCTGCTCCTCTCTCTTGTCTTTTATTTTTGTTTTCTTTATTTTTTTTTTGTAGAGACAGATTTTGGAAGAAAAACATGATAATTAGATTAGTAAAAATTCCAGTAAAAAATTTGGGTTAGTGATTTAGTTAAAAGAAAGCAATTTACAAGATTGGTTTTCAAAAGTGGTGCTTTAAAATTGTTGTTTGTATTTGGAACCATAATTAAAGAAATTTTGCTATTGTTTAAACATTATGAAAACAAGGTATTTTTAATAGGGTGGCCCCTATAGATTAAAAGTTTGAATTTAGTTGATTGGTTTAGAGATTTCAAAAACTCCAGTGGGTTGTTGTTTGATGAATTTGAAGATTTGATTTGAATTGGAATATTGGAATATTTTGTTAAATAAAATAGAAACCACAATTTAATAGGGTGAACCCTATTATTAGTTGGGTTAGAATTATTGGACTGATTTTATAATTTCCAAAAGAGTTGTTGAATTTGAGTTTGAGTTTGGAAACAATTTGGGAATTATTTGTTTGCAATAGAAGCACCATTTTATTAGTTGATCAACATGGAATAAAATGAAAGCAATTTGGTTGTTTTTATTTGAACTCTCACTTTAGAAATTGTAACATCACAAGGATGAAACAAAGGGTTTGAAATTTGAGTTGAAATTCAAACAGGAAACAAAGGAAAACAAACAAAACAATTGCAATCAACATGATGCCATGATGCAAAACATAAAATAACAGAGAGCAAAACATTCTAAAGGCTATTTTTCAGAGTTGTGTTTGCCCTCAAGAAATGGAGACAATACTTGTTGGGTAACAAAACTGAAATCTTTTCCGATCACAAGAGTCTGAAATACATCTTCACTCAGCCAGATCTGAACCTCAGGCAAAGGAGATGGATTGAGAAGATTAAAGACTTTGATCTCACCATTTCTTACACTCCAGGCAAGGCTAATGTTATGGCCGATGCTCTCAGTCGCAAATCATATTGCAATAATCTCATGATCATGGAAAGCCAACCTCCACTTCATGAAGAATTCCAGAAGCTGAACCTTGGTCTTGTTCCTGAAGGATACCTTGCTAGCTTGACAGCCAGCCCAACTCTCGAGGACAAGATTCGTTCTGAACAACTTCGTGATAATGAAATCAAGAAGATTGTGGATCACATCAAGGAGGGCAATGATAAGTTCAAGTCCTTCTCAATTGATGACAAGGGAACTGTGTTCTTCGAAGGACGCATTGCAGTCCCTCAGATTCAAAGTCTCAAGGATATCATTCTCAAGGAGGCTCATGAAACTCCTCTATCCATTCACCCTGGAAGTACAAAGATGTACCAGGATCTCAAGACTCTGTATTGGTGGCCTGGCATGAAACGTGAAATTGCTCAATACGTTTCTGAATGCGACGTTTGTCAACGTGTTAAGGCAGTCCATCAGAAGACAGCAGGTCTACTCCAACCTCTGAAAATTCCTGAGTGGAAGTGGGACATGATTGAAATGGACTTCGTTACTGGGTTTCCCAAGTCCAAAAAGGGCAACGATGCAATCTTCGTTGTTATTGATCGTCTTACTAAGGTTGCTCACTTCTTTGCTGTCAAGGAAACTATCTCAGCTAGCCAGTTAGCAGAGCTCTACACAGCAAAGGTTGTTCCCCTTCATGGTGTTCCATTGGAAATAAGCTCAGACCGTGGAAGTATTTTCACTTCTCATTTCTGGAAAAGCTTTCAAGAAGCATTGGGCACTAAACTTCTGTTCAGCACAGCTTATCACCCTCAGTCTCAGGGGCAAGTCGAAAGAGTCAATCAGATTCTCGAGGATATGCTCAGAGCATGTGGTCTCTCCTTTGGCATGAAATGGGAGGATTGCCTTCCATATGCTGAATTCTCCTACAACAACAGCTACCAGGCAAGCCTAGGAATGGCACCATTTGAGGCACTGTATGGTCGCAGATGCAGGAGTCCAATCAATTGGTCTGGAGCTGGTGAACGTTCACTTCTAGGCCCTGATATTGTTAAGGAAGCCGAGGAGAAAGTTCGTATCATTCGTGACAATCTCAGGATTGCTCAGTCTCGGCAGAAGAGCTATTATGATAGCAAGCACAGGGATATGGTCTATGCACCTGGTGATAAGGCATATCTCCGTGTAACTCCCCTCAGAGGCACCCATCGTTTTGGTGTGAAAGGAAAGCTTGCACCAAGATACATTGGTCCTTTCAACATCCTCTCAAGACGTGCAGAGAATGCTTATCGTCTTGAACTTCCAGAAAAACTATCCAAAGTGCACGATGTGTTCCACGTGTCACAACTCAAGAAGTGTTTCAAAGATCCAGATCGTGCAGTTGATCATGATTCCATTGAGCTGCAAGATGATCTATCTTATGAGGAGCACCCTATTCGTATTCTCGATGAGACCGAGCGTAAGACTCGCAACAAGAGCACCAAGTTCTTGAAAGTCCAATGGTCGCATCATTCTGATAAAGAGGCAACGTGGGAGACCGAAGAGGATCTTCGCAAGAAGTATCCAAACCTGTTCAATTCTCAGTAGGGAATCTCGGGGCGCGATTCCTTCAAGGGGGGGCGTTTTGTAACATCCCAAGTATGAAAATACCCCTAGAATGCTTTGTTCCTTGTTTTATTTCAAGCAATGCATCATGTCATCATGTTTACTTATTGTTTGCATTTGTTTTCTATCTGTTTTATCCTGTTTTCACAACTCAAATTCAAACCTTTTTCAAACTTTGGTTTCATACTTGCTATGTTACAATTTTGGAATACAAATAACAACTAAAAACAACCATGTTATCCCTTTTCTCACTTATTAAAATTGTTGCTTTAATCCAACCAATATTTCAATCAATACCTCTCAAATCATCTTTTAAATTTCAAACCAAATTCAAATCAGTACTTATTTTTGAACCCATCAAAATTCACCACACTTTGTGATTCCTAAAATCATTTGTTTTAACCTAGGGATAACCCTATTCAAATGTTTGTTTTAAATAAATAAATTTAATATGAAAATACCCCAAATTTGGTTTCAAACACTAACTACAATTTCAAATTTTCATTTTTGAAATCCAAGTTGATAATGTGGTTGCTAATTAATCAAAAAGCTTAACCTAATTTTTCTAGATTTTTCCTCAAATAAAACCTTAACAAATTTGATCCAAAAGCAAACTACAAAAAAAAATAATAAAAACCAGAAAAGAATAAAAGAGAAAAGCGCGCGGCAGCTAAGCTACTGGCCCAGCCCACCTAGCTCTACGCGCGCGCGCACCCCAGCCCAGCCCGCGCAGCACCACTTACCGGTTCGAGCTGCGCCAAGATCCGTGCGAGATCATCGGCGTCGTCTCCCACCTGTACGGCGTGCATCCAGCGGAGCCACGGCGGCCCCCGCGCGACTCCGGCGGCCAGGAGCAGCCCCGCGGCCCTATAAAACCCCCCTAGCCCCCTGGGAGAAACCCTAGACGCCTAGGTTTCCTCCTCCTCCTCGCGATCGCCGCCAATCACCTCCTCGCTGTCGTTTTCCCTCACTGCAACTCGACGCCGCCGTCGATCCTCTGACGAACTCCATGGCGCCGCCGTATCTCTCTCCCACCTAGCCATCCCTCAGCTGCCATCGCGTCGCCTCTCTACTCTCTCTCTACTGGACCCCAGGATCCCCTCTGGTAAGCACCAGATCATCGACGCCGTCCTCGTTTTTTCCTTCCGGCCACCGTGCCATCTTTTCTGAACCCGAGTGGTTCGTCGCCGTTGCAGAGCCTCCCACCGCCGTTGGACCGCTGGGCTAGCACCACCTCTTCCTCCTCTACGTGTTGAACATCTACGGAGGCACGGGGAAGCGTCACACCCTCGACACCGTCCGTGACCGCGCCGCCGTCGAGTTCATCCACGGCAGCCACCGCGGTGAGCGACCACCACCGTTCCCTCCTCCCTCTCTGCTGTTCGTAATCACCACCGCACCGTGCACGTCCACCAGATCGCATCGCAGCACACGCGCATGCCCGCTCGCGCCGTTGATCGCCGGCGTCCACTTTCTGTCAGTCGAGCACCGCGCCGTTCGTCAGTTTCGTCAGATACGAGCGGGATCTGAACCTTAACCTGAAACCTCCCCCTCTACTGACAAACACACAGCAGCAGCGCAGCGGTCCGAGCCTTTTGCACACACAGCGAGCTCGCGGGTTCGAGCCCCGCGGCCGCAAATTCTTTTGCGAATTTCGCCCAGCGTGCGGCCCCACCTAGCAGTGGCCCTCCTTGCCACGCCAGCACGCACACGCCACGCAAGCCCAGGGCCCGCAGGGCAGTGCCTGTGGGTACGCCTCCTGTGCGTATAAAAAGGAATAAAATGAATCTGTTTTAAATTCTATTCTCTTTTAAATAGCAGAATTAAATCAAAACTTTGAAATTCAATAACTTTCATTTTGTAAATCCAATAAATACAAACCTGATGTCTATTCTGATCCAAATTTTATAATCTTTCCAAATATGCAATTTGTGTTCTGTTTTGAATTTTCAAAATGCAATTTAAATTCAAATCCAAATAATTCAAATGCAATTTGGAATAATTCATACCTAATTCATACTGTTTCCAAATAATTCAACTAAAATATGTTTTTCACACCTTTTTGAATGCTCTACTCAAATATAAATTTTGTTTTCTGGTTTGAACAATTTAAATTGCCCAATCTATTTAAATCATGTTTAATTCAATTAAAAATTGTTTAATTTTGTTTAATTCATAACTAAATAATCCAAAGTCCAATTTCAAATTGTGAAACATGTAATCCAACCAGAATTTGATGTTCTTTTCAAATATCCACTTTGTTATTTGTTTTGAACATTTTAAATGGTTGAAAACAACAACTACATGTGTGGTACCTCTAATGCACCCAAAATTTTCCAAAATTAATAACAAACTTTTAAATTGCTACAACCTATTGTAATTTGGTTCTAATGTTGTTATTTTGCTGTTTTCCTTTTGCATGCATCATGCTAATCCATTATCATCTGTTGATTAGTTGGAAAACAAATAAACTAACCAAATTCCATGGGCTTGTCATATGCAACTCACAGTTGCATACCAGTCCATTTAAATTGTGTTATCATATCAAATAGGTTATTTTGTTGCATCTATTAAATTGTCATGCATCATAGTTGATTGTGCACAATGCCATGTCAATGTTTGTTTACATACCTGTTTTGTTTGTTTGCTTCTTCTCGGTTAGACGACGACTACGTTGAGACCGACGATCCTTACGACACCACTTCTCAGGACCTAGCCCAGTACGATACTGAGCTGCCAGGCAAGTTATCACTCACATGAATCATCGAGTTTCCTTTCCACACTTGTTGTCGATACTGTCCTTTTGTCTACTATTGCTAGCCCTATGTATCGTTGCTTGTTCTCCGAACCCATCACATGATACCTTGAGCCATGATATTGCCACCACCTCCATACCCATAGCCTTTGCTTGTGCCTTAGTATTATCTAGCATGCTTAGGGTTGCTTTTACTCGAGTCTGTTGTCGGTTACTACTTTTACTATCTTATTCTTGTACCGGGGCTCGTTATTAATCAATCAATCCTGTTAATTGCTAATGATAATAATAACTTGATGATAAGGCACCGGCAGGAGGCCCATGAGTGGTTTTGGAGCCTGCTAGTGTCGACCCTAATAGGAAAAGGGTCTTGTCTACTGATCCATGATGAGCGCACTACCCGCATTTGGGAAGCGAGTATGGGCGCCCCCCTCAACTTGACCTGATTCGCATCTCGTCCAAATCGCCTCATTTAGTTCGTGTTTTCCATTTGCCGCATGCATGTTTTTGCGAGCCCAGCGCAGGGTGGAACTTTCGTAGTCGGCATATAGGGGGACACGTTCTTAGAGTGCTATGAGGGTCCATTTTCTTCTGGGCTCGATTAGCCGTGCGCCCAAGGTTCTTTGGGCTTGATGCGAGGAATGGTCGGTTGTGTTGAGTGCCCCGCTTGGTGGGAGGCATCCCATCTGGCGGGATATTCATGAGTGTACGGCCAAATTGGTGCAACCCTGCAGGGATAATCTTCTCGAGAAGCCGTGTTTTCCGCGGTTATGGATTACTTGGTGAAAGTACTGGCTAACAAGTACTCAGGACAACTTCAACCTAATGATCAATCATGTTTCACCCAATGATTAATAAATTGACTAGTAATAGGTTATTCACACAATAACTTGATTCACCTTATCATAACTGTGTGAGTTATCCTCGGATTGCTTCTTTGGATAAGGGGCGAGATCCAGGATGGGTTTGGTTGAATTTATCTTTCAGTTGGTTACAATCCTCGATCTTATCTTTTCTGTTAGCCGGAACTTGTAGATATTTCTGTAGTTGGTTAGTGCAGCCAGCAGCACCTTTTATATCACCCCTTTCTTCCGTTGATCCCAAGCATCTATGCTTGTGTTGACGGGTAACTCCTTGATGAACTGTGAGTCTTGCTTGCCAGTACTTGGATGTACTGACCCCGTTGGGGCTGTGGTTTACGCAGAGTACTACTACGACTACGATGCTACCCAGGATGGCTACTTTGTGGAGTTCGATGACGCTGCAGACGAGTAGTTAGCTGGACCAGGGCAGGATCCAGACCTTCGTGGATGGGCTTCGTTTTCCTTTATGTTCTCCGGCTTCTTAAGCCATGGATTTGTCTGTACTCAGACCCCTTTGTTTGCTTCCGCTGTTGTAATGGATGATATGTTGGGACATGTGTCCTCTTGATGACTGTATTCGATATTTTCTGCCTTAGTGAAGGCCAGTTGCCCTTATTTCAGTCTTTTGTGTCGTAGAGATTTGTTGTGATATCACTTGCTAAACGCCGTTGACGTACCATGTGTGTATGGTTGAAGTACGTCGACGGAAGTGCCCGTGATCTCTAGTGGATAGTTTACATCGGCGATGGAATAGCAGAGCTTGCGTTGTCGCGCATAAGCGCAGGCCTACCAGGAAGCTGGGACGTGGGAGCAGTTATGCCCCATAATCCAAGCATCTGCTATCCAGTTCGTACGGTGAGTATCCCCTAGAAACCGTGGGTGCGACAGGCTATCAAGGTGTAGATGGAGTCCATTAATGGATTGTCGTGGTGGTATCACGGCAGATGCCATAGGATGGCTAAAGTGTTGGGGCCGATGGACGCTAGAGGTATCCGGGGAGGGATCGCACGGCTTGTAGCCGCGCGTAAGTAACACTGCAAACAACAAGATCTACCCAGGTTCAGGGCCCTCGTGTGGAGGTAACACCCCTACTCCTGCCTACCTCTATGTATGTATGTTTTCCGAGTAGCCACAGTATAATGTTTGCCTCTTGGCCGAGTAGCCACTCGGCTGTTCTCTCTAGCTCTAGTGTTTGCTCTTGCAATAAATGCGATCTGAGGCAACGTCCCTCGCGCAGGATGGGGCAGAGCACCTTATCTACTGGTGCCCAGCCAAATAAAGAAAGACTATAAGGTACAACGTGATGGGACATGCCCACTGCAGGACAGCGCACGCCTCCGGCTTCTCGCTGACGCGGGTGCGGGAAGTCGTCGCGCCGTTCGGGAAATGGGACCTGTCCACCTTGTCAGTGACATAGAGTAGGCCCCTAGGCATGTCCTGTCCCCTCAGTCAGTGACAGGACTTGACAGGCGCCCACCGCAATGTAGCCACACCGTAGCGCGGATAATCACGCGCTCCGTAAGTTGAACCGCACGCCGGTATGGCCACAGGATACGCGGGATCCTGTCAGAACGGCTCCATTGACTTCTTGCCCGAGTAGGAACGCAGTCCATCTACTCGGACCACTTGACCGCTATCCGGACGAATACAAACTTGCTCAATATCGCCTCTTGGCCTTCAATACTTATGACCAGATAGAGACTATCGGGTAGAGGGTACCCGGGTAGCCACCAACCCGGTCAACAATACTCGGATCTTTGCCTTTTACCACTTGCCTTACCCCTACTCGGGGGTAGCCCCCCGACATTAGTCCCCGAAGCTGGTAGAGTCCAGCAAACTTGTTCACAGGGCCCTGCCAACTTAAACCAATTTGTCTCCTTGAAGCAGTAACCCCGAGTTGCACCTCAACTTGAAATAGTAATTCCTTCTCAAATCTCTCCAACTGTGGTTACGAAATAACCTTCCTGGTAGCCGAGTAGAGCAATCTCTCTACTGAGCTGCCGAGTGAGTGAAGACTCCACCGAGTTGACATTTACTCGGGCCAAATCTTCCAAACCACTTACACTTTCTCCCTTCTTCTCTGCAAGATAGCGTCCAGAAGAGGACCAGGGTTTTCCGTCGGCTACTCTGGAACCACCGCATCGCCAAAGATCGTATCCAGGCTCTGGAAGCCGACAAGAAAGATAGTGAGGCGATTGAGCAGATGGCCCTGGAACGCACTCTCCAGATCTCTGAGGTCGAAGGTAAGCTTCTAGCATCTCGGTTTGTGTGTTTTGTGTTTACGCCCGTTTTTGCTTTTTGCTTCATTGCTGTTTTCTCTGCAGGCAAGCTCAAGGACTTGGTGGAAAAGCACCGAGACTGCGAAGTTTTCGCCGCCTCCGCCCAGAGCAAGATCGCTACTCTGGAATGTGAGCCTTCCTCTTTCTTTTCTGCAATTGTATCTTCCTACTTGGCTGTTTTGCTGATAATGGTGTTCTTCTCGCAGAAGAGTATAAAAAATTCCGAGAGCAACACTTGCAGTGCCTCACGCCAGCTGAGGTGCAACAGCAACTGCTGGCCCGGGAATTGGAGATTGAGAAGGAGCGCAAGACCGAGAGAGATGAATACGAGAAGCTCCAACTCGATCTCCAAGCCACACTCCAGACTGCCATCAACCATGTCAGAGAGAAAAAGGAGATTGAGAAGACAGCCAAAGCAGAGAAGCAGACACTTGAGCTGGAGATCCAGGTGCTGAAGGACCGGAACTCGGCTCTTGAGACCCAGATCACGGAATCGCGCCGCATCCATGCGAAGCATGTCTCAGACGAGATCGACTGGCGTAGGAAGCTGGGAGCAATTGTCCTTGAGATGGAACGTCAGTTGTCATTATCCGCTATCCTGTTTGCCTTTTTCCTCTCTGCCTTCTTCTATTCTGTTTTCCTTTTATTCTGTTTTTCTTCTTCTCGGTTTCTGTTTCTGACCTAACTTTAGGCCCTGCTGATTTAGATGTCTTCCTGGAACTCTGTGCCGCTGGCGCAACTGCCGCGAACAAAGCAAGGAAAGCCAGGGCAGCAGCCGGTCTTGGCCTTGATGATGGATCCACTATCTCAGACCTTCTCGCCAACTTGAAGACACAGGTGCATTCCCTCAAGGGCCTGGGCACCTCCATGGTGGCCACAGCAATCAACTTGCACACCCTGTTCTGGCCAGAAAAGGAGGTCCCAGAAACATTTCAAGGAATTGCCGAGAACCTGCGCGGAGTCAAGGCTGAACTCAAGAAGTGGCGCGCCTCCGCAGCTCGGGCAGGAGCTGACGAGTTGCTGCATTTCATCCTGAGTTGGTATGAGAACTTGGATCTCCAAAGGATCCGTGAGCGCCGCGAAGACTCTAAATGGACTAAAGAGCCTGATTGCGTCACTCTCCGAAAGGAGGTGGCCTACGAGATCGCCTCCTACGCCGAGACCAACGTCTACATCGACGGCCTCACCAAGCCGGACACTGACGTTGGAGAAGACGATGATGACGAGGATGATGACGAGGACAAGGACTCGACTGCGTTCGAGGAGGGTGTCGGAGAGGAGGGAGCCGAGCAGGAGGAGACCAAGGAGACTGAGGAATCCGAGCAGCAGGGCAACACGGAGGAATCCGAGTTGACCGCCAACGCAGATGCCGAGCGGCCGTAGCCCACAGCTCAGGAGGCCGTCATCACCACCGAGATGGTGATCCAAGCGCGGGCTCCCGAGTTGGGCGTGACTGCTGCTGCTACAGACGGTCTCTACCCGCTAGCCTCCGACTCTGCAACAGACCCCATCTCCGTGGCCACCGCAACCTCTGATCAAGCTGCCTCCGCCAACACCGACGCGGACAACACCGCCTCTACTCTTGAGTAATTCCAACACGTTTTATCTCAGAAACTTATCAGATCCCCGGGATGCCGGGTGCATATGTAACCGAAACAATTATGTCCTTTGATACTCATCTTTTATTTCAGTTAACAGTTTAGCAACTCTGGCTCAATGTCGGGTTGCGTTTCTATGCAAGTCCCCCGAGTTGCATTTTTTATCCACTCATTCTCTTTGTCTTAGCTCTTACCTGCCACTTGTGGCTTTTTTGGTAGTCGAGTCACAAGATTTCAAAGTTTGAGTTTCAAATACTTAGCCACTTAGAAAAAAGCATAGTAACGCTGCCCACCACTTAGCCGAAAAAGAGAAAACAGAAACAGTAAAGAACACCCTACTCGGTTGCTACACCTCTCTTCTCCTTAGCAATTTTTCGTGAGCTCATTGACCTTTGGCTTGTTCTCTTGCTTGCCATGAAGCCGGGTTGCGGACAGCAGCAGAGTCGAAGAGTTGGCCCTTAGGTTTAAACACACTACTAGATATGCTTATGAAATTCTAAGTAGAGCAACCGAGTAGACAAACTAAAACAGAGTAGAACAACACAGAACAATTTTGGGCAAGGGCAGTCCCCGAGTTTGAATTCGGAGTGCCAACTAGAATTTTAACTCGGTTGAGGAGATACATACAACTTTCTGCTCATGAATGAAAACGGCGGGGTAGAGCTACATTCCAGGGGCGCTTAGATTCCTCTCCAGCTCTATCCGGCCTGTTCTTCTGAGGTGCCTGTGCGCCAACTAGATAGTAGGCATCATTGTGCAGAGCCTTGCTCACAATGAAAGGCCCTTCCCACGGAGGGGATAGCTTGTGCATCTCGGGCACGCATATAGGCTTTAACTCTTTTGCCTTTGCGTTTTCGCCGCTATTCGGTTTCTTGCCCTCACTGGCATACCGGGCACGCGTATAGGCTTAAAGTCTTTTGCCTTTGCGTTTATGCCGCTACTCGCTTTTTTGCCTTCACTGGCATACCGGGCACGCGTATAGGATTTAACTCTTTTGCCTTTGCGTTTATGCGGCTACTCGGTTTCTTGCCTTCACTAGCATACCGGGCACGCGTATAGGCTTTAACTCTTTTGCCTTTGCGTTTATGCCTCTATCAAGACCTCTTTCGTGCCGGGGGACGAGTCCCTGAGTCCTCGAGTACTGAGAAATGATGCCCCAATGGATGCGACAGTCCCCGGGTTGCAGGTGCCAGTCCCCGGGTTGGAGACGACAGTCCCCGGGTTCTCTTTTGCCACCTCCCAATCAATTTCCATGGGAACAATTTCCTCTCTCGGCAGAGAAGGAACAAAGATAGATCCCGAGTTGAGCTTTAGTAGCTTGATAGCCTGCTCCTGCAGAGTTGTGTTTCTGGCCGGGCTGCCGCGCCACAGCGTGCTGTTTTCCGGCGGCAACCGGGTCGTACACCTGCAACTGTTTACTCTTCCCCAGAGTTCACACCCTGGTCTCTCTCATTGCCAGGAAGCGGTGATGAGGCCTGATCCATAGATCTGACCGCATGCGAGTGCACAACCTAAGAAGCGCCAGCACCCGGATTGGCTTTCCAGAACTCCTCGTTCTGCCTGGCAGCCTCTAGCACTAGCTCATTGAGTCTATCCTGCTGCCTAGCGCGCGCGTCGCCAGCGAGATGCGGCAACTCAGCAGCCACTACCTCTGCAGCCCTAAGAGTTTTGGCGGGGGTGATGTATCTCGGCCTACCAACAGTGTTCAAACTAGCAGATTGGCTAGCAGCCCTACCATCTCTAGCCAGCTCAGCGGCTAAGTTGCGACGAGTAGTGCCTAGCTTTCTAGGCAGCCTAGAAACAGGAGTAAAGCCATGCGCTACGTTATACTCGTTCTGCGCCAGGTTAAGCTCAAGCCTAACCTTCTCCAGCTCCTGCGACTCCGCGAGTAGCGCTTGACGCTGCTGCTCGAGTTGCGCCTTCATGCTGGCGAGTTCCGCCTCGTTAGCTCGTGGCATGTCCAGCTGCACGGTAGCATCACCGCGAGCAACTGGTATCGCCGTAGACGTGGAAGGATCCACGTAACCCGGAATGTTGTGGGGCGCGTCGTAGGGCTTGTGAACCCTGGCGCCAGCAGGTTCCTCGATGACTCCCGCGGTAGCGGCCGCGCCTTTCCCGGCATCGATAGCCGGGCCTGTCATCATCACCTCCACGCTGTCCGCAGAGCAGCCAGAAGACTTCCCGCGGGAAGCGAGTACAGTAGGATCATCCGCGACGAGCACCTCCTCCGAGAACTCACGGATGACGGTGGTGGCGATGTAGACCAGATGCGCGACGAAGGAGAGCACCGAGCCGCCTGCCGGCATGGACCTACCGGCGAAATCTCCGGTGTTGTCGGTGACGAAGTCGAAGGAGCCAAATCTGTGGACAAGGCCACAGACCACGCACTCCCCCGTAGCAGAAACGGGTCCCGTCCGAATATGGACTCCAGCCAGCGCCGCTGCTGGCCCCACGGTGGGCGCCAACTGTCGTGGTGGTATCACGGCAGATGCCATAGGATGGCTAAAGTGTTGGGGCCGATGGACACTGGAGGTATCCAGGGAGGGATCGCACGGCTTGTAGCCGCGCGTAAGTAACACTGCAAACAACAGGATCTACCCAGGTTCAGGGCCCTCGTGTGGAGGTAACACCCCTACTCCTGCCTACCTCTCTGTATGTATGTTTTCCGATAGCCACAGTACAATGTTTGCCTCTTGGCCGAGTAGCCACTCGGCTGTTCTCTCTAGCTCTAGTGTTTGCTCTTGCAATAAATGCGATCTGAGGCAACGTCCCTCGCGCAGGAGGGGGCAGGGCACCTTATATACTGGTGCCCAGCCGAATAAAGAAAGACTATAAGGTACAACGTGATGGGACATGCCCACTGCAGGACAGCGCACGCCTCCGGCTTCTCGCTAACGCGGGTGCGGGAAGTCGTCCCGCATTTCGGGAGATGGGACCTGTCCACCCTGTCAGTGACATAGATTAGGCCCCTAGGCATGTCTTGTCCCCTCTGTCAGTGAGAGGACTTGAGAGGCGCCTACCGCACTGTAGCCACGCTGTAGCGCGGATAATCACGCGCTCCGTAAGTTGAACCGCACGCCGGTACGGCCACAGGATACGCGGGATCCTGTCAGAACGACTCCATTGACTTCTTGCCTGAGTAGGAACGCAGTCCATCTACTCGGACCACTTGACCGCTATCCGGACGAATACAAACTTGCACAATATCGCCTCTTGGCCTTCAATACTTATGACCGGATAGAGACTACCGGGTAGAGGGTACCCGGGTAGCCACCAACCCGGCCAACAGTACTCGGATCTTTGCCTTTTACCACTTGCCTTACCCCTACTCGGGGGTAGTCCCCCGACATGGATTTAGTTTCGTCGAAGCCATAGATTAGGGCCGACAATAGCCATAGTAGATTTAGTTCCGAGCTAGAGTTCTTCTCCAGCTTGGAGCTTCGAATTGCTTCTTCTGATGTTTGTATGAGATCTTCTTTGATTCTTCAAAGAGATTCTCGAGATTTTGTAATGAAGTTTGTATCCTATAGTTTTGCCTGGCCCTGCTATGTTTCTGTTGTACTACTCTGAGGGATGTAATATTCACAGGTAAAGCCTTCTGTGAGTATTATATCATCGACTTGCGCACTACACATGCAGTGGTGTGCTGGGTCACCACATTGTCCGTGGCTGCCTGAGACTTCATCATCACAGACCTCTATGAGACTTCATCATCACAGACCTCTATGAGACTACACATGCAGGGGTAGCAATGAGGTAAGGTAACTTCAATCAAAATGATCTATGAGAATATTCACAAAAGAATTAGAAGTGCAAAAAATTCCAGGAATCGGTAGTACTGCTGGGAGCATGGTAGTACCGCTGTCTCCAGCAGTCCCAGCCATAGCAGTAGTACCGCTGTTGCCAGCGGTAGTATCGCTACTGGCGGATCTGCCATGGCACCCAAAGGAACGACCGATTCCAAACGAGAACACATGCACCAATAAGTCTTAGGGAATCTACTCAACTAGGCAACACATCAAACCACTTCTAGACTAGGAGATCTCTAGAACCCTAAGCAATTTCATATCACTAGATCAACTGGAGGGAGAGAGATTGGATGGGTTACTGGAGCTCATCGTCGTGGAGAAGAGGTTGGAGGTGATCCCCGGGCTTCCTCCGGCGTGAGAGGAGCACTCGATTGCCGGAGAGAACCCTCCCCGGCGGATGGAAGGAGTGGCGGCGGCGAGATACGGTGTGGGGGATGAATGAGGGAGAGAGGTGATGGAGGGATAATAACCCGGTAGGCCAACTCCAAGGTGTAACCCGGCCCAAAGGACGCTGCGCAAGATCCGGCTAAGGATAAAGAAACTTCTGGAAGGCCCAAGTTTGTAGGCCTCGTAACCCGGATTGTGGGTTACGGTAAAGGAAAGTTAGGGTTTGTATGCGGTGTCCGGGTAGGATTCAGGGTGCGTCTTGGAGGGTAAGCCAGGGGGTACAGGTGCTTTATAAACCGACCCCTAGGTTTAGTTGAGAGAGATCTAAGAACCCTAGCAATATCGTTTGGAATCGAGTATCCAGTGTAACACGAGAGTTGAGTTAATATCTTGAGATCGGAGACTCGGCGACTTGATTGCCGGCTACCAGATCGAGTTCCATCATGTTTTCCTCTGAGCGAAACCCTCTCCCAAATGCCTGTGACGTCTTGCCCCAAGATCCGTTACCCCCGGTAACGTCTGCCGTGATTATCCCACGACAGTTGGCGCCCACCGTGGGGCCTGCGTCCAAAGGTGTTTACATCACGGGAGAAGCTCGGAAGAACATGGAGAATCTTGTCGTCGGCGAGATCTACATCGACCACAAAGGAGAGAAGATGGTGGACGATTCCGGCTGGGGGCCGGAGTCGGATCACCTCGAATCCGGATCTATTGTGACGATCGGCCAGATCAGCGTCTTCATCGGTATGGTACTTACATCTGATTTAAAAGGACAATATCATGTGCATACCACAGGAACTTCTAATAGGGACAAAAAGATACTCAAGCAAGCTGTGAACTCGGTTTCCTCGGCTAGTCCGGGATACCTGAGATGGGCGGAGAAAGAGATAACATGGAGCAGAAGAGATCACCCGGAAAGAATAGAGCACCCAGGAGTCTTAGCATTGGTAGTCACACCACAGGCTAATGGTTACGAGTTAAAAAGGGTCCTGATGGACGGTGGAAGTAGCATCAATATCTTGTACTGGGAAACTTTTTCACGCATGGGTCTCAAAGAGTCCCAGCTACAGAAAAGCTCAATAATTTTTCATGGAATAGTGCCGGGTCACTCGGCATGTCCCGAAGGGAAAATCGCATTGGAGGTAGCTTTCGGAGAATCAACGGATAATTATCGAGTCGAGTGGCTCACATTCGAGGTGGTCAAATTGCGCAGTCCTTATCACGCACTATTTGGAAGACCGGCTTACGCCAAATTCATGGCCAGGCCGTGTTATGTGTATTTGCAGCTGAGATGCCGGGTCCTAAGCAGACCATCACCATACATGGAAGCCTAGATATAGCGGCCGAGTGCGACGAAGGAGATTCGGTAATGGCCGAGCAAGCTTGCAGAAAAGAAGAACTCAAGTATTATCGGTCTCAAGTAGATCCGGATGATGGAACCGCATTGAAAAGGCCGAATACTGAGGACGAAAGAGCAAAATTCAAGGCAGCACAAGACACCAAGATGATAGATTTTGTCGAAGGTGATCCCACTAAGCAATTTACTATAGGGTCTAACTTGGACAGCGAGCAGGAGAAGGCACTTGTGGAGTTTATTCGTTCGAATGCGGACGTATTCGCCTGGACACCTAGCGACATGCCGGGTATCCCTACAGAGTTGGCAGAGCACAGTTTGCATGTAGATCCCAAGTCCAGGCCTGTGAAGCAGGGCTTAAGGAAGATGAATGAGGAAAGAAGGAAAGCTATAGGTGAAGAAATTGCTCGGCTATTGACAGCCGGCTTCATCATGGAAGTATTTCACCCGGATTGGTTAGCAAATCCGGTGCTAGTGATGAAAAAGACCAAAGAGTGGAGAATGTGCATTGATTTTACGAGTCTCAACAAGCATTGCCCAAAGGATCCGTTCGCACTACCAAGGATAGATCAGATCATAGATGCAGTAGCTGGGAGTGACCTATTGTGCTTTCTGGATGCTTATTCCGGATATCATCAGATTAAACTCAAGAGGGAGGATTGGGAGAAAACATCATTTATAACCCCTTTTGGGGCCTTTTGTTACAAAACCATGACATTTGGATTGAAGAACGCTGGCGCAACTTATCAACGGTGTATTCAGAAGTTCTTCGAGGACCAAATTGGACGCAACGTCCATGCTTATGTGGATGATGTGGTTATCAAGACCAGGAAGGCAGAAAAATTTATCGATGATCTAAAGGAAACGTTCAAGAACTTAAGGAGGTATCAGATGAAGCTTAACCCGACAAAGTGCGTATTTGGAGTTCCAGCCGGGAAATTACTTGGCTTTATCGTTTTCGAGAGAGGAATTGAAGCAAACTCGGACAAAATCAAAGCTATCCAAAGTCTGAAAAAGCCGGAAAATTTGAAGCATGTTCAAAAGCTCACGGGCTGCGTAGCAGCCTTGAGCCGATTTATATCAAGACTCGGAGAAAAGGCAATACCCTTGTACCGGCTCTTGAGAAAATCCGACAAATTCGTATGGGATCAAGAGGCGGATGAGGCGTTCGAAGCACTAAAGAAGCAGTTATCTGAGGCACCAGTACTAGCGGCCCCGGGTCCTAAAGAGCCTATGCTGCTATACGTGGCAGCTGGCCCCCGAGCCGTCAGTGCAGTAGTGGTTGTGGAGCGTAAAGAGGATGGGAAAGGTTATCCAGTCCAGAGGCCGGTTTATTATGTCAGTGAGGTATTATCAGAGGCAAAGCAGCGCTATCCGCATTGGCAAAAGCTGGTTTTCGGGGTCTTTATGGCCAGCCGGAAACTGAAGCCGTATTTCCAGGAACACCCCATAACAGTGGTTAGCTCGATACCAATGTCGTATATCATCAGAAACTCGGATGCGACCGGAAGAATAGCCAAATGGGCGATAGAAATGGGGGATTATCACATCAGCTACGAGCCCAGGTCAGCAATCAAATCTCAGGCTCTGGTTGATTTCGTTAATGATTGGACACACACAGGCATGACTACCATGGTTCCAAACTCCGAGTCATGGATTATGCACTTCGATGGATCAAAGCAGTACGAGGGATCAGGAGCTGGAGTGGTGCTAACATCACCCAAAGGAGACAAATTGAGTTACGTACTACAAATTCACTTTGATTGTTCCAACAACGTGGCCGAGTATGAGTCCCTATTGCATGGATTAAAGGTAGCCAAGGAGATGAACATTAAGAGGATACGATGCTTTGGAGATTCGGACCTTGTGGTACAGCAGGTGTCAGGAACTTGGGATAGAAAGGACGCAACTATGGCAGCATACCGCAGGGAAGTTGATAGGGTTGCAGGATGTTTTTCCGGGTACGAGGTGGAGCATATAGACAGAAGAAAGAATGAGGCAGCCGACGCCCTCGCTAGACTCGGCTCACACAGAGAGCCGGTTCCACCTAACGTTTTCCTGGACGAATTATGGCGACCATCAGTTAAAACCGAGTCAGAGGAGGAATTGGCAAATCAAGACCCGGATTTAGGACTTGTGACCACTGTACGTGCTATTCCCGAGTGGACAGAACCGTTTTTGGCCTACCTATCACGGGGCGAGTTACCACAGCAAGAGGTGTTAGCAAGGCAAATTCTGCGGAGAGCAAAGGGATATTCGATCATCAAAGGGGAATTATACAAGAGAAGTGCACCAGGAGTCTTTTTGCGCTGTGTAGCGCCAGAAGAAGGCCGACAGATTCTTAAGGAAATCCATGAAGGTGATTGTGGGCATCATGCATCCACAAGATCCCTTGTGGCCAAAGCTTATCGACACGGATTTTTCTGGCTCACGGCTCTAGCAGATGCGGAGCGCTTAGTGGCAAGGTGTGACGGATGTCAAAGGTACGCACGCCAAACCCACGTGCCGGCTATGGAATTACGGACTATTCCGTTAACTTGGCCGTTCGCGGTTTGGGGCATGGACATGGTTGGTCCCTTTCACATGTCACCTTGCAAGAAGACACATCTTTTGGTGGCTATTTATAAGTTTATCAAGTGGGTTGAGGTTATGCCAGTCACCAACTGTGAAGCAGTTACAGCAGTCAAGTTCCTGAAAAGAATTATCTATCGGTTCGGGTATCCCCACAGTATAATTACCGACAATGGAACCAACATGTCCCTTGGCGCAATGGAAAAGTTTTGTGGTAGCAATGGAATCCGACTTGACGTAGCATCAGTGGCTCATCCGCAGGCCAATGGACAAGTGGAAAGGGCAAACCAAGAATTACTTCGTGGACTAAAACCACGACTGCGAGTCCCTTGCATTAGGGCTGCGGGTGCATGGGTCGAAGAACTACCTTCCGTGGTCTGGGGTATCAACACTACACCTAACAGATCTACTCAGATGACACCATACTTCATGGTTTATGGTGCGGAAGCAGTGCTGCCGAGTGATATTATTCATGATTCACCTCGAGTATCAGCTTACGTCGAGGTAGAGAACGAGAAGACCCGGCAGGACGCCGTAGATATGTTAGAAGAGCAAAGGGAACAAGCCCTGGAAAGATCAGCCATATATCAGCAAGATCTACGGAGGTATCATAGCCGGCGCGTGAAAACCCGGGTATTCCAGGAAGGAGACTTGGTTCTGCGTCTGGTACAGTCAAACGAAGAAAAACACAAATTATCACCACCATGGGAAGGACCGTTTATCATAAGCCGGAATCTGCATAATGGATCATATTACTTGGTAGATGCAAGGGAAGAGTCGGCTACAGTTAATGACACCGCTCATACCACTTCATCTATGCAAGAAAGAGACAGACCATGGAACGTGGCTCAGCTACGTCCATATTATACTTAGTAAAGACTATATTGGCAAGTGGAATTGCACGTTGTAACAGGCAGAAGGTTTCAGACGTACTCTTTCCCTATCCAGGGTACCCTTGGGGACTGGATGGGTTTTTAATGAGGCGGCTTGCTGACCTAACATTCTCATATCAAGAAACGAAGTGATTATTCTCATGTTCCTTAATCTCAGTACGTTGCATATATATAGGTCTTGGGGGCTGATTGCTTGAATAGCACAGTTGCAAACTCAATGACCCGGCCTTGATGCCTATGAGTTATAAGGGCCGATTACTCGCAAACGAGTACGGCTGCAATCTTATAACCGGACAAAGGAGCCAAACTTTCTTGACTTTTCTTACTTAAGCTCGATGTGACTCGCAATAAAAGTGGCATGATTTGCTCGCTTACGATTACAATCAGCCATGAAGCCCAATGGGACTTGCCTGACCCTGTTTTCGTATAGATGTAACAACATGATATCCACGCGAAAGCCGGCTTATAGTACAAGATTGTCAAAAGGGTCATCTAAACCACAAGTTATGCAGAGTATAAGGCTAATAGCTGGAAACTCAATGTTTATCAAGCATAACTTCATTACCTATGTGAAACGGCTCCAGGTTTGGGCTTAGCAAACAACAAAACTCGTTCTCTTCGAAAAGACCACATATCCCAGACTCGGAAATTCGGGTCTTGGCGATTCGGGATTTTGGAAAGGAAAAGTAGCTTAGTTGCTAAGGCTCAAAAAACCCAAACATCCGAGTCTTGGGGACTTGGGGGCTTAGAAGCAAGTCCGCTCGTCAACACCCACGAAACTCGGAAACCGAGTCTCACAAAAGGAATCGTAAAAAAAGTCGGATATCAAGAACAAGTTGACTCAAAAGTGGATAAATTTAAACGATCAGAAGAAGCACAAAGTGTATCAAGAACTTAGAGTGCATTACAAACTCCGGCAAATAGTACCAAAGGTGCACAGGCGCACCATCCAAAAATAGTTGTTTTAACAACACATCGATCAACTGACGCGTATGAAGTAGCATCAAGCATCAGGTATCACTCGGCGTTCTAGGCCGCGGCGTCCATCTTCGCCTTGCCCTTGCTGTCACTTGGGGTAACAGCAGCACCCGGATCAGTAGTACCGGCTCGCGCAGGAGGAGGAACGACTGGTGTGGAGGTAGCGGGTGCAGAATTGGCTTCAGCTTTCTTTTTGGCAGCCTCCTCCCTCAACTTAGCAGCTTCCTCCTTCCATCGGGCCAGCATGTCATACGGCTCGGGAAGATCCGACTTAACCGCTTCACCAGCAGCATCATATGAAGGAACGAGGGAATCGACATCTAAGCCGTCAGCAATCACGCTAGCCGGGTAACGAACCTCCTTCTGGACGACCTGGAAATCCTTCACGGAGAACTTGGACCCATCAAGCTTGTATTCCGGGAAACCGCCCATAAGCTTGGCTAGCTCGAGCTTAGGGAAGTAAGCCTTGGCAAGCACAAGACCCCGGGTTACTCCAACCCGGCAGGACGAGCGTTTCCAATGCCAAATCCACTCGGGGATAGTGGAGCAAGCATCTAGCATTCTCTTCAGGTCGCCATGCCCTTTACCCGACCACCGTATTTCTTGAAGGATCCATTTGGTTCCGGCGCATAGCTGCCGGATGACGCTCTTGATAGTTTTCAGCCTGGCAATGTCACCCTCGTCCGGCATCACTTCATCCGGGCCTGCAGAAATGGAAACATGAGTCAGGAAACTCCGGCTATTTATCAAAAGGATAACCCGGATGAAGAAACGTACCAAGCAAAGCACGATACGTATCAGCAATTTGAACAGAAAGGCTCGTTAGATCATCTTCTGCTGTGTGAGCCCTCCTCCTATACTTCTTCATTATCGTCCTGCTCCTCCTGGCCTCAGCCTCGGCCGCCTCACGCAGAGCCACCTCCTTTTCAATGAGCTTGGTGGCCTGGGCCAGTTTCTCCTCAGATTGAGTCACGAAGGACTGCATGGATGCAAGGAAGGATTAGCCGGGTAAAGGGGCAAGTTATCAGTAGCTTATATCGTAAAGTTCCAAGCAAATTGTGAATCAATTCACTCGGAACTTGGGGACTGGATAAGGACACAAGCAATATTAGTCGGGTTTACCTCGTGTTTGGCTATTAAAGCCTCCAAGATGTTTTCTTCATTAGCCCTCAAAGCGCGCAGTGTTTCGAGCATCTGGGCAAACGTCAGGTCCTCGGGTCGGACATCGGAAGAGCCGGCAGCCTGGTCGCCTGATGGGGGAGCTCTCCCTGCCCTTGGGGTCGAGACCCCGACAGTCTGAGTATCCGGGTTGGGAGAACCCATCCTCGTGTCCGGAACCTCGATCTCCTCGTCCACTGGTTCGGATGAAGCAGGAGACCCGGCGGCTTGGTGAAGTGGATCGCCCAAGGGGCCTTGTTCCTGGTTGTTCTCAATATCACCGCCAGTCGCGGCATCTACGGTCTCAGTCGGCTCCTCTGTCTGACGGTTATCCATCTCCACATTCTCCGGGTCACTAACGGCGACTTGAGCGCTAAAAGAAAGATGAGAGGAGGCAGTTAGCAATGGTGATTGAAAATTGTCAGGTATCAAAAGATGTCATATAGCAAAAACTTACCCGGTATTTACGGCGTAGTCCGGCGGGAGCTCGCTGCTGGAAGCAGATGAAGATGTCAAAGGGACCGACAGCGGAACCCGGAATTGCCCGGCACGTGGATGGTTAGGAGAAGGGTGGCGCTGAGGAGAATTGGAAGGACGAGGCGGAGGAGCACTGGCACGATGGACGGGGGAGGTGGAGATGCCCGGGTTAAGGGGATCCTCACTCGGGGAACTCCGAGTTACTCTGCGCTTGGCTGGAAGAGAATCCTTCAAGAACGACGAGTTCGATAATTGGTGGTTAAGTTGTCGCATGGCGTCAAAGGAGTAAGGTTCGGAGGATATGGAGGAGAAAGGAACCTTGGACACTGCCCCTCTGGTCTTCCTCTTGGCTCCAACTGTTGCCTCTTGGTCAGATTCGGTAGCCTCCGGGTCATCCTCGTTATTCTCACCTTCGTCCTCCAGCCCTGCGAGCCGAGTGTGTGTTCGTGGGAAAAAGTTAAATGGGAGGAAAATGATGCAAGTAAAGATAATACAAGATCCGGGCAAATACCTTCATCACCGTCAGCCGGCTCATCTTCTTCTTCCGGGTCTCTGGAAGGGGGGGGAGGTTTCAACTGTCCAGAAAGGATCATCGGCCTGAGACATAAAGATGAAAATAAGAATTAGGAGCAGTATCGAGTCAAGATGAGGGAATAAACTTATGAGTATCATGTCTTACCGCTGGGGCCGGGTTTTCCCGAGTAAACGGAGGTAACCCGGCGATGTTCTTTATCACCTCCAGCTTCTCTGTCAAGAAACCCTTGATGGTTTTTTTGGTATCCCCGGCTGCAAAGCTCTTGGTGGAATATCGAAGGGCGTCTGTGGTGTGCCCCGAGTATTCGCACATCAATTTGGAGCGGATAGAATTGGGTTGGATCCGGAAGTCGACCCAAGTTTTCACTAAGTTGAGCCCAAGAAGGCCTTGGGCTGAGAGAACGGCTAACTTAGCTAGCAAAGGTATGATTGCCTCCCTGTCTGAGTCAGGGGCGAAAGCATTGAAATTCTCGCAAGCATTGAGGAGGCCCTCCGAGTAACCCGACAGTCTCTTCTCGCCGGGTGGAGAGGTGTCGTGGCAGTAGAAGAAGGATAGTTGCCAGTGTTTAACATGGGAGTTCAGATTAAGGGTTGGCATTGGGGAGTTTTTGCGGCGTTGGATGGATACCCCGCCGCAAGTGAGAAGTGCTCCGTCACCGCTTTCGCGGCACGGCTTGCACTGGAAAAGTTCAATAAAGAGAGTCAAACTTGGCGGAGTGCACAAGTATGACTCGGATAAGACAATGAAGTGGGTAATATTCAACATAGAGTTAGGCCCTATGTCGAATACCCGGAGGCCGTAGTGGCTCAGGACCTCGCGAAAGAAAGGGTGACCCGGAGGGCGGAATCCCCGGGTCACGTGCTCTAGGAAACAGATTACCTCGCCGTCGGCGGGTGTGGGACGGGTCTCGTCACCCGGCGCCCTCCAGTGGATGTCCTTTTGAGGGGGAAGAACCCCCAACTCGGCCAATTCTTCCAGCTTCGCCTTTGTGATAGTGGATCGCCCCCAATTGGCGGATATGGATTGGGTTGTCTTCGCCTGGGCCGGCTGTTTCCCTTGCCTTTTGGGAGCCATGGGATCAACCTGCAAAACACAAGGAAAAAAGTTACAGGAAATAAGACTCGGAAGTATTGGATTATCCGAGTCTGGGGTATCAAGAAAGTATGAAAACTAAGAACTATCCGGGTATCACGCCATGGAGTGGAGATTGCGAGGTATCCGGGTATTAAGTACAACTATGGAGATTATTGGTCACTTACGTATGGAAAAGTATTTGGGGAAGACGGATGGTTGCCCATGTATCTACTGCAAGCAAAATAGCCGGAAAAGGAGGGTTTTCCGGGTGTCAATGTTATGCGCGGAAAATTAAGGTGAAATGGATCTAGATTGGAAAACTTGCGAACGATTCTACGAAGAAATTGGTGATTAACAATGGTAGGAGGATGAGGTGTATTCATCAAACGGGTGGTTAAAGGAGTTAGCAAGCGTCAAATCGATCTAATCCGGTGCAATAGGAAGAACGGCTCGCAGGTTGACCTAGATCCAATCTAAGGTGAATCGAAAAATTGCGGAGCTATCTTAACAGATACTTACTGGGAGGAGCTTGAATCTGGCGTGGCGGCGGCTGATGTCGCGGTCTGGATGGCCCCCTGCAATCCTTGATAAGCGGAATGAAGGCGCGGTGGCTGAGTTTGGCGGCGGCGCGGAACGGTTCAAGGATGAACGTGGCCGACGGCGGCCTTGCTACGATGGCGGCTTGAGATTCCTGTGGAATTGCAGAGCGCAGGAAATAAGGAAGCAAAGGGAAGGTTGGAATGAAACGCTGGGATCTAAGTTACCCTCTGGGCTCTATTTATAAGATGCGGGCGGATAAACCTATCCTAACAGGCGGAATCCGGAAATTTTGGGATAACGGTCATCCGTGCGGATTTTTCGAGATATGCTTCAAGTGTTGAACGTGATATCTGGGCAGAAATAAGAAGGAGATATTTTCCGCGATATCAGGGTTAATTATCGAGTAAAGTAAGTCGAGCTTTTGGCATTTTTTATCAGGGTTTAGACTCGGAGAGCTAAGCCAAGTACTTGGAGAAAGGCCGGGTTACTATATGGCCACCATGGAGTTAGGCCTAGCTATTTATCAAAGCACCTTAACCCGGCCTCCATACACTTGTGCATTCGATATTTTTGCAGGGAATAGCAGGCGCTTCAAGGAAGGGTCCGTGAAGCCCAAGCTATTCTGGGGACTACTGATGGAGGGATAATAACCCGGTAGGCCAACTCCAAGGTGTAACCCGGCCCAAAGGACGCTGCGCAAGATCCGGCTAAGGATAAAGAAACTTCTGGAAGGCCCAAGTTTGTAGGCCTCGTAACCCGGATTGTGGGTTACGGTAAAGGAAAGTTAGGGTTTGTATGCGGTGTCCGGGTAGGATTCAGGGTGCGTCTTGGAGGGTAAGCCAGGGGGTACGGGTGCTTTATAAACCGACCCCTAGGTTTAGTTGAGAGAGATCTAAGAACCCTAGCAATATCGTTTGGTATCGAGTATCCAGTGTAACACGAGAGTTGAGTTAATATCTTGAGATCGGAGACTCGGCGACTTGATTGCCGGCTACCAGATCGAGTTCCATCATGTTTTCCCCTCAGCGAAACCCTCTCCCAAACGCCTGTGACGTCTTGCCCCAAGATCCGTTACCCCCGGTAACGTCTGCCGTGATTATCCCACGACAAGAGGAGGTAAAAGGGTAACTCCCTTTTCCAGATCCGTATTTAACCCCACAGATTTTTACCGCAGCGGTAGTACCGCTGTGCTCAGCGGTAGTATCGCCCACCTGGTGCTACCGGTACTGGGGGGGTAGTACCGCTCTTGGGGTTTGTGCAGGGCACGAACTCCTGTAGCAGTAGTACTGTGCACGACGCCCAGTATTACCGTGTGTTGGGTGCTACTGTCAGTTACAGCGGTAGTACCGCTAGCCAGTTTCTTCCTTCCGCCAAGAGATCAAAGAGATTAAAGTTTTCGGAGTAGAATTTGTCTAAGGGGGAAAACATGAGGCTTGGGATAAGAGCTCAAACTGGGATGGTACTACACACTCAAGCTTTTGCGAGGAAAAAAACTAGAATAAGGAAAAGAGAGAGCATGTTTCCCAAACAACAACAAGGACTAAAAAAGAAGTCAAATAAAATCTAAATAAGAACCAACAAGAACCAATTCTTCAAGAGAAGAGGTTGGTGGCCTAAGCCACATGTAAGAGATTATGGTATGTCACCGCGAAGATATATCTTGGGTGCATGGCCAACACTCGACATTGAAGCTCACAATTCAACATTAGAAAAAGAGAGATAAGAATGAATTTTTGCTTTGGTCATAATGGGGGGGAGGGAGAACCCAATGTGTTAGGATAACACCCCCTATGTCCATGTCTACACCTAAACCCAAACACGTCACAACTATAGGGGTGTGTGCAAGATCTTCAAGTCAAACTCCTAGAATCAATGATATTTAGCTCATTTCCCAAGAACATAAATCTTGCATCATCGAGTGGCTTCATGGAGATGTCCGCGAGATTATCCTTGGTGTGGACATATGATAGCTCAATATCACCTCTTGCCACATGATCCCAGATGAAATGATGACGAATCTCAATGTGCTTCGTCCTTGTGTGTTGCATAGGGTTGTAGGCGATCTTTATAGCACTTTCATTGTCACACATGAGAGACACCTTCTCCAAGTGAACATTATACTCTTTGAGGGTTTGTCTCATCCATAGCAATTGGGTGCAAGCATTAGCGGCCGCCACATACTTGGCTTCGGCGGTGGAGATATATATACAATTTTGCTTCTTGGAAGACCAACTCACCAAGGAACTACCAAGAAATTGGAAAGCCCCGGAAGTAGACTTCCTATCATTTTCATCACCATCCCAATCCGAGTCCGTGTAGCCCTTGAGAGAAAATTGTGCCCCCTTTGGGTACCACAAACCAAACTTTGAGGTATCAACCAAACACCGAAAGATCTTATGGACCACCACTAGGTTAGGAGCCGCTTGATACCTTGCAGACACACCTACACTCAAAACGATATCGAGCCTAGATGCACAAAGGTAAAGCAAAGAACCAATCAGAGAACGATACAACTTTTGGTCCACATCTTTACCATCCAGATTGCGCTTGAGGTGGCATTTTACTTGCATAGGAGATGGCTTCATCTTTGCACCTTGGAAATTAAACCTCTTGATCATGTCTTGGGTGTCCCTGACTTGAGAGATGAAGGTCCCACGAGCCAATTGCGTGATCTCAAAGACAAAGGAGAATTTAAGCTCTCCCATCATGGATATCTCAAACCTGTCAGTCATAAGCTTTGAGAACTCATTATTAAAAGCTTGGTTAGTTGAGCCAAATATAATATTGTCCACATAGAGTTGGCATATGAAAAGCTCTCCCTTTACCCTCTTTGTGATAAGGGTGGGGTCGCTCTTACCAACTTCAAAACCACGGCCTACCAACATCTCTATAAGGTGCTCATACCGCACACGTGGTGCTTGTTTAAGTCCATAGAACACCTTATCAATTGTGTAGACATGGTTAGGAAAGTTGACGTTCTCGAACCCCGGAGGTTGCTTAACATATACCTCCTATTTTAGTGGACCATTCAAGAAAGGACTTTTGACATCCATTTGTTGCAACTTGAAATTATGCAAAGATTCATATGCAAGGATGATATAGATGGACTCAAGACGATCCACGGGATCATAGGTCTCATCAAAGTCAATGCCTTCCACCTTAGTGTAGCCTTGAGCCACCAATCTTGACTTGTTCCTTATGACAATGCCATGCTCATCTTGCTTGTTCTTGAATATCCACTTAGTGCCAATAACATTGTGGCAATCTTTGGGCTTCTCAACTAGCTTACAAACTTTATTGCCCTCAAAGTTATTGAGATCATCATGCATAGCTTCAACCCAATCAGAGTCCTCAAGAGCTTCAAACACTTTCTTTGGTTCCACCATAGATATGTGAGCTTGATGCTCACTAAAATGTGCCAATTGCCTTCTTGTGGATCTTCGGGCTTTAAAATCTTCCAACACTTTGTTGTCTTGAGAATCAATTTTCTTCAAATATCTTCTTATCCTTCTAGCACGACGGGCTTCGATCTCCTCATTATTGCGAGGAGGAATCACTTGATCATCTTTATCATTTGGGTCCCCGTCTTGACCAACTTGGACTTGATCATCATCATCATCAACAACAACAACATCTTCGACACTAGCTTCAACTTGAGGAGAGGAGGATGAGGAGTCTTGATCTTGGCCTTGACCTTGACTAGCATGAATGATAGGAGTGGTTGCATCTTGCGTAATAACTTGGTCAATGAGAGGAGGGTCTTCAACATGTTCTTGGTTAGGTGCATCACTTGGCTCCTTGGCTTGTTCTTCTATTGTAGAGGAGGGATCCACTTGAGTAGAGCATAGTCCTTCTCGAGTCGCCATAAGGTGTCCCTCAATGGGGCGGAAAAATCCCACACCCATCATTCCTATGGCTTCCTGAGGCATTTCAACATCTACATTAGAAACATGAAATTGCGCCATTTGGGAGCCATCCTTTTCCTCGAAAACCACACTACAAGATTCTATGAAAATCCGTGAGGCTTTGTCAAAGACTCTATAAGTGTGGGATTCGGCACCGTAACCAACAAATATACCCTCAATAGTTTTTGATTCAAATTTAGACAACCTAACACCCTTGATCAAATATAAGCACTTACAACCGAATACACGGAAGTAGGAGACGTTGGGTTTGTTGCCGGTGAGAATCTCATATGGAGACTTGTCCAAGCCCTTGCGGATGTAGAGAGGTTGGAGGAGTGGCATGCGGTAGAAATAGACTCCACCCATAGATATTGAGGAGAAGAATACACCGCCAACATTGTCCTTGCCATGTCCAATAGAGTTCTATTCTTCCTCTTGGCTACACCATTTTGTTGAGGGGTGTAGGTGGCGGAATATTGATGATGAATACCCTCATCACTAAGGAATTCATTCAAAGTGTAGTTCTTGAACTCGGAGTCATTATCACTCCTAATGGCCATGATTTGAACAATATGTTGACGTTGCACTTGGTTGGTGAAGCCAATGATAGTTTGTTGGGTCTCACTCTTGCACTTGAAGAAATAGACCTAAGTGTATCTTGAATAGTGTACTTCTTGCCTCCAAGACTTGCCTCGGGCACGACACCAAAGAGATCAACATGGAGGATCTCTAAGATACTCTTTGATGAGATAATAGTCTTGGCCTTGTGGGCGGCATCATGCATCTTTCCTTCAACACACGACCTACAAACGCAATCTTTGGAAAAGAAAAACATTTTATTTTAGTCCGAGGATAGGGCCACCTCTTTGAAGACATTGCAAAGTTCTCATGTTGACATGGGATAAGCAGCGATGCCAAAAGCACCCCATGTTCGCCTTTCTGAAAAGACACATTGATTGAGAGTTGGTAGACTTCGAAAAGTCCACCACGAACAAGTCATTTTCAACATGTCCCACGTATTCGGCGTCAAGAGTCTTGCTCCTCAAAAGGACCACAATATCAGGATCAAAGAAGACGGAGAAACCCATCTTCCCTAATGAATGAACTGAAAGTAAATTGTAACCAAGGGATTCAACAAGCATGACGTTCAGAATAGTGATATCATTTGGGCGCAACTCCGTAACAAGTTCTTTGCTTCCGGTCATATGACTAGTGCATCCACTATGAATTATCCATTTAGACCCACCGGAAGTGTAGTCCTGCAAGAGATCATTGACTAGAGTTAGGACCCAAGGAGGGTCCCTTCATGTTAGCAACAAGGGTCTTTGGAACCCAAATGGTATAGTCAACATAACCCTCAATAGGACCAACATATTTAGCTTGCACAACACCATAATAATAAACATATAAGAAATGGTGTGGATTGTTAGTTCCCGTGGAAATTCTACGAGTAGTGTTGTCCCTCATGACACCACCACTCGAAGCAACATTGTTAGCTTGTGCGGGAGTGCTACGAGTAGTGTTGTCCCTAATGAAAATACCACACGAAACACCATTGTTGGCCTTCTTCTTGCTCTTCTTCTTGTTATTCTTCTTGGCAACATATCCAATACCTTGCTTGCCCACTTGTGTCTTAGGAGCACTCATTTGTGGTCTAGCAACAACCACATGTGGGCTTGAGGTCACCACCTCCTCAACTTGAGGGCTCTTGCCCTTGAGCCTTGCTAGCTCATCCTTCAACCTAGCATTTTCCTCAATATTATTTGCATTATCACAAGAAGAAGTAGAGATGCTAGGGTTGTTAAGTTGATTAAGTTGAGTTTGAAGTTGTTCATGTAACTCTTTGAGGGAAGAGTGTTGACTCTCCAAGGCCTTGTGAGCCTTGGTTAGCTTTTCAAACTCCTCGGTTAGTTTATCATGACCAACACCAAACTCAACCTTATCCTTTTTATATTTAGCAATTGTAAGGTCACGCTCCTTAGTTATATTAGAAACAAGTTCACTATGTGACTCTTCAATAGATTCAAGTTCCTCCTCAAGAGAAACTCTACCATCGTGCTCTTCCTCAAGAGTCATGGAGAGAGATGCTATCTCATCCACATCCCTTCTTTCAATCTTACCTTTCTTATCAAGAGCTTCATGGGCATCTCCCAATTGGCTCATGAGATGATCAAAGTACTTCTTGGTCTCCCCTTGCACGTTAGTCATGAATCGTTCCAAAGAGAGAATTTCATCTTCTACTCTAAGACTAGCATGATCTTCTAATTCACTTGGGGTCTTAGAGTTGGGAGAATGTGATACCTCCGAGGCCTTAGCCATGAAGCACTTGGCATTTGGGTGAGGATGATTCTCATTGGGGGATTCAAAGAGAGATGAATATGATGGAGTTGAAGCAATGGCAAGAGCGGCCACTTCACTTGTGGTGTCTTCTTCTTCATCACTCCCAGAATCATATTCCTCTTGAGTCACTAGCACGAACTTGGTGGGGGACTTCTTGTTGAATGGTTTCTTCTTGAAGTGAGGTTTCTTGTAAGAAATATGGGACTTATCCTTGCGAATGAGCTTGCCACTATGGAGTTCTCTATTTTCATAGGGACACTCCGCAATCAAATGGTGCTTATCTTGACAATTGAAGTAAGACCTCACTTTTTGAGTCCCATCATTACCATAGCGAGACTTGGTCTTATCCTCAACATATGCCTTGGCCTTGGGTGGATTATTCCAAAACTTTTGCACGGTAAGAGAGATGACATCTTTGAGCACGTGATCATATTCTTGATCCTTCAGTGGAGACAAGTCCTCATGGCACTCTTCTTCATAATCAACCTCCCTTGACACTACCTTGGCCTTCAAAGCAACCAATGCCCCTTTGTGCATCCCTATGGCTCTAGCACGGTTGTCAAGAGCATTCTTGGTTTGCACTTGATAGGAGAACAACTCTTGCATTACTTGAGTTAAGGTCAAAGAAGCAAAGTCATGTCTTCCTTGAATGCTCTTCAAGTCCGCGGGCTCAAATGGCATTAGAGAAATCATCTACTTCCTCTTGATCCAAGCAATGTACTTGGCACCAACATTGTGGAATGTGGTGGCAAGAGTCTTGAGCCTTCGATACATGTCTTCATGGCTCTACCCATCATGCATATAGAACCCTTAGGCCTCATTGCTCAAGGAATCATACCTATTCCTTTGCATTCTTTCATTGCCCTCAAACATGACGACTAGAGCGTCCTATGTTTCCTTGGTAGTGGAATATTGTTGAAGATGAGGCATGTGGTTAGGACCCACGGCTTGTTGAAGAATAGACAAGACGGTGTAGTTGAGTTGACAATCTACGGTTTCTCTTCTTGTCAAGATCTTGGGGTCATGTGGCTTGTATCCATTTCGAGTGACCCTCCAAAGTTCTATACAAGAAGAGTTCAAGTGATTTTCCATATAATATTGCCATTCGTGAAAAGAATATGAATCAATTTTAGGTGGATCTCCTCTAGGAATTATATGGGGATGTGGGACGGGAGGATCGGGAGAATACCGTCCCTCAACGGCATGGAATTCTCCTTTTCCTTCCGAACCCTTATCGGTGGAGTTCTTAGCGGAAGCATCTTTAAGTGGTTCACCATCTTCCCCAACCTCGGCACCCTCCGGGGGTTCAACCATATGGGATGTATTGGATGTTGCCGGTTCCTTGGCTTTCATGAATTGCAACATCAGAGTTCTCAATTCATCGATTTTGCTCTCCATGGTTGAGGTCAATGAATTTTTCAACTCATTAAGATCATCCATCAAGACACTCGCCACGGAACCGACTACATCCGAAGTATCGGCCATCTCAAACTCTTAGGCAGTTAAACCCGATAAAAGAGTCAAGGCTCTGATAGCACTTGAACGGATAGTGAGGGAACATAGAGGGGAGGGGGTGAATAGGTGTTACGACCAATTTTAATTTTTCTTCAAGATTAGGCTTGACACAAAGGTAAATTCTCTAGATAATGCAACAACGGTGAATTTAGCTATATGACTAGAACAAGCACAAACACAATACAAGCACAAGTAAAGGAGGAAGGGAATGAGGTAACCAATATGAAGCACACAGAGACACGATGTATTCCCGAGTTCCTCCTTGTTAAGGGAGTACGTCTCATTGGAGGGGTGTGAGCTTGCCACGAAGGCCTACTCAACGCCACAAAGGCCTCACCCTATTCTCCGATGAACCCCGCCACAAAGGCCTAGTCCACCTTCTACTATTGATCCCCTTTGAGGCGGGAATCGAATCCTTTACAAAAAAGCTTGGGGCACACACCCACAACCAAATTGGGGGCTCCCAATAATCCCTAATCACAAACAAGTGTAGCAATGGAGTCTAGGTTCTCCACAAGGAAACCCTATACTAGATCCCTGTAGAGAATGAGAGGTAAATGAAGGTCAGCTCGGTGAAGATGTAGATCGGGGTCTTCTCGTTCAATCCTCCAAGTATCAACAAGTTTGGGTGGATGGATTGGGAGAAATCTAGCTTTTGGAGGCTCAATAAATGCTTGTATTCAATGCTGGTTCGAGCAACCCTTTGGAGAAGAGGGGGTGGGGTATTTATAGCCCCCTCCCCAAAACTAGACGTTTGACCCTTCTCCTGCCTAGCGGACTACCGCTGGCGCCAGCGGTACTACCGCCCCGTGGAAACCAGCGCGGTACTGCGGTGTCCCAGTCACAGGACGCGGGCGGTACTACCACGGAAGTATCGCAGTACTTCTAGTGGCGGTACTACCGCTGGCACTTATTCTAAATAAATCAAAGTGGCTGGCGGTAGTACTAGGGCACTACCGCTCTGGTACCGTGATGGTTACTGTGAGAAAAATTCCTCTGGCGGTACTTTGATTGGTACTGCCAGCGGTATTACCGCTTCCTGGAAGGAGCAGTACTACCGCTGGCGGTAGCGGTATTACAGCCACGAGAAGCTTGCTCCTCAATTGACTAAGTCACAACGGTACTACTATACCAGTACCGCTGAAGTACCGCTGGATGCAGTAGCCAAAATCACGTTGGCGGTACTTCTTGTGGTCCTAGAAGTGGTACTACCGCTCGCTGGGCGGGGCGGTACTACCGTTGTAGCAACCGGTACTACCGCTGGGAAGAGCCTATAAGGTGACAATGTATTTCAACACTCTTCCCTTTTGCGTCGAAAAGATATTTCCTGAAATAACTTAAACGCACGGTTAGATACTTAATAGTGTTGTTATCAACTCCGAAACATATGAGAGATCAAAATGCAAATGCACTTTCAACAAGGAGAAGAGCAAACGATCTAGCTACTGTTATGGACGACCCATAGTTCAATGATGAACTACTCACGCATGGCTCTAGAGACAATCATGGAAATGAAGAGGCCTCCGGAGATAATTTTCCCCTTCGGGCAGGTTGCCGGAGCATGGCTCCAGAAGCACTAGATTGGACTTTTGAGGTGACGGCGGCTCTGAATAAGTTGTGTGGAAATTTATAGGTGAAGAGGCACCAGGGGGTGGCCCCAGTTGAAGAGGGGGCAGGGGCGCGGTAGGGGGCCCATCCGTGCCCTCTGGTCACCTATAAAAGTATCATGGAATAACAAAAACTTATAGATATGTTTTGGACATATCAACTTCCCCAAGCTTAATTACTGTTCGTCCTTGAGTGGAAATGATAACAAAAGATATTTTTGGAAGTGACATGCTACCAAAAAAAGTTAAGATCGAGATAGTAATATAGATCATGTTATCTGAGATAAAATGATTAAAAACAATTATATCCGATATTAAAAAACAATGAATAAATAAAAAGGGTCAACAAGTCAAAACATTTAATGAATGTCTCTTTTGAAAACATGAAACCATACAAACTTAATTAAAAACGATTTATGTATCAAATGCAAAAGTATCTATCCTTCTATTCATGCATCAAGCAATTTTTCACAAAGAATAAATGATCCAGTCAAATAATATAAACATGAACATCAGGAATCCACTATTTTGGAGCGTGTTTATCTCCAAACAAGAATGATAGGATCCAACCATTTATAACCAGGAAGCAAAAAAATCTGAAACAAAATAAAATGATACTCCCATAATAATACATAGTATGTGAAGAAATAAAAAATATAGTGTCCTGAAAGGTCACCTGATAATTGTTTTTCATGAAGGAGGGGATGCCCAAGCTTTGACGCTTATAATTCTTGGATATTTCTTGGGAGTGACATGGGCATCCCCAAGTTTGAGATTTTGTCTATCCTTCATGTTCTCATATAATCTTTCTCTCCTTACACTTAAAAACTTCTTTCACACAAAACTTTCGTAAAATCTTCATTAGCGGGGTTAGTACATCAAATAAATACATCCACTTGGTTATTCTCGATGGCTTGTTTCCGGCTACCACAAGGACTATGCTCACACATCACTGGTATATTGCGGAAATTTTGGTGGGGAAGCAGGAAAGGGGAGAGGAAGGCGTGTTGGGTGTCCTGGAAGGAGATGTGTAAACCAAAACTCATGGGAGGACTAGGGTTTAGAGAGACTGAACTTTTCAATCTAGCGCTGCTAGCAAGGAAGGGGCGGTGGATGCTGCAACACCCACATACGCTCAGTGCAAGAGTGTTGAAGGCGGTATACTTTCCGGATACATCGTTATTGCAAGAAAGGATCAACCTGGCGCCATCCTAGGTCTGGAGTGCGATTCATGAAGGTACGCAGTTCCTGAAGCAAGGCCTTATAATGAGGAGTGGCACGAGGGAATGCATAGACCAGTGGAACGAGCAATGGGATACCAGGGACGACATGCTACGGCCGGTTGCATTCTTGATTTTGGAACCACCTACCAAAGTAGCGGCTTTCATTGAGCCCACTGTGGAAACATGGAGAGAGGACAAACTTCGCCAATGCTTACTGTCGATGGATATTGAGCTCATCTTGCAGATTTCACTTACCACCAAAGACAAGAGGATTTTTGGGCACGACATTATGACCGCAAGGGTATCTTCTCGGTGCGATCGGCCTACAGAATGATGGTGTGCACAACGGAGAAGAGGTAAGTGATGGAGTGTAGACACACGCTCGTTGGGAGACTCCAAGCGCAAGGTGTGGAGAGTGCAGCAGCAAGTTTTCCCTCAGAAAAAACCAAGGTTGAATCGAACAGTAGGAGAAAGAAATCACGTCCGAAGATTGATGCAGCTGATGTTGGCAGGGCACACTACCGGTTCAACAACAACGTGAAATCTACACAACATAATAAAATTACTTTTCCCCAACGAAGCAGTGAGGTTGTCAATCTCACTATTTTTTCTGAAACAAAGGATTAGACGTATAGTGTGGAAAATAGTATTTTTTTTGCAATAGATGAAAGAAAACAATAATTGCAGTAGGAAAACAGTTGTTGCAGTGGTTGTATATCAGTGTAAAGAAATGGACCGGGGTCCAAAGTTCACTAGAGGTGTCTCTCCCAAACAGATAGATAATATGCTGGGTAAACAAATTACAGCTGGGCCATTGACAAATATAAAGGCTACACCATAGTGCATAAGCATGACATGATGATTACTATGTGATTCATGCAGGCACTACAACAAGATACACAGACCGTTATCCAACTGCATCTATGACTAATAATCCACCCACTAGTAGAAAAAAGGCCTTCCATACGCCCCCATCAGTCCCCAAACGTCGCGCCCCGTGACTAATGAGTCTTTAGTCCCGGGTCGGGAGGAGACCCGGGACAGAAGGTCATACGTCGCGGGTTGGGAAGCGCGTTGAGGCGCGTGGAGGGCATTAATTCCGGTTGGCGTGGCCGCCCGGGACTAAAGATCAAACTTCTCGCCTCCCGCAAGGCGGTTTTTATTTCGCGAGCGAGGCAGAAGGGCGCCATTCCACAGCGCGCGTCTTGGAGTCTCTGTTTCTCTTCCTCTCTGTAACTCTGTCTTCCTCCTCATCTCTCGATCGATCTTCACCAAGCACACACCATGGCTGAAGTTTGGGAAGAATACAATGGTCCCACACCATGCGGCAAGACTCTCGATGTGTGCTACACCAACAGTTGTGAGCGGCTGCCCGGTGCTCTTGGTTATTTGACCGATCTCTATGACGCCTCTCCCGATGAACACCGGTTCTTCGGGCTTGATCTGGAGTACACGACGAATCAGAGGGATGTTGCCGTCATCCAGATTGCATTCAAGGAGTCCGTGTTGATCTTCCAATGGTCAAGGTATAACGCACACGTATTGCATCATCTTCGAATTTTTTGTTGCATGTGATCATACATGTGTTGCAACATATCTAACACGTATCAATTTTTTGTTGTTGCAGTAGTTCAAAGTATTGTCCGGCCCTTGTTGATTTTCTTGTCAACAGGGGGTTTGACTTTTGCAGCGTTGACATCACGCAAGACCGTCCGAAGTTGATGCGGTTGGGTATTAGGATACCTGAAGATCACTACATTGATCTTCAGAATCTTATCCATTTGAACGGGCCAAAGACCGGGATGGCTGTCATGGTAACTGCCTTGATCCACGAGGGCTACAAAAGGATGAAGTCCGATTTCCCCTCGAAGAATCACCGTTATTGGGAGAAGACCCCACTGGACTTGACGAACGTCAAGTATGCGGGCATAGATGCATTTGTCTCCTACGAGTTGTTCCGCATCTACTTGACGGAGCCATATATGTATATATGCATGTAATGGGTTATCTTAGTATATATATGTAATGGATATCTTTTGTTATGTAAATGTTCCGTATTGTGAGACTTATGTAATGGATATCTTTTGTTATCACTTGTCTTTTCTTATCACTTGTCTTTTGTCAAACACACGTTTCAAAACAAGCAAAAACAAGAACACATCAAGAAAACAAAACAGAAGAACTACAGATTCTATATATCAAACTACAGAAAATCAAGATATATTATTTGTATTATTAAGATTTTAAAATGAATTAGTATTATTGTTTTTCATTTTTTGATATATTATTTATATTATTAAGATTTTAAAATGAATTAGTATTATTGTTCTTCATTTTTTGATATATTATTTGTATTATTAAGATTTTAAAATGAATTAGTATTATTGTTCTTCATTTTTTGATATATTATTTGTATTATTAAGATTTTAAAATGAATTAGTATTATTATTCTTCATTTTTTGATATATTATTTGTATTATTAAGATTTTAAAATGAATTATTATTATTGTTCTTCATTTTTTGATATATTATTTGTATTATTAAGATTTTAAAATGAATTAGTATTATTGTTCTTCATTTTTTGATATATTATTTGTATTATTAAGATTTTAAAATGAATTAGTTCTATTTTTCTTAATTTTTTTATATATTATTTGTATTATTAAGATTTTAAAATGAATTAGTTCTATTTTTCTTAATTTTTTGATATATTATTTGTATTTTTAGAAATAATACAAATTAAAAGTTAAAGTTTATTTATTTATTCAAAATAATTAATTACATCATTACTTTTGTTTATTAAAAGATTTATTTGAAATTCAGAAAACAAAAGAAATGTGGCATCGAGTCTCATGTTAATAGGATTGATATGATACTAGTATCACATACATGCGTGCGAAACACTTGGATGCGGGACGGGATGGAACTCGGAAGTTAAGCGTGCTAGTGCTAGAGTAGTGGGAGGATGGGTGACCGAGCGGGAAGTTTGACCATGAATAAGTAATTTGACTAGAGATAATTGTAGTTAGACACTAAGCAAATAATACAAAGTCTGAAAAAAAAAGGGAGTGAAAAAAAGGGAGTGAAAAAAGGGAGTGAAAAAAAGGGAGTGAAAAATAAATAGAAACCAAATGAATTAAAAAAATTACGAAATAAATCTAGTCCCGGTTCATGTGGCCAACCGGGACTAAATGTCCTCCGCCTCCCGGCTCCGCCACCCGCCCACGTGGACGGGCCTTTAGTCCCGGTTCGCAGTCTGTCGCGACTATAGAGTGGGGTTTTAGTCGCGCATTGCTAGTCCCGGTTGCTGGGTCGGGACTACAGGCCCTGGCGAACCGGGACTACAGCCCTATTTTCTACCAGTGACCCTCAAAGTGTGATCCGAGAAAACTTTGGATAATAAGTTGCAAGCAAAAGATAATTGCAGCAAATTGTGTAATGTAAACAAAAAGATCATCCTTAGACAAAGCATTGTTGTTTTCTCCCTAATGGCAACAACATATCCCCCACCCGTTACGTTTCTGTCACTCAAGCGTAAGTGAAAGGGAGGCATGAACCCACTATCGAGCATAAATACTCTCTCTTGGAGTTACAAGAGTCAACTTGGCCAGAGCATCTACTAGTAACGAAGAGCATGCAAGATCATAAATAATTGATGGTGCAGGTATTGCACTCGTTGGACAACCCCAAGAGGACGGTTTGATGAGCACAGCAGCAAGTTTCCCTCAGTAAAGAAACCAAGGTTGAATCGACCAGTAAGAGGAAGGAGTAACTTTAGAAGGTTGATGCAGCTGAGGTGGCAGGACGCACTACCGGTTCGGCAGCAACATGGAACCTACACAACACAAACAATTCACTTTGCCCCAACGAAGAGTGAGGTTGTCAATCTCACCGGTTTTGCTGATAACAAAGAGGTTAAATGTATGGTGTGGAAAACCGTATGAGAACAATATTAAAACTATAGCAACAGTGTGAAAACAGTGGAATCAGTGTGAAAACAATGGAAGTAGTGGAAGCAGTGTGTGTATTATCAGAATGAGAAAATGGACCGGGGTCCACAGTTCACAAGAGGTGTCTCTCCATAAAAGATAGCTAACATGCGTGGTGAACAAATTACAGCTAGGAAATTGACAGATAAAGAACATGCATGCATAAAGATCAGTATGAGATTCATGCGGGTATTACAACAAAATACATAGATCGTCATCCAACTGCATCTATGACTAATAATCCACCCTTCGAATATCATATGAACAAACGTTGGGTATCAAGCGGCAAGCAACGAATAATCGGAGTAAGCAAGGTGTGTAATGTAAACAATGTAAGCGAACTAAACATCGTTGTTTTCTCCCTAATGGCAACACCACATCCTCCATCCCTCACGTTTCTGTCACTCGAGCATAGATGTAAAGGAGGCATGAACCCACTATCGAGCATAAATACTCCCTCTTGGAGTCACTAGCATCTACTTGGCCAGAGAATCTACTAACAACGGAGAGCATGCAAGATCATAAATAACATACACATGAAGATAACATGATAGATTGATAATTAACAGACATAGCATTCAATAATCATCGGATCCCAGCAAACACAACATGTAGCATTACAAATAGATGATCTCGATCATGTGAGGCAGCTCAAGAGATCTAAACATGAGGCATAAGGTGGAGAGTACAACCATCTAGCTACTGCTATGGACCCGTAGTCCAAGGATGAACTACTCACGCATCACTCTGGAGGCGGGCATGGTGGTGTAGACTCCTCCGGTGATGAATTCCCCTCTTGGCAGGGTGCCGGGGAGAGCTCCAAAACCCGCGATGACGGCGGCCTCAGGTGTTTCTTGGGACGAAGTGGTATATTTTCAGGGTTGACGTATCGGGGGGAATAAATAGGCGAAAGGGCGATGGCGGTGGATGCCCGAGGGGCCCACACCACCCCCAGGCGCGGCCAGGGGGTGCGCCGCCCTATGGTGTGGCCCTCCTCTAGGCCTCTTCGAGACTCCGTGGAACCTTCGAGAATTCTAAGACTTCCGAGCTTCGAATTTTCCAATTCCAGGAATATTTCCAGAACAAATTTTCTGAAACTAAAAATAGCAGAAAAGAGGTAACTGGCTCTATGGCATCTTGTCAATAGGTTAGTCCTGAAAATCGATAAAAATGACATAAAGTGGAATGAAAACATGTAACATATGGCATGAAAACAACATGGAACATCAGAAATTATAGATACGTTTATGACGTATCAACATCCCAAGCTTAGTTCCTACTCGTCCTCGACTAGGTAAACGATAAAACACATAATTTTTGAGGTGACATGCTACCAACATGAACTTGATCATCGAAATTGTAAAAGCATAAGCATAGCTGAGATCATAGAACTTAAACACAAGCATGATAAATAAAATTCTAACAATAAAGCATAGCAATCACCTTGCATCATGAGAAGTAACACAAATAAAAGATCATGGATAATAATGCACTCGAAACATATACGTTTGTTTCAAGCATAGAGATAACATGGCAAAGTGATATTTCGCTTGTCCTTAAGAGTGGGGAAAAACATAAATGCCAGGACACCTTCAAAGTTCACGAGGAATACTAGAACAAAAAAAATTGAGAATAAACAATAACACATCATGAATCAATTAATAATCTTTCTGGGACAAATGCACATTATACTCAGAATGGCAATCATGCTCTCTCAACTAGGCATAAAGTTAGAAGATGAAGACTCAACATAAAAGTAAAAGAAAGGCCCTTCGCAGAGGGAAGCAGGGATCACTCATGTGCTAGAGATTTTTATTTTATTAATCATAGGTATAAAATGGTTGACACTCCTCCCAACCTTTCTTACACAAACCATGGCTAACCGAATCCTCGGGTGCCTGCCAACAATCACATACCATGGAGGAGTGTCTAATTTTGAGAGAGGTGTATGCTTATGTCGACGAATGGTAAACAGAAAATACAGTACGTCAGAAGCCAACTGGACTTCACAAGAGCGGCTCCCATAGAAGGTCGCATCTGGGTAGAAGGTCATCCCTCTTTCCCTTTTGTTTACACAATTATGCTTTGACTCATAAATCAGGGGCAAAAATAGTGAAGAGAATTTGTTGTATTACTTTGGGGTTGGGCACCCCACTGCCAGCTCTTCTGTCAATTGGATAAGCGGATGGAGCCACTAGTCCAGGGTGTGAAAGTCCAATCAACAAGTGAGATAGAGATTCCCTATTTACGTCCTCATGAGCTAAATGGGAGCACAAAATAGGAGTAATTTTGAAGGTTTTAAAGGTAACACATGAGCAATTTAGTTTTAAGTGGCAGTTAAATACCACATGTAGGTAGGTATGGTGAACACATTTGGAAAACTTTGGTTTTTGGGAGTTGGATGCACGAGTAGAGCTCATACTCAGTACAGGTGGAGGGTAGCAAAAGACTGGGAGCGACAAATCAAGAGAGCAATAATGGCCATAATCATGCATAGCGACATAAACATAATTAATCAAAGCATAAGTGGTACTACAAGTTCAAAAACTAAATGATCCTAGAGGCTATAAGTGACTGGTTCATAGTCATAAACATGGTGTGAACATGCGCCAAGTCAACCAAATAAAACATTCAAAGGAGAACACCACAAATTTATGTTTCAAAATGACATGAACAACTCATAATTATTTCTAAGGCACATTAAACAGTCTCATCTCTTTGAGACAAATCATGCTACAAAAATAACCACTAGGCTTCAGAACTAAAATAACATCTAGCATGACATGAAAAAGTCTAACCACAGTCTATACAAGCTTCTAATTCCACCGTTATAAGCACGAAAACTGTACTACTGCTTTCCAACACTAAGCATTTCATAATAAACAAAAACTCTCCAAGAGATGCAGAAATGAAACATGAGATTACTAACACAAATCTACTAAAACTAACAGCTCTTAAATAAGAGATGCAAGAAAAACATGAGCTAAACAAGAAATTTGCAGCACCTAGAAGAAAAACTAAGCATACGATCATAACAAGTATTCAAACGAAAAAGCGGAGCATGTCTCTATCCAACACAAAGAATGCTAGGGTCCAACTATATTATTTAATCAATTAAAAAAACAAACAAACATACGCTCCAAGTAAACTTCATATGATGTGAACGAATAAAAAAATAGTTTCACTAGAATTGACCTGATAAATTGTTGATGAAGAAGGGGATGCCTTGGGTATGCCCAAGCTTATATGCTTGAGTCTTCTTAGAATTTTATGGGATGAACCACGGGGGAACCCCCAAGATTTGCCTTTGCACTCTTCTTGATAACATTATATCACCCTCTTTTCTTGACCCTTGAAAACTTCCTTCACACCACACTCAAAGAGTAATTCACATTAGAGGGTTAGTGCAACAAATAAAAATTCACGGGTTCTGTATGGGAACAATTGATATTGATACTTTTAAACATTATCTACAGCCACTGATGTTTCGTGAAGCAAAGAAATCCACTTGACATCGTAAAAGAGCAAATGCAACAAAAATGACAGAATCTGCCAAAACCAAAACAGTCCGTAAAGACGAATTTTTTCGATACACTTATGTTGCTCATATCAAAACACTTAACAACAAAAAAGCTGCGGAATTATTTGGGGAATAAGCACAAAAAAATTCAGATCATTCTGATCTTCCTGGCATTATACGATTTTTTATGGTGGACTGCAGAAATCTGTTTCCTGCGCAGAAATCCAAAAACAACTCCCACTCTCGTCAGAAACTTTACTTTGCACAACTAAAACATGAAAATAAAGACACATAGGAGTTTCTACGGAAGTATACAACCCCTTGACCCAAATAAAACAGAGAAAAACAAATCAAAAATAAAACCATGGGTTATCTCCTAAGAAGTGTTTTTATTTAACGCCTTTTAGCTAGGCCCAGAATATTGGAATCAAGTGTTTTCAAGTGAATAAGCATCCAAATTGTAAGTTGTTCGAATAATAGAATCAAAAGGAAACTTCATTATCTTTATAGGAAAGTGTTCGATACCTTCCTTGAGTGGTAATTAAAATTTAATATTCCCCTCTTTCATAGCAATAACAACACCAACAATTATAAGAAAAGGTCTTCCCAAAACAATTGGACAAGAAGCATTGCATTCAATATTCATAACAACAAAATAAATGGGGACAAGATTATTATTAACCATGGTAATAAAATCATCAATTCTCCCCAAAGGTTTCCTTCTAACATTATCAGTAAGACGAATATCCAAATAACAATGCTCCAATGGTGGCAAATCAAGAATATCATAAAGTTTCTTGGGAATAACAGAGATACTAACACCAAGATCACATAGAGCATTGCAATCAAAATAATTCACTTTCATTTTAATAATGGGTTCCCAACCATCATATAGCTTCCTAGGGTTAGAGGCTTCACATCTTAATTCATCCTCTCTAATTTGCATGAGAGCATTTGTATTATGTTTTATGAAAGCCATATTCATAGCACTAGCATTAGGACAACTAGCAAGATTTTGTAGGAACTTAATCACTTCAGTTATGTTGAAATCATAAAAGTCAATATTATTTTTATCAAAGGTAATGAGACCATTGTCGCCCATGTTTCTAATTTCAGCACTTTTATCATGAACATTTTTAGCAGTTTCAGGAAGTTTTGCATTTTTAATAGCAGAAGTGGGAGTATGGCCAACAACAATTACTTTACCATTGATATTAGAAGGTTTAATATCATGAGAAGCTTCAGTTTTACTAGTGGTGGTAATGGTGCAAACATTAGCTATATTATTATTTCTAGCTATTTCATCTTGTCTTTCCCATCTAGCATGCAATTCAGCTAACATCCTAACATTATCATCAATTCGAATTTGGATGGAATTCAAAGTTTTCTTTATTTAACACCATGAGGCATAAACTTTAGTTTTATAAAATCAACATCAAGCGCAAGTCTATCAACTTTAGAAGCAAGAACATCAATTTTGCCAAACTTTTCCTCAACAGATTTATGAAAAGCAGTTTGTGTACTAATAAAATTCTTGAACATGTTTTCGAGATCAGAGGGTACACTTTTATTGTTGTTGTAGGAATTACCATAAGCATTACATTTATTGGGAGGATATGGCCTATAATTATTGCTACCAAAATTATTACTATAAGCATTGGCGTTGAAATTATTATTTTTAATGAAGTTCACATCAACATGCTCTTCTTGAGCAACCAAAGAGGCTAAAAGAATATTATTTGGATCAATAGGAGCATGGAAATTCACAAGCATAGACATAATAACATCAAGTCTATCACTCAAAGAGGAGGTTTCTTCAACAGAATTTACCTTCTTACCAGTTGTAGCTCTCTCAGTGCGCCATTCAGAATAATTTACCACCATATCATCAAGAAGATTTGTTGTTGTCCCCAAAGTAATGGACATAAAGTTTCGTCCAGCAGTTCAATCCATGGGTTTCTTGAAGAAAAATCAAGACCTGCATAAAAGGTTTGGATGATCATCCAAGTAGTCACTCCATGAGTGGGACAATTCTTTACTAAAGATTTCATTCTTTCCCAAGCTTTAGCAACATGCTCATTATCAAGTTGATTAAAATTCATATAGCTACTTCTCAAAGATACAATCTTAGCAGGAGGATAATATTTTCCAATGAAAGCATCTTTACACTTAGTCGAAGAATCAATACTATTTTTGGGCAAAGATAGCAACCATTCTTTATCTCTTCCTCTCAAAGAGAAAGGAAACAATTTCAGTTTAATAATATTTCCATCTACATCTTTATATTTTTGCATCTCATATAGTTCAACAAAATTATTAAGATGGGCAGCAACATCATCAGTATTAACACCAGAAAATTGCTATCTCATAACAAGGTTTAACATGGCAGGCTTTATCTCATAAAAATCAGCAGTAGGAACAGGTGGAGCAATAGGTGTGCTAATGAAATCATTGTTGTTAGTGCTAGTAAAGTAACACAACTTAGTGTTCTCAGGGGTAGTCATTTTAACATGACTAAAAACAGGATAAAAACTACAACTAGAATAGGAACTAATTTTGTGTGTTTTTGATAAAGAGAAGCAAACAAGAGAGAATAAAATAAACTAAGAAAAACAAAAACAAAGTAAAGAGATTGGAAGTGAGAGACTCCCCTTGCAGAAATTCTCTTCCTCCCCGACAACAGTGCCAGAAAATGCTTTGATGGTGCAGGTCTTGCACTCGTTGGGAAACCCCAAGAAGAAGGTTTGATGAGCGCAACAACAAGTTTCCCTCAGTAAAGAAACCAAGGTTGAATCGACCAGTAGGAGGAAGGAGTAACTTCATAAGGTTGATGCAGATGAGATGGCAGGGCACACTACCGGTTCAGCAGCAACGTGGAACCTACACAACACAAACAATTCACTTTGCCCAACGAAGCACTAAGGTGGTCAATCTCACCGGTTTTGCTGATAACAAAGAGGTTAAATGTATGGTGTGGAAAACAGTACGAGAACAGCATGAAAACAGTAGCAGCAGTGTGAAGACAGTGGAAGCAGTGTGAAAACAGTGGAAGCAGTGTGAAAGTAGTGGAAGCGGTGTGTGTATTATCAGAATGAGAAAATGGACCGGAGTCCACAGTTCACTAGTGGTGTCTCTCCATAAAAGATAGTAAAATGTGTGGTGAACAAATTACAGCTGGGTAATTGACAGATGAAGAACACGCATGTGACGCCCCGAGATCGGGCACTATGCAGATTTCAGCATTCCCGCCAAAATCCACATAATAACCGATTCCAGGTTGCCACGTCTGATAGCATTACAACAGTTCACGAATATTCCACAAGATCAACAGAAAAGATATATACAAGATCACTCAAACGAGTCAAGGATACAACTGATACAATACAAAGATCCAAATAACAGCGGAAGAAACAAATTGGACTAAGAGTCCTGAAGATAACCGAGAGCGTCCAATCCCTGCCCAGGCCAAGCCGGAGGGATTCCCAAGCTAACGTCGTCAGACTTCAAACCTGTTGACTGCAATATTGAATATGCAGCCACGAAAAAGGATTCGTGGGTCAGTACGGTTAAGTACTGGCAAGTGGATAAACCATACTCACAAGATACCGACGTAACCAGTCATCACAAGATACAAATACTTTGGGTTCAACGGAAAGGAAAGGATTATTGCAAAGAGGCGGCAGCGGGCTGCGCTAACCAACTACAGAAACACGCTACAACTTCCGGCTAACAGAAAGAAGATAAGATAGCGTATCGTAACCAACTACAACTACTCACCAAACAATACCCATCCAATGTCACCCCCTTCTAAGGAAGCAACCCAAGGAAACTCACACTGTTGATTAAGGTGAAGTTCAGGATATTGTGACAATATGCCTATTACTAGTCAAATAATTATTGATTAGGTGTAAGTTGTCTGAGTACTTGTTAGCCAGTACTTTCACCAAGTCGTCACATAACCGCGGACAACACGGCTTCTGGAGAAGATTCATCCCTGCAGGGTGTGCTCCAGTACCCGTACACACTAAAGCCACCAACTAAAACTCAGGTTGGCTCGACACGACCCAAACCATCTCTACAACCCATCCTAGGAGCCACGGAGCTATAAGGTCCCAACCACGCAGCCGAATACTCAGCGCAGGTGTGCAAAACTCCCGCAGGACACAACACCCCGGCACTACGGGCCTCACCCTATATGCATCATCATCATCATCATCAGTAACCATGGGGGATCCACCCATTATGCAAGGAGCAAATGGAACACCCGAACTAAGTGTGGCTCTTCGGACAAGCTGCAGATCAGGTCTAAGTCGAGGGGGGTTCCATACCACCACCCGGATGCGGTGAGCACGCTCATCATGGATCAGTAGACAAGACCCTTTTCCTAATTAGGGTCGACACTAGCAGGCTTCAAAACCCTAACCCGGCCCTCCTGCCGGTGCCTTAACATCAAATTATTATTACCCAAAACATTAACATGTTGTTGATTGAATTGAAACCCAACTATCAAACTAAACAGGTGATAAGACGGACAACAAGACTTGAGCGCAAACAACACTAAGCATGCAACTACGACACGAGGGCCAACAAGGTAAACAAGCAACAGTTAATAGGAAGTGGAAGGAAGGCTATATCATGGCTGCAAGGTAAACATATAATAGGATCGAGACACAAGCATCGTATCAACAGGCTAGAATAAGAACAACGGAAAGAATCGGTAACAAGTGATGAAAGGCAGCCATGTGGCAGCAAGTGAGTATACTTGCCTGAGATCCAGCAAGTAGAGGTACATCCGCAGAACTTGTCGTTGCTCACATCATCTCAACGTCCTATCCACGAAGAAGCAACGAACCTCGAACAAACACCGGATGCAACAATTACTACTACGGCAAAAGATCCAGCATGATCCTATTTTATATGCATGACATGGCAAGATGCAACAGGGGAAACAACTTAAACAATTTAATCGGAACCAGAGTCCGGAGAAATAGGAATTGGTTCAAGTTGTTTATCTAACCATCCATTTAATTGTTGTTTAGCATGGCAATAATAAAGTGGATGAGTTAGGCAATTTAAATGGAATGGGGCAACAGTTGAATTAAATACCCCAACACATTCCATATTTACTTATTAGGTGACATTACTATATCCCGAAACCCACAAGATGCAATGCAAATATGATGCGATGACATTTTGAATATAGTTGATATGGTATAGAAAATAGGGCATAGGTATAGGGGTTTGGGTTTGGGGTGCACACGTGTGGAGAGGATCTTTGTGTTCAACGCCGGAAAGAGGAGATCTTCGGGGCAACGCCGGTGCCTTCAGGACGTGGAGGAAGTAGACGAAGAATGGGAAGTAGACAAAGTCGTCTATGTCGTGGAAGTAGTCGACGTAGTCATAGTAAAGGAAATAGTCGACGTCGAGGAAGTAGTCGAAGTAGTCGTTCTCGTTCCGTAGCCGAGGTAGTCGTTCATGTCATCGGTGGTCGTTGTCGATCTTTTCATCGAGGTCCAAAGAGGAAGTAGACGTTCGTTCTCAAACCACACGATCATCGTCGTCGACGTAGTCGTTCAACGTCCGGAGCCGGTGTAGTCGTAGTAGTCGTGGGCGAGCCGCTACCGCATCGTCTTCGGGGTCGGAGGTGATCGTGACGGTCCCGGTCTTCGGGCGCGCACGAAGGCGGCCAACGCAAGGCGGACATGGTAGGATCTTGTCGATGGTTTTCGTTCTCGGGTCGAGGATCTTGACTATTGTTCATGGTCCATGTACTTGTCGATGATTTATGGTTCCAAGGTTCACGGCCGAGGTACTTGTCGATGGAGATCTTGTCGACGAGGTACGGGGACGTAGACGTTGTGGTGGAAGGAGTCGTACACGTCCGTAGTCGAAGTAGTCGTGGACGCGGAAGTAGTCGTTTGGGGTCGGAGGAGATCTTGGCGGTTCCCCGGTCGTCGAGGTTCACGACAACGGTCTCACAAACACGCACGAAGGCGGCACACAAAACAGGGGCACTAATACTCCACGGCGTCGAACCGTTGCGGCATTTCATCGAACAGGTGCACGACATCGCGCGAGGGCGCCCCATGGCTGCAGCGAGCCGGTGGTGGAAGGGGTGCAGCGCCCCGACATGCAGTTTGTCGAGGGTGGTGGAGCTCTGTCGGAGACGGGCAGCAACAGAGAGGTGGACGCCCTTGCCAGCATCTCGTCCTTCACCCGCAGAGCCTCCTCCATCCTCCCTGCCTTCACGAGCACATCCACCACCGAGGTGTACGTGAAGTCCGACGTCCCGAAACCAGCCTCCTTCATCTCCCCGAGAAGGAGCAGCAAGCGGTCGGCTACGGAGCCCTGCTGCCCGTGGGAGAGTCATCGGGGGACTCGAGGCTTGCTCGGGGAGGAGCTCGGGTACAGGAGGAGGATGGGGACGGGCCCGAAGACGGCATGGGGCGGCGCCGACGTGCTCATCGGGACAGGGAGGAGGTCAAGGCGGCGGGGAAAGGAGCGGCAGCGGAGAGGAGCGGCCGGCGGCCATGGGGCGGAGAGGCGTGGCGGAGGAGGTGGGGAAGTAGAAGGGGCAGCAGCGGCGCCGGCTGCCGTCGGCGAGGTGAGAGGGAGGCGGAGAGGGCCTGAGCGAGGAGAGGTGGCGCACGGGAGGAAGGGGACGAGGGGAGAGGAGACGCGGAGAGCGAGAGGCAGAGGCGGCGCTGGAAGGTTGGAGACGATGGAGGGGATCGATCGATCCCCTCCCGTGAGTTGTGTGCGTGCGTTTTCCGTGCGTGTGTGCGTTGCGTGTGTGCGTTGTGTGGGCTAGGTGTGTGCGTTGTGTTAGGGTGGGCTTAGGGTTAGGGGTGGCCGGCTGGTTGGGCCAGCCCAAAACACATTTTTTTTTTAACAATTTTCTAGAAAAAAATAAAAGAGGTTTGAGATGCTACTAGAAATAGTTTTGAGGCATAAAAATAATTTCAGAAAATTTAGGAAAATGAGATTTGATGCAATTGAATTAGTGTTTGCAAGTTTAAATGAATGATGACGCATGGCGATGCGAAAAGAAAAACAAAAAGACAAATTCTAGTTGGGGGAAAACCCCGGGCGTTACAACGCATGACATAAATATTACTACGAGATTCATGCGGTCATTACAACAAAATACATAGATCGTCATTAAACTGCATCTATGACTAATAATCCACCCTTAGAATATCATCCGAACAAACGTTGGGTATTAAGTTGCAAGCAACGGATAATCGCAGTGAGCAAGGTGTGTAATGTAAACAATGTAAACGAAGTAAACATCATTGTTTTCTCCCTAATGGCAACAACACATCCTTCATCCGTCACGTTTTTGTCACTCGAGCCCAGATGCAAAGGAGGCATGAACCCACTATCGAGCATAAATACTCCCTCTTGGAGTCACTGGCATCTACTTGGCAAGAGCATCTACTAACAACAGAGAGCATGCAAGATCATAAATAACATACACATGAAGATAACATGGTAGATTGATAATCAACAGACATAGCATTCAATAATCATCGGATCCCAGCAAACACAACATGTAGCATTACAAATAGTTGATCTCGATCATGTGAGGCAGCTCACGATATCTAAAGATGAGGCATAAGGTGGATAGTACAACCATTTAGCTACTGCTATGGACCCGTAGTCCAAGGATGAACTACTCACGCATCACTCCGGATGCGGGCATGGTTGTGTAGACCCCTCCGGTGATGAATTCCCCTCCTGGCAGGGTGCCAGGGAGGGCTCCAGAACCATCCCGATCTTGGGTTAACGATGACGGCGGCCTCGGGTGTTTCTCGGGACGAAGTGGTATATTTTTAGGGTTGGCGTATCGGGAGGAATAAATAGGCGAAAGGGCGATGTCGGTGGATACCCGAGGGGCCCACACCACCCCTAGGCGCGGCCAGGGGGCGCGCCGCCCTATGGTGTGCTCCCCTCCAGGCCTCTTCGGGACTCCGTGGAACCTTCGGTAATTCTAAGACTTCCAGACTTCGAATTTTCCAATTCTGAGAACATTTTCAGAACAAATTTTATGAAACTAAAAACAAAAAAACACAGGGAACTGGCTTTGCGGCATCTTGTCAACAGGTTAGTCGGGAAAATCGATAAAAATGACATAAAGTATAAGGAAAATATGTAGCATATGGCATGAAAACAACATGGAACATCAGAAATTATAGATATGTTTATGACGTACCAATAACATACACATAAAAATAACATGATAGATTGATAATCATTGGACATAGAATTCAAAATTCAATAGATCCCAGCAAACACAACATGTAGCATTACAATAATATGATCTTGATCATATTAGGCAGCTCACAAGATCTAAACATGAGGCATAAAGAGGAGAGAACAACCATCTAGCTACTTATATGGACCCGTAGTCTAGGAATGAACTACTCACGCATCACTTTGGAGGTAGGCATGGTGATGAAGAGCCCTCCGGTGATGATTCCCCCTCCCGGTAGGGTGCCGGGGAGAGCTCCAGAACCCTCCCGAACTAGGGTTGACAATGACGATGGCTACGGATCTTTTTGGTGGAAAAGGCTCGTGTATTTAGGGTTAACCCTCCGAGAGGTAGTAATAGGCGAGGGGGGAACGTCAGCGGGCAGGAAGGGGCCCACACCACCCCTGGGCGCGGCCAGAGGGGGGCGCCGCCTCATGGCGCCGCCTCCGGGTCTCCTGCGGACTCCGTGTACATGACGAATTTCTAAGACTTGTGGGTTTTGTGTCGTCCAATTCCGAGAATATTTCTAGAACAACTTTTCTGAAACCAAAACAACAGAAAACATGTACTCGCTCTGTGACATCTTGTCAATTGGTTAGTCCTAGAAAATCTATAAAAATGACATAAAGTGTATAGGAAACATGTAGCATAAAGCATAAAAACAACAAGGAACGTCAGACATTATGGATACGTTTGAGAGATATCAAGCATCCCCAAGCTTAGTTCCTACTCGTCCTCGAGTAGGTAAATGATAAAAACAAATAATTTCTGAGGTGAAATTCTACCAACATAAACTTGATCATCATAATGTAAAGCGTGTAAACTAAGATCAAATGAATAAAAGTTGTGGTTTATAGTTGATATCAAAATAGATTAATGTATAAACCATTAGGAAAAACAAAGTAAAACTTTTTAACGAATTAGAACTAAAAACAACCCATTGTGCAAAGTATATTAAAGATGGTTTAAACTTCAAGAACAACAATATAATCATCCTACGCATCCAACTCTCACAACAAGTCATGTTAGGATCAAGTCAAGTTACAACAGTATGCACGCGGAAAAATCATCAAACTATTTGGGCACTCAAAACAAGCAAGCGTTATGTATTGGTTCATGGCACCAAGATGTTATGGCTAAAAGAACATTATGGGGGTTTAGAAGGTCAATGGAATAAAATCCCACACAACTGAAAGTGATCATTAGACAAGAGGAAGTCTTATAATCGAAGCTATGCAAGGAGTAGTGATTGCCACACAACGGACGCACATAGATCTATAAGTGTATGAAAGATCTCCAATGGAATTAGTGGGGGTGCATACAACTTGCTTGCTCATGAAGACCTAGAGAATTTTTTAGGAGGCTCGTCATTGGAATATACAAGCCAAGTTCTATAATTTAAAGTTCCACACATAGTTATGCAAGTCATAAAATAAAAAATCTCTCCAAACTAAAGTATTGGTGCTAAATAAGCACAAGTGTGGAATAAATGATAGTAGTGCTGCCCCCTCTCTCTTTATTATCTCTCTTTTTTCTTTTTTCTTTTTTCTTTTTGGGCTTTTTCTTTTTTTTTCTTTTTTTTATATATAACCTGACTGGTAGGGGAAACTCTCTATTTTACAATGAATCATCACACTTTTAGTACTCATAAATGAAACTAAAATAACGCTGATGTAGAAAACTAAATGCTCCTGCCAGTGTAGCAGTATGCAAAATAACAATGGGACATGTAACAAGTAACATAATGATTATGGATGTTGTATGGAAATATATCTCGAAATGGCTATGAAAATACCATGATAGGTAGGTATGGTGGTTTTTTTGAGGAAGATATTTTAGGCTTATGTGTAGAAGGTCAAAGTCCTCACACGGGGTTTGGATGCACCTGCAAAATTTGCAGAAACTCTCAATGTGAGAATGGACATTGCACAATATGTAGGGCCCCGGGACCAACCGTCCAAGAACCCCCTATATGCATACATTCACGATCCCAGATCAAACCAATCGTGAACAACATATAAAGTTGGCGTACAGATTACATCATCCATTACACGAATACATAAAGGTTTTACATAAATGGTCACATGACCAAGTCTAACATAACTGCCACGCAGGGCAGGCAACTTAACAAACACAGCGGAAGGCAACAACACACAACGTGGTAGAGCCCAAGTCACACCTTAACCTACAGGCTGATGACCGGGAAACGAGCCTAGTTCGCGGGGCCATTAGTGCAGTACTCCTCCTCGTATAACTCCTCCTGAGGCGGCTCCTCGAAGTCTGGCAAGTAAATACCAGGGATGAAACCAATGTGAGTACATTTGAATGTACCCTACTAGACATCCTTTATGAAGCTTATAGAATGCAAGTATGCTTATTTGGTGGAATGGGTAGGCTATACATAGGGTTTTCTACCCATGATGGATGAAAGATACATCATGGTTCATTAACATCTCTGTATCTTTGTTGACGAAGATACTTCAAAAAGAAAGTAATATAGTTTCTCTTGTAGATATTGCATATCCAATAGGTTTGGTAAGATTTTGTTTAGTAAAGAAAGTTTTTCTTTGCAAAACTTCTTGTAAAACAACTTCCAGCTTTTCCTCATCCATACCTCACAGGTACGATGTTCATCTTTCCAGTACCTCGCATGTACTAATCCTTTTTTCAAAAACATCCTTTTTGAAAACATTGACACAATGCTAGCTACACGGCCATTCAACTGTCCATATCCAAGGATGCGGCTATTCTGAATAGTTTTACTCTGCAGAGGTGTACACAATCCACAAGATTCAAACATCCGCCGTGAAAAACCATGGACTGTCTCCGACAGTATGCGAACATCAGATAACTGGTACAGACCTTCCACTGTGTTGAAGCTAGTATATGACTATCTCTTCAATTGGGTTTGTTCTCCCCGACATCCTGTCCCATACTGCCATGACAGGAAATCCAACTGCTGCGGCCGGAGGGAAAATTAATCCCACACTTTGCATGCCTCATGTTTCATAACTTAGCGATATTTCGGTTCAAGGGATCCAATCCCTTATAGCAATTTGAGATAGAACACACACTTACAAGAACAAGCTTCTAGCCAAGCCCCGTCCCCATGTTGAGGTAGAGTGGTAGTACGTTTTGGTTGTCCGACGAAGACTAGGTTAAGTGTCATTTTCAAAAACACCTTTTTCCAAAAATGATCCCTCATAATTCCCCTATGGACGAGGCACACCTTTCCACCGGGTTTTCCATAAAGCCTTCGTTTTGAAAAAAAATCACCTTTTTAGGGTTTCCACTTAGGTACTTCATGTTATTTTATTTTTTGTGGTAAAAATACCATATGGTGGTTATGGGCTTGGTAACACCATGTTTTGAATACTGGCATGATAATAATTTATATAGTATTAATAGTAGTAATAGCCACATCAAAAATAGTTTGTTAACCAATTTTTGTAAAACTTCAGAAGTAGAAACATGAATGATAGATAATGATAAGTGTAGTAGCAAGCATCGGGATGGCTTTCCTTGAAACTCCTTGGGTCCCTGGCTTTGAAGTAGCTAGAACTTGAAAGAAAGCTCTACGACACCTTCTTCTTCTTGGTTTTCTAACGTCGTAAAAAGAATAAAGGATACACACTCATAACCAACGAAGGCAAACAATAATACAAAGCAGCACATACAACAAGCAAACTTATACTAAAACAATCACTCAATTTTTTATCGAGAAAACCACCAAACAAACACACATGGCATAAATTCTATTACTAGAATACATTGGGAAACCATATCCCACACCCTAATTATCATGGGTTTAGTGGGTGTACCACTCTCATACCAAGACATTGAAGAAGCTAAAATAGCCTTTGGTCACAAGGGTGAGACTACTAAAGTAATAACAAGCATCAAAAGTAATACCCATGCCAGTGGGTATTAAGAACAACGCAAGAAAACATCAACTAGATAAGTTTCCCACTAATCCAATGAATAGACAACTAAATAAATCAAGTCACAACAATAGCACTGGTACAATACTCATGCTAAAGTAATCACTCAAAATATTTTAAATAACAAAGAAATACACACATAAACAAGGTAGCTACTAACTATGCTTAGATCCACACAGAGACTAAAGAATCACTCAATCACAAAAATAACTAAACAAAACAGTGGCTCAAAAATTTGTACCAAGCTGATACGTCATAAACGTATCCTTAATTTCTGATGTTCCATGTTGTTTTCTTATTGTTTCCCACATGTTTGCTATACACTTTATGTCATTTTTATCGACTTTCCGGACTAACCTATTGACAAGATGCCACAGAGTCAGTTCCCTGTTTTCTGCTGTTTTTAGTTTCAGAAAAGTTGTTCTGGAAATGTTCTCGGAATTGGAAAATTCGAAGCCCGAAAATCTTAGAAATCCTGGAGGTTCCACGGAGTCCCTAAGAGACCCGGAGGGGGGCCTCAGGCGGCCCACACCATAGGGTGGCGCGGCCCCTCTTGGCCGCGCCAGGGGGTGGTGTGGGGCCCTTGAGCCTCCACCGCCTCTGCCCTTTCGCCTATATAATCCCCTAGAGACATAAACTCTAAGGAGATCCCACTTTTTCCCAAGAAACACCCGAGGCCGCCGTCACCATCATCCCAAGATCGGGAGGGTTTTGGAGCTCTCCCCGGCACCCTGCCGGAGGGCGAAATCATCACCGGAGGGGTCTACACGACCATGCCCTCCTCCTAAGTGATGCCTGAGTAGTTCATACCTGGACTACGGGTCCATAGCAGTAGCTAGATGGTTGTTCTCTCCACTCCGTGCCTAATGTTTTGATCTTGTGAGCTGCCTAACATGATCAAGATCATCTTTATGTAATGCTACATGTTGTGTTTGCTGGGATATGATGAATGTTGAATGCTATGTCTTCTGATTATCAATCTATCATGTTATCTTCATGCATATTTTATTTATGATCTTGCATGTTCTCCGTTGTTAGTAGATGCTCTGGCCAAGTAGATGCTAGTAACTCCAAGAGGGAGTATTTATGCTCGATAGTGGGTTCATGCCTCCTTTTCATCTGTGCTCGAGTGACAGAAACGTGACGGATGGAGGATGTGTTGTTTCCATTAGGGAGAAAACAACTATGCTTTTTCTAAGGATGATGTTATTGTTTACATTACATGCTTTGCTTACTGCGATTATCTGTTGCTTGCAACTTAATACCCAACGTTTGTTCGGATGATATTTAAAGGGTGGATTTTTAGTCATAGATGAAGTTGGATAACGGTCTATGTATCTTGTTGTAATGCCCGCATGAATCACATAGTAATCTTTATGTCTTGCATATGCACTACGATGCAGCTTTCATTTCTGTCAATTACCCGGTTGTAATTTGTTCAGCACACATGTTATTTATCTTTCTCGGAGATACACCACTAGTGAACTATGGACCCCGGTCCTTTTTCCTCATTCTGATAAACACCTACTGCTTTCATACTGCTCTCATAATGTTCCTACTGTTTTCCACACCATACATTTAACCTCTTCATGTTTAGAAAACCGGTGAGATTGACAACCTCACTGCTTCGTTGGGACAGAGTGATTTGATTGTGTTGTGTAGGTTCCACGTTGCTGCTGAAACGGTAGTGCGCCCTTCCACCTCAGCTGCATCAACCTTCAGAGATTGCTTGTCCTCCTACTGGTCAATTCAACCTTGGTTTCTTTTCTGAGGGAAAACTTGCTGCTACACTCTTCACAACCTTTCTCTTTGGGTTTACCAACGAGGGCATTAAGGCCATCAACAAGTTTTCTGGCGCCGTTGCCGGGGAGGAAGATAATTTCAACAAGGGGAGTCTTTCACTTCCAATCTCTTTACTTTGTTTTTGTTTTTCTTAGTTTATTTTATTTTGTCTTGTTTGCTTCTCTTTATCAAAAACACAAAAAAAAACTAGTTCTTATACTAGCTGTAGTTTCATTCCTGTTTTTAGTCTTGTTAAAATGACTACTCCTCAGAACACTAAGTTGTGTGACTTTACTAGCACCAACAACAATGATTTCATTAGCACACCTATTGCTCCACCTGCTCCTACTGCTGATTTTTATGAGATAAAACCTGCCCTGTTAAACCTTTTTATGAGAGAGCAATTTTCTGGTGTTAGTACTGATGATGCTGTTGCCCATCTTAATAATTTTGTTGAACTTTGTGAGATGCAAAAACATAAACATGTTGATGGAGATATTATTAAACTGAAATTGTTTGTTTTCTCTTTGAGAGGAAGAGCTAAATAATGGTTGTTATCTTTGCCTAGAAATAGTATTGATTCTTGGACTAAGTGTAAAGATGCTTTCATTGGAAAATATTATCCTCCTGCTAAGATTATTTATTTAAGAAGTAGCATCATGAATTTTAAGCAACTTGATAATGAGCATGTTGCTAAAGCTTGGGAAAGAATGAAATCTTTAGTAAAGAATTGTCCCACTCATGGACTGACTACTTGGATGATCATCCAAACCTTTTATGCAGGTCTGAATTTTTCTTTAAGAGACCTTTTGCATTTATCTGCTGGAGAAACCTTTATGTCCATGACCTTGGGGTTAGCAACAAACCTCCTCTTTGAATGAGAGACTTGATGCTATTATGTCTATGCTTGTGAATGGTCATGCTCCTATTGATCCAAATAATGTTCCATTAGCCTCTTTGGTTTCTCAAGAAGAACGTGTTGATATGAACTTCATTAAAAATAATAATTTCAACACCAATGCTTATAGGAATAATTTTGGTAGCAACAATTATAGGCCATATCCTCCTAATAATAGCAATTCTTATGGTAATTCTTATGGTAAATCCTATAATATCAACAAAATTGTACCCTCTGATCTTGAGAACATGCTTAAGAATTTTATTAGTACACAAACTACTTTTAATAAATCTGTTGAGGAAAAGTTTGGTAAAATTGATGTTCTTGCTTCTAAACTTGATAGCCTTTCTCTTGATGTTGATTTTCTGAAACTAAAGGTTATGATCATGATGTTAAAGACATTAAAACTTTGAATTCTATCCAAATTCGAATTGATGATAATGTTAGAATGTTAGCTGAATTGCATGCTAGATGGGAAAGAGAAGATGAAATAGCTAGAAAGAATAATATAACTAATGTTTTCACCATTACCACCACTAGTAAAACTGAACCTTCTCATGCTATAAAACCTTCTACTATCAATGGTAAAGTAATTGCTGTTGGAAACACTCCCAGTTCTGCAAGTAAGAATGCAAAACTGCCTGAAACTACTAAAAATGCTCCTGATAAAAGTGCTGAAATTTTTAGAAACATGGGAGACAATGGTCCCATTATCTTTGATAAAAATGATCTTGACTTTGATGATTGCAACATAACTGAAGTTATTAAGTTCTTACAAAAGATTGCTAGTTGTCCTAATGCTAGTGCTATGAACATGGCTTTTACAAAACATATTACAAATGCTCTCATGCAAATTAGAGAGGATGAATTAGGATGTGAAGCCTCTATCCCTAGGAAGCTAGATGATGGTTGGGATCCTATTAGTAAAATTTAAGTGAATGATTTTTATATCAATGCTCTATGTGATCTTGGTGCTAGTTTCTCTATTATGCCCGGGAAACTCCATGATATTCTTGATTTACCACCATTGGAACCTTGTTATTTGGATATTATTCTTATTGATAATGTTAGAAAGAAACCTTTTGGGAGGGTTGATGATGTTCTTATCATGGTTAATAATACTCTTGTCCCTGTTTTTTTTGTTGTCTTGAATATTGAATGCAATGCTGCTGGTCCAATTGTTTTGGGAAGACCTTTTCTTAGAACTGTTAGTTTTGTTATTGATATGAAAGAGAGGAATATTAAATTTCAGTTCCCACTCAAGAAAGGTATGTAACACTTACCCAGAAAGAGAATGAAGTTTCCTATTTGGATGCTTCTTCACTTGAAAATATTTGATTCCACTTTTCTGGGCCTAGCTAAAAGGCGTTAAAGAAAAGCACTTCTTGAGAGATAACCCATTGTTTTATTTTTGCTTTGTTTTTCTCTGTTTTCCTCGAGTCAAGAGGTTATACTTATGTAGAAACTCCTTTGTATCTTTCTTTTCATGTTTTTGTAGTGCCAAGTAAGGTTTCTCACGAGAGTTGGTTTTCGGATTCCTGCGCAGGAAACAGATTTCTGCTCTCCACCGTAAAATCCTAGAAGGTCAGAATGATCTGAATTTGTTTTTTCTTATTCCTCAGATAATTCCGCAACTTTTTTGTTCTTTAAGTTTTTCGATATGAGCAATGTAAGTGCCTCGAAAAAATTCGTCTTTACAGACAGTTCTGGTTTTGACAGATTTTGCAAATTTTCTTGCATTTGCTCTTTTGCGTTGTCAAGTGGATTTCTTTGCTTCACAAAACATCAGTGTCTATAGCTAATGTTTGAAAGTATCAATAGCACTTGTGCCATACAGAACTCATGGATTTTTAATTGTTGCACTAACCCTCTATTGCGAATTACTGTTTGAGTGTGGTGTGAAGGAAGTTTTCAAGGGTCAAGAAAAGAGGTGATATATGTGATCAAGAAGAGTGCAAGGTCAAAGCTTGGGGATGTCCTCGTGGTTCATCCAAGTATATTTTTAGAAGAATCAAGCATCTAAGGTTGGGGATGCCCAAGTCATCCCCTTCTACAACAACTATCTATCAGGTCACTTCTCGTGAAAATATATTTTTATTCGGTCACACCATATGAAGTTTACTTGGAGCGTATGTTTTTTTTTGTTTTCCTTGATGCAATAATTTCATTGGACCTAGCATCCTTGTTTGGGAGAGATACACGCTCCTCTTTTTAGTTTGAATACTCGCTATGCTAGTATTCTTAGTTTTTCTTCTAGTTGCTGCAAAAATTTCTATTTAGCTCTCGTTTTCATAGCATCTCTTATTTAGAGCTGTTAGTTTTAGTAGTGTTATGTGAGTCCTCTCATGTTTTCTTGCTATAGCATGTAGAGAATTTTTGGTAAAGCATGATTTGTATGGTGCTTGTTGGGAAAAGAAACTGCTGCTTGAGGTAAATTTTTTAACGGTGCAAGTAGAAGCTTGTATAGACTGTGGCTAGAACTTTTTCATATCATGCTAGATGTTATTTTAGTTTTAAAGCCTTGTGGTTATTGAGTAGCATTATTAGTCTCAAATAGCTGAGAGTGTTTAATGTGCCATTGAAAGAATCATGAGTTGTTCTTGTCAGATTGAAGCATAAATTTGTGGTGTTCTCCTTTGGATGTTTTATTTGGTTGACTTGGCGCATGCTCACACCATGTTTATGACTATGAACCAGTCACGAATAGCCTCTATGATCATTTAGTTTTTGAATTTTCGGTACCACTTATTCTTTGATTAATGATGTTTATGTCTCTATGCATGATTATGGCCCTTATGCTCTCTTGATTTGTCGCTCCCAGTCTTTTACTAGCCTCCACCTATACTGAGTATGAGCTCTAATCATGCATCCAACTCCCTGAAACCAAAGTTTTCCCATTGTGTCCACCATACCTACCTACATGTGGTATTTAACTTCCACTCCAAAGTAAATTGCTCATGTTACCTTTAAAACTTTCAAAACTACTCCTGTTTTGTGCTCCTGTTTTAGCTCATGAGGACGTAAATAGAGAATCTTTATCTCACGTGTTAATTGGACTTTCACACCCTGTACTAGTGGCTTCATCCGCTTATCCAATAATAGAAGAGCTGGCAGCAGGGTGCCCAGCCCCAAATTAATAACACAAATTCTCTTCACTATTTTTGCCCCTAATTTATCAGTCAAAGCATAATTATGTAAACAAAAGAGAAAGAGGGATGACCTTCTACACCAGTTGCGTCCTTCACCATGGGAGCCACTCTTTTGAATCCAGTTGACTTGTGATGTACTGTATTTTGTGTTTACCATTCGTTGACATAAGCATACACCTCTCTTAAAATATAGACACTCCTCCACGGTATGTGATTGTTGGCGGGCACCCGAGGATTCGGTTAGGCATGGTTTGTGAAAGATGGTTGGGAGGAGTGTCAAGTTTTCATACCTCTGTTTAATAAAATAAAAGCTCTAGCACATGAGTGATCCATGCTTCCCTCTGCGAAGGGCCTTTCTTTTACTTTTATGTTGAGTCTTCATCTTCTAACTTTATGCACAGTTGAGAGAGCATTTTTGCCATTCTGAGTTTTATTTGCATTTGTCCTAGAAACATTATTAATTGATTCATGATGTTTTATTGCTTGTTCTCTAATTATTTGTTCTAGTCCTCCTCAAGAACTTTGAAGGTGTCCTGGCATTTATGTTTTTCCCCACTCTTAAGGACTAGCGAAATATCACTTTGACATGCTTTCTCTATACTTGAAACAAATGTATATCTTTCGTTGCATTGTTATTCGTGATATTTTATTTGAGTTACTTCTCATGACGCAAAGTGATTTCTATGCTTCATTATTAAAGTTTTATTTATCATACTTGTGTTTAAGTTCTACGATCTCAGCTTACTTATGCTTTTACATTATTGATTATCAAGTTTATGTTGGTAGCATGTCACCTCAGAAATTATTTGTTTTGTCGTTTACCTACTCGAGGACGTGTAGGAACTAAGCTTGGGTGGCTTTTTAGTCATGGATGCCGTTGGATAACGGTCTATGTATCATGTTGTAATTCCCGCATGAACCACATAGTAATCTTTATGTCTTGCATATGCACTATGGGGCAGCCTTCATTTCTGTCAATTGCCCAGTTGTAATTTGTTCACCACACATGTTATTTATCTTTCTCGGAGAGACACCACTAGTGAACTATGGACCCTAGTCCTTTTTCCTCATACTGATAAACAACTACTGCTTTCATACTGCTTTCATACTGTTCTCATACTATTTTCCTACTGTTCACCACACCATATGTTTAACCTCTTTGTGTTCAGCAAAACCGGTGAGATTGACAACCTCACTGCTTCGTTAGGGGCAAAATGATTTTATTGTGTTGTGCAGGTTCCACGTTGCTTCTGAACCAGTAGTGCGCCCTGCCATCTCAGCTGCTTCACCTTCTGAAGTTACTCCTTCCTCCTACTGGTTGATACAACCTTGGTTTCTTTTCTGAGGGAAACTTGCTGTTGCACTCTTCATACCTTCCTCTTGGGGTCTCCGAACGAATGTGTGTCTACACGCATCAAGCATATTTTCTGTCTCCGTTGCCGGGGAGGAAGAGAATTTCTGCAAGGGGAGTCTCTCACTTCCAATCTATTTACTTTGTTTTTGTTTTGCTTAGTTTATTTTATTTTGTCTTGTTTGCTTCTCTTCATCAAAAACACATAAAAAATTAGTTCTTATACTAGTTGTAGTTTTATTCCTTTTTTAGTCTTGTTAAAATGACTACTCCTGAGAACACTAAGTTGTGTGACTTTACTAGCACCAACAACAATGATTTCATTAGCACATCTATTGCTCCACCTGCTCCTACTGCTGATTTTTATGATATAAAACCTACCCTGTTAATCCTTGTTATGAGAGAGCAATTTTGTGGTGTTAGTACTGATGATGCTGCTGTCCATCTCAATAATTCTGTTGAACTATGTGAGATGCAAAAATATAAAGATGTTGATGGGGATATTATTGAACTGAAATTGTTTCCTTTCTCTTTGAGAGGAAGAGCTTAAGAATGGTTGCTGTCTTTGCCTAGAAATAGTATTGATTCTTGGACTAAGTGTAAAGATGCTTTCATTGGAAAATATTATCATCCTGCTAAGATTATATCTTTAAGAAGTAGCATCATGAATTGTAAGTAACTTGATAATGAGCATGTTGCTAAAGCTTGGGAAAGAATCAAATCTTTAGTAAATAATTATCCCACTCATGGATTGACTACTTGGATGATCATCCAAACCATTTATGCAGGTCTAACTTTTTCTTCAAGAAACCTTTTGGATTCAGCTGCTGGAGGAACCTTTATGTCCATGACCTTGGGGTTAGCAACAAAGCTTCTTGATGATATGATGGTAAACTATTCTGAGTGGCACACTGATAGAGCTACAACTGGTAAGATGGTAAATTATGTTGAAGAAACCTCCTCTTTGAATGAAAGACTTGATGTTATCATGTCTATGCTTGTGAATGGCCATGCTCCTGTTGATCCAAATAATGTTCCTTTAGCCTCTTTGGTTTCTCAAGAAGAGCATGTTGATGTGAACTTCATTAAAATAATAATTTCAACACCAATGCTTATAGGAATAATTTTGGTAGAAACAATTATAGGCCATATCCTCCTAATAATAGAAATGCTTATGGTAATTCTTGTGGTAACTCCTATAACAGCAACAAAAGTGTACCCTCTGATCTTGAGAACATGATTAAGAATTTTATTAGTACACAAACTGCTTTTAATAAATCTGTTGAGGAAAATTTTGGTAAAATTGATGTTCTTGCTTCTAAGGTTGATAGCCTTGCTATTGATGTTGATTTCATTAAACTAAAGTTTATCCCTCATGATGTTAAAGAAATTAGAACTTTGAATGCTATCCAAATTCGAATTGATGACAATGTTAGAATGTTAGCTGAATTGCATGCTAGATGGGAAAGAGAAGATGAAATAGCTAGAAAGAATAATATAGCTAATGTTTGCAACATTACCACCACTAGTAAAACTAGAGCTTCTCATGCTAGAAAACCTTCTACTATCAATGTTAAACTAATTGGTGTTGGAAACACTCCCAGTTCTGCTAGTAAAAATGCGAAACTTCCAGAAACTGCTAAAAATGTTCCTGATAAAAGTGCAGAATTTTTTAGAAACATGGGAGATAATAGTCCCATTATCTTTGATAAAAATGATCTTGACTTTGATTATTGCAACATAACTGAAGCGATAAAGTTCTTACAAAATCTTGCTAGTTTTCCTAATGCTAGTGCTATGAATATGGCTTTCACAAAACATATTACAAATGCTCGCATGCAAATTAGAGAGGATGAATTAAGATGTGAAGCCTCTATCCCTAGGAAGCTAGATTATGGTTGGGAACCTAATATTAAAATTAAAGTGAATGGTTTTGATTGCAATGCTCTATGTGATCTTGGTGCTAGTATCTCTGTTATGCCCAAGAAACTATATGATATTCTTGATTTACCACCATTGGAACCTTGTTATTTGGATATTCGTCTTACTGATAATGCTAGAAAGAAACCTTTGGGGAGAGTTTATGATGTTCTTATCATGGTTAATAATACACTTGTCCCTGTTGATTTTCTTGTCTCGAATATTGAATGCAATGCTTCTTGTCCAATTATTTTGGGAAGACCTTTTCTTAGAACTGTTGGTTCTGTTATTGATATGAAAGAGGGGAATATTAAATTTAAGTCCCACCCAAGAAAGGTATGGAATACTTTCCTAGAAAGAGAATGAAGTTGCCTTTTTATTCCTTTATTCAAACAAGTTATAATTTGAATGCTTCTTTATTTGAAAATACTTGATTCCACTTTTCTAGGCCTAGCTAAAAGGCGTTAAAGAAAAGCACTTGTTGGGAGTAACCCGTGGTTTTCTTTTTTGCTTTGTTTTTCTCTGTTTTCTTTGAGTCAAGGGGTGGTATACTTCTGTAGAAACTCGTATGTATCTTTCTTTTCATGTTTTAGTAGTGCCAAGTAAGGTTTATGACGAGAGTTGTAGCTGGTTTTCGGATTTCTGCCAAGGAAACAGATTTCTGCTGTCCACCGTAAAAAACCGTATAAAATCCCGGAAGCTCTGAATGATCTGAATTTTTTTTGTGCTTATTCCTTGGAAAATTCCACAACATTTTTGCTCCTTAAGTTTTTTTCATCTGAGCAACGTAAGTGTCTTGAAACAATTCTTCTTTACAGACAGTTCTGGTTTTGACAGATTCTGCCATTATTCTTGCATTTGCTTTTTTGCGATGTCAAGTGGATTTCTTTGCTTCACGAAACATCAGTGGCTGTAGGTAATGTTTAGAAGTTTGAACAGAACTTGTTCCATACATAACCCATGGATTTTTATTTGTTGCACTAACCCCCTAATGCAAATTACTGTTTGAGTGTGATGTGAAGGAAGTTTTCAAGTGTCAAGAGAAGAGGTGATATATGTGATCAAGAAGAGTGCAAGGTCAAAGCTTGGGGATGCCCCCGTGGTTCATCCAAGCATATTTTTAGAAGACTCAAGCATCTAACCTTGGGGATTCTCAAGGTATCACCTTCTTCATCAACTATCTATCAGGTCACTTCTCGTGAAACTATATTTTTATTCGGTGACATCATATGAAGTTTACTTGGAGCGTCTGTTTTTTCTTTGTTTTTCTTTTGTTTTCCTTTGTTTTATTTTGTTTTCCTTGCTTCAATAATATAGTTGGATCCTAGCATTATTTGTTTGGGAGAGAGACACGCTCCACTTTTTCATTTGAATACTTGCTATGCTAGTATTCTTAGTTTTCTTCTAGCTGCTGCAGTAAATTCATGTTTAGCTCTTGTTTTCATTGCATCTATTATTCAGAGCTGTTAGTTTTAGTAGTGTTATGTGAGTCCTCTCATGTTTTCTTTCTGTAGCACGTAGAGAATTTTTGTTAAAGCATGATTTGTATGGTGCTTGTTGGGAAAAGAAATTGCTGTTTGAAGTAGAAGTTTTAACGGTGCAAGTAGAAGCTTGTATAGACCGCGGCTAGAACTTTTTCATATCATGGTAGATGTTATTTTATTTTTAAATTATTTTTGGTCATTGAGTAGCATGATTAGCCTCAAATATCTAAGAGTGTTTAATGTTCCATTGAAAGAATCATGAGTTGTTCTTGTCATATTGGAGCATAAATTTGTGGTATTCTCCTTTGGTTGTTTTATTTAGTTGACTTGGCGCATGCTCACACCATATTTATGACTATGAACCAGTCATGAATAGCCTCTATGATAATTCAGTTTTTGAACTTGTGGTACCACTTATGCTTTGATTAATGATGTTTATGTCTCTATGCATGATTATGGCTCTTATGCTCTCTTGATTTGTCACTCTAAGTCTTTTGCTAGCCTCCACCTGTACTGAGTATGAGCTCTACTCGTGCATCCAACTCCCTAAAACCAAATTTTTCCCATTGTGTCCACCATACCTACCTACATGTGGTATTTAACCGCCACTCCAAAGTTAAAATGCTCATGTGTTACCTTTAAAAATTTCAAAATTACTCCTGTTTTGTGCTCCTGTTTTAGCTCATGAAAACGTAAATAGTGAATCTTTATCTCACTTGTTGATTGGACTTTCACACCCTGGACTAGTGGCTTCAACCGCTTATCCAATGATAGAAGAGATGGCAGCGGGGTTCCCAGCCCCAAATTAATAAGACAAATTCTCTTCACTATTTTTGCCCCTGATTTATCAGTCAAAGCGTAATTGTGTAAACAAAAGAGAAAGGGGGATGACCTTCTACCAAGATGCGTCCTTCTATGGGAGCCGCTCTTGTGAAGTCTAGTTGGCTTGGGACGTACTGTATTTTCAGTTTACCATCCGTTGACATAAGCATACACCTCTCTTCAAATATAGACACTCCTCCACGGTATGTGATTGTTGGCAGACACCCGAGGATTTGGTTAGCCATGGTTTGTGAAAGATGGTTGGGAGGAGTGTCAAGTTTTCATACCTGTGTTTAATAAAATAAAAGCTCTAGCACACGATTAATCCATGCTTCCCTCTGCGAAGGGCCTTTCTTTTACTTTTATGTTGGGTCTCCATCTTATAACTTTATACACAGTTGAGAGAGCATTTTTTCCATTCTGAGTTTTATGTACATTTGTCCCAGAAACATTATTAATTGATTCATGATGTTTTATTGCTAGTTCTCTAATTATTTGTTCTAGTATTCCTCATGAACTCTGAAGGTGTCCTCGCATTTATGTTTTGCCCCACTCTTAAGGACTAGCGAAAGATCACTTTGACATGCTTTCTCTATACTTGAAACAAACATATATATTTCTTTGCATTGTTATTCATGATCTTTTATTTGAGTTACTTCTGATGATGAAAAGTGATTGCTATGCTTTATTGTTAAAGTTTTATTTATCATTCTTGTGTTTAAGTTCTACGATCTCAGCTTAATTATGCTTTTACATTATCGATGATCAAGTTTATGTTGGTAGCATATCACCTCAGAAATTATTTGTTTTTTCGTTTACCTACTCGAGGACGAGTAGGAACTAATCTTGGGGATATTGATACGTAATAAACGTATCCTTAATTTCTGATGTTCCATGTTGTTTTCTTATTGTTTCCCACATGTTTTCTATACACTTTATGTCATTTTTATCGATTTTACCGTCTAACCTATTGACAAGATGCCACAAAGCTAGTTCCTTGTTTTTTGTTGTTTTTAGTTTCATAAAAGTTGTTCTGGAAATATTCTCGGAATTGGAAAATTCGAAGCGCGGAAGTCTTCGAAATCCTAGAGGTTCCACAGAGTCTAGAAGAGACCCAGAGGGGGGCCTCAGGGGACCCACACCATAGGGTGGCGCCCCCCTTGGCCGCGACATGGGGTGGTGTGGAGCCCCTGAGCCTCCACTGCCTCTGCCCTTTCGCCTATTTATTACCCCCGAGGCGTAAACCCTAAAGAGATCCCACTTTTACCCGAGACCGCTGTCACCGTCATCCTGAGATCAGGAGGATTCTGGAGCTCTCCCCGGCACCCTGCCGGAGGGGGAAATCATCACTGGAGGGGTCTACACCACCATGCCCTCCTCCGAAGTGATGCGTGAGTAGTTCATCCCTAGACTATGGGTCCATAGCAGTAGCTAGATGGTTGTCTTCTCCAGTTTGTACCTCATGTTTAGATCTTATGAGCTGCCTGCCATGATCAAGATCATCTCTATGTAATACTAGATGTTGTGTTTGCTGGGATCTGATGAATGTTGAATGCTATGTCTTCTGATTATCAATCTTTCATGTTATCTTCATGCATATGTTATTTATGATCTTGCATGCTCTCCGGTTTTAGTAGATGCTCTGGCCAAGTAGATGCTAGTAACTCCAAGAGGGGGTATTTATGATCGATAGTGGGTTCATGCCTCCTTTTCATTCGTGCTCGAGTGACAGAAACGTGACGGATGGAGGATGTGTTGTTGCCATTAGGGAGAAAACAACAATGCCTTTTCTAAGGATGATGTTATTTTTTACATTACACACTATGCTTATTACGATTTTATGTTGCTTGCAACTTAATACCCAATGTTTGTTCGGATGACATTCGAAGGGTGGATTTTTAGTCACAGAAGCAGTTGGATAACGGTCTATGTATCTTGTTGTAATGCCCGCATGAATCACATAGTAATCTTTATGTCTTTCATATGCACTACGGTGCAGTCTCCATTTCTGTCAATTTCCCAGCTGTATTTTGTTCACGACACATGTTATTTATCTTTCTCGGAGAGACACCACTAGTGAACTGTGGACCCCGGTCCTTTTTACTCATACTGATAAACACCTATTGCTTTCATACTGCTTTCATACTGTTCTCATACTGTTTTCCTCCTGTTCACCACACCATACGTTTAACCTCTTTGTGTTCAACAAAACCGGTGAGATTGACAACCTCAGTGCTTCGTTGGGGCAAAGTGATTTGATTGTGTTGTGCAGGTTCCACGTTGCTTCTGAACCGGTAGTGCGCCCTGCCATCTCAGCTGCTTCACCTTCTTTTACTCCTTCCTCCTACTGGTTGATTCAACCTTGGTTTCTTTTCTGAGGGAAACTTTCTGCAGCACTCTTCATACCTTCCTCTTGGGGTCTCCCAACGAACGTGTGTCTACACGCATCAATGCTACATGTTGTGTTTACTGGGATGTGATGAATGTTGAATTATGTGTGTTCTGATTATCAATCTATCATGTTATCTTCATGTATATGTTATTTATGATCTTGCATGCTCTCCGTTGTTAGTAGATGCTCTAGCCAGGTAGATGCTATTAACTCCAAGAGGGAGTATTTATGCTCGATAGTGGGTTCATGCCTCCTTTTCATCTGTGCTCGACTGACAGAAACGTGACGACTGGAGGATGTGCTGTTGCCATTAGGGAGAAAACAACAATGCTTTGTCTAAGATGACGTTATTGTTTACATTACACACTTTGCTTACTGCGATTATCTGTTGCTCGCAACACAATACCCAACGTTTGTTCGGATGATATTCAAAGGGTGGATTTTTAGTCATAGATGTAGTTGGATAACGGTCTATGTATGTTTTTGTAATGCTCGCATGAATCACATAGTAATCTTTATGTGTTGCATATGCACTACGGTGCAGTCTTCATTTCTGTCAATTGCCCAGCTGTAATTTGTTCACCACACATGTTGTTTATCTTTCTCGGAGAGACAGCACTAGTGAACTGTGGATCCCAGTCCTTTTTCCTCATACTGAGAAACACCTACTGCTTTCATACTGCTTTCATACTGCTCTCATAATGTTCCTACTATTTTCCACACCATACAATTAACCTCTTTGTGTTTAGCAAACCGGTGAGATTGACAACCTCACTGCTTCGTTGGGACAGAGTGATTTGATTGTGTTGTGTAGTTTCCACGTTCCTGCTGAACCGGTAGTGCGCCCTGCCACCTCAGCTGCATCAACCTTCAGAGATTGCTTGTCCTCCTACTGGTCGATTCAACCTTGGTTTCTTTTCTGAGGGAAACCTTGCTGCTACACTCTTCACAACCTTTCTCTTGGGTCTTACCAACGAGGGCATTAAGGCCATCACAAGCCATAAGGCACACTATAGAACACACAAATCACAAGAGAAGAATATTGCTAGAAATAGATAGCAGCAGGGGTTCACTAGTAGCATGCTAGTACGAAAAATTACTACACAAGCATGCCTAAGAAGTAGTGTATTTCACAACAAATACCAACTTGCAACCAAAAAGAGTCATGACGTAATAACATGAGTAAAAACATGCCAAATATGCTAGGTCAAACATACACCAATAAAAATAGGAAGGCAACATTAATAGGACAACTCATAAATTCTAGGGGCACTACTAATACATTAATAGTGAAGCAATCAACACTACAAGGATGAATTTTCCCTAAAAAGCAACACATGATTATAAGCATCGAATAATATAAACATACACCCTACACATGCTAGTAGATAACTATACTAAAACTAATTCTATAAGAAGAACTACTCCCACAATAACAACAAGAATCAACCATGCCTAATTGACGAGGATTTTCTAACAACCAAAGAACAAGCATCAGGGTGACATGCTATACCTATGCAAACCTACTCATCCTCAAACAAAACTTTCTAAAATTATGCCACTCAAAGAAATTTTATCCACAAATAATTCCTCAATACTAGGAAATAATCCTATTAGTGCAAACAACGCTTAAACTAATCAAATGCAATACCAAACCCTTCCTAATATGATATTTACAAGGGCACACCACATCATAGAGAGTATATCATATATCATCTACACATTCTAGGAGTCACAAATCTATTACTAAAACACTTCAACAAAAATTTAGTAGAGCAATACTCAATTTTCTTTGGTAAAATGTACTAAGCAGACATAAAGTGAAAGAGGCTACTCGCAAGTATGTTTATGGTAGGGAAATTATATCCCTAACCAAAATTCAATGGAATATGTGGGTGTTCCACTAACATACCAAGGCATTAAGAGGTCACAATGCCTCTGGTCACACTTGAGAAAAATTAATTCAACACTAAACAAGCATCAAAAAATACTACTCATGCTAGTGATATTCATATGAATTAATTAAACAAAGCAATACTACTCATGCTCTTCTATAAGTAAAAGTACAAGCTAACACAGGTAATACTAAAATATCAGTACCAAAGTGGTACTCGATCTGCCATACTAATCACAAAATTAAGCTACCAATCCTATAGTTAATATACCACAATTTCTAATACCCAAGAAAATGCTACTCCCTCCGTTCCTAAATATAAGATGTTGTAGCTATTCTTCATATTGTCTAGATACATACTAATATGAGTGAACATATACACTAAAAGTTGTCTAGATACATATAGACATGTGTGAATGTGGAAAATGGCTTAAACATCTTACATTTAGGAACGGAGGGAGTAGAAAACAACTATGCCCACCATATTATTCTAAGCATCACACACTATACTAAACCTATTCTAACATGCTAGTTATGTAAGGAAACATCAAGATAACAGAAAGTAACACATTTAATCATGTAGAAAATATAACTCTAGTACTAAAATATTGAATAAACTTATTTACACAAGAATAAATAAAAACAGAAAATCACATAATCTAGTTATGCACACCAAAATTATTCTGCATCTCTAAAAATTACACCAAGCTAGGATTAGGTAGGTCTAAGCATACACAAGGTCATCCAATTGGATCCACAACAAAAATTATCACCAAATAATCTACAAAAATCCTAGAAGTGATCTCTGGTCATTTACCTAAATGCATGAAATTTTCTCTAGGGAGCTTATTTGCAAGCAAGGCCAAGTGCTACTGGTAGGTATCATTTAGGGCTATCCAAAACAGTTGATTTTGCATTTTTAGGGTTCTTATTTTTAAAGTTATGCCAAAATGGTTAAACATACAGGTTCTGCCAAAACATCAACTACTGCAAAAATAAAAGTCAAAAAGTGGATCTACCACTTGGGCTTCCTCCATGATTTTTGGTTTGGCCAGATCTACGATTTTCCTATTTTTCCCATGGCTAAAGCTAGGGGACCGTCTCTGCCTATTTTTTCAAAGGAACAAAACACTGAGAAAAAAAGGCGCGTGGGCCAAATCTGCCGGTGCAAGGCCCAACTGCGGCCGATTCGGCCCATGGATCGCGCGCGCGTGTGCTGCACGGGAGCGCACGGGTTCAAAGGGTTCCGTTGATCTGCGGATCAATGGCCCTCGCTCATCGTCCTCCTGTCTCCCTCTCTCTCTCAAAACGTGAAACGACCGAGACTCGGGGTGGGTTTGGCTCACCTAGGGGCAACGAGAGGCAGTGGCGCGGGGTCATGGAGGTTGTTGGAGGTCGTGGCCATGTAGGGGAGCAAGTAGCAGCAGCAGCGGCGGCTCCAGTTCACGGCGGCGAGGTGTGGGGCGAGGTGTCAGGGAGGTGTGCACGGGGTTAGGGTACAAATCTAGGGCGCATTGGCGAGCTATGGGTGGCCGGCGCAATCTCCACCTTCGAGGGTGTCCGGCACGGGCTCCGGCGAGGTTTTCTCCTCGCGTTGCTCACAGAGAACAAGCGGGGATGGGTGGGGTGTCTAGGGGAGTGCGGTGAGGTGTGAGGTGGCGAGGTGGAGTAGTGAGGCGTTGCTTAAAGGCGGGGGGAGGGCACGAGCGGTGCTCTTCGGCATGGCCACGAGCATGGGCTGGGGCGGTTCCTGGCGACGTGCAAGGAGTGGCATAGGGTTAGGGCGCGTGCACACTGCTGCTGGGCGGCGAGGTGAGGCGAGCGACGAGCAGCATGGCCACAGTGCCCCCCTTGTCCCCCTCTCCCCTCGGCTCCACACTCTCTCATCTCTCTCTCTCGTCAACCCCAAGGGGTATCCAAGGCACACACAGCAAGAGGCAACATAGGGGAGTAGTTAGGACAAGATCCCTCCCCTCAATTCATTTGAATTCAAATAAAAACCGACTGTCCCGAAAGATTCAGAGAAATGTCTTAGTAGAATTTTTGCTAAGTGCTGAAACAGACAGAAACATCAACAAGTTCAAGCATGTATGAGGTAGCAAACAAATTCCAACTTTGAAAATTAAAAATGGTAAATGTTAAGCATGATATCTTGTTTCAGAAACAACCTTTAATGAATTTTTGAGAATGCACAAGGCTTTGAAAACATGCTGCAAAGGGTGCATCATTCTGTTTTTCTCTGGTTTTAAAATTGTCTAGTTTTCTGTCTTATTTTCTTGCCACAAAAACAAGCATGCATCTAATTGTTTTCAAACCTCAAAAATAAAACTAAGGTTATGGATTTGTATTCCACACACCAAAGAACAATAATAAGTGAAGAAAACATAAAATTGGATACTCTAACTAATTGAAAACATAAAGGAAAACATTTATAATTAAAATTGCACTTTTGTTTTCTAGGATTCAACAGAGCTAAATGATGATTTCAAGTTGAAAACAAGCATGATCCAAGTCTTGGGTGAAAATCCCTCAGGGTAACATATGGAAAACAAGAGAGAAAACATTAATACTCAGGGAAAACACTAGGGTCAGTTTAAAAGAAAATAATTCTTGCAATGCCTAGATGATTGCAACACACAAACTTGTTCAACCAAGCAAAACATCATTCAAATAAAAAATTTGTTACCCAAAAATTTGGGTCCTACTGATACTACACAGAGGCAGAAATTGGGGTGTGACATAGTACCGAAGAGGCTAGCAAATATGGATGGTGCAAGTGCCAGAAAACCGCAACTTAGAACTCACAAGTTAATAGATTACATCTAGAAATTTGATTATACAAGGAATAATGAAAATCACTCCAAGAGGGTCCGCGGCAGTGATAAGTCACGGTTGGCTACTTCGACCGTAGCGCGTAACAAAAAGCCATTACGATTGTTATCAGCAGAGGAAGTCATATACCATTATAGTATCAAGTGGTTTTTCGAGTGTGGCACAGTTTCAAGATTTTAGAACAATCATTAATTGTTTTTACTTTACTAGAGAAGCAGGTTTACCAATAAGCATATTAAATCTCAAAACAACAACAAATAATAAAGTGAAACAGTTTAATGACCTACAAGTGTATGCAAGTATTTTCCAACATACCATCTACCACATGTAGCATTTTCTATTTCCATCAAACACCAAACAACAAAAACTCTCCAACTAATATATCAATGAAACTAGAGAGTACTAACATAAATCTACTAGATCTAATAGCTCTGAATAAGAGATACATGAAAAACCTGAGCTAAAAGGATTTGCAACAGCTACAAGAAGAACTCAAAATACGAGCATGGAAGAAAACGAGTATTCATATGAAAAAGCGGAGTGTGTCTCTCTCCCACACAAAGAATGCTAGGTTCCAACTATATTACTGCAGCAAAGAAAACAAAACAAAAAACAAACAGACGCTCCAAGTAAAGTGCTTATGATGTCACCGAATAAAATATAGTTTCACTAGAAATAACCTGATAAATTGCTGATGACGAAGGGGATGCCTTGGGCATCCCCAAGCTTAGACGCTTGAGTCTTCTTAGAATTTTCTGGGATGAACCACGGGGGCATACCCAAGCTTTGGCATTGCACTCTTCTTGATCACATTATATCACCCTCTTCTCTTGACCCTTGAAAACTTTCTTCACACCAAACTCAATGTAATTCGCATTAGAGGGTTAGTGCACAATCAAAAATTTACATTTTCTCCATGGAAACAAGAATTATTAATACTTTTTAAAATATTAGCTACAACCACTGATGTTTTGAGCAAAGAAATCCATTTGACATAGTAAAAGAGAGAATGTAAGTAAAAAAGACAGAATCTGTCAAAACCAGAACAGTCTGTAAAGACAAAAATTTCGGGGCACTTACGTTGCTCAAATTGAAAAACACAAAGCTAAAAAAAGTTTTGGAATTAGCTGAGGAATAAGCACAAATATTTGCAGGTCATTTTGTTCTTTATGTGAATTTCAACAAATTTAATGGTGGACAACAGAAATCTGTTTCCTGCGCAGAAATCCAAATCTAACCTCAACTTTCACTAGAGACTTTACTTGGCACAACAAATGCGAGAAAATAAAGATACAAAGGAGTTGCTACTGAAGTAAACAACACCTTGACTAAAAAAACAGAGAAAAACAAAGCAAAAAATAAATCCATGGGTTATCTCCCAAGAAGTGCTTTTCTTTGATGCCTTTTAGCTAGGTCCAGAAAACTAGAATCAAGTATTTTCAAGTGAAGAAGCATCCAAATCAATAATTTCCTCCACACCGCTTGTAGCAATTGGTAATTTAGGTACCCATGAAGATGATTCAACATGAAAATCACTTTTAGTTTCACCAAAAGTTTTACCAATTTTAAGCACATTAGGGGTTTTTGGTTTAGGCACCTTGGGGATATACATAAATTTTTGCTATTTTCCATAAAAGTTTTCTCCCTCTTAAACTTGAGAAGAAAAAGTTGAACTTAAAGTTTCCATAGCCTCCTCTAGTTTACCAATTCTAATGTTTTGATTATCATAGATATTTCTAGCCTCTAAAACCGTATTTCTCTTATTGATACTTACTGTTGATTCATTAACTTTGCTAGCATTGTCAAGGAAATTTGGCAAATTTTTCTCCATAGAGTTCAGCTTTTTTATAACATCATCTAAAATGATCTCAGTTTAACAAGTTTAGTAGGTGGTGTTCCAACTAAACATTCAATTAAATTACAGGCTTCCAAAGCAGGAGTTCCCACAAAATTACCACCTGTAAGAGTGTCTAGAACATACCTATACCAGCTAGTAATACCAACATAAAAACTCCTAAGAAGGATCAAGTTAGAATATTTCTTATTACATCTATGATGAGAATCACTTATTCTATACCAAGCATCTTTCAAACTTTCTCCTCCTTGTTGCTTAAAAGAACGAACCTCAACTCCAGGAATACTCATTTTAACAAGATTAAAAACAGGATAAAAATAACAACTAGAATAAGAACTTTTTTGTGTGTTTTTTATAAAGAGAAGCAAACAAGACAAAATTAAATAAACTAAGTAAAATAAAAACAAAGTAAAGAGATTGGAAGTGAGAGATTCCCTTTGCAAAAATCCTCTTCCTCCCCGGCAACAGCGCCAGAAAAGTTTGATGGAGTGTAGACACACGCTCGTTGGGAGACCCCAAGCGCAAGGTGTGGAGAGTGCATCAGCAAGTTTTTCCTTAGAAAGAAACCAAGGTTAAATCGACCAGTAGGAGAAAGAAATCACTTACGAAGGTTGATGCAGCTGATGTTGGCAGGGCGCACTACCGGTTCAGCAACAACGAGGAATCTACACAACACAATCAAATTACGTTGCCCCAACAAAGCAGTGAGGTTGTCAATCTCATCGGTTTTTCTAAAACAAAGGATTAGACGTATAGTGTGGAAAATAGTATTTGTTTGTAGTAGATGAAAGAGAACAATAATTGCAGTAGAAAAATAGTGGTTGTATATCAGTGTACAGAAATGGACCGGGGTCCACAGTTCACTAGAGGTGTCTCTCCAAAATAGATAGATAACATGCTGGGTAAACAAATTACAGCTGGGCAATTGCCAGATATAAAGGTTGCACCGTAGTGCATATGTATGACATGTGATTACTATGTGATTCATGCGGGTATTACAACAAGATACATATACCGTTATCCAACTGCATCTATGACTAATAATCCACCCTCATAGTGTCATCTGGGCAAACTTTGGGTATTAAGTTGCAAGCAACAGATAACTGCATTAAGCAAAGTGTGTAATGTAAACAATAAAATCATCCTTAGACAAAGCATTTTTGTTTTCTCCCTAATGGCAACAGCACGTCCCGCACTCTTTACGTTTATGTCACTCGAGCGTGAGTGAAAGGGAGGCATGAACGCACTATCGAGCATAAATACTCCCTCTTGGAGTTACAAGCATCAACTTGGACAGAGCATCTACTAGTAACGGAGAGCATCCAAGCTCATAAATAACATCAACATGAAAGAACATGATAGATTGATAATCATTGGACATAGCATTCAATATTCATCGGATCCCAGCAAACACAACATGTAGCATTACAATAAGATGATCTTGATCATGTTAGGCAGCTCACAAGATCTAAATATGAGGCATAAAGAGGAGAAGACAACCATCTAGCTACTGCTATGGACCCGTAGTCCAAGGGTGAACTACTCACGCATCACTCCGGAGGCAGGCATGGTGATGAAGAGCCCTTCGTTGATGATTCCTCCCCCCCCCCCCCCCCCGGCAGGGTGACGGGGAGAGCTTCAAACCCTCTCGAACTAGAGTTGACGATGGCGGCGGCCAAGGGGGGACACCGCCCTGTAGTCTGGGCCCCCTAAGGCCCCCCCTCCGGGTCTCCTCTGGACTCCGTGTATGTGAGAAACTTCTAAGACCATGGGAATTTGTTTCTTCCAATTCCGAGAATATTTCCAGAACAACTTTTCTGAAACAAAAAACAGAAGTAAACATGAACTGGCTCGGTGGCATCTTGTCAATAGGTTAGTCCGAGGAGATCCATGAAATGACATAAAGTGTATAGGAAACATGTAGCATATGGCATGTAAACAACTTGGAACATCAGAAATTATAGATACATTTGAGACGTATTAGTGATGCGCGGCTATTGCTCACGAACATGATGGCGACTCTGAAACAGGAGAAACAAACAAGGGTTTTTGTAACCCTGTGGGCGATATGGCACGCACGGCGAAAGGAGATCCATGAGAGCCAATATCAGAGCCTTCTCTCAACCCACCTGTCTGTGGAGAGATTTACCGAGGACGTAAAACACAGTGGGGAAAGAGAGGGAAGGAAGTCACTGACTGCCCAGGCGCAGCCTTCCGCAAGATGGCTAGCATCTCCACGGGAAACTGTTAAAATCAACGTGGATGCAGCGGTGGGAAAAGCTACAGAAAGAGGGATAGTAGTGGCGGTGGCACGCTCAGACACCGGTGTCTACACGGGCGCCTCGCCGGTGATCTACCCGGGCAAGACGGCCCCGGAGACTCTGGAAGCGCTGGCTTGCTAAGAGGCGATTGCACTGAATCACACGAAGGGTCCGAGTGTCAAGTGACTGTAGCTCTGTGGTTCAAAGCCTGGAGGAGGGAACCATGGATGTATAGGCACACATAGTGCGGGAGATAACGGAGGCACGAACGAAGTTTACTGAAATCTCTTTCTGCCATGAACGAAAAGTCCACAACAGGGAAACTCATAATCTAGCTAGAAGTGTAGTTCTATATGTTCCTGGCCTCCAAGTGTGGCTGGCCGATCCGCCCAGCGATTTGTACATCCCAGAAACTGTATGAATAGAGGCGTTTTTCCCCTCCAAAAAAAAGAGACTAAAAAAAGTAACTAGACAAATAGGAGCCTGTTGCGATTTGGTGATTCTTCTGTTCTTCTGAAAAAAGGGCCAACTACTAACATTTTATTTCTTAAACTGAACTGACTTCCGGAAGACCAAATGTTTACAACAACGAACTAATGCATGCTGCTCACCTAATTACAAATTTCATCTATATAAAACTCAAACACATGTCTCATGCATATGCAAGATTTGCACACTGAAACTTTTCCCGTGTATTTCACAGTATAGATGCCCGTGTATTTGCTCTCAGTTTGATGTGTGACCTGGTCATGTTCTTTCTTGCAAGTGATTATCTACACATTGGTTGCTAGCGGAAACCTTGCAGTGGATTTTCTGGTTCAGGTTTGTTGCCCCCACTACTCCATCACTTGGTGTTACAGGACATTCTGAAATATGTTTGTTCTGCAAGTAACTGCTATTTTGGTATGCGGGAGGTGTTGCGGGCTGACAGGTATGTCTCAAGGTTTCTTTTGTATGTGTGTACGTGCATTCAGTTCGGTGTGTTATTAAATTGTGTCTGAGTAGATAGTTTTCTCTGGTTGATGATGCTTCTTTCAACAAAGTCTCCTTTTTTTTCTTTCTGGTCCACGCACATGTCTCAATCAGCATATTTTTCTTCGATCTACATGTATACATGCTCATGCTTGGTGGTTGCTTTTATATGTGTTTTCCTTCGACTATTTTATTCATCCATTTATCACCTCTGATCATGTATGATGTGTTGTGAGTAGATAGTTTAGTTCTTAAGGACATGTGAGAAGTCTAGATATTAGTAATCATGTTTTGTTGAGTAATATTTACCGGTTTGATATTTAAGTTATGTTGTTATTTCTCTAGTTGTGTTATGTGAACGTCGACTACATAGAACTTCACCTTTTAAGGGCCCAGAGGAATGCAGTGTGTGTTGGATTGCTTGTGGTGGGTTACCGGAGTAACAGAAACCTAAACTACAGCTTGCAATACTTCACGTAAGGGAGTAGTAGATATCACGAGTTTATTGCTACGGTTAGATTTATTTCTTAATTATTTTTTTGTATTTGCGGACGCTTGCAAGTAGTGTAATCATAAGTGTGCATTAGTCTTGGATAGGTTGGTGCACTAGCATAGGTCTACCCACATAACACTTACCAGAACGATAAAGATTAATCAACGACGTGTGATAAAAATAACTAGACGAAACCTCCCATGGTGTCCCAAGGAACCTTTTAGCCATTATAAGAAGTCCCACCGGCTTGTCCTTTGTGCTAAATAAAGATTGGATCACTTGCAGCAACTATTTATCTTTATTTTTATTTACTTATTATCGCTTTGTTGCTATTACAAAAATCACTAAACAATTGTTCTCTAATGTTTATAATGAAACCTTGCCCGGAATTATTTATAAATACCTTCTGCTTCTCGTTGGGTTCGACACTCTTATTTATCGAAAAAACTACGATCGATCATCTACACATGTGGGTCATGAAGCGCACAACGGCTCTCTGCCATCCTAGGATCACTGCCTCTGCACAGCCGTGCGGCCAGCGTGAACATGGCGCGATTGAGGTGGGACATAGACGAGAGGGGGAGGGGGGGCGAGCAGGGCCTACACCCCCTCACCATGCTCATAATTTCCTTCAGAAAATTCGCCATGGCAGCTCCTAATTTATGTGGTTTTAGCTAGTTTATCCTCCCTCATACATATCACAACACTAATTTGGCTAACTTTACCCCCCGCTTGAGCTCAACTCCTGGCTCCGTCTCTAGCTGTACGCCACGACCGCTACGGTCTTGTTCCATTCGGGGCCACGAGTCCAAGTCACCAGAGTCGCTAGAAGGCCACCGGATGGCCGATTTGTGAAAGCTTCGACGTTCTTGTTGAGGAGACGATGGGAAACTGCCGGCTCCATGACCAGCTAGCCTCGTTTAGAGGGAATATCTAGTACGTGCAAAAGTATTGGTGGGAAACCTTTTTTTTTTAAGGAACTGGTCAATTATGGTGGAAAGTCAATATCGTTGCAACATCACATAGCTAATACAACAAATGAATTGTCGTTGCAAGATAAAAAAAATTACTGCGATAAATATACCCAAACTTGCAACAACCATGAATTGTGGCAAAATCATTGGACATATAACCACAGATTATTTTTTGTCACAGTACAGTTACAAGTTGTTACAACAAAATCAAATCGTAATGCAACGTCTATAAATGGTGGTAACATTTGAAACATATTTCCACGGAAAAACAATTCATGGCGACAAAAATAGTTATCGCAACAAAATTTGTATTGTTGCGTGAAAAATTGTTGCAATACCTCGGATTTCCTGTAGTGACGGCACAACTGTTGCTTCGTTGGAGAATGGCTAGGTAGAAGAGGACGGCGGCCACAAGTGCGAGAACTTGAATGGTTTCCATTGTAAGCTAGGATTTTGCCAAACAGTTTGTGTTATTTCCATCGCCACCACTAGCCCAGCCAACAGTCGTGTGACATTAGTATGCGTCTGATCCTTCCGCCAACTTCCCTGTCTATTCGGCTTCTTCTTTTTTTTAGCTTACCCTGTCTATTTGTCCATCGCACCACTGTCCCAGCGGGCCTGCTATTTTTCCTGACATGGGCCAACTGGCCTAGCAATCGGGCATTCTTTTTTCTGCCGATTCTGTTAACGAGGCTAAAAAAAAAAGTAACAAGACAAATAGGAGCACGCTGCGATTTGGTGATTCTTCTGAAAATAACCGTCAAATTAACTTCTGAAAAAACGGCCAACTATTAACATTTGTTTACAACAACAAACTAATGCATGCATGCTGCTCGCTAGATTATACAATTTTATCTGCATAAAAATCAAACACATGTCTCATATGGAAGATTTGCACACCGAAACTTTGCAAGTTCAAATATCGACAAAAACAAAAATTAGCTTACTTGGATTCAGAAAAAAGTAAAAAACATTGCACATCTAAACTACTTATAAAAGAGCAAACTTCGTAGATACAATTAATCTTGATCGTTAAATTAGACAGATTAAACGGACGAGATGGATACAATGTTGAGCTACTCCATACAGGTTGAAATGACAAAAATTGCCACCCCGTGGCCTGAAGCGGTACTTATATTTTTGTATGCGTCTTATCCTATAGGGCCGACACATGGTAGGCAGGCTCCCGGCCCGGCCACCGGAGAACGCTGGTGCGGCAGCCTAGCTAAATCCGCCGGCGCCGCTCGCGCTGCACCTACCCGCGCATCTCTGCGCCGCCACCACAGGAGCCCCGTCCCATAGGCCACAATCTCTCCATGTGCCACCAGCTCGCTACCACAAAGCACTACCCCGTACGTACGTGCTGCCCTGATGGCGTGGTTGATGGTGCTTAATCTGGAGCTTGCACGTCGTTGTTCGAGAGGGCCGATCGGTCGTTCTTGGTGGATATCGGCCAGCCCTAGGGTATGCGCCTGTGCCATCATCTTCCAGGTCGTGGCCTCGCCCCTTTACGACTCCTCGCTCCGCTGCCAGCTCGCCCTGGTCGACCCGTGTCCGCATCTCCCTCGAGTCCTCCTTGCAGCGCGTCTTCTGGCGCTCGCCACCCTTCTCCCGGACGCAGCGGCGCGCCTTCAGCTGACACTCACCACCCTCCTCCCGGATGCATCCGTCGTGGCCAACCCCGTCCTCGAGATCGCAAGGCCTCACATCGCATTCAGGATTCAGGATCCCCGATCGTAGCGCGCAGGTCCGCTCTGCGTCGCCACAACGAATTCTTTGCTAGCAAAGCAATGAGAAAGGTCCGCTCTGCATCGCCACAGTGAATTCTTTCCTAGCAAAGCAACGCGAGTCAGAGTGCAGGTTGTTCTGCATGAATTGGGGACTTGTAAGAAACTGAAGATTTTCCTCTCTAGCCCTTTGTTCCTCTCTACGCCTTTGTTCTGCAAGAAACTGAAGGTTTTTTACAGATACCAGGTTCCTCTAAAACAGTATTTTTGGATGCTAGCCGTGCCATGTCCTAACATTATTCCTTTTAAGTTCAGTGTAGATGCCTTGCTAATTTCCTCCGTTGCAGCTAGCGTGGGTGTTGATTATTGTATACTAATTTGGTTTGCGACTATATGTAATTGTTGTTTATTTCAGTGTATTTAGAGGATAAGGTAATTTGTTTTTGCAACTCTCTAACTGTTTATGTATTTTTTTTATCTCCGTTTTTTTTAAAAAAAATATGAGATTGTTTTAATACATCATTTTATTTTGTGTCCAATTTGCTCTTTCTTTTAAGTTTTAGATCTGTACTAGATGACTGGAAAAATAGAATTAAGAAGTTTGTTATTTTTCTTGATAACTAAACAAAAAGTTAGTTAGGTACGAGAATTCCCATCAACATGGAAGAAGTGTTGCAAACTATTTGAATTTTTTGCGAACTCCACAATGTGTAGTATGTAGTCCAGCGATATGGATACCTATGTTCGCATGAATGTGTGTGGATGAAGCTGCCCTAATTTGTGTCGGGAAGCCTCCCAAGGAGAACTCTTTCGTCGTGTCGCACCAAAAAAAATTCATGGTTGATTTTAATTTACAGTTTCTCATGGTTGATGTTTGGAGAGACGTGAGTTCCACATGCATATCAACTAGAAACTACAATACAAGCCTATATTTTGAATGAGGTGCTTCTATGAATTTTAAATAGTGATGTCATACGTTGCAACGTGCAGAACTTGGCGGCGGGAGCTCGCTGGCGCGACGGCAAAGGAACGCATTGAGGCATCGGTAGGGGAGCCGTGCGAGGTGCTCGCGGGCATGGAGGCCGACAGGCGCCAGCTAGGCTAGCAGGCCATGGATGCAATGAGACGTGAGGTAGGGAGGAGGGAGCTGGGTAGTGGGTATGGGAGATGGGGGTTGAGAGGAGTGGCTAGAAAGGGGATCGGAGAGAAGAGAGAGAGAAAAAAAAAGGTAGTTTTGTGCCTTGGTCCTATGCTTGGTTGTCCAAATATTTTATTTATTTAAAGTCCACACTGTTTTTAGATACAAGGCTCAAAAAAGCCCGACTTTGAATTAACAAAGTCAAAACGGCACAGATACAGAGTACAAAACACAGTTTATAAGCCTCACGTAACAAGGGGACTAAATATAGGAAAAAAGGCTTCACTTGGACCGCCGAGGCCATCGTCTTCCACCGTGGATGCCACCGGAAGTGAGTCGAGGCGATACAGGAGGCACGAGCAACGGGAGAACACAGGCTCATCGCAACCAAAATACCAAAGGTGCTAACTCACTGTCTATGTCGTCGAAGAGGGACCCTTTCCCTCTCGCCCTGACTCGAAGGGTGCCGCACCGTCAGCCAACAGAGATGTTCACCCTAGAACAAGCAGGAGAAACAAACCCGGAGCTGCCATCGGAGAGAGAGAAAACGGCAACCGCGTCGAAGCTCCACACGAACTCCACCATCACAGTCACATCGCAAAACGCAAGCTGCAGAACGAAGGCGCACACTAGAAGACTGGCACGAAGAGGACAACAACACCACCGCATCCGATCGGGGCTCGCCGGAGCACCGAGCGCTTGCCACCATTGTGAGCCGCTGCCACCGTAGAAGGGAACCCTATCCCATCTCGCTCAGGTCTGAGGGCGCCGATCCAGTAGGGATCAGGAGCCACAGAAGGGAAAGCAACCCGAGCTAGGATCCAGCCAATCAACCACGGGGCATCGTCGTCGCATACCTTCCGCACCGCCGCACGCCGTTATCGAGCACATCCACTCGCCAACCACCTCCACAATCCCCGGACCGCGCCTCCAGGAAGGTGAGAGACATTGCAACGCTGCCAGCCGCCCAAGCAGGGGATTAGGATTTTCACCCACCGGCGGAGGGGTTTGGAGTGGAGGATGGGATCTCAACGCAACCTCCACGGCGGGATCCGGCACCGAGGCGTCGACAACGTCGTGGCCACCGCCGGCCAGGGGTTTCCCCCGATCCTGAGCCACCCAACACCATCCACCCACCAGATCCCGCGGGACCAGCCAAGAGGAGGGAGTAGTTGCGGTCAAAGACGTCGGTATTCCTAGATTTGACGCAGAGGACAATGGGGAGCCCCTCACGCCGTTATGCCCGCTCACCGCCGCGCCGCCGTCCGCACGGCCAGGGACACGGGCCATTACTCAGTGACTCCACCCACCGCTCTAGTAGACGTCACCAGCACGATCCAGGGCCGTCGTCCCAGTGCCCAGAGCCCACCGCAGGAGGCCGTGTGGCTAGGGCCTCACCGCCACCATCAATATCGTCGCGCGGGCTTGCCTGGCGGCCGCTTCTGGCGGCGGCGAGGGCGGGAGAAGAAAGAGGGGAAGGGTGGCGGCGGGCTAGGGTTTGCCCCTAGGTCGCCTCCTAGGGGCCGACATGGGGAAGAGGGTGAGGCTTTGATCCAGATGTTTTCACTCTGAAGTCCACACTGTTAGCTTGGTCGGGTCTTTTTTTCCTTAAACCGTGGTTAGATCCTTTGTTGCTTCATGCGTGTGTTCTTACCATCGAACAAGTGACATGAGGCTGCTCGGAAGTACACATAGCATGTTTTATTTAACGTTTAGGTTTGTTTTTCGTCCCGATTTTGAAGTTTATATTGTTCAGCGAGCACAATTCCTTTGCTAAAATAATGCTAACCTAATTTCTATACATGTCCACGTTCCTTTGTTTTTCAAATATGTAAATCAAATGTGAAAAAATTGCTATTCTTCAACGCCAGACAAAGCTTATCCAAGATTTCACCATTAGATGCTGCCATCAACATCAGTATTTTTCATTCATTCAACACCATTGATTTTTTTTTTAGTTGGCCAGTATCGCGCTGAGCGACGAAGAATGAGCAAGGGCGTGTCGCCGACGTACAGCCCATATCGGCGGGGAGTGGGAAGTGGCCGAGTACAACGGCGGGGAGGGCGCTTTTATCAACTACAGCGGCGGAGTGCAGGGGCCTAGGTTAAATTTCATCAAATACTTCCGAGGAGATATTTACCCGAAAATCAGTTTTCATTATGCAATAAATGATGATCTGTAAAAATCAAAACACAACCAACAGAAATAAAATTCAGATAGATTTTTTGATTATAAATTATGATACGTGCGTTGCACGTGCACGTCTACTAGTATAAAATTAAAACCACAAGATTATCTCACAAGTCTTATTAATTGGTTGGAACAAACCAAGTCGCCCTAGTTGAGTACTCCATGCATTCGTTGCCGTCCTCCTCTGGTGGCCTGTAAACACACTCTAGCTTGTCATCCTTGACGCTGTAGCAGTACACTACAAGAAATGTGTTGATACATGACGTTCTCGCAGTGACGATGTATGAAATTGTCATAAAGTTACGACGATTTCACACAAGATCGTCGTAAGTCATTTGAGGGGATCAAAATCCCATAAAATAACGACGATTCGAGTCAAAAACGTCATGCACACATAAGATGAAATCGTCACAAGCGAGGTGAGGTGTTCTATGGGCATATTTTTAGCTGATCACGACGATTTCAAATCGTCATGACGGGATACAAATATATGAGTAGGCAGATTTTTGCCTACGTGTCATGGTCACATCATTATTTTCTCCTACATGTCGGGTTACATTTCATTTTTTAGGATTATATATCCTATCTACGTGTTATTTTGGGTACATGTCGGGTTACGTGTCATTTTTTTAGGATTATATATCCTATCTACGTGTTATTTTGGGTACCTTACTGTCTACGTGTCATTTTAGAAATTATGTGTAGGCCACGCACGCAACGCCACGCACGCACACGCGGTCCACACACACGCAACGCCACCCACGCACGCACACAGCGAAGCAGTCACGCACGCACACAGCGCAACAGTCTTTTTTTTTTACCCACGCACGAACACAGCGCAGCAGTCTTTTTTTTTTTTGAGTTTCACGCAGCAGTCTAATATATCAGCAAAACAGCAAAAATGTGCATGTCAAGGTTCGAACTCGCGACCTCCGCGTCGCCGAAGCAAGTACCTTACCACCAGGCCGAAAAAGCACTTGTGTTAGGAGAGCTCGGTAGCCCTTTTTACCACGAAATTTTCAAAGGGCTTGGCCCACGGTGAAACAAGGCCACCATGTTTGACTAAAATAGGTTGTCCGCTTAGACTTGGGCTTGGGCTTCAGCCTTTGTAGCAGGCCGAATATCTGCCAATTAGATGCGCAGTCACGGAAACTGGCCCGGGATAGCTCTATTTTTTTTTTCTTTTTCTGTTTTTCATTTGTAGAAATTGAATTTGACATCCAAATTGACCGAAATCAATTTTAAAAACATTTGTAAAACTATTCCTATTGATTATAGAAAACTGAGAACCATTTTAGTAAAAAACAAATAATACAACCGTTTCCATGACCATTTATTTATTTAATAAAGACTATATTGGATTTTGAATTACGGTTTGGGGTCAAAATCATCTACATGACCGTTCATACCTAGTACTGGAATTTTAAAAAATATTGGTTTATCTATGAAAAAGTAGGTACTTGTGTATCTAGAAATGATTTTTATACAAAATCATGAGCAAACTATAAGGCACTTGTAGTTCAAATTTGACCCGGTTTCACCGGAATCGGCAGAAATTAGTCTTTTTCGAAAGAGGTGTATTAAAAGCTATGTAGAGGTAGTAAGTTTGTTATTTGTAGATAAAATATGACATAATATATTTAGAATTTTACTTTGTACATTTTTGCAACATATTTTTTGTATGTGCTTCACAAAAAAACCCAATTTTGACACTCCGGAGATGGAAAGTGGTATTTTTATTCAACGAAAAATAAAACTTTCTTCGTGAACATTGTTAGTTGCACCAATATGCATCTTTGTGTGGAATATGGTCACGTTTCAACAAACTATGCCATGGATTTGGCCAAAACATCCGTCATTTCTCCCGAAAGCCATGAATCTTCGTACGAGATAGCTCATTTTTGTGGACACATTTTCCACCAAAGTGTCGTATTCAAAGTTTATTATTTTTGGTGGATACTAGGACATATATAACAACACCACGCGAAGATCTTGCATCGTTTCGAGTTTTTTTGAATTTTCTGGAATTTTCAAAGCCGGTTTCGGAAAACGGTCAGAACGGGGGACATGACCGTTCGTACCTAGGTGTTGAATCTTGATGAACTCTTGGTACATCTCTATTGAAATAGGTACTTGTGTATCTAAAAATGATTTTTACACAAAATCATGAGCAAACTATAAGGCACTTGTAGTTCAAATTTGGCCCGGTTTCAGCGGAATCGGCAGAAATTTGTCTTTTTCGAAAGAGGTGTATTAAAAGCTATTTATAGGTAGTAAATTTGTTATTTGTAGATAAAATATGACATAATATATTTAGAATTTTACTTTGTACATTTTTGCAACCTATTTTTGGTAGGTGCTTCACAAAAAAAACCAGTTTTGACACTCCGGAGATGGAAAATGGTATTTTTATTCAACGAAAAATAAAACTTTCTTCGTGAACATTGTTAGTTGCACCAATATGCATCTTTGTGTGGAATATGGTCACATTTCAACAAACTATGCCATAGATGTGGCCAAAACATCCGTCATTTCTCCCGAAAGCCATGAATCTTCGTACGAGATAGCTCATTTTTGTGGACACATTTTCCACCAAAGTGTCGTATTCAAAGTTTATTATTTTTGGTGGATACTAGGACATATATAACAACACCACGCGAAGATCTTGCATCGTTTCGAGTTTTTTTGAATTTTCTGGAATTTTCAAAGCCGGTTTCGGAAAACGGTCAGAACGGGGGACATGACCGTTCGTACCTAGGTGTTGAATCTTGATGAACTCTTGGTACATCTCTATTGAAATAGGTAGTTGTGTATCTAAAAATGATTTTTACAAAAAATCATGAGCAACATATGAGGCACCTGTAGTTCAAATTTGGCCCGGTTTCAGCGGAATCGGCAGAAATTTGTCTTTTTCTAAAGAGGTGTATTAAAAGCTATTTATAGGTAGTAAATTTGTTATTTGTAGATAAAATATGACATAATATATTTAGAATTTTACTTTGTACATTTTTGCAACCTATTTTTGGTAGGTGCTTCACAAAAAAACCCAGTTTTGACACTCCGGAGATGGAAAATGGTATTTTTATTCAACGAAAAATAAAACTTTCTTCGTGAACATTGTTAGTTGCACCAATATGCATCTTTGTGTGGAATATGGTCACATTTCAACAAACTATGCCATGGATGTGGCCAAAACATCCGTCATTTCTCCCGAAAGCCATGAATCTTCGTACGAGATAGCTCATTTTTGTGGACACATTTTCCACCAAAGTGTCGTATTCAAAGTTTATTATTTTTTGTGGATACTAGGACATATATAACAACACCACGCGAAGATCTTGCATCGTTTCGAGTATTTTTGAATTTTCTGGAATTTTCAAAGCCGGTTTCGGAAAACGGTCAGAACGGGGGACATGACCGTTCGTACCTAGGTGTTGAATCTTGATGAACTCTTGGTACATCTCTATTGAAATAGGTACTTGTGTATCTAAAAATGATTTTTACAAAAAATCATGAGCAACATATGAGGCACCTGTAGTTCAAATTTGGCCCGGTTTCAGCGGAATCGGCAGAAATTTGTCTTTTTCTAAAGAGGTGTATTAAAAGCTATTTATAGGTAGTAAATTTGTTATTTGTAGATAAAATATGACATAATATATTTAGAATTTTACTTTGTACATTTTTGCAACCTATTTTTGGTAGGTGCTTCACAAAAAAACCCAGTTTTGACACTCCGGAGATGGAAAATGGTATTTTTATTCAACGAAAAATAAAACTTTCTTCGTGAACATTGTTAGTTGCACCAATATGCATCTTTGTGTGGAATATGGTCACATTTCAACAAACTATGCCATGGATGTGGCCAAAACATCCGTCATTTCTCCCGAAAGCCATGAATCTTCGTACGAGATAGCTCATTTTTGTGGACACATTTTCCACCAAAGTGTCGTATTCAAAGTTTATTATTTTTGGTGGATACTAGGACATATATAACAACACCACGCGAAGATCTTGCATCGTTTCGAGTATTTTTGAATTTTCTGGAATTTTCAAAGCCGGTTTCGGAAAACGGTCAGAACGGGGGACATGACCGTTCGTACCTAGGTGTTGAATCTTGATGAACTCTTGGTACATCTCTATTGAAATAGGTACTTGTGTATCTAAAAATGATTTTTACAAAAAATCATGAGCAACATATGAGGCACCTGTAGTTCAAATTTGGCCCGGTTTCAGCGGAATCGGCAGAAATTTGTCTTTTTCTAAAGAGGTGTATTAAAAGCTATTTATAGGTAGTAAATTTGTTATTTGTAGATAAAATATGACATAATATATTTAGAATTTTACTTTGTACATTTTTGCAACCTATTTTTGGTAGGTGCTTCACAAAAAAACCCAGTTTTGACACTCCGGAGATGGAAAATGGTATTTTTATTCAACGAAAAATAAAAATTTCTTCGTGAACATTGTTAGTTGCATCAATATGCATCTTTGTGTGGAATATGGTCACATTTCAACAAACTATGCTATGGATGTGGCCAAAACATCCGTCATTTCTCCCGAAAGCCATGAATCTTCGTACGAGATAGCTCATTTTTGTGGACACATTTTCCACCAAAGTGTCGTATTAAAAATTTATTATTTTTGGTGGATACTAGGACATATATAACAACACCACGCGAAGATCTTGCATCGTTTCGAGTATTTTTGAATTTTCTGGAATTTTCAAAGCCGGTTTGGGAAAACGGTCAGAACGGGGGACATGACCGTTCGTACCTAGGTGTTGAATCTTGATGAACTCTTGGTACATCTCTATTGAAATAGGTAGTTGTGTATCTAAAAATGATTTTTACAAAAAATCATGAGCAACATATGAGGCACCTGTAGTTCAAATTTGGCCCGGTTTCAGCGGAATCGGCAGAAATTTGTCTTTTTCGAAAGAGGTGTATTAAAAGCTATTTATAGGTAGTAAATTTGTTATTTGTAGATAAAATATGACATAATATATTTAGAATTTTACTTTGTACATTTTTGCAACCTATTTTTGGTAGGTGCTTCACAAAAAAAACCCAGTTTTGACACTCCGGAGATGGAAAATGGTATTTTTATTCAACGAAAAATAAAACTTTCTTCGAACAGGTTTTCAAACCACCGGTAGAAATTAAAAAAATCGAAAAACCTCCGCGGTGCGCCATATTTGTCATGTTTCGCGATGGACTAAAATAAGAGGAACTTTTTTTATATTTTTTTATGTGATTCTACCATCTTTGTCATATATTTTTCAACAATGTTTACCCATTTCTTATACACTCTCCGACCCCTAATTAGTGTCGGAGCAATGTAGCGCAATCTATACATATGTAGGCTACTCCCTCGACACTTTTTTTTTTTATCGAAGAAAGTATTAACTATATTTTTTTTTACAACAAAGTTTGCAATTTTTACTACCAAATCTCCCTCGCCAAAATTCCCTCCTAAAGTTTTGGGATCGGCTGGACTAACGCGCCAAAATTTTGGACATCCCCCTCTTCCGGCGCGGGACCCACCACTCGCGCGGGAGACGAGTAGACGACCCAATCCCTCTCCTCAGATCCAATCCAATCACATTCCCCTTCCTCGCTCGTCTCCTCAATGCACAGCACGCCGCCGCGACCCAAAACTCGCACATCACGCCGCTTTCGAGTCGATCTCGCTCTCCCCGTCGATCTCGCTCTTCCCGTTATCGCCTCACCCCTTTCGCTATCGTCTACCTGCAGCTCTCGATCTGAATCCCGAGATCCGCCCGCCAGATCCCCACCTCTCCGTTCGCCAGATCCCCATCCTCACCTCTCCGTTCGCCAGATCCCCATCTCTGTATTGACGCAAAAACCACGACGTGGTTGTCACCCCCACGCGGGCGTCCACGCGCGCTCACCGTCGCTGGGGCCAGGATCTTCCAGCACGCGGCCGAGATGGATTTCGGCATTAGAAGATGCACCTCGACCAGACGTACGTCGCCGCCGTCCAGGACGCTGGCCACACCAGGGCGAAGAGGATGCGGAGGTCATGCTAGCGGACACCCAGGCCTTGCCCGCCGCCGCCGCCGGGGCCCAGGCGTCCGCCGCCTTCTAATCGACGATGTCGACGACCCCGTCTATCTCGCCATCGACGACGCGCCGATGGTAGGAGCAACGGAGGGCCTCCAGTCTCGTCGCCAGAGAGCGGATCTCTCCAAGGTACTTGGCCAACTACAGCTCCTTCTACCTGTCTAAAGGAGCAGGCGTTTCATCGAACACACTGTGGGCGCTCAAGATTATCGAGATGAGCTCAATTGATGCTTTGCCTAGTTGCAGTAGATTAGCTTACGTGGTCAGCTAACACATATTCTTGCAGTATTTCAGAGCGTGCTGGTCAAAACATTTGTTCGTCGGAATGTACTGTCTCGACGAATGCCCCAATATGCTCTAGCTCCGAACATTTTTGTTTTTGTTTTCCGTTCCTTTTCTGTTGTTGAATTCAGTAGAAACTTGGCCAGCTCAAACTTGAGATGCTCAAAATTAACTCACAGGAACGCTGAAGCCTTTTCATTCGCAATTACTAGTTGCTATATTCTACTTCCTGTTTCCCAAATATCCCCCTTTGCCAGTTCTAGTGGCTACCTTAGAAAATACATAATCGTACTTATGTTCATTTTCTATTGTATGCCATAGATATTTCCTGGAAATGGCAGTTAGTGCAACCGAGTATTGAGTCATATATCTGTTATGGTTAACCAGTTAAGCCCAAAGTGTTGCTGCAGTTTCTTTTTTTCTCAAGCACCTGAATCTGAACTTGTGAAACATCTTTGCTCACAGGGACATCCGAATCAAGTTGCGTGTATGAATGTGCTTCATCAGCTTCACTGGATTCCGTCGAACGGACGGGATGCTTGCTTCGCTCTAACACCTTGCCTGCACTCACTGCAGGTACCTGAAATGAGTGGAGGATGCGGTGTCCGAGGCCAGGGAGCTATGCCCTCCAGGTTCGTCCCCCAAATGGATTGCGATCACCGACATGTGCTAAGCAAATGAAGATCTGTCGGTTTTACTCTCATTTGGAGTTTAGTTGAGAAACTCTCTATGCAGTGTGTGATAACCAGTGTGGTAACTAATTTGATGACAAAATTTCATGTAGCATTGATTGATAGCCGCAGTACTAAACTCAACAAAATCATAGCAATGGATTAATTTGATGCATCCTGCTAGTGACACTCTGTAATTGAGAATTTCACATGCTTTTGTTGTATTGTCTACTTGAAAACATATCTGTTTAATAAGAGATTCAACTCAAAATTATTTCAACTGATATTCCTGTATACATTATTATATTCTGTTTGAATTTGAATTGAACACATCATGTATCTATGCCCTAAACTCCTTTTGTTTCAATCCATCTCTTATGGCACCACATACAAAAGGCTGGGATGCTCCTCTTTACTAATATATGTTTAGAGTTTGAGATGTACTGATTGTTTTGTTTTCCTATTGCAACTTACAAGTAACATGGTTAGTTTTTTTTGTCTCTATTTATTTCTATAACGGGACCTCGAACTATAGTCTGATGTACCTACTCTGATGATATGCATTTCTGTGATGCCATGCAATCATTAAATGCCTGAACCTCAACCATGTGTGTGTGTTTTTCAGATAATTGCTGTCAATAAGCCATTCCCTGGCCCTGTACCAATGAAAACTTTACCATCAATGCACTCAACAGCCGCGGCTTACCGCTCCTAACCACCCGGTGAGCTCTTTCAGCAACATCCAATCTCTCCTGGCTTCAATTGCATACTCTTTGGTTATGGTGTATTTTTTTGTCAAGGCGGGACCAACCTAAGCATCAAGGAAAGACCAACCTAAGCATCAATATTTGTTGATTTTCTTGAGCATTATGCCTGTTTGTCAGGATATTAGTATCCATAAACCATGCATTTAAATTGCACCTGTCCCGAGCTTCAAATAAACTCTCAAGCAAGCCTGCAAACCTGTAGGTCCAATTTTTGAATGATTGACACTCAAATTTACTTGCACTGAAAATTTAGTCCTGAATACTATATTTCATAGGGACCATTTTAATGTTTACTTGCACAGTAAAACATTAGTTTTTACTGTCAAGATCCACGTGTTACAAGTCCAATAGAACCTGAAATTGTGTCTTAACGTGTAGCCAACTTTTCATTTTTATTGGCAAGCATGGTGTACCTGTAGTGCGACCGATTATTTTTCTGTAAGTTATGCAATTTGATTTGTAATGTGAACTCCACTCTCATGAATACAGTTGATATCTTAGTGTACATAGTTCATGATCTTTGTGATCGTTTGGTTCGAGACATGCATGACTTTGGGGACGCGGAAAATCATTTAGATTCCCACTGGTTTTACGATATGATTTTAGCAACTAGTTACTTATGATGTGCATGACTCTAGGTGACGCAGAAACTATTTTGCCTCGCTTGATTCAGTGATTGCTTTCTGTTAACAATTTTGAACAACATGCTTACTTTTTATTTATTTTTGAGCTTGTGATGTTATCTAAACATTTGCTTGTAAGAGAGTTCTGATGCCCCTCAATCTCTGTATCTAGATTTGATTAGTAACATATCTTCAAATGTTGTGATGTTAGTGAAATCGATGACACTGTAAAATGTTGTGAAGTTGCAATTTGATGAAACTGCCAGTGCCCTTATGAAGTAGCCGAGTGATGACTTGATCTGTGACGCAACGATTTGATGTTGAATTTGCAACGCTGATAATTTTTTTTTGTGCAGACATCAAAGGCAAAGGTGACTGAGAACGGTGAAGGTGCAAAGGCAACGCCTTCCGTTGTTTCCAAGACAAGAGGGACTACTTCATTTCCAGTGAATTGTGTTCCTCGCTTTTTTATGTATTGCTGAATGTGAGGTTGCTGCAGTTCTTAGATGTTTGCTGATTGTGGAAATTCAACTTACTTGTAAATTGCTGTATTAAATTCATGTCTATTTGCCAGAAATGCTACAACAAAAAAGAATCCAGAGAAATGATATTTTGGATGCTGTTCTGTACCTATGTTGGCCACGGCCCAGAAACTAGTGTATCGAAAAAAGGCCCTGGCTTGGCCCAAACAATGAGATAATGAAAGTGTGTATAAAAATCAAATTTGTGAAATAAAGGACTGGACCAAAGGTTATGTGGGCTCTAAAATGGCCACGAACGAAATAATATTAAAAGAAACATACCTGAAAAAATTAATTAATTAAATGGATCATAAAAAGGCTAGGGCCCATAAATGAAAAAGGATGTACAAAGGCTAAGGCCCAAATGAAAAACGTATCATCAAAGGCCAAAGTTTTTGGGCTAGGCCCACGTAGATCACATAAATGGACTAGGCTGAAGTTGATCCACGACGTTTTCAAATCGTCATGATTTTGCCACGTAGGACTAGCCACGTCGGAGCTGATGTGTCCTGCCCGGACTACACGTGACGATTTGGATCGTCATAGTTTCATGACGTTCCTAAATCGTCGTGGATGTCCATGACGTTTCTACAAAAAACGTCGTTGTGGTTAATTACTGACGCTCGGTTTTCAACGATTTGTTTTTCGTCATAGGATCGTCATGGATGAAATATAACGACGATTTGGTGACGAAAATAGAGCGTCATGTATCAACATATTTCTTGTAGTGGTAGGCCGCAGCGGTACCGATGGGAGCCGAGAAGTCATTATGAAAATAGATCCGTGTCCCCCTGCCGTCACGAGCGTCTCTGAAGGTACCGTGGTAGCAATCCAGGAACAGCTCGTGGCTGCCACCGATGTCGCCCCTGCTCACCTTACGCCAGGCTCGCCCTCCGTCGTCTTTCCCAGACCCGGACGATGATAACTCAAATATGTGGAAGCACTCCGGCTTGGTGGACTTGACGCATACTCTGACCAGAATCACCTTGCTGGGCAATGCAATAAGGCGGAGGTAATGGAATTCGCTGGGAGTGAAGCCTAGTGCAGTAAGCTTGGAGGCCACGTTGGAGGTTTCCGGTGGCACGTCGATCTGGTGAATGAGCTGGAGTGTTGTGGCATCGAACACCAAGGTGACGCCATTGTCGTCCAAGGCGAGGATCTTACCCTGGAAGTAGGCGAAGTCGGTGAACCGGAGGTGATAAGGAGGGTTATTAGGGTTATCTATCTTGGTCCAAGCCGTGTCTCCCGGCCGGCAGAAAACCATCCCAGTTCGTCCTTGCACCAGGTGATACATCATGATCACCATGCCGTCCGTGCTAGCAGCTGCGGGAGGGACATGGATGGCGAAGTTGAAGAAACCCGAGAACCCAAGGTAGTTCTCCACAAAAAAATGTCCGGTTAGGAATTCGATCTTGAACTTGAATTCCCGGTGCCAGCCATCTCCGGATAGTGCACTCCTGTCGTGCTCGTCATCGTCGGGCTCACCGTTGTCCTCCAGACAAGGCGCTCCTTGCCCATCGTCGTCGTTGCGATCGCCGCCTGCACTGCAATCGTCAAGGGAAGGCGTTTCTTGGTCTTGATCCCCGTCGGGAAAAAGTGAATCTTCGTGATCACCGGGGGCATGCTCGAAGCCCAGATGCATGATCTCGGACGTGACGCTGTCGCGGACAGCGTTGAGGTTGGGCAGCGCGGCGATGGCGCCCGTGCTCAGGTGCTTGAGCTGGCAGGAGACATCGCGGGGATCGATGACAATGGACCAGCCGCGCGACAAGGGGAAGATGAGCGCGTACTTACTGGATCCGCTGGCCTCCGCGCCGTTGTGAGGGAGGACACGTGGAAGCAGGAGGAGCGGCGCCGCCGCTGGTGACACGGCAGAGCGCCACGTCCGGCAGACGGAGCGGAACGCGGCGAAGCCCGTGACGGCATCGCGGCTTCTCTGGGCGATGGGGTCCAGGAGATCCAAGGGGAGCTTCAGCCAGTCCGGTTGTTCTCCGGCCATCGTCGTGGCCGGTGCCATTGCTATGTACGGAGAATATATTTGTAGCTCCACGTACGTTTTGGATTGCAGTGGAGTCCAAATTAAAACGACGGGACCATAGTGCCATGATACAAAACGATGTTCATGCATGCACGGGCCGGGGCCACGAACACATTGTGTCGTCGGGGAAATAACACTGGTGGAGAACAGGCCAGTAGCACCGGTTTGTAAAGGCCTTTGGACTCGGATACAAAACCGGTGCTACGTATCCGGGACTAAAGCCCCCCCCCCCCTTTAGAACCGGTCAGTCACCAACCGGTTCTAAAGGCCTCCACGTGGGCGCCGAAGAGAGCGCGCAGGCGGAGGACCTTTAGAACCGGTTGGTAATACCAACCGGTCCTAAAGTTTTTTTTCTTTTTTTTTTCTTTTTTCTTTTCAGGGTTTCCAATTCCGTATTTAAGGTTTAGGGTTTAGGGCGTGTTCCGTATCTTCAGGGTTTCCGTTTACGTGTTTCCGTTTCTGTTTGCGGTTAAATGTTGATGCACCAAATAGTAGTACATATATATATACATGTAACACGAAGTAATCGACCGATAATTACATAATCTGAGGTTCGTTTTGAATAGTTGTATACTTGCATAGAGAAGGGAGCTGGCTATAATTGGTTCATAGGATGGAAAAATTCTCCGTCTTTTGCTATGACTTGCGTGAGAAGAAATCCTGCCAATTCCTCTGCAATAGCCTTGCAACGGTCGATTGGTTTGAGCTGCGCCCGCTTTCGTGCCATCTTGAAAAGAAGTAGATGAAAACAATTAAGTTATGAACAAAACTAAACATAATTAATGGCAACATAAATAAAGTTGTGAAGATCCGGTTACGTACCTCTAGAGTTCTGGTAGTACGGGATTTCTCATTGATCCTCCTGTGAATGAACTCGCAGACGTAGTATCCACAATAATCAGTTCTCTGTGGTTGTTGCGGGACTTTCTATATACGAGAAACATAATTCAGTCAAATTAATAATAATCAAGAGAATGGTAATGGTATTTAAATCAGGGTACGTAGTACTACTTACTGTGTTAATCTGAAAGTTGAGCTTGTCTGCCCATGTACCGGGTTCTTCCTTGATGAACATTTGCCAAACCCTGGGCGACAAAAGAAAAATGAATAGAAGAGTTAATTATTACTTACTTGATATCAGGGAATGAACGAAAAAGAGGCCGATGAACGAAAGAGGCTGATATATATATACTTTTGAAGCATCTGACGCGCGCTCTTCCATCTGTCAGCGCCCCAGTTTAACGAGTCCCAGACTTCAACTTGTCCTCTATCGATTCTAATGATGAACAATATGAAGTGGCCGCTGCGCACGTGTACACACGCAGTCATGCATACTCATCAATTACACTTAACATCAGGTAAGCAAAATGGAATGTCTACAAGACAGTAACACTCACCTGAATCCGTAGGGCCAAAGTATTTCTTTTTTGGTATTTTGTCGCTTCAAAAACCTTAGCAAATCATCCGGTGTAGTCTTGTTGAACTTTTCTACTATGGTTTGATGATACGAATACGGGTCAATGAACCCAAAGTCCCAGATTCCTGCCAGTCTGCATTCACGAATCTTCATTCTGCATAGTAGCGTACAAAAAGAATGTCGTCAGTGATAATTATACGGGCAACGAATGCGAGCTTAACTAAATAATTAAATTACACAAATAAATCACTTACAAACAGTAGCAGCTGAGGATAGACTTGTCGAGGGCACGTTGATTGTACATCTGGAAGAAATCATCGAACCCAAGCTCCACACCGTAATCTCCGAAGTAGTGTTGATCCTGAATTTGAGCCATGATACAGTCTCTCTCCTGCCTTGCGGCCTCCAAGTACCAATCATGTAAACTCCGTAATTGGGTTGTTAGAGCAGTAGGATCTTCGACCAGAGGGTGCCCGGGCTTGTATTTATATATCACATCAGCAATAGTGTAACCCACGTCGCCCATGCGTGGACAGGACACTGAAGCCGCGTCAGATAAGACCTTGAGCGGGCCAACTGACTGTGCTTCTTGTTGTCCGAGCTGGGGAACTTGTTTCCCGCATTTCGTCTGCTCCGCCTGCTTCATCTGTGCGGCGTGCTTCTTTTCAATATACCGTTCATAGTCTGAAAGGGGCGGCGGTGGCGGCGGTGCAGGATAATATAAGTTGTCGATGGTCCGCTCAATTTTCCACTTTGGGATGTCCTTCAGAGTTTCCTTCCAGACGTCTGGAGGGGGCTTCTGGGGAAACTGTGCGAACCATGCCTTGGTTTTGGATGTCACTGCATTGGTTAGTTCCTCCTCAGTCATCAAGCCTGGTAACTTCGGGGGACTCTTGACTTTCTTGGATTTCCTTGGTCTCTTCTTGGGAGGAGTCCCGTTTCTTCTGAACTGCAGCTTCCGCTTTGTCGTACCCGTAGTGGGCGCATCCGTCGGCTCACGGGAGTGCACGGGCGATGGACCCTCGGCCTCGGGCTCCGGCCAATCTTCGTTGTGGGGTGGACTTGGAGGTTCGTTGGGGGGTGGACTTGGAGGTCGTGCATTCTCTGTACGAATGTGAAAAAACTATTAAAAATAAGATAACATGTGGTGCAACATTCAGTAATGGATGGAGGTATGGTGCATTCGTACCTGGAGGAGTCGGTGGCCTTGGCGCCGAGTTAGGGAACACGATGTGTTTCTTATTCCACAAGATGATACCAAGCTCCATTTCTCCCAGTGTCTTCTCGCCCTCACCTCCAGGAATACTGAGCTCAATTGAATGGCATCCCGGCGTAATTGTTGACAACCCGACACGGGCATGGGATGCTGGAATCTGACCACCATGGTAGGTTGCTCCAGGTTGATTCGGTAAAGCATAGCCTGACACCACCCTGAAGGATATGTTCCCCATTGGCATATGTATCTCACAGTTTATCTTCTCCGTGATATCATCCACGGGGTAGTGAGGCGCCGACGGTTCGACTGCACGACCGTCTTCTAGCTGCAGGTGCGTGGAACCCACGCTGCTTCTATGCTGAGATGGGACGGCATGATCGTCTTCTATTTGCAGATCAGGTGCAGGACGATGTTCTACCTCCTCTTCAGTGTCAGGTAGAGGGTGTCCCCCTTTCTTCAAGAGAAAATCCACCTTTTCTTCTAATGTCGATATCCGTTCACTCGTCTTTTTCTTGCTTCTATCACGGCTTCTGTAAGTGGCAATGTCCGCTGCAAACCCTTGGCTCCACGGGGTATCCGCTCCAAAGCCTCGTGTTCGTCCCCACTTTTCGGGGTTCCCGAGTGCCCTCGTCAGCTCGTCGTTCTCTCTATCGGGAACAAAAGTTCCTTTTCGAACAGCTTCTATTGCCTTCTCTAGTTCTGCTACGACTGTTGTTATTTTTTCCGACCATGGTCCCTGAGCAACAATCATCCCAGTCTCAGCGTCCAACGTTGCCCCATGCGCGAACAACCAGAACTTGGACCTATCGGGCCAGTCATGTGTCTGTGGAATGATACCTCTTTTCACAAGCGCATTTTCATAGCTTCGCCACCTAGGCAGGGCAGTCATGTAGCCACCTGACCCCAAAATATGGTGATATTTCTTCTTCTTCGCATTCTCCGAATTTTTGGCCGATCGGGATGCAAAGACACCCGATTTCTTGTACGCCTTAAAATCATCCCAAGCGTCTCTTATCTTCACTAGGTTCCCAGTGAAAACTGGATCTTCTTTCTGATATTTCTTCCACAGTTCTTTCTTCCACCTCTGGAATTGTGTGGCCATCTTCTTCAAAGCCCACTTCTCGACTTTCTTCTTCTTATCTTCCGCTACGCTGAAATTTTGCCATAGCGTTTCGCAAAGAATTTTTTTCAATCTTTCATCGACATAACTAGCTCCAACGTTGGCCCCGGTCTTCGGCTTATTCCATTCTATTAAGTTGATCGGGACCAGGTCTCTTACAACAACTCCGCACTGATTTACGAATTTGCGATAAGTTTCTGGGGGCTGCAGTGGTTTGCCATCAGCAGCAACTGTATCAATCGAGAACCTTGCGGTATCTTTCAACCTTGCGGCCGGGCCTCGTTTGGACTTTGTCTCAGTACTTGCGCTAGCTGTTCCGGAGGGCGCCTAAACGGGAAAATAATGATTCGTTAGTAAGTGCAAAACAAATTAATTGTTGCGTGAACAGTGACTTGAGATATACATTGGCAGAGTTTGTTCTGGAGGGCACTTCTTCATCCTCGACGTTGTCGTCGTCATCATCTACTACATCTTCTATATTCTGATCTCCGTCGCCGGAGTCGTTCAAAAATTGATTGCTAAACGCCTGTCCATCGTCGTCATCACGATATATGGCCGTTGCATTATCAAAAATCATCTGGCACACGTATCTTTCCTTCTCCGCCTCACCCATTCCGGCGAGCTGATCGGCGTGCTGATCATGTACAGGTTCTTGGGAATCCATAGCTCAACACCTGCTAGTAAAATTTATAAAATGAAGAACACTTAGCGAAATTTTCATCGGGCACTTGGCGAAATTATTTCATCGGACAGTAATAAAATAATAGTTCTGGACATATTAATGAAATAATAGTTCTGGACACACCAAGAGTTATACATAGCTCGGGTTGATTTTTTTAACCCTAATACATCACGATCGAATAATATCACTTATACATAGTCTCGTGACATCTCTCAAAATAATTAACTCCGACCGGGTCCTAAGCCGCGGGGTGCTGAGTCACGGGTGCTACGCATCCATAGATAAGGAACCCTCCTAGGGTCATAGCTCACGTGGTAAGGAACCCTCCTAATAATCGACCAACTGCTGCTATACTGCCTATACTGCCTATCGAGCAAGTACATGTAGCGACGGACGTGCTCGTCCTCCTCCCTGATACGTTGTTGTACCACCTCCTCAGGGGCCGGCTCTCTCCGCACCGAGCGTGGCCCACGCGATGGCCACCAAAGAATATCCGGGTCGACCACGTCACCCGGATTTCTCACCAAGCCGCGTGCCCCGGTACTAAGGAGCTCCCAATGCCAGCCTGGCGGGGCCCAGTCCCGGACATCCCCCGGCGGGTCCAACAAAGACATGAACTAAAAACCTGCCTGGACTAAGTAAATATTCCATAACTTAGTAAAAAATAGTAAATTGAGAAATATAACAGAAATAAGATGAAAGTTAAACAGGAACAATATGGTAACTTAGTGAAAAAATTTAACTTACTGAAATTATATAGTTATTCTAACTTTCTGAAATTTTCTAACACTAACTTAGTGAAATTTTCTAACACAACATTCTAACAGAAAAATTCTAACACTAAACAAAATTGTAAAAACAAAATAAAGCACTAAAAAAAATCTAACACTAACTCTAAAAATTTCTAACACTAAATTCTAACACTAACACTAATAACTCTAAAAAAATCTAACACTAATTAAATCTAAAAATTTCTAACACTAACACTAACTCTAAAAACAATCTAACACTAAACAATCTAACTAATAACTCTAAAAAAACTCTAACACTAAAACAAAATTGAAAAAAAAAAGAAATAAAACTTAATTACCGTACGTGGCCGGCGACGGGGCGACGGCGATCGAGGGGCGAGAGGCGGGGCGGCGGAGGCGGAGGCGAGACGGACGCGCGACGGAGGCGGACGGCGCGACGGCGCGACGGAGAGGCGGACGGACGGCGACCGCGGAGGCGACGGACGCGGGGCCGCGCGGGGGATCGACGGCGACGGCGATGGACGCGGGGTCGCGCGGAGGCAGACGGCGACGGAGGCGCGGCGGACCGAGGACGCGGAGGCAGACGGCGACGGCGACGAGGCGGACGGACGGCGACGAGGCGGACCGCGCAGGGCTTCGCCGTAGCTAGGTAGAGGAGAAGACGGGTGAAAGAAATGAGGCCAAAATTTCACAAGTCCTGGAGATATCGCCCCACTACAGGCCTTTAGCACCGGTTTGTGTTAGCAACCGGTGCGAAAGGGTCTTTAGCACCGGTTGCTAACACAAACCGGTGCTAAAGGCCTGTAGTTGGGGCCACACCCAGACTGCGCGCCCACTACAGGCCTTTAGCACCGGTTTGTGTTAGCAACCGGTGCTAAAGGTCTTAATACAAACTGCTCGCCTCCCGCGCGCGGCGGTTTTATTGCTACAGTGCGCACCGGCCCGATCGCGAGTCTCTGTTTCTTCTCTTCTTCCTCTGTCTCTTCTTCTTCCTCTCTTGATCTTCCTCCACTAAGCACCATGGCTGAAGTTTCTAAGAGATATGATGTGCCCACACCATGCGGCAAAAGTCTCGACGTGTTCTACACCAACAACTGCGAGGAGCTCCCCGGTGCTATTGGGTATTTGACCAATCTGTATTTCTCCTCTCCCGAAGAACACCGGTTTTTCGGGCTTGATTTAGAGTATACGGCGGATAAACGGAATGTTGCAGTCATCCAGATTGCGTTCAAGGAGGCCGTTTTGGTCTTCCAATGGTCAAGGTAACGCACACGTACAATCTTGCATCTTCGATTTGTTTGTTGCATGTGAAGAATACACGTGTTGCCATATATCTAACACGTACACGTATCAAATTTTTGTTGTTGCAGTAGTTCAAAGCATTCTCCGGCACTTGTTGATTTTCTTGTCAACAAGGGGTATGACTTTTGCAGCGTTGACAACACGCAAGACCGTCCGAAGTTGATGCGCTTGGGTATTGTGATACCTGAAGATCACTACATTGATATTCAGGGTCTTATCCATTTGAACGGGCCAAAGACCGGTATGGCTCGCATGGCAAGTGCCTTCATCCACGAGGGCTACGGAACCATGAAGACTGATTTCCCCTCGAAGAATCACTGGTTGTGGGAGAAGAACCCACTGGACTGGACCAACATCACGTATGCAGCCATAGATGCATACGTCTCCTACGAGTTGTTCCGCTTCTACTCGACGGATCCATAGATGTTGTTTGTGTACCGCATCTTGTGTTCGATATATGCATGTAATGGATATATTAGTATGTAATGGATATATTATCATGTAATGTATATATTATTATGTAATGGATATTATTTCTATATTAATTCCTAGCTAAACTATTTCTATATTATGTCAAACACACATTTCAAAACAGACAAACAAAAACACATCAAGAAAACAAAACAGAAAAACTACTGGTTCTGTATATGTGATCACTTACCCCAGGCGCACTTTACACAAAATGCGCCTGCGGTAAATCTCTTATCCCAGGCGCATTTCCTGACTGTGCGCCTGCGGTAAAGTTACCCTAGGCGCATTTTGCTGTTTATGCGCCTGTGGTAAGTTAGGGTGGGTAATGAGTAAGGCAACGAGAAGTGAGAGCGCAAGTTATACATCGAGCATATATATCGTGGATACATATATATAGATTGATTTAGCGAGATACCATACAGATTGATTTAGCGATTGCCGCAGTGTCGCCGGAATACAAATTCTTTTATTAAAAAGAGAAAACAGACGAACACTACTCCTCGCCATCGTCGTCGGGGAACTCGTCGGTGACCTCCTCCGGGTCATCATCGTCGCCGAACTCGTCGGTGACCTCCTCGTCATCATCGGAGGTGCATGATGGTATGTCCGAGATAGGCCCCCACCTCGGATCGTCGGAGGCCCAGACTTCGCCGGCGCGGTCGGCCCGACGAAGCTCTTGCAGCGCCCTCGTCCTCACCTCCCGAGCCGCATCTAACGCGAGGTGGCGTTCGAGGCGGCGCTCCGCCCGCTGACCCGCGCGTGTCTGCCAGAGCTCCTCGTCGGCGCTCTCCTCCCCCGGGTTGTTCCGGTAATAATCGCGGACGACGCGGTCTTCCCTGGCGTCGACTAGGCCCTGAAACGCGCGGTGGCGGAGGTGGAGGTGGTCGGCGGCAGTGATGATCTGTGGCTTCGTCGCCCTGGCCTCCGCTTCCCAGACTGTGTGGCAGTCGTTGAAGTTCATCAGCGACCGCGGGCGGTTGAGGCGCCAGGCCGCCGCGTCCCAGGCGCGGGCTGCCTCTGCCGCCGTCGCAAAGGTGCCGAGGGGGATGCGGTCGTCCCCCCAGCGGATATCTGCGCTGAACATTCCGTTCTGCCGTGCTCGGACGCCGCGGAAACCGGTGGTGCTGTTCCTCCTCGGAGGCATGGTGGAAGCGCGACGGTGCAGAGGGATGGAGAAGAAGCGCTCGAGGAGCGACAGTGGCTACTGGGTGCATATATAGGGTCCTCTGGCTCACAAAGTGTTGAGCTAGGGTTTTGATCCAACGGTTAAGAAACATCCCAACGGCTCACAACAGCTCGAAAGAAACACACCGTAGCCCTGATCGAACGGCTCACAACAGCTGGAAAGAAACACACCGTAGCCCTGATCGAACGGCTCACAACAGCTGGAAAGAAACACACCCCGGATCCAACGACTCACAAGCGGTTGAAACAAACACACGATCCGTGTGATTCTATCTGATTGGTCCAAACGAAACCCTAACCCATTTAGTCCCGGTTGGTGTCCCCAACCGGTACTAAAGGGACGATCCGTTTCTAGTTGTCTTCTTGTCTTTCTTCTGATTGCGCCGTAACCATGGAACATCTTCATCATTTAACTGAATGCTAGGATCATCTTTGACTTTGAAGGGAGGAATTTCATCAAATTTAATGTAATCTGATCAATTACCCCAGGCGCACATTGCACACCATGCGCCTGTGGTATAGCTCTTAGCCCAGGCGCATATTCTGTCTATGCGTCTGCGGTAATGTTACCCCAGGCGCATATTGTAGTCTATGCGCCTGTGGTAAGTTAGGGTGGGTAATGAGTAATGCAACGAGAAGTGAGAGCGCAAGTGATACATCGAGCATATATATCGTGGATACATATATATAGATTGATTTAGCGAGATACCATACATGTAGATTGATTTAGCGCGATTGGTATACTAGCCCGCTGGTACTTTGTTTCTCACTTTTAAAAAGTACATACATATATTGCGAGTATTTCCCTCTGTCAACCTTTCATCACAATCTTACGCTTGCCTTTCTTGGTTGATGTTGAATACGTGACTGCCATACCGTGACTTCTTCTGTCTGCCTCTGTGACAACCGGTCGTCACAATCTTACTCTTGCCTTTCTTGGTACCGGTTGCGGTTAACAACCGGTGCTAAAGGGTCTTTAGCACCGGTTGTTAACGGCAAACCGGTTGTTAACGGCAACCGGTGCGAAAGGGTCTTTAGCACCGGTTGTTAACGGCAACCGGTCCTAAAGGCCTGTACAGGGGGGCGCACATTTCTTTTTCTTCTTCTTTCTGTTTCCAAAGGGGGGTGTAGAACAAAACAAACGGTATCGCCATCATACAGCCCAACCGTGGCTACTGGGTGCATATATATATGCATACCAAATGCACGGCTGGACGTATGACGGCGAATCCGGATGTTTTGTATTTGCTCGATGAACTGAGTATATGATGTATCAAACCTTAAGGGGGGTGTGGAACAAAACAGACGGTATCGCCATCATACAGCCCGACCGTGGCTACTGGGTGCATATATGCATACCAAATGCACGGCCGGACGTATGATGGCGAATCCGGATGTTTTGTATTTGCTCGATGAACTGAGTATATGATGTATCAAACCTTAAAGGAGGGTGTAGAACAAAACAAACGGTATCGCCAGTATACAACCCCGCAGTGGCTACTGAGTGCATATATGCATACCAAATGCACCGCGGGGCGTATGCTGGCGAATCCGGATGTTTTGTATTTGGGAGATGAACTGAACGGTGTATGAAGCTGGGCTATATATAGGGTCCTCTGGCTCACAAAGTGTTGAGCTAGGGTTTTGATCCAACGGTTAAGAAACATCTCATCCAACAGCTCGAAAGAAACACACCGTAGCCCTGATCGAACGGCTCACAACAGCTGGAAAGAAACACACCCCGGATCCAACGACTCACAAGCGGTTGAAACAAACACACGATCCGTGTGATTCTATCTGATTGGTCCAAACGAAACCCTAACCCATTTAGTCCCGGTTGGTGTCCCCAACCGGTACTAAAGGGACGATCCGTTTCTATTTTTCTTCTTGCCTTTCTTCTGATTGCGCCGTAACCATGGAACATCTTCATCATTTAACTGAATGCTAGGATCATCTTTGACTTTGAAGGGAGGAATTTCATCAAATTTAATGTAATCTTCTGACATGTCTGTCTTGTCCTCGACTCCCACGATGTTTCTTTTCCCTGAAAGAACTATGTGGCGCCTTGGCTCATCGTCTGATGTATTCGTTTCTTTATCTTTTGTTTTTCTCGGTCTGCTAGACATGTCCTTCACATAGAAAACCTGAGCCACATCATTGGCTAGGACGAATTGATCATTGTCGTACCCAAGATTCTTCTGATCCACTGTTGTCATTCCGTACTTCGGGTCTACCTTCACGCCTGACAGGTTGAACCATTTGCACCAGAACAAAGGGACCTTAAAGGAAGGTCCGTAGTCAAGTTCCCATATCTGCTCTATGTAACCATAGTATGTGACCCTTTGCCCGTTGTCGTCTTTTGCATCAAACCGGACGCCACTGTTTTGGTTGGTGCTCTTTTTATCTTGTTCTGCCGTGTAAAATATGTTACCATTTATCTCGTACCCTTTAAAGGTCAATACAGTCGAAGATGGTTGCTTGGCCAACAAGTATAGCTCATCTTCAACAATGTTGTCATTAATCAGACGTCTTTGCAACCAACCTCCGAAAGTCTTCGCGTGTTCTTTAGCAATGGAATCTTCAGGTTGCTCCGGATATTCCGAGCGTAAAATATCCGTGTGTTCCTGGATATATGGAGCCGCCAAGCTGGAATTAACTAGAACTGTGTAGTGTGCTTGACTGAAAGATTGCTCGTCCATACATGTTGTTGATTTCTTTCCTAGCGTGCCTTTTCCACGCAGTCTCCCCTCATGGCGCGACTGAGGAACCCCGATCGGGTTCAGGTCAGGAATAAAGTCAACACAAAACTCAATGATCTCCTCTGTTCCATAGCCCTTGACCATGCTTCCTTCTGGTCTAGCACGGTTTCTAACATAATTCTTCAAGACTCCCATGAACCTCTCAAAGGGGAACATATTGTGTAAGAATACAGGACCGAGAACGGAAATCTCTTGGACTAGGTGAACTATGAGGTGCGTCATAATATTGAAAAAGGTTGGTGGGAACACCAACTCGAAGCTGACAAGACATTGGACCACGTCCTTCTGTAAACTTGGTAGAGTTGCTGGATCGATTGCCTTCTGAGAAATTGCGTTGAGGAATGCACATAGCTTCACAATGGGTACTCGCACGTTTTCTGGTAGAAGCCCCCTCAATGCAATCGGAAGTAACTGGGTCATGATCACGTGGCAGTCATGAGACTTAAGGTTTTGGAACTTTTTCTCTTCCAGGTTTAGTATTCCTTTTATGTTCGACGAGTAGCCAGACGGGACCTTGATACTACTCAGGACTTGGAAAAAGATCTCCTTCTCTTCCTTGGTAAGAGCGTAGCTGGCAGGACCTTTGAAATTCTCTGGATTCATCAGGTCGTCTCGTTCGTGCATACGTTGGTGGTGCAGCCGTGCTTTTGGTGTATCTCTTGACTTCTTCCCATGCACGCCCAATAAGTTTAGCAGGTTCACGCAAATATTTTTCGTCACGTGCATCACGTCGATCGCAGAGCGAACCTCTAGGAATTTCCAATAGGGTAGTTCCCAGAATATAGATTTCTTCTTCCACATGGCTACGTGGTTGTCGGCGTCATTTGGAACAGATTGTGCGCCAGGACCCTTTCCAAAGATTACTTTTATATCTTTGACCATGTCATATATATCAGTACCTTTAGGGAGGGTTGGCTTCCTCCGTGTATCTGCCTCGCCTTTGAAATGCTTTCCTTTCTTTCTTACGGGATGCCTGTCTGGAAGAAATCGACGATGCCCCGGGTACACATTCTTGCCTATATGTATACTTTCTGTCTCGCCTAAACAGTGTGTGCATGCGCTGTATCCCTTGTTTGACTGTCCTGAGATGTTACTAAGAGAGGGCCAATCATTGATGGTAACAAACAGCAACCCTCGTAGGTCAAATTCCTCTTGTTTGTACTCGTCCCACACACGTACACCTTCGTCAGCCCACAACTCTAAAAGTTCATCAACCAGTGGCCTCAGGTACACATCAATGTTGTTGCCGGGTTGCGACGGGCCTGGGATAAGCACTGGCATCATAATGAACTTACGCTTCATGCATAACCAAGGAGGAAGGTTATAGATACATAGAGTCACGGGCCAGGTGCTATGACTGCTACTCTGCTCCCCAAATGGATTCAGGCCATCTGTACTCAGACCAAACCTTAAGTTTCTTGCGTCACGTGCAAAGTCCTCGTACTTATCGTCGATGTTTCTCCACTGCGACCCATCAGCGGGGTGTCTCAGCATATCGTCTTCCTTACGGTCTTCTTTGTGCCATCGCAACAACTTGGCATGCTCTTTGTTTCGGAACAAACGTTTCAACCGTGGTATTATAGGAGCATGCCACATCACCTTGGCAGGAACCCTCTTCCTGGGGCGATCGTCGCCCTCAACATCATCAGGGTCATCTCGCCTGATCTTATACCGAAATGCACCGCATACCGGGCAGGCATTTAAATTCTCGTGCTGGCCGCGGTAGAGGATGCAGTCATTGATGCATGCATGTATCTTATGCACTTCCAATCCTAGAGGGCAGACAACCTTCTTTGCTTCGTATGTACTGCAGGGCAGCACGTTATTTCTTGGAAGCATCTTCTTCATTATTTTCAGCAGGTTTTCAAATCCCTTGTCAGATAATCCATTCTCTGCCTTCCATTGCAGCAATTCAAGGGTGGTGCCCAGTTTTTTCTGGCCATCTTCGCAAGTTGGGTACAACAATTTTTTATGGTCTTCTAACATGCGCTCCAACTTCAACCTCTCGTTTTCACTTGCGCAGTTTATCTGTTCTTCACGAATGACCTGACGAAGATCATCATCAGACTCATCAACAATGTCCTCAAGTTCAGGCTCATCTTCCCCCATTTCAGTATCACCGTGTTCATCGAACATAGGATACTCATCATTATCCTCTTCTTCTTCATTGTCTTCCATTATAACCCCTCTTTCTCCGTGCTTGGTCCAACAAAAATAACTGGGCATGAAGCCTTCTTGCAACAGGTGGGTGTGTATGGTTCTTGAGCTAGGGAAATTCCTCTTATTCTGGCATTTTTTACATGGACAAAAAATAAATCCATTCTGCCTGTTTTTCTCAGCCACATTGAGAAAACTATGCATGCCATTAAGGAATTCGGGACGACGTCGATCACTGTACATCCATTGCCGGTTCATATGCATTATATAAATTTATCAACAACCATTATGCTAAATCATCATGACTAAATTAGTTAATTAATACAAAAAGTTCATCACACGTTAATACCAAACTAGCGTATAGTGACCATATATACATATATAGTTCTCAGAAAAATACACACTGAAACCATCCATACAAATTCTCTCTAATTAATGCATTTAAAAACAACAACAAATGCGATCAAAATCGCAACAAAGGTAACAATTGACCCGACGACATAATGATACCAAGCCTCTTTACTAATTGCATATTTCCTAATCTTTCTAATCTTCAGGCGCATTGCGTCCATCTCGCTCTTGTGACTATCGATGACACCGGCAAGAACCTTTTCCAAGGTCATCTTCTCTCTTTCAGTTTTTTCCAACCTTTCTTCAGTTTTTTTCAATCTTTCTTTCAAGCCAATATTTTCTTGTTCAACTAAGTATAACTTCTCAACAATAGGGTCGACTGGCATTTCCGGTTCCACTACCTCCTATATAAAAATATCTATGTCAAGTTGGTCGGCGTAAGTAATTGTCGTATAATCAGGAAATGAAAATATGTAGTGAAAAAAGATAATATACCACATCCGAATCATAGACTGGACGAGGGCCAACGGGGACGGATATCAAAACCATGGCTCTAGAAAATTATATACAAGTAAATACGTAAATCATACAAATCAAAATTTGTTTTGGTAAATAAAAACAATAGGCTCACCAAGGTTGTGTCGGTGATGGGGCGATTGACGGTAGTGAGTAAGGGGACAAGGCGCGCGACACTAAAAAAAGCACAAATCATAATTAATTTTGAGCTCAAATTGCATCAATTTGTATACATAACAAAATGAATAACAAATTCTAGCTTAGCTAGGCATTTCATCAAACACCTAGCTAGCACAACAAAAATGAAATGAGCAAGAAAACGAGCAAAACCTGCAATGCCGGAAGAGGGAACGTTGATGCTAACCGTAGAACCGATGGGTACCAACAATCTTGACAAATGGTGGAGAAAATGGGGATGGATTAGACCTCACAAGAGGAAGAAGAGAGCAAAAATGGAGTTGAGCTCGAGCTGGAAAAAATGAGCTGAGCTCGGGGTGGTATGTAGGGTTTAGGGGAGGGATTTAGGACCGGTTTGTGTTACAAACCGGTTCTAAAGGTTATGACAGCGGGACCCGCAGTGGCTGCAAAAAATGAGAAAACCTGTAGAACCGGTTTGTGATACAACCCGGTTCTAAAGGTTCTGCCCCTGGGCCCCCCTCCCTGCAGCAAATGGCCCGCAAGGCCTTTAGGACCGGTTTGTGTTACAAACCGGTCCTAAAGGCCTTGCGGGCATTTTGCTGCATGGGTGGGGCCCAGGGACAGACCCTTCTGAACCGGTTTGTATCACATCCGGTTCCATTGGGCTTGGCTCAATGCCCTGTTTTCTACTAGTGTAAACTCCCAACCCGATCGACTCAAACGCAAACTCCACGTACGGCTCCGTCCACCATGTTCACACGTAGCAAGGTCCAAGTCTACCATCGCGTTTATGGTTTGGATTTTGGAGTGTTGAACATAATTTTCATCACGTTACTTTTTTTTGTCAAATAATGAAAAAAAGTTATCATTTTCATAGAAGAAAAAAATAGCCAAGCGGTTACAACGTATTTCGGCATACAACGTCAATCCAAAGATTAGCCACCACACAATCTACAAACGCAATGCAAAGGAACATGTCTTGCACAAAACCGAGCAACAAGACCGCGTCTCGACCAACGCTGGCTACCACCCAAGAAAAACAGCTCCACTAGAACTCTCTGCGTCAAGGTACCCTCTCCATCCTTGGATGCCTAAAGGAGCTTTCAAAAAAGTGAGAGGCCGGACATGATCGGTCCCGAGAAAGCAGCCACCTTGGAGTGGCGGTGGCAGCGTACATTACAACCCGGAAGCTCAATCATGACCGGTATCATACACCAGAGCAACACTAGCAAGAACCCATGTGTTCCCCAAGTGGTGTCTCCAAAATCATGCTTCCTATAAAGGAGCGATATCAAAGACTCTGCAAATCTCGACAGGACTCCCCGGTCTTGGTTTTCACCCAGAGACGGGACTAGACAAAAGAGACGGCAATGCTCCTAGATACTCCTGTATGGAGAGGAACAACATCCGCAAGCACCATCGTCACCGGCTCCGAACGAAGCTGAGAATGATTTTCATCCGGAGAGTCATGGACCTGACATCCCTTCCCAACGGCCTTCAAGCATCACAACTCCCTAGCCGAATCATACTATCGTCACTATAGTGCCTCTACCATTATCGTTGCAGCGTCATGGTCCACCTGCACAACAACCATCATGGCCACACCACCACATCACTTGGCGCCACACACCCTGTTCCACAGAACCTACAACAACAACCATGAGAAGAGCCATAACGGTAGAGATCATTTGAAGCCCCCTACGATATGATAAGAGTTGTCTAGGTTTTACCCCTTATATACCTCATGTAAGCCGTCGGTTGGGATAAGTCGCAAATTGTAAATCCACGATGTTTGTAACCACACCCGATATAGTGAAGTTATGCTAGCTCGCGCCTGTGGTTTTTTCTCTTCCTCATTGGAAGAGTTCTCCATGTTAAAAATCCCGTGTCCCCTTGTGTCGATCTCTTTGTTCATCGCTTATTTGCTACTACCGTTTATAACAACTCCTTCACTTCGAGGAAAGGTTGGGAGGGTAGTCGGAGGCACAGACACCTGAGGTCAGTGGGGGGAGGGGTGACCGGGGACACGTCCGGCGTGATGATCACCACCTTGACACACTGGGTGGTGCTAGACATAGTGAAGGGCGCTGAGGAAAGAGAGGTGAGAATGAGAAGATGAAGCTTAGGTTGCGTAACTTGGATGAGAGGAAGTGAGGGGCTCTTAAGCATATCCTAAACTTACAAGTTATGTTGCGGTGACACAAAAGCTCAGGAGCTTGGAGTGAACCGGGTCATGACCGTTGGATGTATATGCCCAAGAGACAATAAAATACATCACTTTCATGATTAATGTATTATATTTTTATGATGTAACTGCTATGGTCACTGAATATGAGATTCAGAGTAAAACTCATACACAAATGTAGAAACATAAACACACCGTTATAACCCGTTTTCATGTCTCACAAACAAACTCATTAATATTAGATGACCATGTTTTCTGGTGATGGACATTTGTTATGTCAATATTAATGACAGCACATTGTTGTTTCAACATTGCGGCTGGGTAGACCCAAGTAGTTGAGATACTATGAGATTAGTTTTACTTTATAAATAATATCATCACAAAATGGTTGATGTTTACCATAAGGATCATTTCGGTATAGTCAAGTATCACACCGTAAATTGGGTGATAAAAAAGGCTAACACTGGGTGGTCATGAAAATATTCATTCATTGTGATCGTTCAACATTGGGAATTACTCCTCTAGTTAACAGAGAGATACACCCATGACTCACTTGGTGAAATAGTATTGATAAATAAGTCCGTGCATACAAGGACACGACACTGGTCATGGGGATATTATGTCACGGTATTGATTAAATGGAATCATACCAGAATTCAGGAATAATGTGATAATATGGTTAAAGAGTTTAATCACGGTCTTATCATTTATTTCGTCCCGAGGTATTGATTGGTATTGTGAAGTAATAGGAACTTACTTAATAACCAACAGGTTCAGCAATTTTCTTCGTATAACTTGTAGGAATCAATATGGATGTCCACGGTCCCCATGTTGGTTATTGATTAAGAAAATGGTTTTCCAATCATTTCTAATAGTTAACAAACCTATAGGGGTCACACATTTAAGTCATCAAAGTCTGTTGTTTGCATTGGATGGTCCGAAGGAGAGTAGGGTATCATTCGGGTAATTCCGACGTGATATAGTTAATATTCAAGAGATATTATGGAGGACATGGCATGCCATGGCATGTTGGAAATTTATTTCTAACATCAATAGGTAATGGTCGATGTCATTACGATATCACAGAAACAAGTCTGGTGTCAATCAGAGTCATTTCGGGAAAATTACCATAAGAGAAAAATAATGCAGGTGTAAGGCAGAATGTTATATGAGATATAACGGAGGATATGAGATGCCCCGCCGGGATGTCAGGAATATGTTTTATTACATTGTTAGATAAGTTCGATGATTTTATCAATAGGGTTCACGGGGTTCTGGAAGAGTTCTAGGAAGTTTCCATATATGAGGGAATGCCGGAGGGGATAGATTTCCTTCTATGGGAAAAGGAAAGGAGAAATCTAATTTTAGGGGCTGCTAGGTGGGGCCCATGGTCTTACAATGTGCATCAACATCCGCCGGTATTTTCCCTCATTTATTTGATAAATAAATTAGGAGGAAAAAGTGGAAACGAAAAAAGAAAAAGAAAAAAGGTAGGGGGATTGGACTCCTCCTAGGGTTCATGGTGCAGCCAAGGAGGGAGAGGGGAACCGACCTCTGCCCCTACGGCAGGTTTCCCCTTTGTCCCACTATATAAACCCACCCGCCCATCTATTTTGGAGAACACACAATTGGCTTCCGGCATATTCTCTCTCTCTCTCTTAATTAGAGACCATGTACTTGAATTAGATCCTCTAATTAGAACCTATCTAATTGGATTAGAGCCTCTAATTAGAACAGTTCTAATTTGATTAGAACTTCTGATTAGAGACCCTCTAGTTGGTTCAGGGATTCTTTAAATTGGGAGATGATAATCATCTCTCGATTAGACCTAGCTCTAATCTCTCTCCCTCTCTTTCCCATGTGTGGGATCTCTCCATATGAATTGCTAAAATGTGGTACCTTGTCCTGGATGGCGAAGCATGCATCTCAGAATAGCTCCATGGATCTCATCGAAAATGTTTGATGCTTCTTGGGGCTTCTTTGGCGACCGTAAAGTCACCGGGTGAATTGCCAAGTAGATAGATCAGATCCGGACGCTGCAGTTGTTCCGCGGTGATAAAGACTCGACCCACTCCTACCCACCCTGGGTATCATAGCATATCGGGAATCGAGGGGGGACATACTAGATGTAACTACTCCGGTCGGTTGGGGGCTCTACCGGGCCGCCTTTTGATCGATACACATTTGCTAGTTGGAGCACATCACTATGCCTCGCCAGGCCTATCCACGATAGTAGATCCTATCACACTTAAATTTATGTAAGGGCCCCATGATGATCGGTGTATCTAAGAGCATCTCCAATAGGTGATGTATAATAGGGATTAATCGATTTTAGGTCATATGTAGGAAAAAACACGCCTCAACAACCACCCTCGATGTAAATTTTCCCCAAATTTTTTACATCGTTTGACATCACTGGCAATCCAAATACATCACTTGGGGTAGTGATATTAAACCAAATAGCGTCGCCGAAGTACTAAACCGCCATGTGGAACCTTTCCACTTGTGATTGGAAGCCACCTTCGCTATCGTCACCGGCCTCCCCGTCCCTCTGTCACTTGCATCATGTCCTCCCCGAGCACGCATCCCCGGCCTTACCGACAGCCGTTGGAGCCCCGATTTAGCCGTCGCGGGTCCCATCGAGTCGGAAAGCCATCCCTCCTTCCCAGCCCTCCGCAACCTCCAACAGCACCTCCATGAACCCGCCGCCACGCACCACCTTTACGACAACCGACAGAGGCACTAATATTGCCGTCAACGGTCCTCTCAATTCGGAAAGCGGCCGCCCTGCCGCTCCTTCCGAGCCCTCTGTCGCCTCCGTCCCTTCACCCCTGCATATATAAGTCGACCTCGCCGTCACCCCTAGCGTTCTCAACGGCTACCTGAACCTTGACTGAGCGGCAGGTCCGGTGGACTGATTTTTGCACCAACCTCGATTTTTGTAGAAGTAAAATATACATCACTTTGGGTGGTAGGGCAGCTGTTGGAGCAGTCGTGTCGTATATGGTGTCCTATTTTAGGACAATTATTCAAGATGGTCGTTTTGATGACTAAATTTAACAAACAAACCGTCGTGCCCTATTATACATCAACTATTGGAGATGCTCGAGTTGTATCAACAGCAGGCAGCATTGCGCATAGATCAGGAACTTTGGAAGGATGGTGACGACAGATTTTGGAAGGCAAGTGGGCGAGCGATTGATGATTAGACGGTTGGGCGGATGGATGTTTCCCCGTACGTCTCCCGTCCGTGACCGTAGCCCACTACACGTGGCAGGTAGTTGGCCCATCTGCTCCTCAAATAATGCATGCTGCATCAGTTTCAGGTACTCCCTCCGATCCTTTTTAATAGGTCCTGAAGTGGATGTATCTAGCAATAAAACATGTCTAAATACATCCACTTCAGCACCTATTAATATGGATCGGAGGGAGTACAAAAAAGGGTAGCGGCACAATTAAGTGCTCAATTTTCTACCTTGTCACCAGGGAGATTCTTGTGCAGAAATGGCACGATTCAGTGTCTCGATTCAGGACGTGTGACCTCACCATGCATTTCACCCACTGCTGAGCTTGTTCTCTTCTCAGTTCTTCGTGTGCTCAAGCATACAACTGTACCGCGGTCCAGAGGAACAGCAAGAAATTGAATGGTGCGAGGGGTATGTCATGATCACTGCCCAGGTGCCTCAACAGCAGCAGCAGCAGTGAAGTGATTCACGGGCTATTAATTCCACACAAGATGCAAGCATGATAGTTAAGTATACTGAACATTGTGGTCACATTCTGCTACAAAGAATACCCGGACAATACGAAACTCACTGCAACAGTGTGAAGAAAACAGCCATGTGCATCAATTTGATGCAGAGGCTGGGGCCGAGGCTCCCATTTCTAAAAAAAAGAGTGTGAAGAAAAGAAACAGTTTAATCACACGGGACATTGCTTCTTGCACTACACCAGTGCATGCCCAGTGGATGGAATAGGTACAAAGACATAGTAGATGCCACTTCCCCTACCCCGTGAGCCATTACTAGTACGGACAACCTATTGTATACGGACATGATCCGTTCTTTTCCTTGTGTATTATGATGGCAAGTGGGTAGGAGGCAGCCAAAACCCCAAGGAGAGCTAACAACTCGTCCAACCAATTCTCACAGGATGAAATGGATGAACACCCTTTGCATACCGATAAAACGACGCCTTACATTCTCCGTGCACAGTTTATCCATCCGTGCACGTGACTCGCTCAGGGTGGTACATTGCTTCCATCATCTCCGTTGCTTTGTTCCGACCTCAAAGAAGCATCCATGGAGCTGCCTATTTAAACCCCTCCCCCTTTCCCTCCACCAAAACCAGCACTCTGCCTATCCTCATTCCAGCTTCAGGCACATAGACACAAACACTGCCATCATCTACCAACAGGCAACTGCTACATACCAAGTTGCGACTGCCGTGGAGATGGGGCTTGGCATGAAAGGCCTCGCCGTCCTGCTACTCGTTGCCTCGCTCGCTCTGAGCTCTGACGTTAGCATCTGCGATGCGAGAAGCAGCAGCCACTGGAGGCACAAGAAGGCGGCCCCGTCAACCTCCATGTTGAGGAGGAAAGGAAAAGGGAAGGGCGGTGGGTCTTCACACAGGCAGTACGGCAGGGGATACCAGCCGAGTCCAAGCAGAGGCCCGAGCGTGCCCATAAGCCCGAGTCCAGCGGTGCCAGCACCATGTCCAGGTGGTGGAAATGGTTACGTGTCGCCGAGTCCCCCACCGCCTCTGCTGCCACCTGCACAAGCACCGCCTATGCCGCCACCTCCACAAGCACAGCCTATGCCGCCACCAGAAGCGCCATTGCACGACACGGCCTTCGACGTGGTTGCTTTTGGAGCAAAGGGTGATGGAGTGACAGATGACACTAAGGTAACAACCACTGCTTCTGAAGGTACCGTGTTCCCAAGTAACGAGCGTCTGCACCTGCATCATATACCATCTGAGTTAAGAGCCTCATGCATTCTATTTACATTATTATAGTTCCTTTTTTCAAATTGATCCTGTGGTTGCGCAGAAGGCTTCCTCAAAGCATTAGCAGATGGAGAAGGAAAATAAAAACATCGTGTATGATTTCTATCTTCAAGAACAAACTACAATATGTCATAACAAATTATTGTGTTGCTGGGACATGCTTGAAAAAAAAAACGAGTCCTTTAAAATAATAGTCGGCACAACCATTTTCAATCAAGCTCATACATCATATGCTGTTACTGGGAGTTGGAATTTTACATGTCAAGACAAATGAGGATTTGTCTTTATGTTTAGATTGTTCTTTTCTCACATGATTGGGCACACACCGGCAATGGCCAGGTGTCTTTACACATGATGCTGGATACTAGTGCATTAATTTGTATGAGTAAAAGAAGGTACCATGTCAATGGATGACTCACAAGAATACAAACTTTTGCTGGAAAGAGCCTAACTACCAACTGCATTCTTGTTGTTGCCAGAGTATGGCAACCCTCAAATTTAACAGGTAGTTACTGATTCTCTTTGTCACTACCTGCTATTTTTCTTGGATTTTCAAGAGAATCAACAAACTTACAAAACTGTATTAAACTATACCATGCATTATTGCCTGAGAAATTATTCTAAACTTCCTATCAACACAAATATGGAAGGCTACAATAATGTGCAGTTTACAATGCTATGGAGTGCACTTAAAATCTGGGCTAATACAGTTGGGCTCACAAACCATGCTATGACGACAAACTACAATATCAATTCCCGTCAATGGTTGCACTTAATTATTGTCTATATGTGCAGGCATTTGAAGCAGCATGGGCAGCAGCGTGCAAGGTGGATGCATCGACGGTTCTTGTACCATCTGAATTCGATTTCGTTGTTGGCCCGATCTCATTTTCTGGGCCTAACTGTAAACCTAACATTATATTCCAGGTAACATTAGTCTTAATCCCAAAGTGTATTCAACAATCATCATTCCCTAGAAATTTGTCCTCCAAAACTTTAAATGAGTCCAGAAATATAAACCATCACCAGAACTGCTCATATCAAATGACGTGTTTTCGTTTTGTAGCTGGATGGAACTATTTTAGCTCAAACTGGTGCAAGAGCATGGGGGTCTGGTTTGCTTCAATGGCTTGAGTTCACGAAACTAGATGGGATAACAATTCAGGGCAGTGGCGTCATAAATGGACGGGGGCAAGAATGGTGGACCTATTCAGATTCAAACGATGACGATAATATGGACGCAGTAAGGCCTGATCATCTACCAATATCATAATTATAAACAAGTCAAAAGTAGATAAATTTAATATTTGCATTAGATCATTGCGACAGTACAGTCAGGAGCTGGAGAAGATGCCACAGATTAAACCAACGGTAAGCAGATTATATTATGGCACTTGAACATAGTTGCTATCACATATATAAGAAAAATTTAAACAGGCATGCCTGCGTACTTTGATGCAGGCTCTGAGGTTTTATGGTAGTTCCAGTGTCAGAGTAACCGGTATCAGCATCGTCAACAGCTCCCAGTGTCACCTGAAATTCGATAGCTGTCAAGGAGTCATGGTATATAACCTAACCATCTCTTCCCCTGAGGATAGCCCCAACACTGACGGAATTCACCTGCAAAACTCCAATGGCGTCAACATTCACCACACTAACCTGGCTTGCGGTAATGCTCCTTGCTGAACTTGATTCAACTACTTACCTACCGTAACAACAATTCTAATTCAGAATTTCACCACCTTATGTCCTATATATGCGGATATATAATATGAATAACAGTAGAATAATCTTTATGGAGAAACCATAAGAACTTGACATGAAGTATTTTTACCTTGTGCATTATGCAGGCGATGACTGCATTTCCATCCAGACAGGCTGCAACGACATAAACATACACAACGTGAACTGTGGACCAGGTCATGGGATCAGCATTGGTGGCCTAGGAAGGTACAACACCAAAGCATGTGTGTCTAACATCACTGTGAGAGATGTCAACATGTACAAAACAATGACCGGTGTCAGAATCAAGACTTGGCAGGTACATCATTATACGGCTACAACTCATCCAGCATGGACCACTATGAAATTACGCATACATGTATGATAAGAGATGATGTATCTAAGCACACTGGGTTGTCAATGCAGGGTGGCTCAGGGCTGGTTAAGAACATCAGATTCTCAAACATCCAAATGACGGAGGTCCAGACACCCATCATGATAGACCAGTTCTACTGCGACAGGATGGCGTGCACGAACCAGACCTCGGCTGTGTCGGTCTCGGGTGTGCAGTACGAGAACATCAGGGGCACTTTCACGATCAAGCCCGCCCACTTTGCGTGCAGCGACAGCTCGCCGTGCTCGGAGATCACCCTGACGGGGATACAGCTGAGGCTCGTGGTGGAGCCACAGTACCACACGAGCAGCGCCTTCTGCTGGCAGGCATTCGGGGAGCTGTACACGCCCGCCGTCCCTCCCATCCCCTGCTTGCAGGACGGCAAGCCGGCCGCGCTGCCGGACCATGATCTGTGCTGACACTCTCGGACATTGGACATATTGTGAGGATATAGTAATCATGGCACATTGGCGTAGGTCAGATGGGTTTTCGACAGAAATTATATGTACATATAGGATATAGTGTCAGTGTTTCCAGTGATGTATAGCAGTAGTTCCCAATGATGGAGATTGCAATCTGGAACTTGAGCAGATACATCCCGAAACTTGTTGGAGCGACGTTGTTCTATTCAAACATTCAGAGAACCCAAGCAAATTATGCAAGACAAAGAACCTAGAGGCACATGAATAGTTTCCATTCAGTCTCTTCTGTAAATCATGATGAACAATGTAGATGGTTTGCTGGGTTGAGTAAGTAGAAAGATGGCTTACCTGCCAGTGGATTGTTGACTGAATGTAGATCTGAAACCAACATAACAGTATTATGAAGACAAATGCCACTCCTGCACTAAAGTAATTCACGAATATTAGCATAGAGGAATGTTGGCTCTACATTCAATTCTATTTGGGAGGCAAATCAATCAAACAATGGCATAAAAGGCAAGCTCCATGTAAATTTGAAAGAGTAACGGAACGTACCTTCTAATTTAGCTCCTGCAAGACTGACAACATTACTGCAGTCACTTGGGTGAACATTCAAGAGTTCAAACATCAAGTCTAGAAGATTGAGAGCTATCTTCAGTTATCAAAAAGTTTACAATTGTTTACATGCACATGACTTGTTGGATTGTTTACATCCAACATCACTTTAGCAAAAGCAATGGACATAATGCAGAATTTGACTAAAGCACCACATGTTGGTTTACTAAACTTGGTATTGGTTTAGGTTGCCTTACTTGAGCCGACAGCAACGAGAGGCATTACTAACTTGTGAAATTCAGAAAGAGAGAGAAGTCGGAGCTTCTCTGAACACAACACCCACAAGCATCAGGACTTGCGTAATTGATACTGAGGCTTTAGGGCAACATCAGCTAACAAAGCCCCGTCCTGGCATGCTTCGTTGATCTCTTGGAAGAAGGAGAAAGCAACAAGCATCTGTATACAGTCTCAGCACACATCTTCTCCTGGAAGAAAGAAAGCACCATCTCTACATTCAGTATATCAGTAAGAATGATCCTACTGCCTGGGCACTTTTTGCTTAAGGAAAAACCGCCCCACCTTAGTTCTGACCTGGTAAGTAACCTCGGCAATCAAACTTTTCCCGTCGCCTGCGATATTTGACCTTTGAAAGTCCTGACATGCACCCATCTCACTTGTGTAACTGAAAGAAAGTGCAGAGCTTCGTATCTCGTTACCAGCTTATGCAGGCTCACATATGGGGAAAAAAATGTGCAGCAGACTATCCTCACACAATTTTCTTCTTAATTTGAGGCACACAACATGTCTACTGTTCCTATGTTTGAATTTCTGCAAGATACAGTACGTGACAGACCATCTGTCTTTATCTCAGATCCCGGCCTTCCAGAGATGCAATATCTAGACTGGCCGTGCTCAATACAACCGAGCAAAATACATCATTCCGTAAATGATACTCGTAAGACATCTGGGTTCATATCTTGCCTAAGGTAATATCGTCTTCAACATTGTCATTCTCTCTGTTTTTTGTTCAAATCCAGCTTTACACGTCTTTAGAAGACATCTCTAACCACAACACAAGTTTTGTTCAAATTCTCATAAACTAATAGTTCCTTTGTGTTTTCTTTCTTAACTGAAAGTACTACAGTCTACAAACATCTAACTAATGTACAACACCAAGTCATAATGAATTTCTGTGTGTTCATCATCAGATGGGTGCATGTCTGTCACTATACTATGTTATCGTTATTTTTCACAAGACTGCAAGCACAAAAATCAAAATATGCCTTATATTTCTGAAGCTCGCAGGTTAAAACATGTTTTCAACTTTCTGAACCACATATTTAAACTGAAACTGCGACTCCTGATACAACATCATCCATTACAGGCAACCAGGTTCAGGAAAAAACAAAAACTACGACTCCTGATACGTGCTAGAATCATTGTACTGGAAGTTGTGGCCAAAGATGGAAAGATGCCCAGAATTTTAATTTCACTTGGTCCATACATGTGCCTAGCAAAATTCTGCTCATATTTGTAACTACCAAATGTCAAAGAGAATCCGCAAAGTTATTACTAGCAATGTTGATTGCTTGCTGAATTTGGTATGGAAGAAAACATATGACACCAAATAGTACTGAAGTTTTTGTGTGCTCGTCACCAAATGCCTGGTGCATATCTGTCAGCAATATGTTGGTCAAAATAAGCATTATATTTCTAAACTTGGGAGGTTCAGATATGTTTTCAAATTTCTGAAGGCAAGAGTGTACATGTGCAAATGATCTATTGCAGTGTTTTTCTTTTTCACATCAGAACCACATACCTGAACCAAATGACTCAACCACATTCATACAAGTTCAGAAATACACACATAGCACACCAAGGAACGTTCCAGCATTGAACAACTTTTTCCCTTTCCACCAATTGCATCAGCTTCGCACCCAGCCCAGTAGGCGATCCAGTGCCAAACTGTAAAAAAACAAGTTACTAGCTTAAAATCACCAGGATATTTTACGTCGAAAACGGGCAAAATTTCTCGTGTTCCAAATGGTCTGGAACAACGAGGCTAACTACAGCAGCTATCAACTTGTCATTCTTTAAAGGAAAACTCAAGATCCATCCACAAACTTGTAACTTGTTGCATTGTATTAGGCAGGCACACTGCTGATATTACAATAGCAGCTTACCCTCAAGACACTGAAGAGACTACACCAGTCTCATGTAGCCCACAAAATACGTTCTTTGGTTGTGAAATGCATCTGAACTGTATCACAGAAAAGATACACTAGCATCCCACAAGTGTCCAAAAACTGTTTTTCACATAGATGTACCACAGAAGAGATACATTTTCATGCAACCTCAGTTACAGGTGTGCTCTTACCCACCCCGGGAGCAGTCATATAACACAATGTCCCTTCCAAAATAAAAGATCTAAGATAAAACTATATTTGTTCTCCATATCAACTCAAGAAATACTGTGTTCGTATGTACTTGTATGGCTGTATCACTGTCAATGCTCAGCGAAGAATTAATACTACAATGAGGTATGTGGAGGCAGCAGTTCACCAGAATGGGTGTGAAGTTTGCAGCACTCAATAAATAGATTCAGCTATTCAGTTACATCTACTTCTTGGCACAGAGATTCAGAAGTCCAATGCAGAACAATATTGATGGGGTTATAGGATTGTACATACTCGCAACACTTCCGATTGAAGACGCTAAATATCCACTTGCCAGACTTGACAATTTGCTACAGACATAACTGTGAAATGCATTGTCGGAGACACTTAAACTAACTATTGAACAGGGTAGAGGATGTTTAGCTACCAAATAGGATTGCAGGTATAGATGACTAAATGACAGCTAAATCCAAGATGTGCTAGCTTTCCTGGCAGTCATACAAAAGAGATCCGACCTGAATATGCACTAGAATATGAACTTTTTCATCTATGATGAGTATAACTCTGTGATCTAAGCTGCATTCTTCTACTAATTTCAATGACAAACACTATACCACTTTTATCAATTGCAAGGACACCTGGATAATCATAGCTTTATGATGTGCTAGTGAAAATAACAAAAATGTTGCAATGCACCAGCAACTAATTTGAAAACAGAAATTTTAATGGCCTGATGTCACACTTTCTTAGTTCAAATACGTGTTAAATAACATGGCATGAAAATGAACAAGTTCATAACCAAGCCATGGTTTCTTCTCTGCTGAATGATGGCATTAACATATCTGGATTCATGAATCACATTATCATTTCATCACATGTTAGCAACAACGAAAACCAACATCTAAGATCTAACAGACATACAACAGCGGACAACCAACACATAGTTGTCCAATTTTCATAACCTCTCCTTGGCCAATGCGAATCTGAATCTAGTCAGTACTTCCCCTGCGCAAGCGGTGTCATAGTCTTCAGCGAGGTGTGGTGCAGTTTCCTTGTAAGGGTGTATGCACTTCTCCAAGAATACCTTCTCGGTCCACTTGACTGCAGTATAGTAGTCCCGGTCACAATATAGTAAACCATTTTCCTTGAGATACTTCACAACATAGTATCGGGGCCTGAGCCGGCCCTCCAAGCTACAAGAGAGCAATGATGGCCGATGAGCAATGTAGGCTGGTTCCAAGCCCACCTCAGAGATAAGGAATTCTGACCTACTCTGCAAATCGTCTTCAGATCTCACCAGCATTGTCGGAAACTTAGAAACAGCAATTCCCACCTCGGCATCTGACCACCTGAATGTTTCTTCAAGTACTCCCGTTTGGCGGCAATCTTCTCCTCGCCGAGGAACGCAACGGCGTTCAGCGCACGCTTGAAGTTCACAGACTCATGGGGCACACCAAGACTTTCGGCACACGCCACCATCACCTTCACGCGCTCAGGATTGGTGGTGAGCGGCGCGTGCATGAGCATCCCAGACCCACGGCGTACACCGAGACCTTGGTCACATGCCAAGGTCGTCTGGACACGTTCCAGGCTGGCGTTGAGCAGCCATGGATAAGACATGCACAGCTTGGCAATATGGCAAGCACCTAGCCCGCGCTCTAGCAGGAAATCGACATTGGGCTTGACCGCCTTCTCGAGGCTCGGTACAAGAAGATTGGTGTCGCGACTGAGCACCGGGAGGAGGTTCTGGAAGGAGCCAAAGAGGGACAGGTAGTACGGTAGGTAGTTGATGGGGGTGAGCGAGACGAGGCGCAAAATGTCAGTATGCGAGAGGCCTAGGCCGGTGAGCCCGACGACATTAGGAGCAAGGACAGTATCCACGCCGGTGCAGAGGAACTTGAGGAGGGTCCTTGGCGACCAAGGCGGCGGCGTCGGCTCTGGAGAGGCCGAGGCCGGCGAGGAAGGCGAGGACGGCGTCGGGATTGGTGGGGGATTTGAGGTGGGAGAGCTTAGTGGAGGCCTTGAGGGCTTGCGCTCGGGTGAGGCCGCAGGTGTCGACAAGGTACTGCTTGATGGCGAACGCGGAGGTAGCAGGTTCGGCCGCAGCCGCTGAGAGCAGTCGGTGGAGAGGGGAGATGGGATAGGGGGCAGGAGAAGAAAGGAGATGGGCGAGGATGCAGCTTCGCAAGCGGAGCATAGCGCCAGGTGACGGCACGGTGGCGCCGGCGGCAAGCGGAGAGATTACTGCCTGAGTTGGAAAGTGAGAATGGAAAATTGGGGATCGAGGGGAATCGAGCTCGCGTACAGCAATGGCCTCGACCTCGATCGTCTAATTTCACGCCACAATGGGCTCCCGTAAAACGATGGGCCACCATCACGATTATTTTCTTGTTCGACTAAAAAATGTTCTTTAAAAAAAAACTAAACTAAATAATGTTCTAATTTTTTTAAAAACTTTTCCTCTAATAAATATATTATTTTAGACTTCAGAGAGCTGACTTCTTTTGAGCTCAAGATAATTATCCGCTACTACAACGTGGTCAAGTTTTATTTCCTATCTCAATGCATATATAATGTGTTTTGCAATTTTCCAAACCAAGAAATAGTCTTATGTCCCGCTATAAACCACACGGAACAACTTTGAGACCACTTCTAGGGAAAATAACACAGTCAAGGAGAAAAAAAAATGTCGACATCGGCGGATCAACGAAAACAAAAATGACTCGCAACCGCCCCGTCCTCTCCGGAGTAACCCACCATGACCATGCAGTCTGAATCACCGCGTACCAAGCAACACCTCCAAGAAGAAAAACGAAGACAACGACGCTATTGCCCGGACTAGTCCTAGGGTTTTCTCCGGTACGCTACATGTAGTGGGGAAGAGGTACACCCGAGGCCCTTCAGGAAGAATAAGTCACAAGCGTCACTGCGTCGGTCTCAAGATGACAGGAATTTCTCCCGACCCCAAAAAACCACATCTCCGGACAAATTATACAAATTAAAATGAACAAGAATAGTCTTTACATGAAGACTTGGGTAATAACAAGTTGTTTGAAGAGTCTAATGCGTGAAGTACTCAAGCCCATAGTATCTAATGTTAATTGTCTCAAATGTTGCCTTTGAAAAGATTTGTCTGATAGAATATATGCCTAGCGGTAAGTGAGATTCCTCCAAAATTTTACCGTATTAATCATTATAGTAGATATTGATTTATGCGTGTCTCTACACCTTGTTGCAACCATGGGATGCTGACAACTTTTTTGGCTTATGAATGATCTACCAGAGTTAATCTCAGATTTTGGTTACGAGTTGGTTTAAACACTTGTAACAGAAATGTTACGATGAGACCAATTGTGGAACTCACAGAAAGCTCGCTAATCCTGTTTTAATCGGACCAATTCTTGTATTGCAAAAGAGAGTTATTATCAATAATAAAAATAGACATGCGCTTAAGATTTCAGCTGCATCAGTGCATTTTGTTGTATGGGATAAATAAGATAAACTTAAAGCAATTTAGTATAATTAATACATATGTTATTTAGATGTATGTAGGCAATGAATCCGTAGTCCACTATGCCTCAGAGCAAGGGTTAACATAGAGTAATTCGACCAACCTTGGCCTTGTATTCGTTTCGTCTTGCGGGGTTGCCTCTATTTTTAGTTCTAAATAGAAAGACGAAAGCAGTACGCACGGTGATCTCATTGTTAGTTCCTGAGAGATCTGCTTCCAGCAGTCTTATTGATCCTCCTAACATTCCCGATCAACCTTTAACTTCGCTCTCACTATACCTTTTCTTTGATCCTCTTCGAGGTTTTGGGTACCTGACAAGTCCTAGGAGCGAGACACACATAGTAGAACATGCACAAATAACTTAAATAAAGTCATTAGACTAATTATCCAATTGGTTAGATCTAGCACATAGCTGCAAGGTTAGGCCTCAGCCATAGCCTGAGAGGGACTACTCACACGTCGTGATCATATAAACAATAGGAAACATTGAAACTAAAATAGTAATTGGATTGAATAGATTGATAGTTCACAATATTGGCAATCGCGATGGGATCTAGATTATAAAGTAGAAGTATGGCTATGACTATGGTGATGGTGGAGATGTGGCAGCACTTCGTGGTCAGTGGTGACAACGTTGGAGATGGAGCGGCGTGAGGGAGAGTGAGAGGGTGGAGGCTGTTCCAGGACTGTTTCTTCTCCTTATAAAGTCTCCAGCGAATGGATTAGTGTTTCCGGGCGCCTTCCTTTGCGAATTGGCTCTGAGTCCTTTGATGAATTTTGGTCGGATTGATCTGAAGGATCTTCTAACACCTGGTACGGTGGGTAGTACAGTCGGTACAGAACGTACCAATGTCGTTAAGTGGGCTGCGAAGGCAACATTCAATGATTTTCTGATCTTTATCTTTTCTTTTCTTTCCTTTTAGCCTTGATTTCATGTCCAATATCTTCAATAAAAATAATGACAAGGATATTTGCAATTGAATTGCACATTACTGATTAGTGGCAGGTCTAGAGTGATATCTTTATCATTTTCATGGCAAAAATACGTTTAAACATAGATAAAGATGTTCCATTTTTTACGCATCAACAGATCTTGTTATTGAATGATCACACAACAGCGAATCTTCCTGAATAATACCTATGCAGACTTGGTTAAGGGAACGAAACCACCGGAGCCATAGAGAAAGCGAATCTTCATAGGACGGTTGTCACTGCTTATGGACCCGAACCTGAGTGATCTATCCATGACCAGGATGAAGCTTGGATGAAACTAAGAAGAGGTCCGAACCGACTGATGTTGAAGAATCAGCGGATGAGTTGTGGTTAGGGGTGAAATGCCACTCGAGCCCAGAGCTAGCTGGTTCTCCCCGAAATGCGTTGAGGCGCAGAACCATTAACTATAGTATTTGTTATTTTGATATTTTCTATTTGTTTGTAGTGAACGGTTCTAAAATGGGTATTGTATCCAAAATAGTGTTTCCTTAATGGCATAACAAAATAAAATTGGCAAAGAGACGGCGCACACTCCTTCACGAGATCTCACTGAAGGTCTACCCCCGCTGGTGTCAGCCCTTCTTCGAACTGATCAACAATGTTTGCCACCTTCATCTGTGATGGCTCGAATCCATAGTCAATCCTACTTTCGATAGGGCAGTTTGACAACTGAATCCTATTTTACCCATTATCTGACTATCCATAATAGTGCGGAAAGAAAGCCCGGAGGAAGAGTGGCTGAATGATTCTCTCTTTGTCTCCTTTCTTGGGCTCATATCATAGCCCGAATCTCTCATTAGCAGAAGGGAGTTCCACTGGGGCGAATATTCGTTGCAAGTTCTTACCCCTTGCCTTTCTGATATGGGTTGTTCAGCATAAAGCCTAAGCTCGAAAAAGTCTTTGAAGGGAAAGTGAAAACCTTGATCGTCCCAAGCAAGTAAAAATATCATAAAGAATTCAGTATTTAAACCGAAATACGAGAAGTTTAGTTCACTTACAATTGGTTTTATGATGGATCACACTTCCTTGAGCTGAAAGCTTAATACTAATAGTGTAACAACAAAGTATCTTAGTAGTTTCGGTAAGCCAAGACAAATAAAACAAAAATCATATGAAACAGATATTTAGTGATGTAACAATTATTCTATTTCTTATAGAAAACACCAGCATGACAATGGACATTTAGAAGGATTAAATTTATCATAACAAGAGTGTGGGAGCAATGTTTGAATAAGCATAACTTGAGAGTAGTTCATTAACTCCCACTGACATAAAGTAAATGGCTCTATAATGTACTTTTTCTTTTCACTGACTGTCAAGAACAACAGCTTACTTCTTGGTTCGATAAAATCTTGGATCTCAAGGGGAAAAGCTTACATACTACATTCGGTAATCCGGATCGAAGGTATCAGCTGGTTCTCTTCACATCTCGCAAAATCACATCGAGCAATGTGCAACATTTCAGGATAGTGAGGAGGATGAGGAAGTTGAGGCTGAGGATCCAAGGCCTAGGAGGAAGAATGCTGATCCTCCATCTCGCCTCCAAGGGAGGAAAAGGGTTCAAGAAGAGGAGAAAAAGCTCACATGGTTTCAACACAACATTCTCTACATGACCATTGTTGTTCATAAGGAGAACCATGACGCTTATAAGGAAATGAGGGACATGAAGAAGATGCTCAAAAGTCTTCAAGGCAATGCAGGAATTGTGCCTCCCCGCACTGTTGAGCCAGCCGAGTCATCCCACACCATTTGATTCAATGACTGGAAAAGCTCTGCTTTCCCTTGGGAAGATTTCATTGAGATTTCATCTCCACCGTCAACACTGGCAAGGATCCTATGGAAGAAGATCAAGATCATGAGGATGAGGTCAAGTCTGAGAAGGATGAGAAGCAGTCCGAGGATATGATGAGGATTCCAAGGATGAAATGGAGGAGGGTTGATCCCTTGGGCTACGTATAACATCGCTCTTTTCCCTCTTTTTTGGTGTCTCGATGCCAAAGGGGGAGAAGTTGCTCTATTTAGGTTATCCCTGGGGATTTGCATGGGTTTGATCGGAGAACAAGCTTTTCGAACTTGATTTTCCTCTTATAAGCTTGTGTCTCCATTTATATTTATTCCAAACTTCTCATGTGAGAACTATGTTATGTGTGTAATAAGTCATGCTTGTGAGACTATATGTGTGCTATTGTGCTAGTCCTTCCATTGTCTTACTTATCTTGCCTTACTTCTGCAATTATGTTCATTGAACTATTTGTTATTGCACTTGTTATGATTTTGAAAAATATAGGGGGAGTGTTGATCGTTGTTGATGTGTACCATTGTATTCAACTGCATTGATTTTATTTGGTGCAAACATGAAGGGGGAGCCCATTTATATTTTCTAAAGAGCATATCTTGTCTGTTTTGTGTGTTTAATCACAACGTTTGTATGATTTAACGATGTGATGATGTTTCTAGGACCTCTTGGTACATTTTATTGTTGGTAGCTATTTACCAAAAAGGGAGAAAAGATCAAGAGGTGGTTGCAGAAATCTCCAGGCCGGAATCTTCGGTATTCCAAACCGGAGTCTCCGGACTCAGGATTTTTCATAGAGAAGGACATGTCTATGTCTTGCACTAATGCCTGCAAGGAAGCTTGGCGGATACTTGCCGGAGTATCCGGTCTACCAAGGCCGGAGTCTCCGGCCTCAGGATTTCACAGCGCCAAGACTAGGTGGTGTCGCCCACGGTATCATGTCTGGAAACTTGCCGGAGTCTCCGTCCGGTCCTGCGGAAACTTGCCGTAATCTCTAGAAGGCCGGAGTCTCCGCTGTGATGACTCTGCAATGACTTCAAACGGATACATATTGGGGAGAGGGTATAAATACCCCTTCTCCTTCTTCCACCTCTGGTTAGCTCATCCAGCATTGAAGTCCACCATTAATTGAGCTCACATACTCAAGAGATCTCCCTATCCCTCCAACCAAACATGTTGATCTTCGGGGGATTGAAAAAGAAGGCCCTGATCTACATGTTCACCAAGCCGTTCTTCATTTCCCCCTCATTCTCTTGACGGATTTTAGCATCGGGTTTCCTTGTGGAAAACCTAGGCATCTTGTTACTCACTTTTTTCTTGTAACACAATCTTAGTGTTCTTGAGATCCCCAATTCAGTTGTGGGTGTGTGCCTCAAGCTCGTTGTAAAGGCTCCGGATTCCGCCTCGGAGGATTCCAATAGTGGAAGGTGAACTAGGACTCTGTGGCGAGGTTCATCAGATAACAGGGTGAGGCCTTTGTGGCGATGAGTAAGCCTTTGTGGCGAAACTCACACCCCTCCAACGAGACATAATCCCCTCAAAAGGAGGAACTCGGGAATACATCCTTGTCTCCGTGTGCTTCCACATTGGTTCCTTCTATCCTTTAGCTTTACTTTGTTCTTGTATCTTGCTTAGTGTAATCCTTGTCATATAGGTACATTCACCTTAACCGCATATCTAGAGAATTTACCTGTATGTCAAGCCTAAATCGAAAAACTATTAAAATTTAGAGGTAGCACATATTCACCCCTCTAGATCCCCATACGATCCGTTCACTTGATCTGATGGCCACCCTCCAGATTCGGGCGGCACACGTTCGACCACATGACCATGCACCTAGCGCCGCAGCCCCTGCGGTCTTTCACGTCCCCCTGGAAGGAGCGACAGATGCCCTCAATGGTGCAGAGTAGAGCAGAGGCAGCTCCAAGGCCCCATCACGAAGGTGGGCAGAGCGTCCAGGACATCGTTGATGAGGTTGACACGCCCACCGAGGGAGAGGAGGATTGTGTTATAGGTGTTTGTCCACTTTGGAGATCAGAGGGGTGAAGTGCGCCAGAGTCAGCTTCTTAGCCGATAGCGAGAGACCTAAGTAAGTCTGAGGGAAGCCGTCGACTCTGCAGGCGAGGACGCCCTGGATCTGCGAGAGCTCATAGCCATGGACGTGCATAGGCACGAAAGTGTTCTTTGTGAAAGTTGATCATCAGCCTAGTCGCCTCTGCAAAGTGATACATCAGCACCTTTAGACATACGGCGGCACCCACATTGGCCCCGGAGAATGATGAGGGTGTCATCGGCGTACTGGAGAACGGGGCCCGATTCATCGGGCAGCAGAGGGTGTCGGAGGAGCGGGTCACCCTTGATCAAGCGTTGGAGGATGTATGCCACGAGCAGGAACAAATATGGGGATAGCGGGTCACTCTGCTGGAGCCCGCACTTGCAGTTGATCCACGAGCCGGGAATCCCGTTGAGCAGGACAACCGAATGGGAGAAAGTGAGGATCGCATCAATCCAATCGCACGACAGCTCAGGGAAGCCACGCTCAACCATGATCGCCCGAAGACTCGCCCAATTGATGGAATCAAAGGCTTTAGAGAAATCAAGCTTCAGTATCAGAGCATGGGCCTTTCTTTTGAAGCAACACTACACAAGCTCAGTCGCAAAGACGAACGTCTCCGAGATGCTACGACCAGAGAGGAAGCCTGTCTGATTCTCATCCACCATTATCCCAAACTGTGCTTGGAGCCTGGAGGTGAGGACTTTGCACAACATCTTGACAGAGAAGTTCTGCAACGAGACAGGACGAAAGGAACCCGGTGAGAGGATGTCGTCGACCTTGGGGAGCAGCACAACATGGTCCTGATTGATGGGCTCCAGATCGGTCTTTCGCACATGGAAGGCTGCGAAGAACCGGAGCAGGGCAGGGAGGACAGCAGGCCAGGCAACCCGGTAGAAGGAGGGGCCAATCCCATCGAGGCCTAGCGTGCTGGCTCGGTCCACCCGGTAGAAGGGAGAAATGGGACATGAGGGCATCACCGTCCACCCGCGGCTCCCCACGATAGAGAACGCCCAGGTCGAAGGCCCATGAGGTGGGCCGTTCCCGGCCTAGAAGCTTGGACAAAAAGGCGTACAGAGCGGCAACCTTGCTGTTGTGGGAAATGACCATATCATCGCCCACCTTGAGCTCACGGAGTTGATTCCGACGAAAGCAATGGGATGATTTGCATGGAAGAAACGCGATTTTTTGTCGCCCTCCCTGACCGCACGGAGCTTCCCCCTCTGATGCCAATGCGCCAGCGTACGACACACCGACTGAGACAACAAGTCACAGTCGTCTGAGCGCAGGGCAACTTCCGCACCTGAAGGCAAACGAAGCTCTTCGACAAAATCGAAGGTGTTAAAGATGAAACGACAGTTGTTGTCAAGATAGGGGACATAGCGGTGAGCCTTTTTTTCTAAACCTTGGCCGCACCGCGGTAGTTCTTGATGCAAGCACCAAGATCGAGGAAAGCATCGCGGGAGGGGTCTAGGTTTCCAGTGAGGAATGGTGGACATAAGGAATAAAGGCTCAAGGAGCCAAAAATGGAGGCGCTCGCATAGATGACAAGTTGGTGGTAATTGGAGGTGGGGCGCGAGAGAGAGGAGAGCGAGGAGTGAGGGAACATAGCGTCCCAGTCGGTGTTGAAGAAAGCACGGTCTAGACGGGCAAGAGTAGACGTGTATAAATATTGACCGGCTTGCCAAGAGGGGCCTGAGGACCCGCTTGGAATTTCGCATATTTTATCTGCCCGTCATAATTCACCCATAGTAGGTGCAATAAAATTTCCTAGGTGTTTAAAATCGGAACTAGGTATGTGAGATAAAATTTCCTGCGGAATGGACGGTGAAACGAGCGGATCAGTAATCTAAAAAAGCGAACCAAGTACGTACCTCGGAAATTTTCCATGGACCATAAGTTGCGCCAGTTTTGGGGCTGAAAAAGAGCCAACCAAGCGGGTCATCTGAAGAAGTGCAAGATCTCAAAAAGAAAAATCTGAAAAAGTGCAGCCATAGTTCAGAGAAAAGTGCAGCTCGCACCTAAATTGTACTTTTCTTAAATGATTTGCATGAGTTGCACTTTTTTCTAAACTGCCAGTTGCACGTTCTTTCTCGGTTAACTGAGACTTGAAAGAATCTCACCCGGTCCCTATGAATCATTTGATAGGCGACCCGTTTGGTACCTACGAGCGGCCGCGGTTGTCCGCCCCGCCCTAGATGAGAAGGGGTTGGAGGGCGTTGGTAGTAAGCAGGGAAACTACATGCAAGAGATAGAGGAGAGGGGATATTATTTTTCTATTGCTTATGGTAGACCACAAGTTTGAGGTGCACCTTAAGCTTATGGATGACCTTATTTTTCTCCATAATGTATAAGGTGTACTTTGCAACATGCCACATAGAACTTAAGGTGTGGTTTTTCTCACATTGCGGATGCCCTTAGGTCACATGCCCCCCTTGATTTTCATTCCGGGCCCACTCCCTGAAACATCCACCTAATTCCGTAATATCGGTCCCCTTCCTTTTTTTCCCTCTCTATGCGGAGGTGAATCGAAATTTTTTGCCCATCCCGTGAGCGCCACATGGATAGGCGCAGTAGGCCGGCACTACCTCGCACTTACTCCTCCATCGCGTACTAGATTTACCACTACTTCCTCCGTTCCAAAATGTAAGCCCTTTTAGAGAGCTAAAACAGTTTGCTAAAAAGGCTTATATTTTGGAGTACTAGAATTACTAGATTTTCACATGGATGGAGTACTTGTTTTACTAGATTTCTTCTAGGGTATCGTCCGGCCACCCCCGGGCTCTATCGCGTGCAAGCTAGCTAGCATGGTCCCCTCCTCCATGGCGTCAACGACCCGATCGAGCCTTGCCGGCGGCGACATGGTCCGTCTCTCCTTGTTGCTCATTTGCAAAGGGCAGATCGTTCTGATCGCCTGCGGATCGATCGGGGACGGCTTGGACTGCATCTCCGGCCGCAGTCTGAATTCTGATGCAACAGCAGAATTCAGTTTTGGCGCGCCATGTTCGTGCTTACTCTACGAAGAGGACGACGATGATTCTTTCTGTACAGAAGCAACCTATCTAAGCTCAAGCTTTATTAGACGCGGCACAACTCTGTACAACACCACGCCATCTCTCACACCATCTTCGGCTAGCTCGATCCTCATCGTCTTGCCTGATCTAATCGTACGCGACGGCAAGGTATGCGTCGTGGGTGCACCGCCGCCGGGAGGACACCAGCCGGGCCAGCTTCCGGTTGCAGAGCTCCGACGACGGCTCTGGCGCCGCCCCCGTCCCCGTGTTGCCGCGCGGTGTCGCCATGCCCCTGGGCCGCAGCCCGAGCTGCCGCTCCAGTTCAGCAAACTCCTCGGCGCGCCGCACGACGTGATCGTAGCAGATGTACCGGCCTCCGGCGGTCCCGTTCATCGCCTCGTACACGCGCACGTGCGCCTCCGCCGTCCGCTCAACGTCCGCCGTCGCCAGCAGGCCCTCCGCCAGCATCGCGTGCGCCCCTGGCAGATGAAACGAAACAGCAGTTCGTCAGTTCGCTGAAGATCTATCTCCCACTGAACAGAACAGGTACACTGGGTGATACGGACAGAGACCTTTGAGGTACGCAATGGAGGAAGTGGAGTTCCGTCTGCGGAAACCCGGCCCTGTCACCAGCGCTGGGCACACCGTCACAAGCTTCAGGTCCCTGCCACGCGCCGCCCTCCACGCCGCCTTCTCCGCCATCGTCTTGCCAAGTGCGAACCACAACTGCAAAAACCATTTCGACCATGTCCTTAGAACATGCTCCAGGTTCAGGGTATTCTGCAGGTTTGGAGGGTGGTGGGCAGACCGGAGAGCTCACCTTGTTGTCGCGGCAGAAGGCCTCATCGCTCCAGCAGCTCTCGTCAATAGTGGTGGGGAACCGCCGATGGTGAGGGCTGTTCTGCCTCCACACGCAGGCCAGCAGCGACGAGGTGAAAACACACTTCCGCACGGACTCTGTTCTTACGCAGGCTTCGACCACCTGCTCTGCCGCTTTGGCCTCCAGACTCGCCATGTGTTTCTGTTCATGTTAACATTATTAGCAAAGCGAAGCAATTTTAGAGTAAATCCCAGATTAACATTCATTGATGCTGTTTGTAAAGCATAGACAAAAAAAGGTGCCTCGGTGGACTACAAAGTAATCATGTCAGCTACTATCTCTAGCAAGTTGCAGCTTCAACTAGTACTTGATACTGCCCCATGCCATCCACAGCAGTACATTTCACTAATCAGCCAGTTGGTTGCAAAAATGATATGACTTTGCTGCTCCGAGTTTAGTGCTATGGTCCATGTTCACATGATGCGATTGCGAGTGCCCAACTAGTAATGATGTGCATACAACATACTGACACTTGATCATAAAATTGAATCTTTGAAAGGAATCATAAATTGGACAACTCGTCAAGATTAAAATAACAGGAACGAAAAAATATATATTCTGAAAGCCTATAATAATACTGGCACGAGTAGATCATAAAGTTATCAACTTGTCATAAAAAAGTGAAGGGCAGAAAACGAGATCAACACCAATGATCTACTGCAGAGTAAAGTCAACAATTATCTGATATTTTGTACAAAGTAATTTTCTTGGCGCCTACTGCAAGCCTGCGATCCACTAAGATTAACTTTGTTGGAGCTACCTATAATGGAACTTTCGGATAACAAAAGAAAGATCTATGGATTTGGCAGAGAATGTCAAAAAGGACAAGACAGGACACTACCTAACCAACTCACTATTGACCCAAAAGCTGCTGAAGTAAAGCATTGCAAGGTACTGCATTTGAAAAAGTAGAGACAGTGCCCAAACTTTCATACTGTTCACCAACTGGCTGAGCTTTTAACTACAATCGAAAGAGCAATAGGATGCCTTTCATATCTGCGTTCAAATCAGCAGCATGGCAGCACCCCAAGCATAGGTAAAGGGCGTGTGGATTTCATAGTCAGGCTAGATGCTCTGCACCATAAGTAATCTACACTGCAGGTGGAAGTCACATGGTTTGCTACGATAAAACCTAAAAGATGGTCCCTGACGCATTCTTTGTTAAGTGCATGTAAAGCCAAGATAAATAATAGAGAGAGTGGCATGAACAAAGCAACAGCAGGAACTATATCCATATCAGATAAAGAAAGGGGTGGCAATATAATCTGAATGGATTTGGTAATTCCACATTGGAACACTTGCATGCGAATATAACAGATACTTGGAACTATTTAGGGCTTCATTCGGACTACTGTATCCAAACTATTTTCATCATTGATGTGTAATATTTGGAGTTAGTAAGCACCTACCACCCCACTGACTCTAGTAGGTATGCTTACAAAATGGCTACATGACTACTATTTGTTTTTGCAGCGGTCAATTCATACCATTCCTTGATGCTGTGCTCAATTAAAGTGCTACAGAAAACTGCAGAAATAAACTGAATACAAGGAACTCAAGCAATGCCACCTGAAAAGTTAAGTACTCCAACTATGCAAAGCCTATTTTAATATAAAATTTTGGTAAGCTTCATGAAGGTTTAACTACAACTGAAAGAGCAATAGGATGCCTTTCATATTTGTGTTCAAATCAGTAGCAGCCCAAGTATAGGTAAAGCGCTTGTGGACTTCATATTCAGGCGAGATGCTGCTTTGCATGATAAGTAATCTACACTGCAGGTGGAAGTCACATGGTATGGTACGATAAGCCTACTAAAAGATGTTTCATGACGAGTTCTTTCTTAAGTGTATGTAAAGCCAAGATAAATAATACAAAGAGTGGCATAAACAAAGCAACAGCAGGAACTATATCCATATCTATGATGAGTCTGATAAAGCAAGGGGTGGCAACATCAAGCATGATCTAATAAAGGCCAAACAGCATAATCTGAGTGGATTTGTAGTTCCACATTGAAATATTTTGCATGGGAATATATAACATATACTTAGGACCATTTGGGGCTTGATGTGGACTACTATATCCAAACTATTTCCATCATTAATGTGTGATATTTGGAGCTAGTAGGCACCTACCACCAAATTGATTGTATTAGTTATGCTTACGAAATGGCTACATGACTACTAATTCTTTTCGCAGCGGTGAGTTCATTCCTTGCTCCTCGGTTGGCGCTTTGATGGAAACCATCAAGACCGAGGCGAGTGCTTGGGTGAGCGCAGGAGCTAGCGGTCTCGCACTCTCACTTCCCTAGGACAGTTCCGGGTTGAGTTGTATGGTGTGGGGTTGCCTATCTCAGCTTGTAAATAACTCTCTTTCTATCAATGCATCGAAACGCAAGGCTTTTGCGTTTTCGCGAAAAAAAAGTTCATTCCTTGCTGCTGTGGTCCGATACAGTGCTACAGAAAAATCTAGAAATACACTGAACAAAAGGAACTCGGGGAATTACATCTGAAAAGTTAGGCACTCTAACTAGGCGAAGTCTATTTTAATATTAAATTTTGGTAGCTTCAGGAAATTCATTAATCAATGGTTGGCAGAATTCACATCGGAGGTGAACACCTCGCCAACCAATCTTAATTATAAGTAGATGCACAGATGTGGATGATGTGGCTAAGGCCATTTCCCAGGATTATTGAGGGGTAAGCACCTCCAGACATAGTTCACAATGTAAATGGTCATATAAACTTAAAGAACTCTTGCGATTGCATACTATGAGAGCACTACTGGGAATTATTTGGCATATTACAATATAGGTTGTCGTTAACTTGCATAATAACTGAGATCAAGGTGCAAAATTATTCGGTATGAGACTTTCATTTTCTCTACAATGACAGGCTTGATTTAATATGATCAGCATGTTCACCGTGGTGATCCTCTGTCATTATCTTTGGGTAATTTACATTTAAAAACACTAGCACCTTGTATTGTACCTAATTAATTATTATGTCCTTATCTAGTTGACATCCACCTATTCCATAACGTACACCTCTTGCCTACCTTGACAGACCAAGACAAAAGTTTTTCTGTCCAAAATTGAGATGTAGGAGCAATGACACTATCAAAAACAGCATATTTGTTCTGCAGACAAACATAATAAGGAGACCAATTAATCCGGCACGTTGCATGGATGATTCGTTTATAATGACTTTTCTGTCCAGGGACATATATGTACCTATTTAAGAAATGTAGTTATGGGTTGAGTAGCTCACCGTGTAGCCGGAGATACCCCCTGGATCCACGAGTGATGAGGTATGGAACACACCAACACAGCCATTGAAAGCTCGGTCCAAGCTCTCCGGGTCCATGACATTAGCCATCACAGTCCAGACCCCATCCCTGCCATTCTCACCGAACATTTCCATCTCCCGTAGCTTGTCCAGGTCCTCTGACACAGCAAAATAAACCACCACTAAGTTTCAGAATTCAATTTGGTAGTAAGCTAAATCAGAGCTCAATGTTTCTGCTGCTACTTTAAATTCAGTAAAGCCATATTGGATTATGAATGGGTCAGCACTACACCAGCGATGCATGTATGAGAAACACATCAAACTTCAAAAAGAGATCACTCTTGATATTAAGTGTAAAAAAGGCCTATAAAACAATACCATATTGAGGATTGCATTTAGAAATATAATACAGGATAAATCGTGTCACATTGTTGCTGACACAGAGTAAGGATAAGAACATACACAAATTATTCACAACTGTCCTCCCCCTGTTCCAAAAAGCTGCAAGAACATGTGCCAAAGCTACACACATTTGTTTGAACATTCGAGAACATGTCCAAACAGTTTCTCACCACCCCTAATTAGTAAACTAGGCGCTTAGGAAACCGACAAGCTGCTAAAGGACAAAAAATGATGCATCAGTCATCTCTAGGTGTCAAATTAATTTTCCAAAGGGTCTATTCAGGAGGTGGCAAGATAAGGTATTCCTATCAGTAACTACTAAATAGAAGTGTAACACATTCTTATGTCCCTTAAATATTCTGAATAATGAGTCATATTCGTTGGAGTACACGGCTAAAAACTAAGACATCAAGTGCTGCCAACAGTCAACACATGTTGTTACTGTCAAAATTGATGGTTCCTTCTGCTCTCTTCCTTGACCAAACTACCCTACAGACCTAGCCAACACAAATGGAATGGGAAATTTAACAACCCATTCGTACGCTTTAGCAGGAAAAGGTATGCACGGACGGCGAGAAAACTGGGACGCCTCTTATGCATGACTTGGTAGACTCTTGCTTTCCAAAGAGAGTGAACTGAACGATTTGTTCATGAGGGGCACCGGAATTTTCCTGTGGTCCAGATTCCCAAAGTACTGAAATTTTGGTGAAATGTCAGCTACCGATGGCGACGTGGCCATACAGTATGTACCTATTGCGTTGCAACACTCAGCCAATGCTCCATCTGTCCAGCAAGAAAAACACACGACTACGCACCAACATTTGGAGGCATCACTACTGATGACATAATTGAACAGAAAATTTCGTAGTAAGCCTGAACCAGACCTTAATACTTTCAATTTGGCAGTAACCTTAATACTTTAAATTGCGCACCAACATTTGGAGGCATCACTACTGATGACATAATTGAACGGAAAATTTCGCAGTAAGCCTGAACCAGACCTTAATACTTTCAAGTTGGCAGCAAGCCTGAACCAGACCTTAATATTTCTGTTGCTACTTCCAAGTTCAGTAGACCTATTTTGGACTAGGAATAGGCCAGCATTGTTTGTATCAATGATGCATGAGTAACACATAAAGCTTCAGAAAGAAACCACTCTTGACATAACTTAAACGAGGCCTCCAAAATGATGTCATATTGAACATTGCATTGAAAGAGATAATAGAGTATAAACTATTCGTCAACTTATTTCTGAAACAGAGTAAGGATAAGAAGGTTAGGTAGCCAGGTTGTTTAAGAAAAGGACATACCCAGGTTATTGTTTCACAACTGTCTTAATTCTGCTCAGAAAAGGCGCAAGCAACATGTGTCAACAGTTACACGTATATGGGTGAAAACGTTCGAGAACATGTGCCCACAGAGTTTCTCATCCTCCCTGAATAGGAAACTACACACTTCTAGAAGTGACAAGCTGCTAACGGACAAGGAATGACGCATCAATTATCTTTAGGTAGCAAACTAGCTTTCCAAATGGCCCACTGAGTGAGGACGTAAGATGAGGTGATCTTATCAATGGCTACTAAATAAAAGAGAACCTCACCAGTAACGCGTAAAACAAAAACAAAAACAAAAAGTAACGCAATCTAGAAGCTCCTTAAGGGCAGCCACAGTGTGGCCAAATGCCAAATTAGCCACGTAGACTTATTTAGCTATGGCGTTGCACGTCTAGTTTTCCTCCAGCGTAAGAAGTTTCCAAATGCATGCAAAGTGGAACCCACATCACGCATGTCTCCTCCAAAAGGGCTGACACTCATCAGTTCTTTAATCAATTTCGTTGCCACGGTAAGAAAGAATCGTTGCATGCAGATGTGGGCCATCAATTTTTTATTAGTTCAAAGAATTTGGCATCAGCTCTTCTACATGCGCCGATGCCCAAAGTTTTGGCTTTGGCACAACCTCCACAGTGTAGGGAATCACTTCAAATAGCCAAATTTGCAATTTGGCTACGCAATTTGGCATACACTGTGGATGCTCTAAGTGCCCCGAAACAAGACACGAGCAGCTGCCTCGGTAACATCAATGCATCGTCGACAGGGACTGTAGTTAAATTAGTTGTGCTAATGTTTGTGAAACAAGCTTAGTTGGTAGAATTGGCTGGTGTACTGCCTCAGTAACATCAGCAGTCAACACATGTTGGTACTGTCAAATTTGATGTTTGCCTGTGATACTCTTCGTTGACCAAACTACCCAACAGGGCCTACCGCAGCACAAATGGAATGAGCAATTTAACAAGCTTTTCCGACGGTTTCGCCGCGACCGATCGGGGAAAAGGAATGAAACTGACGGCGAGGAAACCGGGGCAGTCCTCTTATGCATGACTTGGTAGGCTGTTTTTTCTTCTTTTTTAGGAGACTTGGTAGGCTCTTGCTTTCTAGAGAGTGAAATGACCGGTTTGCTCATGGGGGGCAGTGGAAATTTTTCCCGGTGGTCCAAGTTCCGAATAGTACTGAACTGGTAAAATGTCAGCTCCCGAATGCGACGTGGCCCGTACCTGTTGTGATGCAACACTCAGCCAATGCTTCATCTGTGATCTGCCCAGCAGGAAAAACACACGCATACGCACCACCATTTGGACGCATCGTCGTTAATGGTGACATGATTGTACGGGAAATGGGCACTCGATGTTTGTCTGGTTTCGAAAGAAGAGTTGGGATTATGTCGGCAGCTTGCTGCAATTAAAACGAAGAACCCTCCAGAGAAGGTAATTAGCCAGTATTCTCAACCGCAAATTCGCGTTTCTTGCCCAGAGTTAAGACTTGCGCTGGATTGCGCGATCGATGCCAACTTGTTCGACATGCCGTGCCGGCGAATCGAAGGGGCCCGTGGTATAAGTTACTCCGTAATTTTAAAATCGGGAGAAGGAGAAGGAGAAGAAGAAGTGCACGTGTGAAATGAAACCACGCCGCATTGCGGAATTCGCCGACGCGCATACTACCATTTTTCAAACATCGGGGAAAGGGAACGGGGGAAGGTGGCGAGCTCGGAGCCCGAGAGCCCGGCAGCGAAATCCAATGTGGAATTCTCCGTACACGCAATTTTAAATTCGAAAAAATGGTCGCTGGAGAAGGAGTCAGTCAGAGAGGACCGAAAGCGGGTCGTCGCGTCAGGAGCAGCGTGTGTACCTTGCGTCTCGAGGGCGAGGCGGACGGTGTAGCCGTGGCGGAGGAGGCGGTCGACGACGGCGAGGCCGAGGAAGGAGATCCCGCCCGTGACGCAGACCGCGCGGGGCTCCGCGACGCCCTCCTCCGCGCCGGGCCCCATCTTCAGCGCCGCGGCGCCACCGCCCGAACTCCGCCACGCGCCGACGCCGGGGCCGAGCAGCAGCGCGGCCCGCAGCTCCTCCACCTCCGCCTCCATGCTCTGCGTGCTCCGCAGCACCCCCATGGCGCGCGCGCGCGAATGCGTCTCGCTCTCCTCTGCCTTGCCTTGGCGCCCCCGCGTGCGTGTGCGTGGCCTTCGGGGCGTGGCGTGGAGTGGGGATTGTGTGATGAATGGGTGTGGGTGGGTCGCGCTGCACGGCTCGGCGACGTGGATTTATAAAGAAATGAAAAAAAAGCACAAGGGACATACTCCACGTCGGCTGTTGCGAAGGATGGAACAGGTGGATGGGTGCTCCTGTGGGCTGCGTGGGATTTTTTTTTAAAAAATATGCCCTTTCCGTTAAAAATAACCCCTCCAAAATTTATTGTCGAAAATGGACTGACGGGAAGGAGAAAAAGCGCCACGTGAACATGCTGCCAGCTCAGACCCAGTCGGCGGAAGGTGGTCATTACTGTGCAAACAATATCAGCACAAAGTTACTTCCCGTCATACCAGCCGGCGGAAAGTCTTCCGCCATCTCAGTTGGTGATAAGCCCACATGGCGCTTTCTCTTCCTCCCGCCAAGCTACTTTTGACAATAAAATTTTAAAGATTTATTTTTGACAATAAGATTCGGTAGAGGTCATATTTGTAAAAAAATCGCTGCGTGGCTTTTGCTGGCAACGACACATGCCATCTAGAGCAGGGATCTCCAGAGAACTATTAATTTATTCAGTGGTCAAAATTTTAGAATTCATAATTTCAATTTTTTTTAGAATTCATAGCTTTAATTTGGTTAGATATTGCGGTTAATTTATAATTAATTGCTAGTCTCTATTCTATGGATCTCTACATGTTTATTTGATTTTGTGCATGATATTATTTAAGAAACCTATAAAATAATTTTTGATTTTTCAAATGTAGGTTCATATGTGCGTACCTAGATGCTATTTTCTACTATATATTTTTATAAACGTAAAATTGTTTCAAAAAAATCTCCAAAATTTTAGAAAATTCATACAATAATGGTGTTGTTATTTCAAAAAAAATGTCTTATATTTTCCAGCACCTAAGCCTTTTTTAGAACCTCGAGGTTTATAATTTTTTTGAAATAATTGTAACATATATTTTATGGTACTGGTCTCTAAATTTTGTAACAAGATTTCGAGCATGGTTTAAACCTTGCGTTGGTACTATAAAACCTATAATTCTAAAAAAAACATAAGGAATCTGGTTTAAATCCTTGTTTCGTGTGAAAGGAACGAGTGTAGTGTCGGAGGGAATAATGTGCTTCGAGATGGAATGAGGTGGGGGTGCAACATTAAAAGAATCATCGCTGCATACTCATGCGACCATATCCCTGAATTTTGTATACTGAATTTGGTATGTGAGCTAAGTCGATGTTTTGTAGTGCAAATACCAAATATTGGGTGGCATAAGATTGGTAGATCAAGATGGTTACACACGAGACACATATTTAGACATGTTCGGGATCTTCAATTCAAGGAGAAAAAATCTTACTTGATTTGTATTCCTTTTTTCATGTATGCTAGAGTTTGTGTCAACCGTCAGATTAGATTTCGTACCAATCGGGTGATATCTCCCTTACATAATGCATAATATATGGTGTTGAGCGTAGGGTTAGAAGGCACCCCTATCACTTCACTAGGTATATATAGTCATAGCACCATGTACATCGATAAACTTGTAAAACTTTACAACTAGTTCATCCAATCCTAATTCCACCCTTAGGTAGTGTTTTGTCCCTCTATTTTTTAGTTATGTTAATTAATTTTTTAGAATTAATACAATTATTTTGATTAATTTGGGTTAATTTAGTTAGGATAATTAGTTAGAAGATTTTAGTTGGGTTTTATTATTTTGGTTTATTTAGCTAGACCGAATTTGATCATTTTTTTAATTTTTATCACGAATCGTTAGTGAAAGATATTAGTATTATTTAATTAATGGTCGAACGTTTAGAATTCATAGCTTTAATTTGGTTAGATATTACAGTTAATTTATAATTAATTGCTAGTCTCTATTCTATGGTTCTCTGCATGTTTATTTCATTTTGTGCATGATTTTATTTAAAAAACTTGTAAATTTATTATGACTAGATTAAACCTAGATAGTGCCAATTGAGCAATAAAAATAATTAAATCATAACTCCACAATAATAAAATGTGCCACAATTTTAAATTCTTGGATGATGTTATAATTAATGTTACTTCAATATCGTATAGAGGATGCCCAAGTTGTAACCTTATTACTAAATACAACTTGTGAGATGCCTCTTCCATACTTTAGTTTGTTCTGTAAAATCTTTCATGACTATACATGTCCAATAACACTAAAACTACTGTTAAAATATTTAGTCCATCATATGTTCTAGAGGTCACTTATCTCTAACATGATATATAATGATATTAAAATTTATTTAACTCATATGAATGCACTGCTGCGCATTCACAACATAAACAGACTCGTATGCATTCCCTACATAATTTATGTATTTATGGAAAATTAATTCAAGAAAAATTTCATTTAAACTTACGATTTAAATTTGGTATAAGAAAATTGTTGAGTGAAATACATTACAACTAAATAACAAAGAACGCCATAACTTACTTTCACAAACATTGTTATGTGGTTAATCATGCCATATAACTAAATGAATTTGTAGTCATGAATGTCATACTAAAAAAACTGTTCAAACAAGTATAACAGTTAAGTATAAAACACACTATTTTAGCAGTAGTTCAAGTGTATTATTAGAACACGAGGCACGGCTCGACGACATGGATATATAGAAAAATAATGTGGCTCGGGCCAAGGATCCAACTGGTGGATAGTGCTGGGTCTGGGCTGCCTCCTCGGTGTGGCTTGCGGCCAACGACACATCCCGTTCAAGGCGCCAAGGAAAACACTTCGTGCAGAAATCTCAAAATGAAGCGAGTTCTGTAAACACATAAGTTCTTTTTATTGAAGGTAATATATCCGAGAGGCAATAATAAAGTGTTTATTATGGTATTCCTTGTTTATGATAGATGTTTATTTCTCATTCTAGAATTATATTAACCGGAAACGTTAATACATGTGTGATTAATAACACAAACAAATGTTCCTAGTAAAGCCCCTCTTTTAACTAGCTCGTTGATTAACAGATGATCAAGGTTTCCTGATCATGGACATTGGATGTTGTTAATAACGGGGTCATGTCATTAAGATAATAACGTGATGAACTTAGACCCTAACTAAGTATAACAATACGATCAGGTCATTTAGTTTTGTTGTTATGTCTTACATTCGGATAACCTTATTCCTTAGACCATGAGATCATGTTAAATCACTGATACCAAAAGAGTACTTTGATGACATCAAACGTCACACCGTAACAGGGTGACTATAAAGGTGGCGTTAGGTATTCGGAAAGTGTTAGTTGAAGCCCATGGATCAAGAGTGAGATTTGTCCATCCAAAACGACGGAGATATATACTCTGGGCCCTCTCGGTGATATCACATCGACACCGCTTGCAAGCACGTGACTAGGTCACAAGGATGTCATATCACGGGAACGAGAAAAGAGTACTTGTCAGGTAACGAGATCGAACAAGGTATGGTTGATACCGATGATCGGATCTAGGACAAGTAAAATATCGCGAGACAAAGGGAAATAGTTACGACGTTGAAGGTTCACATGATCACGAGAGTCATCGTTGAATATATAGAAGTAATCACGGATCTCCAGATCCCTCTGTTGATTATTGATCAGAGAGGAGTCTCGATCATGTCTATATTATTCACGAACCGTAGGGTGACACACTTAAGGTTCGATGAAGCGTTTGAGAGGATACAAAATACCGAAGAATGTTTTGGGCAGCTCTAAAATTGTTTCGGGGAAAATTGAAATAGTTCAAGGGGTTTTTCGTCGAATGGTTGTAATAGAATTAACAAATGATTCGAGGTGCTGCACGCAAATGTTTGTTAATAGAATTAACAAATATAAATAAAGAAATAAAATATTTTATTTATTTATTAAAGAAAAATCTATGGATTTTCTAAGTGAAAAATTAAGGGCGCATGAGTGGGTGTGAGTGGGGCTTCCACTCACATGAGCCTTTAGGCTTCCCCCTTTCCCTCCTCCTATAAATAGAGGGCATGAGCCCCCTCTCTCTCACACACTTGCCCACCTCCCTTTCCCTCCACCCGCTACTCCATTCCATGGTCTCCGGCTCGGCGAAGCCCATGATTGGCCGCATGGAGCCTTTAGGCTGCCCCCTCCTCCTATAAATAGAGGGCATGAGCCCCCTCTCTCTCACACACTTGCCCACCTCCCTTTCCCTCCACCCGCTACTCCATTCCATGGTCTCCGGCTCGGCGAAGCCCTGACCGTGGGATTCTTCACCACCGCTACATCGTCGTGTTGCTGGAGTTTCGGGGGATCCTCTACTTCCGCTACCCTGCTGGATCGATGGAACAGAGGTCTTCATCGAGCTGAACGTGTGACCGATCACGGAGGCATCGCCGGGTTGCGGTGCACATCTTCTCGCTCGGGATCGGCGTGAGTACGACTACACCAACAATGAGATTTTTTCTCGTACCACTTAGATTCTTCAAGGGTATGTTATCCTAAGACTCTTTCTCCCCGTTATCTTTCATCTCCTAGTTAGATCTTGGCCATTCGGGTTTATCGCGCGTAGGAAATTTTTTGTTTTCTATGCAACGTACCCTTCAGTGGTATCAGAGCCGGATCTATGCGTAGACGATTTGTACGGGTAGAACACATAGGAGTATGCGGGCGTTGATGATCATGTTTTTGCCTCCTTGAGTATTTTATGATCTTAGTGGCATAGTAGGATGAAGCTGCCCTAGACTAAGTTTACGTGTACTATGTACGCGAGAATTGTCTCACTTGTGACTGAGGGGGTGTCCGTTTCTCCTATTATAGTTAAGATCTAATCTACAAAGGGTTGTTAAAAATATTTTTTATCAACGTTGTGATTTTTGTACGTAGGTATGAACGGTTCTATCCTCGTAAGCCCAAGCCACGTAAAATATGCAAAAATAAATTAGAGGCGTCTAACTTGTTTTTGCAGGGCATGTGATGTGATATGGTCAATGTTACAAACATTATGTATGAGATGATATCTTTTGTAAATTATTGACATACCGGCTGGAGCAATATGGTTGTCTTATTTTTATGGCATGCGTGTTGTATATCATATCCATGTGATATGTTGTAATGGACAATCAAGATGGAGGTGACACGGACCTTGGTGCCACGCCGGTGGAATGATGGAGATCATACCATGATGCACAAGATGGAGATCAAGTGCAAGAAGGACTATATCATATCACATTATCCATGCATGTGATGTTAATCCTTTTATGCATCTTATTTTGCTTAGATCGCGACGGTAACATTATAAGATGATCCTCCTTTTATAATAATGTGTTCTTCCTTAAGTATGCACCGTTAATATCAAGCTAGGTGACCCGCCCGCTAATGATGCTTCTGATGAAGATAAAAATGTTTATCTGACTCAACAAGAAGACCACAGTATAGTTCATTGCGGCATCCTTTATGGATTAGAGCCAGAGCTGCAAAAACGTTTCGAGAACAACACTGCCTTTGCTACAATGGGAGAATTGAAAATGATATTCGATACCCATGCCGCAGTTGAGAGTTATATCGCTTCAGAAAAGTTGTTTAGCTGCATGATGGAAGAGAACAACTCCGTTAGTGAGCACGTACTCAAGATATCTGCGTACGCTGATAAACTCTTAGCCTTGGGAATAACGATTCCCATTGAGCTTGGGATACATCGTGTTCTCCAATCTTTGCCACCTAGTTACAAGAACTTTGTGATGAACTATAATATGCAAGGCATGAAGAAGACTCTTCCCGAGCTTCTCTTGATGCTTAAAACTGCTGAAGTGGAGATCAAGAAAGAAATCAAGTGTTGATGATTAATAAGACCACTAGTTTCAAGAAAGTCAAGCCAAGGGTAAACTTCAAGAAGGGTAGCAAGTCTGTTGCTGCACCTGAGAAGAAAACCAAGTATGGACCTAAGCCTGAGACTGGGTGCTTTTATTGCAAGGGCACTGGCCACTGGAAGCGCAATTGCCCCAAATATCTGGCAGATCGGAAGGCCAAAAAAGTGAACAAAGGTATATATGATATACTTATTATTGGTGTGTACCTTACTAGTAATCGCAATAGCGCCTGGGTATTTGATACTGGTTTGGTTGCTCACATATGTAACTCGAAACAGGAGCTGCAGAATAAGCGGCCACTAGCAAAGGATGAGGTGACGATGCGTGCGGCAATGGATCAAGAGTTGATGTGATCGCCGTCGGGACGCTACCTCTACGTTTACCATCTGGATTAGTTATAAAAATGAATAATTGTTATTTGGTGCCTGCATTAAGCATGAATATCATTTCTGGATCTTGCTTAATGCAGAGTGGTTATTCCTTTAAGTCTGAGAACCATGGTTGTTCGATTTATATGAATAATATCTTTTATGGTCACACAGCTGAGAAGAATGGTTTGTTTATTTTGAATCTTGATAGTATTGATATACATATTCATAATGTGAATGCCAAAAGAATTAAGTTGAATGATGATATTGCTACTTACATGTGGCATTGCCGCTTAGGTCATATTGGTGTTAAACGCATGAAGAAGCTCCATTCTGATGGACTTTTAGAATCACTTGATTATGAATCATTTGAAACATGCGAGCCATGCCTTATGGGTAAGATGACTAGAACCCCGTTTTCCGGAACCATGGAACGGGCGACAGACTTACTGGAAATCATACATACTGATGTGTGTAGACCAATGAGTGTATCGACGCACGGTGGATATCGTTATTTTGTCTCTTTCACAGATGATTTGAGTAGAAATAGGTATATTTACTTAATGAAACACAAATCTAAGACATTTGAAAAGTTCAAAGAATTTCAGTGTGAAGTTGAAAATCATCGTAACAGAAAGATTAAATTTCTACGATCTGATCGTGGAGGTGAATATTTAAGTGACGAGTTTGGCATGCATATGAAACAATGTGGAATAGTTTCACAACTCACACCTGCCGGAACACCACAGCGTAATGGTGTTTCCGAACGTCGTAATCGTACTTTATTGGATATGGTTCGATCTATGATGTCTCTTATAGATTTGCCACTATCATTTTGGGGTTATGCACTAGTGACCGCTACATTCATTTTAAATAGGGCACCATCTAAATCCGTTGAAACGACACCGTGTGAATTATGGTTTGGAAACAAACCTAAGCTGTCATTTCTAAAAGTTTGGGGATGCGATGTTTATGTGCAGAAGGTTCAACCTGATAAACTCAAACCCAAAGCGGAAAAATGCATCTTCATAGGATACGCTAAAGAAACAATAGGGTACACCTTCTATCACAGATCCGAAGGCAAGATTTTCGTTGCCAAGAATGGATTCTTTTTAGAGAAGGAGTTTCTCTCGAAATGTGTGAATAGTAGGAAGGTAGAACTCGACAAGGTTATTGAAACTTCTCTTCTTGGAATGGCGAGTAGCGCAGCGCCGGAAATTGTTCCGGTACCGACCCCGTCAGTTGAAGAGAGAGCTAATGATCACGAACATGAAACTCCAAAAGAGGAAATTATCGTGCCTCGCATGTCAAGTAGGGATCGTACAACTCCTGAACTATATGGGAATCCCGTCTTAAACTTCATGGTAGATGGAGGTGATGACCCTGCGGCGTATGAAGAAGCGATGATGAGCCCAGATTCCAACAAATGGCTTGAAGCCATGAAATCCGAAATAGGATCCATGTACGAAAACCAAGTTTGGACTTTGGTGGACTTACCCGATGACCGCAAGGCCGTTGAGAACAAATGGATCTTTAAAAAGAAAAATGACGCTGATGGTAATATGACCGTCTATAAAGCTCGACTTGTCGCAAAAGGTTTTCGACAAATTCAAGGAGTTGACTACGATGAGACTTTCTCACTGGTAGCGATGCTGAAGTGAGTTAGGATTATGTTAGCAGTTGTTGCATTTTTCGATTATGAAATCTGGCAGATGGATGTCAAAACGGCGTTCCTTAATTGTGACATTGAGGAAGAGTTGTATATGATGCAACCCAAAGGTTTTGTTGATCCTAAGGATGCTGACAAGGTGTGCAAGCTTCAACGTTCCATTTATGGACTGAAGCAAGCATCTCGGAGTTGGAACCTCCATTTTGATAAGGTGATCAAAGCGTTTGGATTTGTCCAATAAGCTTGTATTTAAATAAAGTGAGTGGAAGCTCTGTAGCATTTCTAGTACTATATGTGGATGACATATTGTTGATTGGAAATGATAAAGAACTTTAAAAGGGCGTAAAAGGTTATCTGAACAGTAGTTTTTCGATGAAAGACCTCGGTGAAGAAGCTTATATATTAGGCATAAAAATCTAAAGGGATAGATCAAGACGTTTAATTGGAATTTCGCAAAGTACATACCTTGACAAGATTCTGAAGAAGTTCAGAATGGAAGATAGTAAGAAGGGGTTCTTACCAATGTTGCAAGGCAAAACGTTGAGTAAGACTCAATGTCCAGCTACAGCAGAAGATAGAGAGATAATGAATAAGATTCCCTATGCTTCAGCCATAGGTTCTATCATGTATGCTATGCTATGTACAAGAACGGATGTGGCACATGCTATTAGTTTGACTAGTAGGTACCAATCCAATCCAGGTTTGGAACACTGGACGACGGTCAAGAATATCTTTAAATACTTGAGAAGAACTAAGGATATGTTTCTCGTATATGGCGGCGAAGAAGAGCTCGTCGCAAGATGTTACGTCGATGCTAGCTTCAACACTGATCCGGATGACTCTAAGTCTCAATCCGGGTACGTATTTGTTATGAATGGAGGAGCAGTAAGCTGGAGGAGTTCCAAGCAATCCGTGGTGGCGAGATCATCAACAAAAGCAGAATATGTTGCTGCCTCGGAGGCAACACAGGAAGCAGTTTGGATGAAGGAGTTCATATCCGAACTAGGTGTGGTTCCGAGTGCGTTGGATCCAATGGTTATCTATTGTGACAACAATGGTGCCATAGACAATGCTAAGGAGCCAAGGTCTCACAAGAATTCCAAGCATATCAAGCGCCGTTTCACTCCATCCGTGAACATGTCGCAGATGGGGATGTGAAGATTTGCAAAGTACATACGGATTTGAATATGGCAGATTCGTTGACTAAACCTCTCTCAAAGGAAAATCATGATCAACACCAGAACTCAATGGGTGTTAAATTCATCACTATGTAATATAGATTATGCCCCTAGTGCAAGTAGGAGACTGAAGGGAATATGCCCGAGGGGCAATAATAAAGTGTTTATTATGTTATTCCTTGTTTATGGTAGATGTTTATTTCTCATGCTATAATTGTATTAACCGGAAACGCTAATACATGTGTGATTAATAAACAAACAAACGTTCCTAGTAAAGCCTCTCTTTTAACTAGCTCTTTGATTAACAGATGATCAAGGTTTCCTGATCATAGACATCGGATGTTGTTAATAACGGGGTCATGTCATTAAGATAATAACGTGATGAACTTAGACCCTAACTAAGTATAACAATACGATCAGATCATTTAGTTTTGTTGTTATGTTTTACATTCGGAGTAACCTTATTCCTTAGACCATGAGATCATGTTAATCGCTGATACCAAAAGAGTACTGTGATAACATCAAACGTCACACCGTAACAGGGTGACTATAAAGGTGGCGTTAGGTATTCGGAAAGTGTTAGTTGAAGCTCATGGATCAAGAGTGGGATTTGTCCATCCAAAATGACGGAGAGATATACGCTGGGCCCTCTCGGTGATATCACATCGACACCGCTTGCAAGCACGTGACTAGGTCACACAGATGTCATATCACGGGAACGAGAAAAGAGTACTTGTCGGGTAACGAGATCGAACAAGGTATGGTTGACACCAATGATCGGATCTCGGACAAGAAAAATATCGCGAGACAAAGGGAAATAGTTACAACGTTGAAGGTTCACACGATCACGTGAGTCATCGTTGAATATATAGGAGTCATCACGGATCTACAGATCACGTTGTTGATTATTGATCAAAGAGTAGTCTCGATCATGTCTATATTATTCACGAACGGTAGGGTGCAACACTTAAGGTTCGATTAAGCGTTTGAGAGGATACGGAATACCGAAGAATATTTTGCGCAGCTTCGAAATCGTTTTGGGAAAAATTGAAATGGTTCAAGGGGTTTTTCGTCGAATGTTGTTAATACAATTAACAAATAATTCGAGGTGCTGCATGAAATTTTTTGTTAATGGAATTAACAAATATAAATAAAGAAACAAAAATGTTTATTTATTTATTAAAGAAAAACTTTTGGATTTTCTAAGTGGAAAATTAAGGGAGCATGAGTGGGTGTGAGTGGGGCTTCCACTCACATGATGAGGGAAGACGTGGGGACACCACCATGATTGGCCGCATGGAGCCTTTAGGCTGCCCCCTACTCCTATAAATAGAGGGCATGAGCTCCCTCTCTCTCACACACTTGCCCACCTCCCTTTCCCTCCACCCGCTGCTCCATTCCATGGTCTCCGGCTTGGCGAAGCCCTGACCGTTGGATTCTTCACCACCACCACGCCGTCGTGCTGCTGGAGTTCCGGGGGATCCTCTAATTCCGCTACCCCGCTGGATCGAGAGAACAGAGGTCTTCATCGAGCTGAACGTGTGACCGGTCACGGAGGCACCGCCGGGTTGCGGTGCACATCTTCTCGCTCGGGATCGACGTGAGTACGACTACACCAACAACGAGATTTTATCTCGCACCACTTAGAGTCTTCGAGGGTATGTTATCCTAAGGCTCTTTCTCCCCGTTACCTTTCATCTCCTATATTAGATCTTGGCCATTCGGATTTATCGCGTGTAGGAAAATATTTGTTTTCTATGCAACGTACCCTTCATTTATTACTATCTTTTTTGAAACTAGAGGTTTATGAGATTTTCGAAATAACACACCATATGTTTCATGACACGGGGTCTCAAAATTTTCTAAAACATTTTCAGCATGGTTCAAACCTTTCTTAGAATAATTCTCTAATTTTTGTAAAACGTCATACGAAATTTGGTTTAAATCCTTGTTTCATGACAAAGGAACATGCGACATGTTGGAAGGGAATAGCTTCGAGGCAGAATAAAAGGTGGATGTGCAACATTCCAACAACTATAGGTGCATATATACTCATGCTACCATGTCTTTAAAATTCTTATATCGAATGTGGCTCGTGGTCCCTATCAATGTACTGTAGTGTAAATGCCGATTGGGCGGCATACGCATGGTAGATCGAGATGGTTGCACATGAGACACATATTTAGATAGAGTTGAGGCAAGTCAACGAGAAGAAGTCTTACTCATATCTGCGGTGATTTGTATTCCTTTTTTTCATGTAGGCTAGAGTTTTTGTATACCGTTAGGTTATATTTCATACCAACCGGGTGGGATCTCTCTAGCATTATATAAAGTGTTGAGTGTAGGATTACAAGGCACCCTTATTAGTTTACTAGGTATATATAGTACTAGCAACATGTACATCAATAAACCTATAAAACTCTACAACTAGTTCATCCAATCCCGACTCCAACTCTATTTGTCCCTCTATTATCTTGTTTATAATTTGTTAGAGTTAATACGATTATGTTGATTAATTTATTTAGGAAATTTTAGTTGGGTTTTATTATTTAGGTTTATTTAGTTAGACCAAATTTAGGTCCTTGTTGTTTTTTTCAACGGTCTTTAGTGCAAGATATTATTATTAATTAAGTTAGTGATCAAAATTTTAGAATTGGCAACTTTAATACGGTTATAATTAACCGATTGTCTCTATTCGATGGATTTCTACATGTTTATTTGATTATGTGCATGATATTTTATTTAAGAAACCTGTAAAATCGATTATACACTAGATTAAACCTAGATAGCGTCAATAAAGCAATAAAAACAATTAAATCATAACTTCACAATAATAGAATGTGCCTCAATTTTAAATTCTTGGATGGTGTTATAAGAGATGTTATTTTAATATTGCATAGAGGATTGATATATACGTCGAAAACGTATCTCCTTTTTCGAACACTTTTCTTATTGTTTTCCTCTAAACTTGTGTGTTTTGGATACAACTAACACAGACTAACGCTCTTTTGAGCAGAATTACCTTGATGTCTTGTTTTTGTGCAGAAAAATCAACTTTCGGGAAAATGGCCAGAAAAGAGCCCATTGATGTTTTCACCCCGGAAGACCCCGGAAGCCAGAAGGGGGCCAGGGGCCAGGAGAGGAGCCACAGGGTGGCCACACCCCCAGGCGCGGGTCCCCCCTAGGCCGCGCCACCTAGGGGTGTGGGACCCCAGAGCCCCCCTCGGACTCCCCTTTCGACTACAAGTAGCCTCCAACCCTAAAACCCGAGGGGGTTCGTCATATTCCACAGAAACACAACAGAGCGCTGCCGCCGTCCCGAACCTCGATTCGGGGATAAGAAGTTCCTGTTCTGGCACACTGCCGGGACGGGGAAGTGGAGGTGATCATCGCCATCGTCATCACCAACGTCTCTCCTTCGATCATCCATGTTTCCCCATCCATGTGTGAGTAATTCCCCGCTGTAGGATGAAGGGGATGGTAGGGATTGGATGAGACCGTTCATGTAATAATGTCGTGATTGTTAGGGCATAGTGCCTAGTATCCTCTATTAGTGCTATTGACATTGTTGCAACTTGTTATGCTTAATGCTTGCCACTTTGGGCCTGAGTGCCATGATCTCAGATCTGAACATGTTATTGAATCACGGTGATAATTATTGTTTCTTGATCATACCTGCAAGTTGTTTACACATATTGTTGTCCGGAACCCGAGGCCCTGATGTGACAGAAATTGGGACGCCCGGACGGGATGGCTGCGATGTGAGGATCACATGTGTTCACATAGTGTTAATGCTTTGCTCCGTGTTCTATTAAAAGGAACACCTTAATTACTAGTAGTTCCCTTGAGGCCTCGCTGAAAACGGACTGGTAGGACAAAAGATGTTGTGCAAGTTCTCATTGCGAGCACGTATGACTATTTATAGAACACATGCTTATGGTTACTTAGTGCTTGGATGCTTTATCGTATTTATCTGCAATGCCTGTGACATGATCATTATTAGAAATTTCTTATCTATGCAACGTTCGTTCATCCATCCCTATGACTACAGTATTTAATCCGTTGTTTACTTCAAACACTACTGCTGCTGTTTTCATTCCACTGCTGCAAGTATTTCACTACTGCTGCTACAATAAAACTGTTACTACTTATAAACCACTGCGAACAAAAGTACTTTTAGGTGCAGATGAATTGAAAACTCACTTGTTAAGGCTCATAAATATTCTTTGGCTCCCCTTGTGTCGAATCAATAATTTGGGTTTTATTTCCCTCGAAGACTGTTACAATCCCCTATACTTGAGGGTCATCAAGGATGCACAAGTTGTAACCTTATTAGTAACCCATGAGACAACCTTTTCAAACCTTATTTTGTACTACAAAAGGTTCCATGACTATAATACACTAGAACCCGTGTTAAACATTTAGTCGATCATATGTTCTAGAGGTCACTAACATAAAATATAATGATATTAAAATTTATTTAACACATACGAGTTCACTAATGTGCGTTCACAACATAAAAAACTCATACGTATTCCCTAAATAAGTTATGTATCTATGGAATAATTCAAGAAGAAATTTCATTACAACTTCATGTGAGACGGGACGTCCCGTAGGCTACTCCGCTCGGCTTCGTCCATTTCTAAGTTTTCTAATTAGTGTTTCTAAACTAAAATCACGAGATCAAAATATTCAAATTGAAACGTCTATTTTTTTTAAAAAAATAGCTATTTTTTAATATTAACCTTATAAAGGGTATTACATGCAATCAGCGTTATAACTAGCTTTTAAAAAAATTTACCATATAAATCTCCTTATCAGTGACCAACATGTCAATGGCTATTATAGGGTTTGGTGGCCTCAGCATTCCGACACTATTTTTTTGGTCACGCCAGCTGCACGGTGGTATATGAAAACTACAAAACCGCACTCCTCACTAGTAGAAAATGGGATTTTAGTATCGGTTCCAGACTTTAGCCCAACAGAACTTTAGTACCGGTCCCTTACGGACCGGTATTAAAAGGGCCTTAACGTGGCCCAGGATAATAGCCCAGGGGTACGGGTTCGGTTCCTGTTACGAACCGGTACCAAAGGGTTGTTTTCTTTCTTCTCTTTTTTTTCGACTTTTTCCGAAAACAATTTATTTTATTTCCATTTTATTTATTTCTATTGTTTTACCACTTGAACTCACCTTTATCACTAAGCATTCTTAATTTCAATCTAAATTACTCCATTCTACTAACACTTCCCGCAGAGGTCACCCATCCTCACACTAATCCAGCACTAGTACGCTTAAGTTCTTAGTTCTTTTCCTATGAGCTACCTACAAACAAGAGATACTTACCTGACAATAGTATCCTATCAATCCTATTAACCCATATACTATGATGCCACACACATTTATTTTATGAATCAAAATAATTATTTAAATAAAAACATGAATCATTAATAATATTTTGAATTAAAATATTCTTAAATGGAAATAATAATTAACTTATTTGTCTATTTCCATTTAATATTGAATAATTCATATATGCAAATCCGTAAATTTAAATTTGACAAATAATATGTCTAAATCGATTAGAAAAATGAGAGAAATCCAAATATGAGACATCCATAACCTAGCTCTTGATAAATTTCTCTCATGTTTGTCTAATCTAGTACTTTTAAGCTCTAAGTCATGAAAATCCCTAGAGAGAAGTTGATACCGGTGAAGTAGGTCACACCCCGAAGTGCAGTGTCTGCCATCTAAAACCCATAGCACAGTTGTACACACATGTTATGGCACCCCCTATCCAAAGTACTCACATCATAGAGAGATTACATAGATCACAATGAAATCTTCTCACATCATACTTAAACTTAAATATGAACATAAATCTCAAACATAAGAACATAAATCCTAAGTACTCACATCATACTTAAATTTAAATATGAACATAAATCACAAGCACTACACTTGATAAAAGTACTATATATAGAGATCACAAGATCGACACCCAAGCACTACACACTAGTAGTAGTCGTCTGAATCATCATCATCATCAAGTGCTGGTGCTTGCGGTAGGAGGTGCCCATGGATGACCACTCGAATAATGCAGTACAACTCGTATGCAACGTAAGCATCTATGGTGGCATACTCAATGTTCTTGCGGTGAAGTGGGGTCATCTCCCACTCATCGTTGTTCTCGATCTTGGTCTTCATATCAGTGTAGTAGTCGTCGATCAGATTGATTGCCATATGAGCCATTGAAGTCCTATAATGCCGAGGCCTGAATATGTCCTTGAGATCAATGTGGCAGGCAGCCGGTATCTCAATATTGAAGTTTTTCCTCATGTTGATATTGTCATTATTGATATCAACGCTGACAAAATGAATGCCACTGCGGCAAAGGAAATTCACAAGAGCTGGACACTCCTTGTCACTACTGCAACAACAAATTAGAATGGAACAATCTGTTAATTAAGAATCATAGCAATAACCTACGAATTAAATATATATGCCAATAGGAAAATTAATTCACTACTAAATAGTATTGATCTTTCATATATAATTCAAATGTGAACAATTTTCTATCCTATGCAATAATTTGCCAATATGCATGTCGTAAATTAACTACATGTCATTTTGCTATCCTATGCAATTTGCCAATATGCATTTTGCTATATATGTTCTATCATGGATTTGCCAATTTGTAACAAGGAAAAAATAATTCACTACTAAATAGTATTGATTTTCATATAGAATTCAAATAGGAACAATTTGCTATCCTATGCAATTTGCCAATATGTACTAAACTAACTATGTCTTCTATCACGGATTTTGCCAAGGAAAATTAATTCACTACTAAATTAACTATATATCACGTGCATATATGATTCAAATGGGGATCGGACATGTTGCTATCCTATGCAATTTTCATCATAAACCTATGGATAGATCAAGAGGCCCAATTAAAACGTACCTTGCCTATTGGAAGACCAAGACATTCCTTTTGAAGCATAGTTGGATGGCAGCAATTACCTTAGCATCACGCGTAAACTCAAGATCAAGCCCTATGAACTTCTTTTATTCCTTCACGCTTTGAACCAATCCTTCAAACGTAGCAAGATGACCCGACACGTTGGCGCTCTCGTTGGTGTAGACGACAGTAAGCACGTTCGTGCCATGTGCGCGAACCTCCTCAATGCGAGTGATTAGTTCCATGTGGTGGATTAGAGGAAGAAGTCAAGAGAGGGAGAAGAGAGGAGGAGAGGCAAACCGTACAAAACAGAGAAAACAGAGAAATAAACAGAGAAAACAGAGAGGAGGAGAGACAGTCGCGACTTCACGCGCGCGGGAGGCAAACCGTTCGACCATTGGTACCGGTTTTAGCCACCAACCGGTACCAAAGGTGCCCAGCGCCAGACGAATGGTCGCCACAGTACCCCTGCCATAACCCTTTGATGCCGTTTTTGCCACCAACCGGTACCAAAGATGCCCGCACCAGACGAACGGTTGCCACACCCCTTTGGTACCGGTTATAGCCACCAACCGGTACCAACGGTGTGGTTCAAACCGGTATTAACCGTGCTTAACGCTCTCCACGTCCAAGACACCCTTTAGTACCGGTTCCTAATTGAACATGTACTAGGTAATATCCTTTGGCTAGTTTTCTACTAGTGCCTGTACTCCATATACGCCGTATTGAGGCTTGTTTGCAGGGTTTCCTTAAAAGAATATATTGTTTCATCAATTCTATAGCATATGCTGGTGGATGTTTTCCCCTAAAACCATTAAAAAATATAGCAATATCTTGCACTAATTAAACATGCATGGGTACTCTACTGAATGAGCACATATGTTAAACATGCATCCGGTGGATTAAAGCCATGCTTCTCTGACATGGAAAATACGGCCACCGATTACATTTCTTTAGCACATTGTTAAACATGTCGTCCAGAAACGGGGTGGTATGCCTTGGCACGAACGAAAAGAGTCAGCATGCAAGTCACGATTAGAGTAGGTGGTTTTCTTCTCCGCATAGATTTTCGTCGCCCCAACCAACATCGCCCTTTGGATTGGAAGCTTCCGTTACTTTGTCAGCCGCATGATGATTTGCAACAACAAAACCGCAGCTTGATGTGAGAACCGGGGCCCGCTTTATCAGAAAGAATTAGTAAATGTGTATTTTAACATTTTACGGAGGAAGGATTAGGATCATAATTCACTTGCCCTAGCCTTAGTAGGTGGGAAAAGGCCACGATGCATCCAAAAGGATTAGGCGTAATTAATTGTTAGTAGTCTCTACTATATAATTTGTCTTACCGTGATGATGGTTCGTTGGTACGTCAAACTGCCGGCAGACGATAGAACGCTCGCTCGCCCTCTGATCTGGCGCTTATCACATCTACCGGTGCCTCGTCTTTGATGGTATGTCACCCCAAGCGCTCACGTGCTCCGACTGCTGGGCCTTCCTCGTGATGGTGATTTCTTTGATAGCCCACCAGCGATTAGGGTTGACATCTTGCCCTCAATCCACGCAGCCGCCGCAATCTCCATACTAACCAGCCCCAGTTCAACGAGGACCAGCGCACGGCGGCCGCTCTTCGGCGTCGCACCCATCCTCTCCATCAGCCACCGCTTTCTCTCTTACACAGCCACCTCCATCTCTCCCACTTCGCCCATCCTTTATTCCCAGCGACCGCAGCGGCTGGTGCAGGCGAGGGCGACGGTGTTGAGGAGCTCGTCAATGCTCGGGCTGACCTTGAGTGAGAGGCCGGTGTCGGTAGCTTCAGGCTGGCTATTGTTTCAGGTACGCTCCTTCCTCTAGCTATCTTTCATTTGTGTGAGTTTATTTACCCGGAGGTGAGCCAGGTTAATTTCTTACTAATTGTCCTTGTTACTAATCGCCATATTGCACAGTGCAGCAGAGGATATTATTTAAGTTTGAGTTCTTATTCTTTTGATCTGCACACGCGAAGAATCCTTCTTATACACAAGCCCGGACAATCATCAGTATTTGAAGATTCACCCCTTGAAGATTGAGATGGCTAAATCTTTTCCTCCAAAGGCTACTTTGCCAAGCTGTTCAGTTGCAACAATTGCAGTTCCAACCGAACCGATGGTGCAGACGTCAATGACAGTTACTATTAAAAATGCCGCTGAAGCAGCGTCCATCATTGGTTTCCGAGATAAGCAGGAAAGTTAAAAGCCGAACTGCAATGGTAGTATATAGGTAACACATTCTACTAGGAATATAAGCAGGCATGGACTTTTGTAGAAGATATCAATGTTATAAAATATATTGTTTACATAAAAATGAATTATTGAATGAAGTTAGAGTTACAGTGTACTTTTGCACGGTAAAATCATACTGTTTTAATTGAATGCGTTTTTCTTTGTAACATTTGGATACACTTCTGTGCTCAGATAGTTTTATCACGTTGTATGGTATCCTAAATTGCTTAATCTATGCATAATTATGATGTTTTTCTTATGCATTAGCCAATTCCAGCACATACAGATGATTGTAGCCAGGCATGTGATGTTATGTTAAATTGCGTTGCCTCTTTTTATCACATAGCTTGAGCACTAAGGGCCATGATGTTATACTTTGTATCACTGCGTATCGGATTTTACTCCTGGTTGCTTGTTCTCAGCTACCCAGCTACCTACCTCCCTCCCTCATAGTCCTTCAAAGTAAATTTCAAAATTAGAATAGTCAGCGCCTATGAAGCTATGCATAATGCCAAATCTGACTTGGTTGTCATTAGCATACATTCAGGATGATAATCTGAGATCCTTATTGAAATATATGCTTATCTTGGCAAGGTTGAAAGAAGTGCCTATTTTGCTTTCTCATAGAATTCGGATTCGGTAAACAAATTATCATATTTAATTTTTCTTATTTGCTGCAGCTTTTCTATGAATAATCCAAAGAAATATTCGTCTATGATGCAAAATTTTTGGCCATGGGTTGTCACGGCATGTAAGAAATGTTGCACGTTGAGCATGTACATCTTCAGAACTTGCATAGGGGGGTTATAAAATAGTATATATCGTTGTTGCCGGTGCGTGATGCAAATCAAGTCGTGCTATTTGTCATAGGGCAACCATAATTGCTGTGGCTAGCTGAGGCAAGATAATTACTCACTATTGTGAGGGACAAAGGGGAGGGCAGAAGGCTGGTAGAGGATTTGATGAGGGAGAACGAGCTGCAGATGGAGGTGATATGCAAGTCCATGCACATCTTCTCTCTGGGTAAGATAAACCGAAATAATGTTGGGACTGTTGGTCTTGCTGGTTGTTGCATCTAGAATTGCATGTTTAGGATTTCCCTATACGATTGGGAGCATTTATGAAACTTTTGTTTGTCATGCAGCATTTGTAGTGGAAGGGCAAGTGAAAAAGAAGAGTCGGTGGTGCCAACTGCTGAAAGACTTGAGAGAGAAATTTAATGAAATTCGGCCCAAAGTCTTGGTTTCTTTTCACTATACACAATCTTAGACTTGATCGAGAGCAATGGATTTGCGGTTCTGGTTTAAGGGGCCTGAGGTTGGATTTCGTTTTTCCTTAAGCAAATATTATCTGGATTTATTACAAGTAGACGTTTTTTCTATTTGATAAGTATACCGCCCGCTGTGATGCCGCATGCCCCGATGCAGCTTCTCGCACGACGGTAGTGTTCGACATGAAAGTCGTCGTTCCTGAGCTACAACGAGTGATTTGTGACAAATTGGGATTTTACTTGTGTGTGTTTGCTCGTGGCTTGGGGAATAGAAGATTACGCCCCATGGTCAAACTTTGGGATTGTTAGATATTATTTTCTACCGCCTGCGATTCAAAATAAGTATCACAATATATGTATGGGGGTAGTACAATTATATTAGTTAAGAACATTAAGTACACCGCTTCTGTAATATTTTGTGAAAGGTTCGTTTTTCTCTTCCACGTGCTCAAAATTGTATTGAATATTCAAATAAAATACAAAGATCAGTTGTCCAGATTTGTACTAAACTATGATGGATATGATAAGAGGTACCCTCACCATCTGAACCATGGGTGTTCAGCAGACATGCGCGGTGGGGACCTTTTAATCCTGCATTCATCTATGTTAGTGATGGTATTACAGACTGCCAAGCTTCTACAATTGTTTTTGTAACTCTGCTCTTTTAATCTTGCATTATATGCTTTATACCCATTATTAGGAGACTGACTTGATGTTAACTCTTTTCTATTAAACTGAAACACAGGTCGCTAATGGGTGTGACAACAAGGAACTCCACTGATGAACACAAAGCTTAGTTCACCTTATTCGTTCGCACCACATCCTGTTGCTGGGTATTGGCACTCCTCCAACACGTTGGAAATATCACAACGTGTTTGGCCTGTGGAATGGAGAGCACTTGTACGCTTCAGAGTAGCCAATGTATCCGATTTATAACTACAAGAGAGCATGATTTTACACTTTGTGTTCGAGAATGCCTAAGCCGGCCAGACAACATCGTTGTAATGTCAAACACTGAAGGAAACATTTCAATAATTTATAGAGATTTGATAGTCCTTTAGATCTCAATTTCCATTCCTAAGGACAAAATTCGACTATATGGTGTGTGAATTGAGTTGTTGCTTGTGTATTTTTGTTTTGATAATTCAGTGCATTTTGAAGTAGTGATGCATAATTATTTTGTATTAAAAAACTAAATGTAGGTATTGAAATAACTCTGACATTTATCTATTATGCTTTCATACTTAGTGCCCGTAGCAACGCACGGGCATTCAACTAGTACTAGTAGTACTTCCTAGCTGGGTTGTTGTGGACAAATGACTCGCTAATTATCCGTCCGTAGTACGATAAAGTTTAAACCAGAATCGGAGTAAAGGAAGAGCACGGCACGACCTATATATCTTTTTTAAAATAGCCGGACAGTTTTTGAAGGTCTCGATCTCGACATGTCACGTCTTTTAGTAGGCCGATCTTACTTGGACTTCTGGTCTTAAGCTAGACGTACGGGCACAAACACAATATCAAGTTGAATTTATCAATTTGCCATGAGGCGAACCTTTTCTTTTCTTTTGAGCTGGTCGTGGTGCCCGCAAGGAAAAAAGTAATTGGACCTCTCTTTGTTGAAGGGGAAGTGCAAGTGTACCTTGGTCCTGGGTTAGTGTCGAAAAATAAAAGCACTTTCTCCGTAAATATTTAAAGGGCAGATGTATATATTCACTCCGTTCCATATTAGATGACATCTAAATAGATGTATCTAGACATTTTTTAGTTCTAAATACATCTATTTGAAAGTCATCTAATATGGAACGGAGCGAATATGTTGCATCAGCCAGCTTCCAATTTTTTTTTTGTCCCCTATGGCCCTCCCGCCCCTTCCCGTGTCGCCCCCGCTCGGGTGGCACCGGAGGCCCCCAATTAGCACTAGCCAACTCTAACTCGTGTCCATCTCCTGGTCGCTGCCGCGGCCGATGCCAGGGTCAGTTGTGGTGTCTGTCTCGTCGAAGGCGATGGGCTGAGGAGACACGCAGCGGCGATGCATTGGGGTGGAGATGCATGGTGCCGGGCGCGTGCAGTTGATGGATCGTGGAGGTGTGGTGGCGGCGTTAATCAGACAAGGCTGTATTGCTTCCTCGATCGCATGAATAATGACTTGCTAATCAGCAATGATACTGTTTAAATGGAAATTAGAGCAAAGGAAGAGGCCGGTAGGGACGACACTGGCTCAACCTCTCATTGTTGAAAGTGCAAGCAAGTACGAGTGCTGGGTCTGTCCCTTATAAATTGTACAATCTCGGCAGATGACATGGAGTGGAGACGGAATAAGCAGTCGGTGCTTCCTACAGTTTGCAGTATGGCGATAAATTCGTTTTCTGTGGTAATTGCCAGTTCGAGGCCTGCTTTATCGGGAATGATTCGGTAATACACTATGTGTAATTTTTTTTGGAACTGAGGAAATAAATGGGTTAGATCAATTCGTTAAGCCTAGCCATATATGTGGGAAAGCGTAATGATGCTTCTAAAAGGGTTATTGCTTTATTGCTTCCTCGCGATCATCACTACGGGAGGCAGTGAAGATGCCGACGGTGCCCCCCCGTCGGCGAATCCCCAATCCCCGTCGGCGTATGTAGTGGCTGACGGTGGCCGTCGACGTATCACCACCGGCCTCTACGTCCGTCTGCGTAGCGGCTTCCCCGTCGGCGTATCCCGTTTAGGCCGACAGGGAGCCCCATCGGCGTATAACCCCGCAATTCTTTTTTTAAAATTATTATTTTTTAATTTTTTTCTGCATATTTTTTATTTCACTTGTTTAACCATTTAATCACACTATAGTCACATTTAGTTTTATCTTTAACAATTTTTAATTCTAATTTAAATTACTTGTTTCTACTAACACTTCCCGGTCGGTCACCCATCATGAGACTGCTCCAGGCCCAGCACGCTTAACTTCATAGTTCCTTCCCTGTGATCTACCTAGAAACAACGGATGTGTTGTTGATAATATTATCCAATCAATTCTGTTAACCTTAACCCTTGGACCATCATGTCACACTCTTTTATTTTGTGAATTCAAACAATTATTTAAATAAAATATAATAACTAATAATAAATTTGAATTCAAATAATCTTGAATTTAAATAATAATTAACATGTTTGCCTTTTCTATTTAATATTGAATAATTCATATCTATAAATCCTTCAATCGAAATTTGACAAATAATATGTCTATATCGATTAGAAAAATGAGAGAAATTCAAATATCACATCCATATAATATTTTCCATCATATATAAGACTTTTTTTCTTTTCATTGAAGCAAAAACCATTTTCTATTTTCCGAGTGTAAAAAAATGGGTTTTTTGTTATGGACCTACCATAAATATGTTGCAAAACTTGAGAGCTATAATTTTTAAAATACTAGACCATGTTAGATGCACAAATAAACAATTTGTTCCATATGAAAAGGTTCCCATCCACCTATTTTGAAAAACACAAGTTTCTGTAGATTTCGCTGGAAACTGGTCAAATTTGAACTATAGGTACCTCATAGTTTGCTCATGATTTTTGGAAAAAATCATTTTTTGGTACACAAATACCTATTTCAATATAGATACACCAAGAGTTTCTCAAATTCAACCCCTAGATACGAACAGTCATGCCTGCCGCCCTGAATTTTTCCTTAAACCAGCTTAGAAAATTCCAAAAAATGCAAAACAACCTAAAATGATGCGAGACCTTCGCTGGTGTCATTATATAAGTCCTAGTATACACCAAAAATAATAAACTTAGAATACGACAGTTGTGTTGAAAATGTGTTCACAAGAATAAGCTATCTCCTCCGAAAATTCCAGGGTTTCGGGCCAAATGACGAGTGTTATGGTCATATTCATGGCATACTTTGTTTAAATGTCCCCATATTCCACACAAACATGCATCGTGGAAGCACGGACAATGTTGATGGAGGAAGTTTTCCTTTTCATCGAAGCAAAAAACCATTTTCTATTTTCCGAATGTAAAAAATGGGTTTTTTTGTGAAGGACCTACCATAAATATGTTGCAAAACTTGAGAGCTATAATTTTTTAAAATACTAGACCATGTTAGATGCACAAATAACCAATTTGTTTCATATGAAAAGGTTTACATCCACCTCTTTTGAAAAACACAAGTTTCTGCCGATTCCGCTGGAAACTGGTCAAATTTGAACTACAGATACCTCATAGTTTGCTCATGATTTTTAGAAAAAATAATTTTTAGGTACACAAGTACCTATTTCAACATAGATACACCAATAGTTTCTCAATGTTAAACCCCTAGCTACGAACAGTCATGCCCGCCGTCTTGACTTTTTCCTTAAACCGGCTTAGAAAATTCCAAAAAATTCAAAACAACCAAAAAATGATATGAGACCTTCGCGTGGTGTCATTATATAGGTCCTAGTATACACCAAAAATAATAAACTTGGAATACGACAGTTGTGTTGAAAATGTGTTCACAAAAATAAGCTATCTCCTCCGAACATTCTAGGGTTTCGGGCCAAATGACGAGTGTTATGGTCATATCCATGGAATATTTTGTTTAAATGTTCCCATATTCCACACAAACATGAATCTTGGAAGCACGGACAATGTTGACGGAGGAAGTATTCCTTTTCATTGAAGCAAAAAACCATTTTCTATTTTCTGAGTGTAAAAAATGGGTTTTTGGTGAAGGACCTACCATAAATATGTAGCAAAACTTGAGAGATATAATTTTTGAAAATACTAGACCATGTTAGATGCACAAATAACCAATTTGTTTCATATGGAAAGGTTTCCATCCACCTCTTTTGAAAAACACAAGTTTCTGCCGATTCCGCTGAAAACTGGTCGAATTTGAACTACAGGTACCTCATAGTTTGCTCATGTTTTATTTGGAAAAAATCATTTTTAGATACACAACTACCTATTTCAACATAGATACACCAATATTTTATCAATATTCAACCCCTAGATACGAACAGTCATGCCCGCCGTCTTGACTTTTTCCTTAAACCGGCTTAGAAAACTCCAAAAAATTGAAAACAACCCAAAATGATGCGATACATTCACGTTGTGTCATTATATAGGTCCTAGTATACACCAAAAATAATAAAATTGGAATACGACAGTCGTGTTGAAAATGTGTTCACAAAAATAAGCTATCTCCTCCGAACATTCCAGGGTTTCAGGCGTTATGGTCATATCCATGGCATACTTTGTTTAAATGTTCCCATATTCCACACAAACATGCATCTTGGAAGCACGAACAATGTTGACGGAGGAAGTTTTCCTTTTCATTGAAGCAAGAAACCATTTTCTATTTTCCGAGTGTAAAAAATGGGTTTTTTTGTGAAGGAGCTACCATAAATATGTTGCAAAACTTGAGAGCTATAATTTTTGAAAATACTATACCATATTAGATGCACAAATAACCAATTTTTTTCATATGAAAAGGTTTCCATTCACCTCTTTTGAAAAACACAAATTTGACCCGATTCCGATGGAAACTTGTCAAATTTGATCTACAGGTACCTCATAGTTGGCTCCTGATTTTTGGCAAAAATCATTTTTAGGTACACAAGTACCTATTTCAACATAGATACACCAAGAGTTTCTCAATATTCAACCCCTAGCTACGAACAGTCATGCCCGCCGCCTAGACTTTTTCCTTAAACCGGCTCAGAAAATTCCAAAAAATTCAAAACAACCCAAAATGATGCGAGACCTTCGCGTGGTGTCATTATATAGGTCCTAGTATACGCCAAAAATAATAAACTTGGAATACGACAGTTGTGTTGAAAATGTGTTCACAAAAATAAGCTATCTCCTCCGAACATTCCAGGGTTTCAGGCCAAATGACGAGTGTTATGGTCATATCCATGGCATAGTTTGTTTAAATGTTCCCATATTTCACAAAAACATGAATCTTTGAAGCACGAACAATATTGACGGAGAAAGTTTTCCTTTTCATTGAAGCAAAAAACCATTTTCTATTTTCCGAGTGTAAAAAATGGTTTTTTTTGTGAAGGACCTACCATAAATATGTTGCAAAACTTGAGATCTATAATTTTTGAAAATACTAGAACATGTTAGATGCATAAATAACCAATTTGTTTCATGTGGAAAGGTTTCCATCCACCTATTTTGAAAAACACAAGTTTCTGCTGATTCCGCTGGAAACTGGTCAAATTTGAACTACACGTACCTCATAGTTTGCTCATGATTTTTGGAAAAAACTATTTTTAGGTACACAAGTACCTATTTCAATATAGATACACCAAGAGTTTCTCAATATTCAACCCCTAGCTACGAACAGTCATGCCCGCCGACTTGACTTTTTCCTTAAACCGGCTTAGAAAATTCCAAAAAATTTAAAACAACCCAAAATGATGCAAGACCTTCGCGTGGTGTCATTATATAGGTCCTAGTATACACCAAAAATAATAAACTTGGAATATGACAGTCGTGTTGAAAATGTGTTCACAAAAATAAGCTATCTCCTACGAACATTCTAGGGTTTCGGGCCAACAGATGAGTGTTATGATCATATCCATGGCATAGTTTGTTTAAATGTTCCAATATTCCACACAAACATGCATCTTGGAAGCACAGACAATGTTGACGGAGGAAGTTTTCCTTTTAATCGAAGCAAAAAATCATTTTCTATTTTCCGAGTGTAAAAATGGTTTTTTTTTTCTGAAGGACCTACCATATATATGTTGCAAAACTTGAGACATATAATTTTTGAAAATACTATACCATGTTATATGCACAAATAACCAATTTGTTTCATATGAAAAGGTTTCCATCCGCCTCTTTTGAAAAACACAAGTTTCTGATGATTCCGTTGGAAACTGGTCAAATTTGAACTACATGTACCTCGTAGTTTGCTCATGATTTTTGGCAAAAATTATTTTTAAGTACACAAATACCTATTTCATCATAGATACACCAAGAGTTTCTCAATATTCAACCTCTAGCCCCGCTGGAGAAAAACCAAACTTATAGGTCTACACCGGTAGCGTTAACCCTTTCTTATTTGTTCCGTTGTTGCTCATGATTTTGATTTAAGAATGTAGCTTGAATAATATGAATGATGATGTAGATATGTTTCTCCTTTTCAAAACGAGCTAAATAACGTCGAAATCCGAGTTCGAATGCAAATGTTATGCTCTAAATGGTGATACAGAGGGAAAAAAAACTAGGATAGGCCGACGGGGTTGCCGTCGGCATATCGCAATTTTTATTTTCATTTGCCGCTGGATTTTCTGGCTTACGCCGATGGCCCCGATATTTGGCCGTCAGCGTATGGGATCCCCGTCGGCGTTTAATGTTTCTCCCGTAGTGCATATGAGTAATGACTCGCTAATCAGCCATGGTAGAATTTAAATAGAAATCGGGGCAAAGGAAGAGGCCTTTAGGGACAACATAGGCTCAACCTCTCATTGTTGAACGTGCAAGCAAGTACGGCTGCATGACATTTTCCTTATAAATAGGATAATGTCGGCTAACGATCTGGAGGTGGATGCGGAAGGCCGAAGTCGGACTAGAAGATTTTGTTTTTGATTTTTCGGTCGTACTATCATGCAACATTATTTTGTAGTAAAAAACTAAGAGTCAAAGCAAAAAAAAAAAGCAAAGGCAACGTCTAAAAGAGCAAAAACAAGCCGAACCAAACAACAAGTTGGTATCCGTTGGCTGGCAAGATAAAATCTACCCTTCGGCTTAAGTTTTTGTTTTTTAGCGCGGGCACTATTTAGCGCTTATTGCGAGCTGTATTCTACGACACGCCCGTGTAATTTTTTCATTGGACCGGCCCACTAAGGGAAATCGGAAGTGAAAATAAGATGCGTTGGGGGCTATCGAACCTGAGACCTCACGGTCGCCTCAAAGGAGCGGTTCCACTGGGGTAAGTCACGGTTTTATGTCTGGTTACATCCTTTATCCTTTTTATCGTCTCTAGTTGCCTAATTTCATTTTCCCTATTTTTCTGTTTCTGTTTCTTTTTCTTTTTTCCGTTTTTATTCTTTTCTTTTTTGATTTTTTGTTCAATTTTTAAAATGTTACTTTTTTTTAATATTCGAAATTTGTTTTGCTAAAAAATCGGTTCAAATTAAAATTTTGTTTAAATCTAAAATTTGTTCAAATAAAAAATGTTCATATTTGAGAATTGTTCAAATGTAAAATTTGTTCATGTTTGAAATTTCTTTGTTTTCTAAATTGTTCAAAATTAAAAATAGTTCATATTTGAAAAACGCAAGTTATATAATTTTTTCTAATAACAGAAAGAAAAAGACAAATGGGCCGGGCCTAGGAGTGAGCGACCGAGTCAGAGCGAACGAGCCAAGCGGGCGAGTTGGAGCCTCGCCTCGCTATAGGGGCTCTATAGGGGACCCTTTTTTAGGAACTGCCGTTCGGCTTAAATAAGGAATTTACATGGGCCTGGACCCTAATTCGCATGCAGCGCCGGGAGCCTGCGGGTACTGGTGCTACGTCTGTCAGGGTCCACTAGGCCGCATCTAGAGCTGTAGGTGTGGACGGAAAGTTGACTCCTTGTACGAGCTTCCCTTCTGGCCCAAATAATGTTTCTGAACAAAGTTCTCAGGAGTAGGGATGCGATCCCATTTATAGCTTATCTGTTAGTGTTTAGTTTTAAAAAATTGGCAAAAAATTAAACTAAAACTCACAAATAAGCTATAGTTGGGATAAGGGGAATCCCACTATCACATCCTTACTCCAAAAAGTGAAAGCTGCCAACTTTCACTAGTGGAAACAGGGGCTTTAGTCCCGGTTCGTAGGCCCCCATTTGTCCCGGTTGTGCAACCGGGACGGGGCATCCGGGACAAATACCCCTCCCCATTGGTCCCGGTTGTGGCAGGACCCGGGACAAATGGGGCTGACCACGTGGCCCGAGCGCTGGAACCTGGCCAGGGCTATTAGTCCCGGTTCTGAATACGACCCGGGATGCATGCCCCTTCTGCCGCGGCAGGGCTTTTGCCCTTTTCTCTGCCGCGGCAGAAATTTACAATTTCCGTTTTTTGGTCCCCGTGACCTCCTGGCGGCCCCTCCCCGGACCTCGAGAAGAGAGGAGCCTCGGTGGACCCTCCACCGAGCCCCCGGATCGCACGAGTGAATAAGTATATAAAGCAGAATAAGAAACACTTATATTAGAGAAGCAAAGTATATCGAGCATATTACATGACCGATGGAGTGTATTACAAAATCAAACTTAGTTCCAACCGGAGGCATGGTACTCTCCATCTACGTTTATGACCTCTGCATCTAAGAAGCCCGCAATTTCCTCCTGAATTGCTCGTATGCGGTCCCTAGGTAGAAGACCGTCCCGAAGCCGTTCGATCTAATATAAAGAAGAGTGGTCACTAAAATATATGAAACTAAGTAACTAAAATAGATAGTAATAAGAAGAATTGACGACTAACGTACATGAAGTTGCTTTAAATTTCTGCCCTTGGGAGATGTGGTCTGACGAATGAACTCGCAAACGTAGTATCCACACAAGTTATTCCTGTCTCCTTGTTGCAAGCACTATACGAGAAGATTGTTTCAATCAAAATAATAATCAACCAGGCATGATAATGGTATCGACACTAGAATCAAGGAGATGGGCACGGATCTAGATAGTACTTACTTGCACAACATCAAATGTAAGCTGTTTTTCCCCTTCACCGGGAGACTTCTTTATGAACCTCTTCCAAATCCTACCCGAGAAAGAAAAAGAATAAAAAGAGTTAGTAATTACTTGATATCCGAAAATGAAACAAAATAGTCGATATATTGCAATATATAAATACTGAAATTAATAAAGATTGAAATTACCGCTGGATCATTTCCTGCATGTCAGCCCACATTGAGAGGGGTTTACGTTTTGAGTCCATTACAATTACTTTTCCTTTTTCAATTTGGAAGATTAGCAGAATATAGTGGAAGCTGCGCACGCAGAACTCATCAATTATACAATGAACATCGAGTAAGGAAAACAGAATGTTTACAACAGAGTAACACACTTACTTGAAGTTGTAAGGAAATAGTATTTCCCGTCGGTGTTGGTTAAATATTATTGCCCTCAGAATATTATTTTCTGTATCCTTGGGAGATTGCCGAAGAGTCTTTTCAAAAATAATATTTAGATCAATGAACCCAATATCATAGATTCCACCTCTTTTGCATTCGAGAATCTTCATTCTGCAATTATAATATATGAGTGTACTATATATATATATATGAATATGCAATTGAATGAGGTGAGCTAGAGAAATAAGTGCTTACAGACAATAGGCACTAAGGATAGATTTGTCGAGGGCCTGCTGCTGGTATAACTGAAACAATTCCTCAAATTGAATCATAACATATCCATTTCCAGTTCCATAGTGCTCGTCCTTAACGTTGAGACATAGCCAGTCCTCAGATTCATCAGCGGCTTGCATATACCAATTATGCACTCTTCGCATTTTCGTTGGTAGATCCTTTATCTCCTCGGGTTTGACAAGAGACTTCCCGTACTGGTATTTGTACGCACATTCAGCTGCGGGGAAGTAGTTCACTGTTTGCATATACTCAGCAATGGACAAACCCGCATCACCTGCCTTGTCTGCGTACAGTGTTATAAACTCCGGATCAATATCCTCATCAGCAATATTAGTGCTCGGCCCCACCTGGGTATTGGAAATCACTTTGAGCAGGGACGTGGATTGTTTTTTCTGCTCTCCGAGCTGAGCAACTGATTTCCCCGTTTTCCCGCTTGCGCTACTACTCTTCGTTGGCCGCACCATTTCCTGGTGTGACTTCAGAATAGAGCGGTCATAGTCAGATGACAGACTCGGCTCGGGTTGATGAAGAGTCTTCACCATTTTCCAAGCTCGTTCTATCTCTTCTTCGGTCTCAGGGAAATCTGGCTTTTGCTTCTCCTTCCGCTTTGATTTCCACGCATCGTATTCGTCCTTTGCGATTTTCTGGGTTTCCTCGGGAGTATAGTCGTAAGGTAACTTGGGTACCTCTTTTGGTACCTTCGGGAGGGGTGACCGTTGACGTTTCGGTGATTTTTTACGTTTCGGAAGAAACTTAGTGGGCGGAGAGGGCTGACGCGGCGGCGTAGGCGACCGCGCTGGAGACGTGCACGGCGTAAGCGACCGCGCCGGAGACGGCATGCGTTGCGAAGACGACCGTGCTGGAGACCTTTGCGCTGGAGAAAGGCGAGGATTCGATGGCTTTGCCGTCTGATTTGTGAGCACAATGCATTCCTTTAGCCATAGAACGGTCAAGTTCTTGGCTTCTCCGAGTTCAGTCAACTCTTCGTCTTCACCTTCAGGAAAATCAAGCTTTACCCGCTCGAATCCGTTGACAACTTCATCGACCCCAACAACAGCGTAGCCCCGTGGAACCGGAAGACTATGGTGAGTTGGTTCGTTGCCAATTGGTAAGGCATAGCCGGCCGCCGCCTTGATGGTTATATTGACGACCTTCACGTGGAGCTCACAGGATGTCATTTCCGTGATCTCATCCACCGGGTGAATCATCGGCGGTGCATCATCACCCGGTAGCTGCGTGGACGCAACGCTGCTTTTGCGATGAGAATGTGCGGCGTCGGGAGCCTCGACTTCAACTTCTACCATGTGTACTGTTGCGCCGGTAGACACTATCTGCTGGCTAAGTGTGTTAATTTGGTCCTGCTGCTTCTTTGCTACATCCTGTGTCAGCTTTACCATTTCTTCAAGTTGACGCCTCCAGTTTGCCTGATTCTCTGCTTCAGCTGCCTCCTTGTCCTTTTTACGTTGACGGCTTCTATCTGGGTATAACTTTTTGGTGGAGTCGAACGCAACACTCCACGGAGGAGTGCCTTTTGTGCCTCGTGTACGCCCTCCGTGTTCCTTATTCCCTAGGGCTCGTGTGAGCTCGTCGTTCTCTCTATCTGGCACGAACTTCCCATCTTTAACGTCCTTTATTGCGTCTCTCAGCTTCTCTATGGGTAGAGGACGACTCTTTTTATGCCTTAGGTTATATATTGCTTTTCCTTCGGCGTCCAACCTGCCCCCATGCCCGTAGAAGCATGACCTTGTCCGCTCGACCCACAAGAATGGCTCGGGAGTGATCCCCTGCTGAATCAGGTTGTTCTCCCATGTCTCCCACTTGGGACTGGAACCCTTGTAGCCACCTTGCCCCATAACATGGTGATATACCTTTTTGGCGGCGTTTTTCTCATTTGTTTTCGTCCTTTCCAGTTCATTCTCTGCCAGCTTGTACTTCACGAAGTCTGCCCATACGGGTTTTATTTTCTCATACCCTTGAGTGAAATCAGGAGTCTTGTTCTTCTTAACATAATCAAGGTTCAATCTTTTCTTCCAGTTTTTGAATTGCTCGGCCATCTTTTTCGGGGTCCACGCTTTGACCTTTTCCCGTATCTCATGTTTCATTTTAGTAACATCGGCCTCATTCACATCCGCTTCATTTTCGTCCACCTCCGGCACGTGTAAGTTGAAATTAGCCAAAATCTTTGAGAAAAGATGATCTTTGGCTATTTTGCCGACATATGAAATTCGTTGTTTCCGCGGATCTTTTGTCTCATTCCACTCATTAACAGTGATCGGGATGTGATCTCTAACTAGCACTCCGCATTGCTTCACAAATTTTTGGGCAACATCAGCGGGAAGCTCGGGTGCGCCGTCTGCTGTGATCGTGTCGATCCTGTATCTTTCTGTATCTTTCAACTTCTTTGTTGCGCCTCGTTTAGTCTTTTTTCCGGTTGATATATTTGAACCGGATGGCTAAAAATATAAAGACTGTTAATACATGTATATAGACAACGAATGCTTCATTAATTAACATATATATATATATATGCACCTCGGAGCCGGTGTTTGTAATTTGTATGGTTCCACCGGTTTGTAATTTGTATGGTTCCACCGGAGCCGTCGGCTGCTCCCATATCGGAGCCGTCGGCTTCTCCCTCATCGGAGTCGTCTCCCTGGGTGAGCACCGGATCTCCCTCACCGGAGTCGTTCATCCACTGGCTCACATCGGGCTCTACGTCGGGCCCGCGGATTAAACCCTCGATCATATTTTCGGCATCTTCGTCTCTTGGCTCCATACTATACAAAAAGAGTAAGTATATATTTCAGATCCAATTCATTAAAATTGCTTATACATAATAATTAACTAATGATCAATTATTTTCATCAAAATTGTTTATAGATAATACACAAAAAGAGCAACATATATTCATGAAATATTTAAACGTACGATAACATTTCTAGCATTCTTAAATTTATAACACTATCTTAATTAGATTTTCTAACATTCATAATTAATAATTCTAACATTCTTCAATTTCCTATATCAATTCTAAACGTCCGAATCTAAAATTGCTTAGTCTAATAACTAATAATTCTAACATTCTTAAATTTCCTATATCAATTCTAAACGTACAAATCTAAAATTGCTAAGTCTAATCTAAAATTTCTAACATTCTTAAATTTTCTATATCAATTCTAAACAAATTTAAAGTTAATAAGTCTAATCTAAAATTTCTAACATTCATAAACTAATAATTCTAACATTTGTAACACTAATAAAAAACAGTAATTAAGTAAAAAAAAGGGAAAAAACAAAAAAGGCCCCGGGTTAGGGCGAGATGGAGGCAGGCCTTACCTCCTCTTGGGACAGCGGCGGGCCGGCGGCGCGGGGCAGCGGCCGCGCGGGGCGGTGGAGGCCGGCGCGAGGCGGGATCGAGGGGCGGCGCGTGGGGCGAGAGGCGGCGCCGCAGAGGAGGACGCCGACGGGGGCGAGACGGGATCGAGGGGCGGCGCGTGGGGCGAGGGGCGGCACCACAGAGGAGGACGCCGACAGGGGCGAGGGGCGGCGCGTGGGGCGAGGGGTGGCGCCGCAGAGGAGGACGCCGACGGGGGTGAGGGGCGGCGCGGGTGCGACGGGACGTAGGGACGGCGCCGCAGAGGCGAGGACGCCGACGGGGCGAGGGGCGGCGCGGGGGAACGGAAAAAATGGGCAGCCTGGCGGCGTCACTTTCGTTCCTGCGCGCGGTCTGGAACTGAGGGGGCCGGTGACGTGTATATATCCTACCACCCTTTCGTCCCGGTCGGTGGCAACAACCGGGACGAAAGGGCCTTCCGTCCCGGTTGTTGCCACCAACCGGGACGGAAGGCCCGGCTGGTCGCGCACCGGGGCCCAAAAGTACTTTTGGGCCGGGCGCGCCAATTGTTTTAGCGCCAAAATTTGAATATATTAACTATGCACGTGAATAACTTTTATATAGTTTCAAATTAGGAAAAAATTACAACATTAAAATTGTTTGAATTTGCATAACTAATTCAAATCCGTTTTCTGTTTAACTAAATAATTATTCTAACTATTCAAACTATTAACTATTTCACTATTTGCACTTAATTTAAATATAAATATCTTATATTGTTTTAAAATTAGTAATAATTACTTTAAACAGAAAACAGACGCGATAGCGCGCCGCAGTGTCGCTGAAATACAAATTTCTTTTCTACCGTGCTCGGACGTCGCCAAGTCAACAATGACCCAATCGGACGGCTCACAACAGCTCGAAAAAAACACACCCGGATCCAACGACTCAAGAGCGCTTAAAGAAACACACGATCCATGTGATTCTATCTGATTGGTCCAAACGAAACCCTAATTCCCATTTAGTCCCGGTTGGTGTCCCCAACCGGGACTAAAGGGATGATCCGTTTCCCAATGAAACCATAACCCATTTAGTCCCGGTTGGTGTCCCCAACCGGGACTAAAAGGATGTTTTCTTCTCGCTGTATATATGTATGCATTGCCACTCCATTGCCATAAACACATACAAACTCACCACTCTCTCATGGCTTCTACCGTACCCACTCTAACATTCATCCAGGCGGAGGCACTTTCCGCCTCGAACTACCCCTGCCCGTGCGGCTACAACGTTCCCGCCGGTTGGATGCTGAGCGCCGGAGGAGTGCCGGTCCCTCCTCTTCCTCAAGGTGTGGCGCGTCGGGCGGCCATCACGAACCACTACTACCACAAGCTCACGCCGGAGCAGCGGAGGAATCCCAGTTGGCATCCCGATAACCAGCATACTTGGGATGCCTTCTTCATCAATCGGCGTGAGAGGGCGCTCGCCAGGTATGAGGACGACGGTCTGCCTCCTGGGAACTATCACGAGGCCGGTCGTCGGCTATGGTGGTCCGGCCGGACTCTACAGAGCGTCATGGACTACATCAGGGCCGGCGATATCCCTCGCCTGCGCTACCCTCAGGCCCAGCCCTGGAGTCGTGATCCTCCGAGGGAGTGCAGAGCACCGTCAGACGATAGTGACGACGACGGCGGCGGCGACTACGACGACTACGAGTACATGTACTATAGGCCTAGGCAGGAGTATGACTAGTAGATCGATGCACTTTTGCCATTATGTACTGCCTTGTTTATTTAGATCTATGCTCTCCGTTTAGATTTAGATCCAATCTTGCCATTATGTATACTGTGCCTTGTTTATCTATCGAAATGCATGTCCCCCTCTTTCTAACGTCTATCGAAATGCCATTAGATCTGAATCCAACAAATCAGGAAAAATCACACGGAAAACAGAAAACAGACGAGCTAGAGGGCCACTGTTTGCCGGAATACAACAAATTATTTTATTAAACAGCCAACAGAAAACAGACGCGCTAGCGCGCTACTCCTCGTCCTCGTCGTCGTCGGTGACCTCCTCGTCGTTGGAGGAGGTGCATGATGGTATTTCCGAGATAGGCCCCCACCTCGGATCGTCGGAGGCCCAGACTTCGCCGGCGTGGTCGGCCCGACGGAGCGCTTGCAGCGCCTTCGTCCTTGCCTCCCGAGCGGCATCTAACTCGAGGTGGCGTTCGAGGCGCCGCTCCGCCCGCTCAGCCGCGCGGGTCTGCCATAGCTCCTCGTCGGCGCTCTCCTCACCCGGATTGTTCCGGTAATACTCGCGGACCACGCGGTCGTCCCTGGCGTCGACTAGGCCCTGAAACGCGCGGTGCCTGAGGTGGCGGTGGTCGGCGGCAGTGACGATCTGCGGCGTCGGCGCCCTGGCCTCCGCTTCCCAGAGGGTGTGGCAGTCGTTAAAATTCATCAACGACCGCGGGCGGCTGAGGCGCCAGGCCGCCGCGTCCCAAGCGCGGGCGGCCTCCGAGGCCGTCGCAAAGGAGCCGAGGGGGATGCGGTCGTCCCCGAAGCGGATAGTCGCGGTGAACATTCCGTTCTGCCGCGATCGGACTCCGCGGAAACTGGTAGTGTTGTTCCTCCTCGGAGGCATGGTGGTGGCACGACGGTGCGTGGAGTGGAGGTGCGGCAGTTTATAACGCGCATTCATGGCCACGCGTTACAACTCCCACGCCATGCGGCAGGACTCCCGCGCCACGCGGCAGGACTCCCGCGCCACGAGGTACAATACACACTACCACCCACACCTCTTTCTCACTCCCCCAAGCTAAAAAAAGGGATGGGGGCTGTGGCCGCATTTGTAGGGGAAGGGACATTGGTCCCGGTTTGGGGGATGATCCGGGACCAATGCCCATGCGCGCGCCACGTGGCCTGTGGCTAGGGATTCGTCCCGGGTCGTGCAACGAACCGGGACCATTGGCTCCCCACGAACCGGGACAGATGCCCCCAGGTGGTTTCTGCTGCCTCGGGCACACGAACCGGGACCAATGCATGGCACTTGTCCCGGTTTTTGGTGCAACCGGGACAGATGCCCTCTGCCCCCCTGGACGAAAGGGGTTGTTTCCACTGGTGTTTGATTTGGCCTGCCAAGACGACCCCCGCGTCGCTCCGCTTGAGCGATACGGGGGGAACCCTAGCGCCGCCGTCCGGCGACCCCCTCCCTTGGCCTCCCTCCGCCGCTGCCCCCGGCCTTGCCGCGGTGGCGGCGCCCCCGGCCTCCAAAGGCGGCGCGGGGAGTGCTCGCGGTGGACGCGTGGGGCAGCCCGACCCTTCTTCCCCCGGCGGCGCTGCGTTGCATCGGCGGTCCGGCGGCTGGTGCGGGTCTCCGGCAGGGCGCGTCTCGTTCCCGGTGTGGTGTGGAGCTCGGGGGTGTGGGGTGGTCCTGGGCTCTCGGGGCTCGGCCTGACTGGCAAGATCTAGCCCCGGTCGGGCTCGATCTGGGCCTTGCGGGCCTGAGCGGGTGCTCAGCTGGAAGTGGCGCGGTGCTGGGTGGTGGACTGCTGGTGGTGGGCGCGGTGCGGTGCAGGAGGTGCTCGCCGAGGCGTCGAGTGGTGGTGGTCGGTGGTGAGATTCAGACGAAAGTCCTTGCTCCGGCTTTGGTTGGAGCCGACAGCGGCGGCGCTCTGGTGTCGTTCCCTTCTTGGAGGCGCTGTCGTGAAGCCTCCACTACATGGCCGAGGAAGAGGAAGCCGGGGCGGTGGCCCCGGAGATGCAGCTGGGTCGTGGTCGGCGCTTGCCGCGGCGTGAGGTGTCGTGGTGGTTGCGGCTGGAGGTGTTGGTGGTCTGGCCGATCCTCGTTTGGCGGTCGCGGGGTTCGCGACGCACGGCCGGGCGAAAGCCTTGCCCCGGTGTCGACGCCCCTGGGCGTCGTTCCCTTCTTGAAGGCGTCGTCGAGGCGGTGTCCTCGCTTCTCCGCGTCGGGTTCTCCGGGGGAAACCCTAGATCCCTCGCGGGATCAGGCGAGGGCAGCGCTTCCGTGTCGCTTCCCCCTTAGGGCCTCGCCTTGGATGTTCCGTTGGCCAGAGGGAGTTGCGGGGTGCTGGTGGTTGGCGGCGGCGACTCTTCGTCATCGGCTAGGTGGTACGCGGCCCTGGGGCCGGCGTGGATATCGGAGCGGCGGCTCCAGAAGACTTGCGTCGAGGATTGACTCCGCCGTGTTTTAGTGTCTCCTTTGGTTGCTAGGGAAACTGGGTCGTCGGCTAGTTGGGGGCGCGGCCTTGGGGCCGGTGTGGATGTCGGAGCGACGGCTCCGGGTTTGTCTTGCGTTGAGCTTGCCTCCGCCGTGTGTAGTGTCAGCTTTGGTTGGTTGGACGACGTGGTTGGCGACTAGGTTAGGAGCGCGGCCTCGGGGCCGGCGTGGATGTCGGAGCGGCGGCTCCGGGCTCCGTCTTGCGTGAGGTTGCCTCCGCCGTGGTAGTGTCGGCTCTGATTGCTAGGGCAGCGTGGCCGTCGACTCGAGTTGTATCTTTTTTCTTTTTTAGGCCTCGTCCTTCCTGTTTGCTCCTTCTATATCAATATAAAGGCAAAGCTTTTGCCTCGTTTAAAAAAAAACAACATCCTTATTCCAGAAGTAATTTGCCTTGCACCCAAGAAAAAAAATTTGCCTTGCACCCAAAGAACTCTGTTATGCACATTAGTAAAAAATCCTGTTGTGAATCCATAGAAACTACCAATTTTGCACGTAGTGATGATGGACTCTGTTTATTTTTCCTCTTTTTCTAGTATTGCATCTGAAACGTATGCTTCCCAGTTTGGCAACTCGGAGTTGGTGCTAAATTTCTTTTTATTCACCGGTTAATGGTGTTAAAATGGGCCGAGAGGTGACGGTCCAGCCAACTTAGAGCATCCACAGTGTTGCCAAAGCCAAATTCGCCACGTAGATTTATTTGGCATTAGAGCTAAACTTGCTATGTTATCTACAATGTGTCAAAGCCAATGCCAAATGCCAAATTCCCTTATTGTGTGGCCCACCATGTATAAAGTAATAATAAACTATTTGGGGCTGCATACTCTCTCTCTAGTCTCACTCCTCCATCCAACTATTTTATTCACTTAAAAGAATTTGGCATTGGATCTTCTAGTTGCTCCTACGCCAAATTATTTGGCTTTGGCACCAAGATTTGGCACCTCTACAATGTAGAGAACCGATGCCAAAAGCCAAATAGGGTATTTGGCATCCAAATTTGGCACACACTGTGGATGCCCTTAGGGGCCCGTATGTGGTACATACTACTTCCTCCGATTCACTAAAACTGGGAAAACAACGTGACTATTACAACTTCTATGCTCTAAGTCCCACATTTTTTTTCGGATCGAAGGTAGTGGTATGAGAAATAGAGGCCCAGTATGAGTACCCAATGTAGCTGATAAATTGACGTGTACAATGTAATTCTAAAAAAAAAAACGTGCACAATGTAGCTGCCTGCCTCTAGCAAAATGCACAACTGCACGATGGTGGTTCAATGCACCTGATTTGAGTAAATCAGACAAGGCAAAGACGCATGCTAGGCGTCGGCCACTAGTAGAAAAAGAGGTTTCCATATGCCCCCATTAGTCCCCAAAATATTCGAAGCGCGACCAAAGGGGTTTTTAGTCGCGGTTCGGGAGGAGACCCGCGACCATCTATCTGGGCCCAGCGCGCTCGGTCGACAGCTGGCGGACGGGAGGGGTTTTAGTCCCGGTTGGCCTGGCCAACCGGGACTAAAGACCCATCCCTATATAGGACTCAACTCACTTCACTTAGCCATATTTGGTGCCACTTCTATTCACAATATTCACAAGGGGGTGGTGGGTTTGCTTTTGGTTCCTCCTATGCACACAAGGTGTTCGATGAAATGCCCGAGAGCATGAAACAAACATGCTATGAAGTGTCAGAGCCACACTTGAGCTTTCTCATTTATTTTTTCTCCGCGATCGCGGTTAGCAACTTGAACCTTTCATGTGTCATTGATAAAATATGCATGTGTGTAGTTCATTGTTTAATTTGTATTATTTCTAGCTAGTTAGTTTAACAAATGCATGATGGTTAATTATATACTTTATATAATAATAATGCATATGAATCGGCAATGGATGTACGGTACCCGACTCTCCGGCGAGTTCACTACGGGTTTGAAAGATTTCCTCGTAGTGGAAAACGCGAACAAGCAGCGAGGTTTTATTATCTGTCCATGTGCTGTCTGTAAGAATCAGAAGGGTTACTCCTCCTCAAGAGACGTTCACATGCACCTGCTTCGGCATGGTTTCATGCCAAGCTATAATTGTTGAACCAAGCATGGAGAAAGAGGGGTTAGAATGGAAGAAGATGAAGAAGGGGATGATATCGATGACATCATTTCGGTGATACTTTCATGGAGGATGATGCTGAAGGTGGGGAAGGGTTAGGTGAAGGTTAAGAAGAGGCACATGATGAGCCCGCTGATGATCTTGGTCGGACCATTGCTGATGCACGGAGACGCTGCGAAACTGACAAGGAGAGGGAGAATTTGGATCGCATGTTAGAGGATCACAAAAAGTCGCTGTACCCAGGATGCGATAATAGTCTGAAAAAGCTGGGTTGCACACTGGATTTGCTAAAATGGAAGGCACGAGAAGGTGTAGCTGACTCATCATTTGAAAATTTGCTGAAAATGTTGAAGAATATGTTTCCGAAGAATAACGAGTTGCCCACCAGTACGTACGAAGCAAACAAGGTTGTCTGCTCTCTAGGTTTAGAGGTTCTGAAGATACATGCATGCATTAACGACTGCATCCTCTACCGCGGTGAATACGAGAATTTGAATGAATGCCCTCTATGCACTGCATTGCGTTATAAGATTAGAGGCGATGACCCTGGTGACGATGTTGAGGGCGAGAAACCCAGGAAGAGGGTTCCCGCCAAGGTGATGTGTGTAACACCCGGGGATTTTCCCCCCAAAGTAGAATTGCTTGTTTTCTCTTTTGTATTGCATTGCATCATGCATCCATAGCACCTTTGTTTGCAAACCAACTCAAAAATTCAATCCAACTTAAAAATTCACCCAAATTTCAATCAAATGCAAATCTTCACCAATATTTGAAAATTTCAAAAACTAAAAGCGGTGCAACTGGGCATTTGCAATAATGAACCCATAAAAATTATCCCCATAATTTTTGAACTCCAAAACCCCCCTTCTTTTCCATCTTTTCTCTTTCTACAAAATAATAATAATAAAAACAGAGCTGGGGGAGGCAGGCCATTGGCCCACCTACAACCCCAGCACAACTCGCAGCACCCAGCCCACCCTGCCGTCTTCTCCGTACAGACAGAAGGGACGAGGAGCAGGTGAGCTCCTATGGAGAGCAGCGCTCCACGTCCTCTCCCTACCTGCTCCCCCTTTTGACCCCCTCTACAAGAAGCTCTCCGAGGGCCCTCAACCCTAGCTTCTCCTCCACCCAGGGCGTCGCCATTGCCCTTTTCCTCTTCCCAGATCTCCTCCCAAATCGCTCTCTGAATTTTCGTGTTTCTCTGAAATTTCCTGACGAAGCCTCCATGGCCGGAAACTGGAGTGGTTGGCGCCGACGTTGTGGTCATCATCCGGCCACGCCGAGTCCGGAAATGGAATCTGGGCACTGCCCTCTTCGCCCTCGTCTCCTCGGCCGACACAGAGAGGCATTAGGAGCGCCGCGCCGTCAAGATCTTTCGCCGGCCGTGCGTACGCGCGGGCAGCTGCGTCGTCGTCTGCATCGCCTCCGCGTCGAGTCCGACCCCCTCCACGGCGACCCCAAGGTGAGCCTCGCCCCATGGGCCCTCTTCCCCACCCTCTCTGTGCTCTGGGAGCGGCGCCATCGCGCGCCGCCTGCGTTCGTGTCGCCGGCGGCCGGGTTCTCTGCGCGTCTTCATCCCTGCACGCGAGAAATTCAGTTTCGTCAGTAATATCCGCGAACTGAACTTCTTTCCGCGCCGTCTCCTTGGTCGCTGCCGTGCCGTTCCGAGCACGGGAATGGAATCCCAGTGCTCCCGTCTCGCTCTGCGCTGCACCTCGAGGCCGGAGGAGCGCTAGCGAAGCCCCGAGCTGCTGATCTTCTTCCCGTCGACAGCCGGCTCCGCCAATGCACAAACTGCATCTCGCCATCCTCGCCTTCGGCTCTGAACCGCACGAGCCTTCCCCGTTCCGCGACGACCAAGCGAGGTGACGCCCTGGTCTGTTCTAGTCGTTGTTGGTCGCGACCTCTGCCGCCCTGTTCGGTCGTGGACGTTCTCGTTTCCGGCCGTCGTGCGTTCCGTCAGTCTGAATCTCGGGTGTTAAAAGTTCAGTTAACATCCGCTGGTAACGTCTTGTTGTTTCCGTCTCAAGTCCTAACGCGAACCCACAACCAGCCTAGTGGCTTGATCCTTGTCGATCCACCCACCAGATCCCTGGTTCGAATCCTATGTGAGGCAAAGCCTCCACCTTTTTCTTCTTTTCCGCGCACCTCACTGCCGGGTCCCACCCGTCAGTGACCGTCCAAGCTACCTCCGCTTCCACCCCATCCGCGTCAGCGACAGCGTGGCCCCGGGGCCCGCTCGTCAGTGTCTCCGGCTGGCTAGCCCCGCATTGACAGAAGTATTAGATCCAGATCTGGATCTGTAATCTTGCATCCAGGCCCCTGGCCATTCCAGTTTTGCACCGGAGGACTTCCACACTCAGTTTCTCTCACAATCCCGCCCCTGCCTTTACAGAACAACCCCTAAAATTCAAATGCCCATATCTTTGTCATCCAAAATCCAAATTTGAAAAGTAAAATATGTATTTCACTCAAAATTCTCTGGATTTTCCCAATATGCAATTTGTTCTATGTTTTGGGCAAATAAAAATTATGCAATATTTCAATACTTTAATTAAACCTTTTAAATTGCAAAATTCATAACTTGCCTATTTTAAATCCAATTCCAACATGTAAAATATGTTTTCCAACCAGAATAATGCAAGGAATATTAATATGCCATCCATGCTCATGTTTGCATTTTGTATCTTGCATTTTAGTTGTATTATGCATGTCAAATAAGTAACAACATATGGAATGTGTTGGGGTATTTAATCCAATTGTTTCCCTATTCCATTTAAATTTGGTTAGCTCACCCACTAATTGTTATCCATGCTAATCAACATTTAAATTGATGGTTAGATAAATAACTTAAACCTTGCTAATTAAATGTTGGGCTTTTGTCTCAACTTAAATTGGTTAAGTTGCATCCCCGCATGTCATGCATCCATATCTTGATCATGCTGGATCTTTTGCCGTAGAAGTAATTATTGCATCCAGTGTTTGTTCTAGTTCGTTGCTTCTTCGCGGATAGGACGTTGAGATGATGTGAGCAACGACAAGTTCTGCGGATATACCTCTACTTGCTGGATCTCAGGCAAGTATACTCACTTGCTACCTATGGCTGCCTTTCATCACTTGTTACCGATTCTTTCTGTTGTATATATGCTAGCCTTATGATTCGATGCTTGTGTCTCGATCCTATCATATGTCACTACTAGGAAAATGGGCATAGATGACATAGCATCAGTGGCACACCGTGTAGCCGTGCGCCACTGATGCTGCTCGGAGCATACATGCACAGGCATCAGTGGCGCACGGCTACACGGTGCGCCACTGATGGTTGTAGCATCAGTGGCGCACCTCCAAGTGGTGCTCCACTGATACTATGTGCCCATGTATGCCCGGAAGCATCAGTGGCGCACCACCAACCATGCGCCACTGATTCTATGGAGCATCAGTGGCGCACCGTCTAGCGGTGCGCCACTGATTCTTTGTGCCCATGTATGCCCGGAAGCATCAGTGGCGCACCACCAACCATGCGCCACTGATTCTATGGAGCATCAGTGGCGCACCGTCTAGTGGTGCGCCACTGATTCTATGTGCCCATGTATGCCCGAAAGCATGAGTGGCGCACCACCAACCATGCGCCACTGATTCTATGGAGCATCAGTGGCGCACCGTCTAGTGGTGCGCCACTGATTCTTGCCACCCATGTATTCTTCTTAGAATGTTTGCTAAGTAAAATTATATTGTAGTGTGTTCGTGGATTATATTGATTTCTTTGCTAAGTAAAATAATATTAATAAAAAGATGTTGGTTCATCTGGTAAAAATGCACAAAATTAATTAACATATTGTTCTAAATTAATCAATATAATTTGTTGAATTCTAGTGATTTGTTTTCTACAGAAAAAAATCACATTAAAAAGTTGGTTTATGGAGATTCGAACCTGGTTACCTGGGCGGGCGGAGCAGAAGAAGACATCCACTTGGGTAATCGGTCGTTCGTGTCTCAATAGGACGTTCCTTCTATTTACTTCGGTTCTGTTTAGAATGCGTGGCGCACGCGCCTCCGATGCGCCACGGATTCTTCCCGGGAGGGGGATATCGTTATCCCTGTAAGTGGGAGCGGGCAGCCCACGGCCCCGCCAAGCCCATCCCGCTTAATCTTGTACTCCCTCCGTTCCGAATTATAAGACGCGGAAGCATTCTTAGTACAACTTTCCTCACGTAATCACGTTCAACGATTTTTCAACTTTCCGAAATTGCCCTCAGTTGTGCGGACCAGTCGCTTCGAGCAAGCCACTCATTCCATTCTCGCTCCCAACCATGCTCTCGCGCACAGGCATGGCGCCGGTGCCCTCACCGCCCTCTCTCCGCTGCCGCGATGTCGTGCTGGATCTCCGTTCGCGGCGCCCTCTTCCTCCCCGTGGCGGCCTTTCTCCCCATCGCCTGCGCCCACTCTCACAGCCCCCAACCCTAGTTCTCTCACACCATATGTCAAAGGTCGAATTTTTATCCGCCGGTGATGCTGCTACTGGGCGAGGAGGCACCTTATCTGAGTTCGCCGGCGCTGGATCTGCGTGCGCCGATGCTTGATCTGTTCTCTGGCGCGGCTCTCAATACGAGCCATCAACCACGACGCCGCCTCCTGCTCTTGCCCTCTGCTACGTCCTCTGATATTGCCTCGCCCTCTGCTAAATCCGGCACGACGCCGCCTCCCGCTCCTCGCCCGAGGTCCGTATCCCTCTCCCCCTCTCTACCTGCTGATGTTGCTTTAGATCCTGCTAGTTACTCCTACGATTGCTTGTATGATTGGCTCCCCTGAATTAAGCATCTTGGGATCGCCTTCGGAATATGTGATTCACGCGCTATGCTTCTCTAGCTTCGCTCGTTTTTTCTTCTTCTTGGGTTTCATGTCTGTTCTTAGTCCCACCAATTTGAGTAGACGTTAGTTTCACCAACTTGTGATTGGTCGTGTGTATAAAAATTGTCAAATTAGCTACCCACTTGTGATTTGTCGCGAACTCACGATCCACTCACTCCCTGAAAGATAATTTTTCCAGAATTAGTCTGATTAGTCTCATATCCTCTCACTTTTAGTGTTACTGATACATCAACTTACTTCAGCTCAAGATTGCATATAGGCCTGGGAAAATTTGCCTCTGGATGGCTTCCTTCCTGAGCAACACGGGTCTGTACGAACTGTAGGTATGGCTCGGATGATCTGTATGTTCAGTATATGGCTGCGAGCCGCCGTCCCACTCGCGGTGCTGGAGAAGGTGTTGGTGGCGACGGCTCAGGATCGTCACTGTCGGCCGTCACAGTCTACCGCGACGCCGATCTGGCCGCGCAGCACGTGCGCGCCGCCGACGAGGCCGTTAGGCTTGGCCTGCCCCCAACCCGGGGGATCTACCTCAACGTTGTCGCCATTGTTGACGCCGCCCTCCACACCGGTGCTAAGGTGAACTGAACCAACATTCTCTACCGCCAGCGCTTGTACCTCCACCTTGTACCTCCACCGTTTTTCGTTGTTGTTGGTACCTTATAATCTTTATTACTCTACAATCAGTCAGTGCTTGATTACTGCAAGTGCAAGTAGTGCTTGTTTGGTAAGTCAGTTGCAGCCTGTAGAGACAAAGGGTTAAGTCAGTTACATTTTTTCTAGGGGGCTGATACATGGGTTAAGCCAATTGCTTAACTTACAGTAATGTATTTTTCTGCAACCTAAACTGGAGTAGGTTGCTAGGGACCTGATACATTTAAGCCATTTGCTAGCACTGCTTGCAGAAGTAGCATGTGAGTATTTTTGCACATATTTTTATCATTTGCAAATATTTGTATCAGCAATATAAACATGTCTCCTAATTTTGTGTACTGCTAGGAGTAGAATTGTGAGTAGTCTTGTGTTCTTGATTTTGTGTACTGCTAGGGGTACGATTGTGTTCTTGATTTTGTGTACTACTAGGAGTAGGATTTGTGTACCGCTAGGAGTAGGATTAGGATTTGAAACCTCAAATTGAAACTGATTGTGTGAGTATATCTATCAGATGATGTGCAAGTGGTGTCTTTCACTGCTTTCTAGCATCAGTAGCAAGTTCTTACTTGCACTACTTGCTAGCAGCAGCAGTTTATAGGAGTATTTTTTATAAACAAAATATGAACACACTGAAGCCTTGCTGTTGCTGGAATTTCACATGTACTCCTAGTTGGTCTCTTCTTCATTCGTGAACTTCCATGATGGCTGGTAATTTGGTGAATGGCGTATTTAAATTTGCTAGTGAATCTTTTGGATACGTATCAGTATGTTCCTTTTCTTTTTTCTGACAGACTTGTGTCCCTCTCCAAAGTCGAATCGTGGATTAGTTTATCATTGATTCGTTGCACCACTGACACATAAACCAAATCACTAATCAGATTCTCTCGTTGAACCACACAACACTCAAATGCTTTGAGATACAGTGTCTCAGTCTCTGCACTGTTCAATTAGAGTGCATATATATTCAGTACTACTCCATTCTGAGACACTGCAGCTTAATTTTGCATGTTGTCACTGACCTGGTGTTTCATATGGGTATATCGGCTGTGTGGAGGTGCTGGAGCTGCTGGAGTCGACTACGACAACGAATCCTTGTTCTTGCATTACTCCATCTTCGTCTACATGTGGCGTACAATTGCACGCTTGTCAGCCCCCCTGTGCTCTCGGAGCTCATCAGGGTAGGTTATCCCACTGGTCTCCTCAATTGGGATGTGAAGATGCACTACTTCTGTTTGAATAATTTTGTGACCTATGAAATAATCATATTTATGCCTTCCTCGGTTGCCATGGATCTTCTTTCAGTTTGTCTCGATGCTAGATCCCTACTATCAGGTACCTTGTCGATCATGGCGCTAATGTGCATCAGCAAGGTTCAGAGGGAATCATTCACTCTTCATATAGCAGCAATCTTGGTATGAAAAGGAACTTACTGTTATTACACCCTGCAGTAAGAATATGCCGGTCATTTTGGGTAATACCGCAATAGCAACATGTAATATCCTTTGAATATTTTTGGTTTAACTATATACAGGGGAGTACTTGGCATTTGAAGCGGATATGCTTGAGCTTGGACTTGCCACACACTATTTCCATGGCTGATGTAAGGTCTTGCTCCGAACCATGTTCATTTTTGTTTCGTGTAGTTCTGTCCTGCCACTCCTTTAACAAGTCAATGAACCAAGCTTGTAATTTCTATTTCTGTTGATAGCACCTGTATTTGTTTGATTTTGTGTAGATGGTTGTCTCGCAGTACAGTGTTGTGTGTCTGGAATGTTCATCTTTGAACTGCCAATGTGGGATGCTGCATCATCCGACTAACCATTTGGTATTAGCTGGCCTTGTGTTGAATTGGTATATGCGCCCTATGTAACGAACAAAAAATGACCTTCTCGTGCCTAATATGGAGGGTCAAAAGTCACCATATTTCTTGTAGTGACTGGGTCATTCTGCAAACCATCATTTGATTATTATTGTGGGCATGTGATCTCTTATTTCCCGTCGTTGACTAATGCTATAGCTCTTGTTTTGCAGATGCCGAGGGTTTACGTGGTTTTTAGGGGTAGGGTTCCAGGGGTCTATGCCCATTCGGAGTAGTGACACAAGCAAGTGACGAGGTTCAATGGCAACTCTTACAAAAGCTACAGTACTAAGGCAGAGGCTCGGTGGATGAACCACTTGCTAGAGGAATGGGATCAGAGGAACATGAACCGGATGAAGACCTTTGCCGTCTTTCTCGCCACGGTGACTGCGATTCTGATCTATTTCTGTTGATAGTGCAGGTGACTGTCCTCTCCTTAATTTGTAATGTGATGAGATTGATGAACTTGTGTGATGGACGACTTGCTACTAGGTAGACTAGTATGTGTTGATGAACTTGTAGTATTTAAAACTTATTATTATTTCGGATTTTAGCTATGAATGTGATGATGAACCAGATTGCGATAATGATAAGCTTTTTCTATTTATACTACTTTGCAATCTATTATTTAAATTGTATATAACTTGTATAAATACATGTATACATACCGTATAAATACGTGTACAAACAAAATTGCGTAAACGTATGTAAGAATCAGTGGCGCATCCCCAAAGGAATCAGTGGCGCATCAAAAGGAATCAGTGGCACAGAGCATCAGTGGCGCATCAGTGTGGTGCGCCACTGATTCCCTAAAGTGCATGCATACTCTAGAGAATCAGTGGCGCACCAAAGTCATGCGCCACTGATTCCCCAGAGAATCAGTGGCGCGCCTTTGGGGAATCAGTGGCGCACCAAAGTGATGCGCCACTGATTCTCCAGGGAATCAGTGGCGCAATAGTAGTGGCGCACCATGGTGCGCCACTGATTCCCAAAATGGTGCGCCAGTGATGCCCATTTTCCTAGTAGTGTGTTTACCTTGCAGCCATGATATAGCCTTCCTTCCACTTCCTATTACCTGTTGCTTGTTTACCTTGTTGGCTCTCGTGTCGTAGTTGCATGCTTAGATTTATTTGTGCTCGAGTCTTTTTGTCCTTTGTCGTATCACCTGTTTAGTTGATAGTTGAGTTTCAATTTAATCAACAACATGTTAATGTTTGGGGTAATAATAATTTGATGATAAGGCACCGGCAGGAGGCCCGGCGTGGTTTTGGAGCCTGCTAGTGTCGAAACTAGGAAAAGGGTCTTGTCCATTGATCCATGATGAGCGCGCTAACCGCATCCGGGAGGTAGTATGGGACCCCCCTCGACTTAGACCTGATTTGCAGCTTGTCCGAAGAGCCACACTTAGTTCGGGTGTTCCATTTGCTCATACGCATGAATGGGTTGGCCCCCCATGGTTACTGTTGATGATGATGATGCATATAGGGCGAGGCCTGTATTGCCGGGGTGTTGCGTCCTGCGGGAGTTTTGCACACTTGCGCTGAGTATTCGACTGCGTGGCTGGGACCTTATAGCTCCGTGGCTCCTAGGATGGGTTGTAGAGACGGTTTGGGTCGTGTCGAGCCAACCTGAGTTTTAGTTGGTGGCTTGAGTGTGTACGGGTACTGTAGCGCACCCTGCAGGGATGAATCTTCTCGAGAAGCCGTGTTGTCCGCGGTTATGTGACGACTTGGTGAAAGTGTTGGCTAACAAGTACTCAGACAAGTTACACCTAATGATAATAACTTGACTAGTAATATAGTATTACCTTCACCATAAAAATGAATGTCACCTTAATCAACAGTGTGAGTTTTCCTTGGGTTGCTTCCTTAGTAGGGGGTAACACTGGATGGGTATTGTTTGGTGAGTAGCTGTAGTTGGTTCTGATACGCTCTCTTATCCCTCTCTAATAGCCGGAAGTTGTAGCGTGTCTCTCTAGTTGTTGGTGCTGCCCGCTGCCGCTTCTTGGCACTACCCCCTTTCTTTCCGTTGTACCCAAAGTATTTGTATCTTGTGATGATTGGTTACGCTGGTATCTTGTGAGTATGGTTTATCCACTTGCCAGTACTTAACAGTACTGACCCACGAATCCTTTTTCGTGGCTGCATATTCCACATTGCAGTCAACAGGTTTGAAGTCTGACGATGTTAGCTTGGGAATCCCTCCGGCTTGGCCTGGGCAGGGATTGGACGCCATCGGTTATCTTCAGGACTCTTAGTCCAATTTGTATCTTGTCCGTAGTCGGACACTATGTTGTTTCTTCCGCTGTTATTTGGATCTTTGTATTGTATCAGTTGTATCCTTGACTCGTTTGAGTCGTCTTGTATATACCTCTTCTGTTGTTGTTGTGGATTATTCGTGAACTGTTGTAATGTTATCACAAGTGGCAACCTGGAATCGGTTATTATGTGGATTTTGGCGGAAATGCTGAAATCTGCATAGTGCCCGATCGCGGGGCGTCACAAATGGTATCAGAGCATGGTTCCGATTCCCAATATTGTTTCGATACGAATGGTTATCGAAGCAACGGGTCCGCAAAGCCTGTAGGATAACCTCGCTAACGGTCGTGTTGCTAGAGTGTCAAAAACTATTTGTGCTAAACCTGTTTTTGGAAACCTCTCGATAGGATTCTTGTTTATTCCTTTCCTCTATTCTACTTCTCCTCCCACCTTATTTGTTTTGGACTCTCCTCTCTTATCTATCTTTCAAAGTGTTAGGATCCTACGTGGGTTGGACGTTCTCTTAGCCTTTAAATCTAATAGTTTCGACCGCCGGAAGATCTCTCAATGGAAGAACATCGCATCAACGTGAGCAAGAATTTCTTGTTAGTGGTGTCGAGGAGATCAACAAGGTGACCGAAGACTCGATAGTCTGACTTTTCCCTCTGTCTTGGCGTTGGCGGATTGCGAGGGCGCAATCCCTTGTTAGTGGTGTCGGCTGTAACACCCGGGGGTTTTCCCCCCAAAGTAGAATTGCTTGTTTTCCCTTTTGCATTGCATTGCATCATGCATCCATAGCACCTTTGTTTGCAAACCAACTCAAAAATTCAATCCAACTTAAAAATTCACCCAAATTTCAATCAAATGCAAATCTTCACCAATATTTGAAAATTTCAAAAACTAAAAGCGGTGCAACTGGGCATTTGCAATAATGAACCCATAAAAATTATCCCCATAATTTTTGAACTCCAAAAACCCCCTTCTTTTCCATCTTTTCTCTTTCTACAAAAAAATAATAATAATAAAAACAGAGCTGGGGGAGGCAGGCCATTGGCCCACCTACAACCCCAGCCCAACTCGCAGCACCCAACCCACCCTGCCGTCTTCTCCGTACGGACAGAAGGGACGAGGAGCAGGTGAGCTCCTGTGGAGAGCAGCGCTCCACGTCCTCTCCCTACCTGCTCCCCCTTTTGCCCCCCTCTACAAGAAGCTCTCCGAGGGCCCTCAACCCTAACTTCTCCGCCACCCAGGGCGCCGCCATTGCCCTTTTCCTCTTCCCAGATCTCCTCCCAAATCGCTCTCTGAATTTTCGTGTTTCTCTGAAATTTCCCGACGAAGCCTCCATGGCTGGAAACTGGAGTGGTTGGCGCTGACGTTGTGGTCATCATCCGGCCACACCGAGTCCGGAAATGGAATCTAGGCACTGCCCTCTTCGCCCTCGTCTCCTCGGCCGACACAGAGAGGCATTAGGAGCGCCGCGCCGCCAAGATCTTTTGCCGGCCGTGCGTACGCGCGGGCAGCTGCGTCGTCATCTGCATCGCCTCCGCGTCGAGTCCGACCCCCTCCACGGCGACCCCAAGGTGAGCCTCGCCCCATGGGCCCTCTTCCCCACCCTCTCTGTGCTCTGGGAGCGGCGCCATCGCGCGCCGCCTGCGTTCGTGTTGCCGGCGGCCGGGTTCTCTGCGCGTCTCCGTCCCTGCACGCGAGAAATTCAGTTTCGTCAGTAATATCCGCGAACTGAACTTCTTTCCGCGCCGTCTCCTTGGTCGCTGTCGTGCCGTTCCAAGCACGGGAATGGAATCCCAGTGCTCCCGTCACGCTCTGCGCTGCACCTCGAGGCCGGAGGAGCGCTAGCGAAGCCCCGAGCTGCCGCTCTTCTTCCCGTCGACAGCCGGCTCCGCCAACGCACAAACTGCATCTCGCCATCCTCGCCTTCAGCCTGAACCGCACGAGCCTTCCCCGTTCCGTGACGACCAAGCGAGGTGACGCCCTGGTCCGTTCTAGTCGTTGTTGGTCGCGACCTCTGCCGCCCTGTTCGGTCGTGGACGTTCTCGTTTCCGGCCGTCGTGCGTTCCGTCAGTCTGAATCTCGGGTGTTAAAAGTTCAGTTAACATCCGCTGGTAACGTATTGTTGTTTCCGTCTCAAGTCCTAACGCGAACCCGCAACCAGCCTAGTGGCTTGATCCTTGTCGATCCACCCACCAGATCCCTGGTTCGAATCCTATGTGAGGCAAAGCCTCCACCTTTTTCTTCTTTTCCGCGCACCTCACTGCCGGGTCCCACCCGTCAGTGACCGTCCAAGCTACCTCCGCTTCCACCCCATCCTCGTCAGCGACAGCGTGGCCCCGGGGCCCGCTCGTCAGTGTCTCCGGCTGGTTAGCCTCGCGGTGACAGAAGTATTAGATCCAGATCTGGATCTGTAATCTTGCATCCAGGCCCCTGGCCATTCCAGTTTTGCACCGGAGGACTTCCACACTCAGTTTCTCTCACAATCCCGCCCCTGCCTTTTACGGAATAACCCCTAAAATTCAAATGCCCATATCTTTGTCATCCAAAATCCAAATTTGAAAAGTAAAATATGTATTTCACTCAAAATTATCTGAATTTTCCCAATATGCAATTTGTTCTCTGTTTTGGGCAAATAAAAATTATGTAATATTTCAATACTTTAATTAAACCTTTTAAATTGCAAAATTCATAACTTGCCTATTTTAAATCCAATTCCAACATGTAAAATATGTTTTCCAACCAGAATAATGCAAGGAATATTAATATGCCATCCATGCTCATGTTTGCATTTTGTATCTTGCATTTTAGTTGTATTATGCATGTCAACTAAGTAACAACATATGGAATGTGTTGGGGTATTTAATCCAATTGTTGCCCTATTCCATTTAAATTTGGTTAGCTCACCCACTAATTGTTATCCATGCTAATCAACATTTAAATTGATGGTTAGATAAATAACTTAAACCTTGCTAATTAAATGTTGGGCTTTTGTCTCAACTTAAATTGGTTAAGTTGCATCCCCGCATGTCATGCATCCATATCTTGATCATGCTGGATCTTTTGCCGTAGAAGTAATTGTTGCATCCGGTGTTTGTTCTAGTTCGTTGCTTCTTCGCGGATAGGACGTTGAGATGATGTGAGCAACGACAAGTTCTGCGGATATACCTCTACTTGCTGGATCTCAGGCAAGTATACTCACTTGCTACCTATGGCTGCCTTTCATCACTTGCTACCGATTCTTTCTGTTGTATATATGCTAGCCTTATGATTCGATGCTTGTGTCTCGATCCTATCATATGTTTACCTTGCAGCCATGATATAGCCTTCCTTCCACTTCCTATTACTTGTTGCTTGTTTACCTTGTTGGCCCTCGTGTCGTAGTTGCATGCTTAGATTTGTTTGTGCTCGAGTCTTGTTGTCCTTTGTCGTATCACCTGTTTAGTTGATAGCTGGGTTTCAATTTAATCAACAACATGTTAATGTTTGGGGTAATAATAATTTGATGATAAGGCACCGGCAGGAGGCCCGGCGTGGTTTTGGAGCCTGCTAGTGTCGAAACTAGGAAAAGGGTCTTGTCCATTGATCCATGATGAGCGCGCTAACCGCATCCGGGAGGTAGTATGGGACCCCATCGACTTAGACCTGATTTGCAGCTTGTCCGAAGAGCCACACTTAGTTCGGGTGTTCCATTTGCTCATACGCATGAATGGGTTGGCCCCCCATGGTTACTGTTGATGATGATGATGATGCATATAGGGCGAGGCCTGTATTGCCGGGGTGTTGCGTCCTGCGGGAGTTTTGCACACTTGCGCTGAGTATTCGACTGCGTGGCTGGGACCTTATAGCTCCGTGGCTCCTAGGATTGGTTGTAGAGACGGTTTGGGTCATGTCGAGCCAACCTGAGTTTTAGTTGGTGGCTTGAGTGTGTACGGGTACTGTAGCGCACCCTGCAGGGATGAATCTTCTCGAGAAGCCGTGTTGTCCGCGGTTATGTGACGACTTGGTGAAAGTGTTGGCTAACAAGTACTCAGACAACTTACACCTAATGATAATAACTTGACTAGTAATATATTATTACCTTCACCATAAAAATGAATGTCACCTTAATCAACAGTGTGAGTTTTCCTTGGGTTGCTTCCTTAGTAGGGGGTAACACTGGATGGGTATTGTTTGGTGAGTAGCTGTAGTTGGTTCTGATACGCTCTCTTATCCCTCTCTAATAGCCGGAAGTTGTAGCGTGTCTCTCTAGTTGTTGGTGCTGCCCGCTGCCGCTTCTTGGCACTACCCCCTTTCTTTCCGTTGTACCCAAAGTATTTGTATCTTATGATGATTGGTTACGCTGGTATGTTGTGAGTATGGTTTATCCACTTGCCAGTACTTAACAGTACTGACCCACGAATCCTTTTTCGTGGCTGCATATTCCACATTGCAGTCAACAGGTTTGAAGTCTGACGATGTTAGCTTGGGAATCCCTCCGGCTTGGCCTGGGCAGGGATTGGACGCCATCGGTTATCTTCAGGACTCTTAGTCCAATTTGTATCTTGTCCGTAGTCGGACACTATGTTGTTTCTTCCGCTGTTATTTGGATCTTTGTATTGTATCAGTTGTATCCTTGACTCGTTTGAGTCGTCTTGTATATACCTCTTCTGTTGTTGTTGTGGATTATTCGTGAACTGTTGTAATGTTATCACAAGTGGCAACCTGGAATCGGTTATTATGTGGATTTTGGCGGAAATGCTGAAATCTGCATAGTGCCCGATCGCGGGGCGTCACAAATGGTATCAGAGCATGGTTCCGATTCCCAATGTTGTTTCGATACGAATGGTTATCGAAGCAACGGGTCCGCAAAGCCTGTAGGATAACCTCGCTAACGGTCGTGTTGCTAGAGTGTCAAAAACTATTTGTGCTAAACCTGTTTTTGGAAACCTCTCGATAGGATTCTTGTTTATTCCTTTCCTCTATTCTACTTCTCCTCCCACCTTATTTGTTTTGGACTCTCCTCTCTTATCGATCTTTCAAAGTGTTAGGATCCTACGTGGGTTGGACGTTCTCTTAGCCTTTAAATCTAATAGTTTCGACCGCCGGAAGATCTCTCAACGGAAGAACATCGCATCAACGTGAGCAAGAATTTCTTGTTAGTGGTGTGGAGAAGTTTGTTAGTGGTGTCGAGGAGATCAACAAGGTGACCGAAGACTCGATAGTCTGACTTTTCCCTCTGTCTTGGCGTTGGCGGATTGCGAGGGCGCAATCCCTTGTTAGTGGTGTCGGCTATAACACCCGGGGGTTTTCCCCCCAAAGTAGAATTGCTTGTTTTCCCTTTTGCATTGCATTGCATCATGCATCCATAGCACCTTTGTTTGCAAACCAACTCAAAAATTCAATCCAACTTAAAAATTCACCCAAATTTCAATCAAATGCAAATCTTCACCAATATTTGAAAATTTCAAAAACTAAAAGCGGTGCAACTGGGCATTTGCAATAATGAACCCATAAAAATTATCCCCATAATTTTTGAACTCCCAAAACCCCCTTCTTTTCCATCTTTTCTCTTTCTACAAAAAAAATAATAATAATAAAACAGAGCTGGGGGAGGCAGGCCATTGGCCCACCTACAACCCCAGCCCAACTCGCAGCACCCAGCCCACCCTGCCGTCTTCTCCGTACGGACAGAAGGGACGAGGAGCAGGTGAGCTTCTGTGGAGAGCAGCGCTCCACGTCCTCTCCCTACCTGCTCGCCCTTTTGCCCCCCTCTACAAGAAGCTCTCCGAGGGCCCTCAACCCTAACTTCTCCTCCACCCAGGGCGCCGCCATTGCCCTTTTTCTCTTCCCAGATCTCCTCCCAAATCGCTCTCTGAATTTTCGTGTTTCTCTGAAATTTCCTGACGAAGCCTCCATGGCCGGAAACTGGAGTGGTTGGCGCCGACGTTGTGGTCATCATCCGGCCACACCGAGTCCGGAAATGGAATCTGGGCACTGCCCTCTTCGCCCTCGTCTCCTCGGCCGACACAGAGAGGCATTAGGAGCGTCGCGCCGTCAAGATCTTTTGCCGGCCGTGCGTACGCGCGGGCAGCTGCGTCGTCGTCTGCATCGCCTCCGCGTCGAGTCCGACCCCCTCCACGGCGACCCCAAGGTGAGCCTCGCCCCATGGGCCCTCTTCCCCACCCTCTCTGTGCTCTGGGAGCGGCGCCATCGCGCGCCGCCTGCGTTCGTGTCGCCGGCGGCCGGGTTCTCTGCGCTTCTCCGTCCCTGCACGCGAGAAATTCAGTTTCGTCAGTAATATCCGCGAACTGAACTTCTTTCCGCGCCGTCTCCTTGGTCGCTGCCGTGCCGTTCCGAGCACGGGAATGGAATCCCAGTGCTCCCGTCTCGCTCTGCGCTGCACCTCGAGGCCGGAGGAGCGCTAGCGAAGCCCCGAGCTGCCGCTCTTCTTCCCGTCGACAGCCGGCTCCGCCAACGCACAAACTGCATCTCGCCATCCTCGCCTTCGGCTCTGAACCGCACGAGCCTTCCCCGTTCCGTGACGACCAAGCGAGGTGACGCCCTGGTCCGTCCTAGTCGTTGTTGGTCGCGACCTCTGCCGCCCTGTTCGGTCGTGGACGTTCTCGTTTCCGGCCGTCGTGCGTTCCGTCAGTCTGAATCTCGGGTGTTAAAAGTTCAGTTAACATCCGCTGGTAACGTCTTGTTGTTTCCGTCTCAAGTCCTAACGCGAACCCGCAACCAGCCTAGTGGCTTGATCCTTGTCGATCCACCCACCAGATCCCTGGTTCGAATCCTATGTGAGGCAAAGCCTCCACCTTTTTCTTCTTTTCCGCGCACCTCACTGCCGGGTCCCACCCGCCAGTGACCGTCCAAGCTACCTCCGCTTCCACCCCATCCGCGTCAGCGACAGCGTGGCCCCGGGGCCCGCTCGTCAGTGTCTCCGGCTGGCTAGCCTCGCGGTGACAGAAGTATTAGATCCAGATCTGGATCTGTAATCTTGCATCCAGGCCCCTGGCCATTCCAGTTTTGCACCGGAGGACTTCCACACTCAGTTTCTCTCACAATCCCGCCCCTGCCTTTTACAGAATAACCCCTAAAATTCAAATGCCCATATCTTTGTCATCCAAAATCCAAATTTGAAAAGTAAAATATGTATTTCACTCAAAATTCTCTGAATTTTCCCAATATGCAATTTGTTCTCTGTTTTGGGCAAATAAAAATTATGCAATATTTCAATACTTTAATTAAACCTTTTAAATTGAAAAATTCATAACTTGCCTATTTTAAATCCAATTCCAACATGTAAAATATGTTTTCCAACCAGAATAATGCAAGGAATATTAATATGCCATCCATGCTCATGTTTGCATCTTGTATCTTGCATTTTAGTTGTATTATGCATGTCAACTAAGTAACAACATATGGAATGTGTTGGGGTATTTAATCCAATTGTTGCCCTATTCCATTTAAATTTGGTTAGCTCACCCACTAATTGTTATCCATGCTAATCAACATTTAAATTGATGGTTAGATAAATAACTTAAACCTTGCTAATTAAATGTTGGGCTTTTGTCTCAACTTAAATTGGTTAAGTTGCATCCCCGCATGTCATGCATCCATATCTTGATCATGCTGGATCTTTTGCCGTAGAAGTAATTGTTGCATCCGGTATTTGTTCTAGTTCGTTGCTTCTTCGCGGATAGGACGTTGAGATGATGTGAGCAACGACAAGTTCTGCGGATGTACCTCTACTTGCTGGATCTCAGGCAAGTATACTCACTTGCTACCTATGGCTGCCTTTCATCACTTGTTACCGATTCTTTCTGTTGTATATATGCTAGCCTTATGATTCGATGCTTGTGTCTCGATCCTATCATATGTTTACCTTGCAGCCATGATATAGCCTTCCTTCCACTTCCTATTACCTGTTGCTTGTTTACCTTGTTGGCCCTCGTGTCGTAGTTGCATGCTTAGATTTGTTTGTGCTCGAGTCTTGTTGTCCTTTGTCGTATCACCTGTTTAGTTGATAGTTGGGTTTCAATTTAATCAACAACATGTTAATGTTTGGGGTAATAATAATTTGATGATAAGGCACCGGCAGGAGGCCCGGCGTGGTTTTGGAGCCTGCTAGTGTCGAAACTAGGAAAAGGGTCTTGTCCATTGATCCATGATGAGCGCGCTAACCGCATCCGGGAGGTAGTATGGGATCCCCCTCGACTTAGACCTGATTTGCAGCTTGTCCGAAGAGCCACACTTAGTTCGGGTGTTCCATTTGCTCATACGCATGAATGGGTTGGGCCCCCATGGTTACTGTTGATGATGATGATGATGCATATAGGGCGAGGCCTGTATTGCCGGGGTGTTGCGTCCTGCGGGAGTTTTGCACACTTGCGCTGAGTATTCGGTTGCGTGGCTGGGACCTTATAGCTCCGTGGCTCCTAGGATGGGTTGTAGAGACGGTTTGGGTCGTGTCGAGCCAACCTGAGTTTTAGTTGGTGGCTTGAGTGTGTACGGGTACTGTGGCGCACCCTGCAGGGATGAATCTTCTCGAGAAGCCGTGTTGTCCGCGGTTATGTGACGACTTGGTGAAAGTGCTGGCTAACAAGTACTCAGACAACTTACACCTAATGATAATAACTTGACTAGTAATATAGTATTACCTTCACCATAAAAATGAATGTCACCTTAATCAGAAGTGTGAGTTTTCCTTGGGTTGCTTCCTTAGTAGGGGGTAACACTGGATGGGTATTGTTTGGTGAGTAGCTGTAGTTGGTTCTGATACGCTCTCTTATCCCTCTCTAATAGCTGGAAGTTGTAGCGTGTCTCCCTAGTTGTTGGTGCTGCCCGCTGCCGCTTCTTGGAACTACCCCCTTTCTTTCTGTTGTACCCAAAGTATTTGTATCTTGTGATGATTGGTTACGCTGGTATCTTGTGAGTATGGTTTATCCACTTGCCAGTACTTAACAGTACTGACCCACGAATCCTTTTTCGTGGCTGCATATTCCACATTGCAGTCAACAGGTTTGAAGTCTGACGATGTTAGCTTGGGAATCCCTCCGGCTTGGCCTGGGCAGGGATTGGACGCCATCGGTTATCTTCAGGACTCTTAGTCCAATTTGTATCTTGTCCGCAGTCGGACACTATGTTGTTTCTTCCGCTGTTATTTGGATCTTTGTATTGTATCAGTTGTATCCTTGACTCGTTTGAGTCGTCTTGTATATACCTCTTCTGTTGTTGTTGTGGATTATTCGTGAACTGTTGTAATGTTATCACAAGTGGCAACCTGGAATCGGTTATTATGTGGATTTTGGCGGAAATGCTGAAATCTGCATAGTGCCCGATCGCGGGGCGTCACAAATGGTATCAGAGCATGGTTCCGATTCCCAATGTTGTTTCGATACGAATGGTTATCGAAGCAACGGGTCCGCAAAGCCTGTAGGATAACCTCGCTAACGGTCGTGTTGCTAGAGTGTCAAAAACTATTTGTGCTAAACCTGTTTTTGGAAACCTCTCGATAGGATTCTTGTTTATTCCTTTCCTCTATTCTACTTCTCCTCCCACCTTATTTGTTTTGGACTCTCCTCTCTTATCGATCTTTCAAAGTGTTAGGATCCTACGTGGGTTGGACGTTCTCTTAGCCTTTAAATCTAATAGTTTCGACCGCCGGAAGATCTCTCAACGGAAGAACATCGCATCAACGTGAGCAAGAATTTCTTGTTAGTGGTGTCGAGAAGTTTGTTAGTGGTGTCGAGGAGATCAACAAGGTGACCGAAGACTCGATAGTCTGACTTTTCCCTCTGTCTTGGCGTTGGCGGATTGCGAGGGCGCAATCCCTTGTTAGTGGTGTCGGCTGTAACACCCGGGGGTTTTCCCCCCAAAGTAGAATTGCTTGTTTTCCCTTTTGCATTGCATTGCATCATGCATCCATAGCACCTTTGTTTGCAAACCAACTCAAAAATTCAATCCAACTTAAAAATTCACCCAAATTTCAATCAAATGCAAATCTTCACCAATATTTGAAAATTTCAAAAACTAAAAGCGGTGCAACTGGGCATTTGCAATAATGAACCCATAAAAATTATCCCCATAATTTTTGAACTCCCAAAACCCCCTTCTTTTCCATCTTTTCTCTTTCTACAAAAAAAAAATAATAATAAAAACAGAGCTGGGGGAGGCAGGCCATTGGCCCACCTACAACCCCAGCCCAACTCGCAGCACCCAGCCCACCATGCCGTCTTCTCCGTACGGACAGAAGGGACGAGGAGCAGGTGAGCTCCTGTGGAGAGCAGCGCTCCACGTCCTCTCCCTACCTGCTCCCCCTTTTGCCCCCCTCTACAAGAAGCTCTCCGAGGGCCCTCAACCCTAACTTCTCCTCCACCCAGGGCGCCGCCATTGCCCTTTTCCTCTTCCCAGATCTCCTCCCAAATTGCTCTCTGAATTTTCGTGTTTCTCTGAAATTTCCTGACGAAGCCTCCATGGCCGGAAACTGGAGTGGTTGGCGCCGACGTTGTGGTCATCATCCGGCCACACCGAGTCCGGAAATGGAATCTGGGCACTGCCCTCTTCGCCCTCGTCTCCTCGGCCGACACAGAGAGGCATTAGGAGCGCCGCGCCGTCAAGATCTTTTGCCGGCCGTGCGTACGCGCGGGCAGCTGCGTCGTCGTCTGCATCGCCTCCGCGTCGAGTCCGACCCCCTCCACGGCGACCCCAAGGTGAGCCTCGCCCCATGGGCCCTCTTCCCCACCCTCTCTGTGCTCTGGGAGCGGCGCCATCGCGCGCCGCCTGCGTTCGTGTCGCCGGCGGCCGGGTTCTCTGCGCGTCTCCGTCCCTGCACGCGAGAAATTCAGTTTCGTCAGTAATATCCGCGAACTGAACTTCTTTCCGCGCCGTCTCCTTGGTCGCTGCCGTGCCGTTCCGAGCACGGGAATGGAATCCCAGTGCTCCCGTCTCGCTCTGCGCTGCACCTCGAGGCCGGAGGAGCGCTAGCGAAGCCCGAGCTGCCGCTCTTCTTCCCGTCGACAGCCGGCTCCGTCAACGCACAAACTCCATCTCGCCATCCTCGCCTTCGGCTCTGAACCGCACGAGCCTTCCCCGTTCCGTGACGACCAAGCGAGGTGACGCCCTGGTCCGTTCTAGTCGTTGTTGGTCGCGACCTCTGCCGCCCTGTTCGGTCGTGGACGTTCTCGTTTCCGGCCGTCGTGCGTTCCGTCAGTCTGAATCTCGGGTGTTAAAAGTTCAGTTAACATCCGCTGGTAACGTCTTGTTGTTTCCGTCTCAAGTCCTAACGCGAACCCGCAACCAGCCTAGTGGCTTGATCCTTGTCGATCCACCCACCAGATCCCTGGTTCGAATCCTATGTGAGGCAAAGCCTCCACCTTTTTCTTCTTTTCCACGCACCTCACTGCCGGGTCCCACCCGTCAGTGACCGTCCAAGCTACCTCCGCTTCCACCCCATCCTCGTCAGCGACAGCGTGGCCCCGGGGCCCGCTCGTCAGTGTCTCCGGCTGGCTAGCCTCGCGGTGACAGAAGTATTAGATCCAGATCTGGATCTGTAATCTTGCATCCAGGCCCCTGGCCATTCCAGTTTTGCACCGGAGGACTTCCACACTCAGTTTCTCTCACAATCCCGCCCCTGCCTTTTACAGAATAACCCCTAAAATTCAAATGCCCATATCTTTGTCATCCAAAATCCAAATTTGAAAAGTAAAATATGTATTTCACTCAAAATTCTCTGAATTTTCCCAATATGCAATTTGTTCTCTGTTTTGGGCAAATAAAAATTATGCAATATTTCAATACTTTAATTAAACCTTTTAAATTGAAAAATTCATAACTTGCCTATTTTAAATCCAATTCCAACATGTAAAATATGTTTTCCAACCAGAATAATGCAAGGAATATTAATATGCCATCCATGCTCATGTTTGCATCTTGTATCTTGCATTTTAGTTGTATTATGCATGTCAACTAAGTAACAACATATGGAATGTGTTGGGGTATTTAATCCAATTGTTGCCCTATTCCATTTAAATTTGGTTAGCTCACCCACTAATTGTTATCCATGCTAATCAACATTTAAATTGATGGTTAGATAAATAACTTAAACCTTCCTAATTAAATGTTGGGCTTTTGTCTCAACTTAAATTGGTTAAGTTGCATCCCCACATGTCATGCATCCATATCTTGATCATGCTGGATCTTTTGCCGTAGAAGTAATTGTTGCATCCGGTGTTTGTTCTAGTTCGTTGATTCTTCGCGGATAGGACGTTGAGATGATGTGAGCAACGACAAGTTCTGCGGATATACCTCTACTTGCTGGATCTCAGGCAAGTATACTCACTTGCTACCTATGGCTGCCTTTCATCACTTGTTACCGATTCTTTCTGTTGTATATATGCTAGCCTTATGATTCGATGCTTGTGTCTCGATCCTATCATATGTTTACCTTGCATCCATGATATAGCCTTCCTTCCACTTCCTATTACCCGTTGCTTGTTTACCTTGTTGGCCCTCGTGTCGTAGTTGCATGCTTAGATTTGTTTGTGCTCGAGTCTTGTTGTCCTTTGTCGTATCACCTGTTTAGTTGATAGTTGGGTTTCAATTTAATCAACAACATGTTAATGTTTGGGGTAATAATAATTTGATGATAAGGCACGGGCAGGAGGCCCGGCGTGGTTTTGGAGCCTGCTAGTGTCGAAACTAGGAAAAGGGTCTTGTCCATTGATCCATGATGAGCGCGCTAACCGCATCCGGGAGGTAGTATGGGACCCCCCTCGACTTAGACCTGATTTGCAGCTTGTCCGAAGAGCCACACTTAGTTCGGGTGTTCCATTTGCTCATACGCATGAATGGGTTGGCCCCCCATGGTTACTGTTGATGATGATGTTGATGCATATAGGGCGAGGCCTGTATTGCCGGGGCGTTGCGTCCTGCGGGAGTTTTGCACACTTGCTCTGAGTATTCGGCTGCCTGGCTGGGACCTTATAGCTCCGTGGCTCCTAGGATGGGTTGTAGAAACGGTTTGGGTCGTGTCGAGCCAACCTAAGTTTTAGTTGGTGGCTTGAGTGTGTACGGGTACTATAGCGCACCCTGCAGGCATGAATCGTCTCGAGAAGCCGTGTTGTCCGCGGTTATGTGACGACTTGGTGAAAGTGCTGGCTAACAAGTACTCAGACAACTTACACCTAATGATAATAACTTGACTAGTAATATAGTATTACCTTCACCATAAAAATGAATGTCACCTTAATCAATAGTGTGAGTTTTCCTTGGGTTGCTTCCTTAGTAGGGGGTAACACTGGATGGGTATTGTTTGGTGAGTAGCTGTAGTTGGTTCTGATACGCTCTCTTATCCCTCTCTAATGGCCGAAAGTTGTAGCGTGTCTCTCTAGTTGTTGGTGCTGCCCGCTGCCGCTTCTTGGCACTACCCCCTTTCTTTCCGTTGTACCCAAAGTATTTGTATCTGGTGATGATTGGTTACGCTGGTATCTTGTGAGTATGGTTTATCCACTTGCCAGTACTTAACAGTACTGACCCACGAATCCTTTTTCGTGGCTGCATATTCCACATTGCAGTCAACAGGTTTGAAGTCTGATGACGTTAGCTTGGGAATCCCTCCGGCTTGGCCTGGGCAGGGATTGGACGCCATCGGTTATCTTCAGGACTCTTAGTCCAATTTGTATCTTGTCCGTAGTCGGACACTATGTTGTTTCTTCCGCTGTTATTTGGATCTTTGTATTGTATCAGTTGTATCCTTGACTCGTTTGAGTCGTCTTGTATATACCTCTTCTATTGTTGTTGTGGATTATTCGTGAACTGTTGTAATGTTATCACAAGTGGCAACCTGGAATCGGTTATTATGTGGATTTTGGCGGAAATGCTGAAATCTGCATAGTGCCCGATCGCGGGGCGTCACAAATGGTATCAGAGCATGGTTCCGATTCCCAATGTTGTTTCGATACGAATGGTTATCGAAGCAACGGGTCCGCAAAGCCTGTAGGATAACCTCGCTAACGGTCGTGTTGCTAGAGTGTCAAAAACTATTTGTGCTAAACTTGTTTTTGGAAACCTCTCGATAGGATTCTTGTTTATTCCTTTCCTCTATTCTACTTCTCCTCCCACCTTATTTGTTTTGGACTCTCCTCTCTTATCTATCTTTCAAAGTGTTAGGATCCTACGTGGGTTGGACGTTCTCTTAGCCTTTAAATCTAATAGTTTCGACCGCCGGAAGATCTCTCAACGGAAGAACATCATCATCAACGTGAGCAAGAATTTCTTGTTAGTGGTGTCGAGAAGTTTGTTAGTGGTGTCGAGGAGATCAACAAGGTGACCGAAGACTCGATAGTCTGACTTTTCCCTCTCTCTTGGCGTTGGCGGATTGCGAGGGCGCAATCCCTTGTTAGTGGTGTCGGCTGTAACACCCGGGGGTTTTCCCCCCAAAGTAGAATTGCTTGTTTTCCCTTTTGCATTGCATTGCATCATGCATCCATAGCACCTTTGTTTGCAAACCAACTCAAAAATTCAATCCAACTTAAAAATTCACCCAAATTTCAATCAAATGCAAATCTTCACCAATATTTGAAAATTTCAAAAACTAAAAGCGGTGCAACTGGGCATTTGCAATAATGAACCCATAAAAATTATCCCCACAATTTTTGAACTCCAAAAACCCCCTTCTTTTCCATATTTTCTCTTTCTACAAAAATAATAATAATAATAATAATAAAAACAGAGCTGGGGGAGGCAGGCCATTGGCCCACCTACAACCCCAGTCCAACTCGCAGCACCCAGCCCACCCTGCCGTCTTCTTCGTACGGACAGAAGGGACGAGGAGCAGGTGAGCTCCTGTGGAGAGCAGCGCTCCACGTCCTCTCCCTACCTGCTCCTCCTTTTGCCCCCCTCTACAAGAAGCTCTCCGAGGGCCCTCAACCCTAGCTTCTCCTCCACCCAGGGCGCCGCCATTGCCCTTTTCCTCTTCCCAGATCTCCTCCCAAATCGCTCTCTGAATTTTCGTGTTTCTCTGAAATTTCCTGACGAAGCCTCCATGGCCGGAAACTGGAGTGGTTGGCGCCGACGTTGTGGTCATCATCCGGCCACGCCGAGTCCGGAAATGGAATCTGGGCACTGCCCTCTTCGCCCTCGTCTCCTCGGCCGACACAGAGAGGCATTAGGAGCGCCGCGCCGTCAAGATCTTTCGCCGGCCGTGCGTACGCGCGGGCAGCTGCGTCGTCGTCTGCATCGCCTCCGCGTCGAGTCCGACCCCCTCCACGGCGACCCCAAGGTGAGCCTCGCCCCATGGGCCCTCTTCCCCACCCTCTCTGTGCTCTGGGAGCGGCGCCATCGCGCGCCGCCTGCGTTCGTGTCGCCGGCGGCCGGGTTCTCTGCGCGTCTCCGTCCCTGCACGCGAGAAATTCAGTTTCGTCAGTAATATCCGCGAACTGAACTTGATGGGGGGATAGTAACCCGGTAGGCCAACTCCAAGGTGAGACCCGGCCCAAAGGATGCTGCCCAGGATCCGGCTAAGAATAAAGAGATTTCTGGAAGGCCCCAAAGTGTGTAGGCCTCGCAACCCGGATTGTGGGTTGCGGTAAGGAAAGCTAGGGTTTGTAAGTAAAGTTCGAATAGGACTCAAGATGTGTCTTGAAGGGCAAGTTAGGGGTGTACGGGTGCTTTATAAACTGGCCCCTAGGTTTAGTTTGCAAGAGAGATTCAAGTCTTAGTTGTAACACTTGTTATCGAGTATCCAGCATAATACATATTGAGATCCGGCGAGTTATTTTCCGGTTCTTAGATTGCTTTCCGTTATGTCTTCCTTTGAGCTAAACCCTCTCCCGAACACCTGTGTCGACTTGCCCCAAGATCAGTTACCCCAGGTAACATCTGCCGTGATTATCCCACGACAGTTGGCGCCCACCGTGGGGCCTGCGTCCAAAGGTGTTTACATCACGGGAGAAGCTCGGAAGAACATGAAGAACTTTGTCGTCGGCGAGATCTACTCCAATGACGAAGGAGAAAAGATAGTGGACAATTCCGGGTGGGAGTTGGAACCGGATCACCTCGAATCCGGATCCACGGTGTCGATTGGCCAAATCAGTATCTTCATCGGTATGGTACGTACGCTCAATTTAAAAGGACAATATCATGTGCATGTTACAGGGACTTCCAACAGGGACAAAAAGGCGTTAAAACAGACAGTGGATTCAGTTTCCTCGGCCACTCCGGGATACTTGAGATGGGCAGAGCAAGAGGTAACGTGGAGCAGGAGGGATCATCCGGAAGGAATAGAGCGCCCCGGAACCCTGGCATTAGTAGTCTCGCCACAGGTCAATGGTTACGAATTGAGAAAGGTATTGATGGACGGAGGGAGCAGCATCAACATCCTATATTGGGAAACCTTCTTGCGCATGAACCTCAAAGAATCTCAGCTACAGAAAAGTTCGACGGTTTTTCATGGAATCGTGCCGGGTCATTCGGCGCGCCCCGAAGGAAAAATTACATTGGAAGTAGCCTTCGGAGAGTCGGTAGGTAACTATCGGGTGGAATGGCTCACGTTTGAGGTGGTCAGGTTGCACAGTCCTTACCACGCATTGTTCGGAAGGCCGGCTTATGCTAAGTTCATGGCTAGGCCGTGCTATGTATATTTGCAGTTAAAGATTCCAGGCCCCAAGCAGACCATCACTATCCATGGAAACCGGGATATAGCAGCAGAGTGCGATGAGGGAGATTCGGTAATGGCTGAGCAAGCCTGCAGAAAGGAAGAACTTAAATATTACCGGTCTCAGGTGGATCCGGATGATGGCACAGCATTGAGAAGACCAGATTCTGAGGACGAAAGAGTAAAATTTAAGGCGGCTCAAGACACCAAGAAAGTAGATTTTGTGGAAGGAGACCCCACCAAGCAGTTCACTATAGGGTCCAATTTGGAAAGCGCGCAAGAAAAGGCTCTAGTGGAGTTCATACGCTCAAATGCGGACGTATTTGCCTGGACACCCAGCGACATGCCGGGTATCCCCACCGAGTTGGCAGAGCACAGTCTGCATGTGGATCCCAGGGCCAGGCCTGTGAAGCAAGGTTTGAGAAAAATGAACGAGGAAAGGAGAAGAGCTATAGGTGAGGAAATCGCGCGACTATTAACCGCAGGCTTTATCATGGAAGTATTTCACCCCGACTGGTTAGCAAATCCGGTTCTTGTGATGAAAAAGACAAATGAATGGAGGATGTGCATCGATTTCACGAGCCTCAACAAACATTGCCCAAAGGATCCGTTCGCGCTGCCAAGAATAGACCAAATCATAGACGCGGTAGCCGGAAGCGACTTGCTATGTTTCTTGGACGCATATTCAGGGTACCACCAGATTAAACTCAAAAGGGAGGATTGGGAGAAAACGTCATTCATAACCCCTTTTGGGGCCTTCTGTTACAAAACCATGACGTTTGGATTGAAAAACGCGGGTGCAACTTACCAGCGGTGTATTCAGAAGTGCTTCGAGGATCAAATCGGGCGCAACGTGCACGCGTATGTGGATGATGTGGTTATTAAGACCCGGAAGGCAGAGACATTTATTGATGATTTAAAGGAAACGTTTAAAAACTTGAGAAGGTACCAGATGAAGCTTAACCCAACGAAGTGTGTATTCGGAGTTCCGGCCGGGAAGTTACTCGGCTTTATAGTCTCCGAGAGAGGAATCGAGGCAAACCCGGATAAAATCAAGGCCATCCAGAGTTTGAAGAAACCGGAAAATTTGAAGCACGTTCAAAGGCTCACGGGCTGCGTAGCAGCCTTGAGCCGGTTCATATCCAGGCTTGGAGAAAAGGCAATACCCTTGTACCGGCTTTTGCGGAAATCAGATAAGTTCGTATGGGATCAGGAGGCAGATGAGGCGTTTGAAGCACTAAAGAAGCAGTTATCTGAAGCGCCAGTACTAGTGGCGCCGGGTCCTAAAGAGCCTATGTTATTATACGTGGCAGCCGGTCCCCGAGCCGTCAGCGCAGTAGTTGTCGTGGAACGCAAAGAGGATGGGAAAGGTTACCCAGTCCAGAGGCCGGTTTATTATGTCAGCGAGGTGTTATCGGAAGCGAAGCAGCGTTACCCACATTGGCAAAAATTGGTATTTGGGGTCTTTATGGCCAGCCGAAAATTGAAGCCATATTTCCAAGAACATCCCATAACAGTGGTTAGTTCAATACCAATGTCGGATATCATCAGAAACTCGGATGCAACGGGAACAATAGCCAAATGGGCAATAGAGATGGGAGATTATCATATCAGCTACGAGCCCAGATCGGCGATCAAGTCCCAGGCCTTGGTTGATTTCGTTAACGACTGGACGCACACTGGAATGGTTGCCACAGTTCCAAGTCCCGAGTCATGGACCATGCACTTTGATGGATCAAAGCAGTACGAAGGGTCAGGAGCTGGAGTGGTGCTGACATCACCAAAGGGGGATAAACTAAGTTACGTGATGCAGATTCACTTCGATTGTTCAAACAACGTGGCCGAGTATGAGGCTCTGTTGCATGGCTTAAAGGTAGCCAAGGAGATGAACATTAAAAGGATACGATGCTTTGGGGATTTGGATCTCGTGGTGCAGCAGGTATCAGGAACCTGGGATAGGAAGGATGCCACTATGGCAGCGTACCGCAGGGAGGTTGATAGGGTTGCCGGGTGTTTCTCCGGGTATGAAGTGGAGCACATAGACAGAAGAAAAAACGAGGCAGCAGACGCACTCGCCAGACTCGGCTCGCGCAGGGAGCCGGTTCCACCTAATGTTTTCCTGGACGAGCTATGGCGACCATCAGTTAAATCCGAGTCTGAAGAAGAACTAGCAAATCGAGACCCGGATGTGGAGTTCGTTGCTACAATACGTGGCGTTCCCGAGTGGACAGAGCCATATCTGGCCTACTTATCACGGGGCGAACTACCAGAACAGGAGGTACTAGCAAGACAAATCCTGAGGCGGGCAAAAGGATATGCTATTATCAATGGGGAGTTGTACAAGAGAAGTGCGGCAGGAGTCTTTTTGCGCTGTGTGACACCAGAAGAAGGCCGACAGATCCTTAAGGAGATCCATGAAGGCGATTGTGGGCATCATGCGTCCACAAGGTCCCTTGTGGCCAAGGCCTATCGGCATGGGTTCTTCTGGCTCACAGCTCTAGCAGACGCGGAACGGATAGTGGCAAGGTGCGACGGATGTCAAAGGTACGCTCGCCAAACTCATGTGCCGGCTATGGAGTTACGGACCATCCCATTAACTTGGCCATTCGCTGTTTGGGGTATGGACATGGTTGGCCCCTTCCATATGTCACCATGCAAAAAGACGCACCTTTTAGTGGCTGTTGATAAGTTTACCAAATGGGTGGAGGTTATGCCGGTCACCAATTGCGAAGCGGCCACAGCGGTCAAGTTCCTGAAAAGAATTATATACCGGTTTGGATACCCCCACAGCATAATTACCGACAATGGAACCAACATGTCCCTTGGAGAGATGGAAAATTTTTGTGGTAGCAATGGAATCAGGCTTGATGTAGCATCAGTGGCACATCCGCAAGCCAACGGGCAAGTGGAAAGGGCAAACCAAGAGCTACTTCGCGGATTGAAACCACGACTGAGGGTTCCTTGTATCAGGGCCGCTGGGGCATGGGTCGAAGAACTTCCTTCCGTGGTCTGGGGTATCAATACTACACCCAACCGATCCACCCAGATGACACCTTTCTTCATGGTCTACGGCGCAGAAGCAGTATTACCCAGCGACATCATTCATGATTCACCAAGAGTGACAGCCTATGTCGAAGTGGAGAACGAGAAGACGCGGCAAGACGCCGTGGATATGTTAGAAGAGCAAAGGGAGCAAGCCTTGGAAAGATCGGCCATATATCAGCAGGACTTGCGAAGATATCATAGCCGGCGGGTGAAAAGCCGGGTCTTCCAAGAGGGAGACTTGGTCCTGCGCTTGGTTCAGACAAACGAGGGAAAGCACAAACTATCGCCACCATGGGAAGGACCTTTCATCGTAAGCCGGAGTCTGCATAATGGGTCATATTACTTGATAGATGCAAGAGAAGAATCGGCCACAATCAACGACACTGCTCACACTACTGCACCTATGCAAGAGAGAGATAGACCATGGAACGTGGCTCAGCTACGTCCGTACTATACTTAGCAGAAAACGATGTAACAGGCAGCAGGTTTCAGACACACTCTTTTCCTATCCGGGGCACCCTTGGGGACTGGATGGGTTTTTAATGAGGCGGCTTGCTGGCCTAATTTTCTCATATCAAATAAAAAGGATATTATCAGGAAAAGAGGCAATTGTCATTTATACGGTGTGCATATTCAGGTCTTGAGGGCTGGTTGCTCCTATAAGCACAGCTGCAAACTCAAAAAAGACCCGGCCTTGATGCCAATGAGTTATAGGGGCCGTCACTCGAAAAAACGAGTGCGGCTACAATCTTATAACCGGACAAAGAAGTCCAAATTTCTCGGCTATTCTTACTTAAGCTCGATGTGACTCGCAACAAAGTGGCATGATTCGTTCGCTTACGATTAATGTCGGTCATGAGACCCAAACGGGACTTGCTTGACCCCGTTTTCGTATTGATGTAACAACATGGTATCCACGCGAAAGCCGGCTTATAGTACAAGGTAGTTGAAAGGGTCATCTAAACCAAAAGTTATGCAGAGTATAAGGCTAGCAGCCGGAAACTTAACGATTATCAAGCATAACTTCAAACATCATAAAAAGCTGTCCTGAAGTCTTGGGCATTTAGCGACAGGCGATTCGTTTCTTTGAAAAGAAACAATCACGTGTCCCAGACGCGGAAACCCGGACTGGGGGACTTGGGAGCTCTGAAGAAGAAACAGCGTAATCCAGCCGATAAAATTCCAACGAGCCATGCATCCGGGTCTCGGGGGCTTAGGGATCCGGGTGAAAGCCCGTTCCCCAGATGTCAACGAAACCCGGAGGTCGGGTCTCGCCAAGGAAAGCATAAAGAAAAAAAAAGGGTAAAGGTACAAGGTATCAAGAATAAAGTAAGTGGGTATCAAGAGCAAGCGGGTGCAAAGACACATTAATCAAAAGCCCAAAGGGGCGCAAAGTGCATCGGGAGTATAAGCAAAAATATTACAAAAACCCTAAAGTATCAAAAGAGCACAGGCGCTCCGCTTAAAACAAATAATAATGCTGTTTTAACGACGCTTTGCCGACTGACGCATATGGAAGGACAGGCGATATTCATTACTTCAAGCTGCAGGATCCATCTTGGCCTTGCCCTTGTTGCCACTGGGGGTGGCGGCGCCACTCGGATCAGTAGCAGTTCCGGGTTGCGAAGTTGCAGGAGCAGAGTCGGCATCGGCCTTCTTGGCAGCTTCGTCCCTTATCTTGAGTGCCTCCTCCCTCCAACGGGCAAGCATATCGAACGGCTGGGGTCGGTTCGCCTTGACAACCTTGTCATTAGCATCATAAGCAGGGAGAATCACATCAATCTCTAAGCTATCAGCGATAACGCTAGCCGGATGACGGACTTCTTTCTGAATAGCCTTGAAGTCCTTTGGCAAAAACTTGGACCCATCCAAGTTGAACTCTGGAAATCCGCTCATAAGTTTGGCCAGCTCTAGCTTGGGAGCGTAGGCCTTAGCCAATGCGAGCCCCCGGGTTACCCCATATCGGCAGGAGGACCGTTTCCAGTGCCAAATCCACTCGGGGATCGTGGAGCAGAATTCCAGTAATCTCTTCATATTATCTGGCCTGACACCCGGCAGTCGCAACTCATCAAGTATCCAGCTAACTCCGCCGCAAAGTTGGCGAAGAGTATTTTTGATGGTTTTTAGCTTAGCAGCATCGTCTTCTTCGGGGGCAGCATCACTTGGGCCTGCTAAAGGGGCAAAAGGAGCAAAGATAATAAGTAAGCAAGTACAGTGGTTCATATCAAAGAAATCCGGCTCATAGAAAAGGTGAAATCTTACCGGTCGCGGTACGATAAACGTCAGCAATTTGCACGGAAAGTGTTGTCAGTTTGCCCTTTTTCTGTACCTTTTCATCATTTTTTGGCACCTGCGAGCTTCAGTCTCCGCAGCTTCACGAAGGGCCGTTTCTTTTTCAATGCGTTTGGTGGACTTGGCCAGTTTCTTCTCCAACTGTGAAACATAGTCCTGTAAGGGAGCATGAAGAGGGATTAGCCAGAAACATTATACAAAGTTCCAAGCAAGTTACTTAGTAATTTACTCGGAACTTGGGGACTATGTGTGGAAACAATTGGTACTACTCGGGATTACCTCGTGCTTGGTTATTAAGGCGTCTAGTATGTTTTCTTCATCACCCTTCAAGGTATGGAGGGCATCTAGCATTTGCGCAAAGGTCATGTCTTCAGGGCGAAGTCGAGAAGGGCCGGAAGATTGGTCTTCCTGTTGAAGGGTTGCTCCGGGTCTGGGGGTCGAAACCCGGACCGTTTGAGTGTCCGGGTTTGGAGAACCCGACTTGGTCTCCAAAATGATATCTTCGTCCACCTCCTCAGAGGGCTGGGGTGATGCAGTTTTTGGTGGAGGTGGGTCCTTAAAAGGGTCTTCTTTATTTCCGTCCTCGGCCTCGGCCTCAACCTCAATGTCCATGTTATTACTCGGCTTCTCCTCTCCCTGCCTTTCTGCTTCAGGAATATCCGGGTCACTCAGCGTAACTGTGGCGCTGAAAGGAAAAAAGGAGACATTGATTAGTGGAATGTATGGAAAAAAGAAAGATAACAAGTGCGAGAGAATGTAAGCAAAGGTAGTCTACCCGGTGTTCACAGCATAGTCCGGGGGAAGCTCGCAGCTGGAGGCGGATGACGTTGGTAAAAGCACTGGCTGCGGTACGCGAAATTGCCCGGCAAGTGGATGACTAGGAGATGGATGACGTTGAGGAGATTGGGAAGGTTGAGCTGGAGGGGTGCTGGCTCGACGAGCGGGTGAGGTGGAGATACCCGGGTTAAGGGGATTATCCCCCGGAGAACTCCGGGTCACCCTACGTTTAGTCGGGAGAGGGTCCTTCAAGAAGGATGAATGTGATAATCGCACATTAAGTTCACGCATAGTGGCAAAGGAGTAAGGCGCACACGACATGGAAGAGAAGGGAACCTTTTCAACTACCCCTCTAGCTTTCCTTTTGTTTCCAACTGGGGGTTCTTGGTCAGACTCGGTGGCTTCCGGGTCATTTTCTTCTTCCTCCTCTTCGTCCTCTGACTCTGAAAGCCGAGTAAGTATCAGATAAGAAGGGACGAGTGGTAAGAAAGGTGGCACAGATGAAAGGCAGATATAAAGGCTATGAAAGAGTACCCTCGTCGTCATCAATGGACTCGTTTTCCCCTTCGGGGTCTTGGGAGGGAGGAGAGTTCTCGACCTTCCAGAAGGGATCGTCAGCCTGTGAACAAGTAAATGCAAGTAGTGGTTAGAGACTATAGCGGATAAAAGTGCTGAAACAAGAAAAAGGGGGTCAGGTCTTACCGCTGGAGCGGGATTCTCCCGAGTAAACGGGGGTAACCCGGTAGCGTTCTTTATAACATCTAGCCTCTCCATCAGGAAACCCTTGATGGTCTTGTTGGTGTTGCCAGCAGGGAAGTTCTTGGTGGAGTAGCGGAGGGAGTCCGTGATATGACCCGAGTACTCGTGTAGCAACTTCGAACGAATGGAGTTGGGCTGAACCCGGAAATCTACCCAAGTCTTTATTAGATTAAGCCCAAGGAGGCCATGGGCTGAGAGGGCTGCTAGTTTGGCCAAAAAGGGCTGAATGGCTTCCCTATCAGGCTCGGGTGCAAAAGCGCTAAAAGACTCGGAGGGTTCAAGGAGTCTCTCCGAGTAACCCGGCAATTTCCTCTCACCATCCGGAGAAGTGTCGTGACAATAGAAGAAAGATAGTTGCCAGTTGTTGACGTGGGAGTTCAAGTTAAGAGTTGGCATTAGTGAGTGCTTGCGGCGCTGGATAGATACCCCGCCACAGGTAAGAATAGCTCCGTCATCGCTCTCGCGACACAGCTCGCATTGGAATAACTCAATAAAAAGATCCAGGCTTGGTGGAATGCATAAGTAAGATTCGCACAAGACTATGAAATGGGTAATGTTCAGCATAGAGTTAGGCCCTATGTCGAACACCCGGAGGCCGTAGTGGCTTAAGATTTCCCGGAAGAAAGGGTGACCCGGAGGACGGAATCCCCGGGTCACGTGCTCGGTAAAACAGATTACCTCATTCCCGGCAGGAGTAGGACGGGTCTCATCGTCAGGAGCCCTCCAATGTATCTCCTTTTGGGAGGGAAGAATTCCTAATTCGGCCATTCCTTCCAGCTTGGCCTTCGTCGTTGAAGACCGACCCCAGTTGGCAGAAGTGGTTTGAGGGGTCTTGGTCGGAGCCGGGTGCCTTCCCTGTCTTTTCGGAGCCATGGAGTTGACCTGCAAGGGACAAGAGATGTATGGAGTAAGATTCGGAGTATCAGATTATCCGAGTCTGGGAATATCGAGACAATGCGAAGGCTAAAATAATACCCGGATAATGCGCTACGATGTTAAGTGTGGAGGATTTTCCGGGTTACAGATGAGGTTGAGTAAATTGTTAATTACTTACGTACGGAGGTGGGTTGGGCGAACATGGATGGTTGCCCATACTTTTATTGCGAAGAAAATAGCTGGAAAAAGAGGGTTTTCCGGATGTTAATGAGACGAGCGGAAAAAACAAGGTGGAACGGATGTAGGTTGAAAAGCTTGCGAGCGATCTTATATAAAGTTTGATGGTTGAAAAAGGTGCGGGGGTGAATTGCGACTACGCATCAGGTGCTTAAAGGAGCTGAGGACTACCGAAGCGGCTTGATTTGACGATACCGGAAAGGTAATTTACGGGTTGATCCAGATCCGATCCAAGTCAAATTGAAAAAATTGCGAGGTTCAATTGGACGATTGAGAGAGGCTTACCGAGGAGATTGATGTCCGAAAGGAGGGTGGTGTGAGGTGCGGCTTGAGTGTTGTTCCACAGCCCTCAATGGGAGAAACGAAGATGCGACGACAATGGGTGATGGCGGCGCGGGATGGCTCGAGGTCGAGCGCGGACCGGCAGCGGTCTTATCCGTTGTAGTGTGCGTGAGCTCCGGCGGCGGAAGTTGCGAGGGAGCGAGGAGAAAGGGTATGATGAGGCGAGGTGAAAGGCTTAGGGTTACCTTCGGTTGATATTTATAAGGGAGGTGGTGAGTTCACCCCCGCGACTGGAAAATCGGAAGCTACGGGACGGTAATTATCCGTGCGGATTTGGTGGTGTATGCGCCCGGAATGGAATAAAATGTTCCGTTGGCGGAAGAAGTATAACCTATCCCGAGATATCAGGGACCGGTATCGTGAGTGGGATCTTGGCATTTTAGTGTTCAAGTTTGGAAAGGCATGTTAGACATTTGAGGGGGAATCGAGTTATCGTATGGTCGTCATGGAGCTGTGCCTAGCCATCTATCGAAGCAATTTAACTCGGTCTCCATGAACTTGGGTGTTTCGTATCTTTTTCAGGGAATAGCGAGCGCTTCAAGGATGAATCCGTGAAACCCGCGCTATCCTGGGGACTACTGATGGGGGGATAGTAACCCGGTAGGCCAACTCCAAGGTGAGACCCGGCCCAAAGGATGCTGCCCAGGATCCGGCTAAGAATAAAGAGATTTCTGGAAGGCCCCAAAGTGTGTAGGCCTCGCAACCCGGATTGTGGGTTGCGGTAAGGAAAGCTAGGGTTTGTAAGTAAAGTTCGAATAGGACTCAAGATGTGTCTTGAAGGGCAAGTTAGGGGTGTACGGGTGCTTTATAAACCGGCCCCTAGGTTTAGTTTGCAAGAGAGATTCAAGTCTTAGTTGTAACACTTGTTATCGAGTATCCAGCATAATACATATTGAGATCCGGCGAGTTATTTTCCGGTTCTTAGATTGCTTTCCGTTATGTCTTCCTTTGAGCTAAACCCTCTCCCGAACACCTGTGTCGACTTGCCCCAAGATCAGTTAACCCAGGTAACATCTGCCGTGATTATCCCACGACAGAACTTCTTTCCGCGCCGTCTCCTTGGTCGCTGCCGTGCCGTTCCGAGCACGGGAATGGAATCCCAGTGCTCCCGTCTCGCTCTGCGCTGCACCTCGAGGCCGGAGGAGCGCTAGCGAAGCCCCGAGCTGCCGCTCTTCTTCCCGTCGACAGCCGGCTCCGCCAACGCACAAACTGCATGTCGCCATCCTCGCCTTCGGCTCTGAACCGCACGAGCCTTCCCCGTTCCGCGACGACCAAGCGAGGTGACGCCCTGGTCCGTTCTAGTCGTTGTTGGTCGCGACCTCTGCCGCCCTGTTCGGTCGTGGACGTTCTTGTTTCCGGCCGTCGTGCGTTCCGTCAGTCTGAATCTCGGGTGTTAAAAGTTCAGTTAACATCCGCTGGTAACGTCTTGTTGTTTCCGTCTCAAGTCCTAACGCGAACCCGCAACCAGCCTAGTGGCTTGATCCTTGTCGATCCACCCACCAGATCCCTGGTTCGAATCCTATGTGAGGCAAAGCCTCCACCTTTTTCTTCTTTTCCGCGCACCTCACTGCCGGGTCCCACCCGTCAGTGACCGTCCAAGCTACCTCCGCTTCCACCCCATCCGCGTCAGCGACAGCGTGGCCCCGGGGCCCGCTCGTCAGTGTCTCCGGCTGGCTAGCCCCGCGGTGACAGAAGTATTAGATCCAGATCTGGATCTGTAATCTTGCATCCAGGCCCCTGGCCATTCCAGTTTTGCACCGGAGGACTTCCACACTCGGTTTCTCTCACAATCCCGCCCCTGCCTTTTACAGAATAACCCCTAAAATTCAAATGCCCATATCTTTGTCATCCAAAATCCAAATTTGAAAAGTAAAATATGCATTTCACTCAAAATTCTCTGAATTTTCCCAATATGCAATTTGTTCTCTGTTTTGGGCAAATAAAAATTATGCAATATTTCAATACTTTAATTAAACCTTTTAAATTGCAAAATTCATAACTTGCCTATTTTAAATCCAATTCCAACATGTAAAATATGTTTTCCAAGCAGAATAATGCAAGGAATATTAATATGCCATCCATGCTCATGTTTGCATCTTGTATCTTGCATTTTAGTTGTATTATGCATGTCAACTAAGTAACAACATATGGAATGTGTTGGGGTATTTAATCCAATTGTTGCCCTATTCCATTTAAATTTGGTTAGCTCACCCACTAATTGTTATCCATGCTAATCAACATTTAAATTGATGGTTAGATAAATAACTTAAACCTTCCCAATTAAATGTTGGGATTTTGTCTCAACTTAAATTGGTTAAGTTGCATCCCCGCATGTCATGCATCCATATCTTGATCATGCTGGATCTTTTGCCGTAGAAGTAATTGTTGCATCCGGTGTTTGTTCTAGTTCGTTGCTTCTTCGCGGATAGGACGTTGAGATGATGTGAGCAACGACAAGTTCTGCGGATGTACCTCTACTTGCTGGATCTCAGGCAAGTATACTCACTTGCTACCTATGGCTGCCTTTCATCACTTGTTACCGATTCTTTCTGTTGTCTATATGCTAGCCTTATGATTTGATGCTTGTGTCTCGATCCTATCATATGTTTACCTTGCAGCCATGATATAGCCTTCCTTCCACTTCCTATTACCTGTTGCTTGTTTACCTTGTTGGCCCTCGTGTCGTAGTTGCATGCTTAGATTTGTTTGTGCTCGACTCTTGTTGTCCTTTGTCGTATCACCTGTTTAGTTGATAGTTGGGTTTCAATTTAATCAACAACATGTTAATGTTTGGGGTAATAATAATTTGATGATAAGGCACCGGCAGGAGGCCCGGCGTGGTTTTGGAGCCTGCTAGTGTCGAAACTAGGAAAAGGGTCTTGTCCATTGATCCATGATGAGCGCGCTAACCGCATCCGGGAGGTAGTATGGGACCCCCCCTCGACTTAGACCTGATTTGCAGCTTGTCCGAAGAGCCACACTTAGTTCGGGTGTTCCATTTGCTCATACGCATGAATGGGTTGGCCCCCCATGGTTACCGTTGATGATGATGATGATGCATATAGGGCGAGGCCTGTATTGCCGGGGTGTTGCGTCCTGCGGGAGTTTTGCACACTTGCGCTGAGTATTCGGCTGCGTGGCTGGGACCTTATAGCTCCGTGGCTCCTAGGATGGGTTGTAGAGACGGTTTGGGTCGTGTCGAGCCAACCTGAGTTTTAGTTGGTGGCTTGAGTGTGTACGGGTACTGTAGCGCACCCTGCAGGGATGAATCTTCTCGAGAAGCCGTGTTGTCCGCGGTTATGTGACGACTTGGTGAAAGTGCTGGCTAACAAGTACTCAGACAACTTACACCTAATGATAATAACTTGACTAGTAATATAGTATTACCTTCACCATAAAAATGAATGTCACCTTAATCAATAGTGTGAGTTTTCCTTGGGTTGCTTCCTTAGTAGGGGGTAACACTGGATGGGAATTGTTTGGTGAGTAGCTGTAGTTGGTTCTGATACGCTCTCTTATCCCTCTCTAATAGCCGGAAGTTGTAGCGTGTCTCTCTAGTTGTTGGTGCTGCCAGCTGCCGCTTCTTGGCACTACCCCCTTTCTTTCCGTTGTACCTAAAGTATTTGTATCTTGTGATGATTGGTTACGCTGGTATCTTGTGAGTATGGTTTATCCACTTGCCAGTACTTAACAGTACTGACCCACGAATCCTTTTTCGTGGCTGCATATTCCACATTGCAGTCATTAGGTTAGAAGTCTGACGACGTTAGCTTGGGAATCCCTCCGGCTTGGCCTGGGCAGGGATTGGACGCCATCGGTTATCTTCAGGACTCTTAGTCCAATTTGTATCTTGTCCGTAGTCGGACACTATGTTGTTTCTTCCGCTGTTATTTGGATCTTTGTATTGTATCAGTTGTATCCTTGACTCGTTTGAGTCGTCTTGTATATACCTCTTCTGTTGTTGTTGTTGTGGATTATTCGTGAACTGTTGTAATGTTATCACAAGTGGCAACCTGGAATCGGTTATTATGTGGATTTTGGCGGAAATGCTGAAATCTGCATAGTGCCCGATCGCGGGGCGTCACAATGTGGTATGCTCCTATAATACCACGGTTGAAACGTCTGTTCAGGAACAAAGAGCATGCCAAGTTGTTGCGATGGCACAAAGAGGACCGTAAGTCCGACGGGGAGTTGAGACACCCCGTTGATGGAACGCAATGGAGAAAGATCGACAGAGAGTTCAAAGATTTTGCAGCTGACGCAAGGAACATAAGATTTGGTCTAAGTACTGATGGCATGAATCCTTTTGGCGAGCAGAGCTCCATCCATAGCACCTGGCCCGTGACTCTATGCATCTACAACCTTCCTCCTTGGTTGTGCATGAAGCGGAAGTTCATTATGATGCCAGTGCTCATACAAGGTCCGAAGTAACCCGGCAACGACATCGATGTGTACCTAAGGCCATTAGTTGATGAACTTTTACAGTTGTTGGGCAGACCTGGTGTATGTGTGTGGGATGAGCACAAAAAGGAGGAATTTGACCTACGAGCGTTGCTTTTTGTAACCATCAACGATTGGCCTGCTCTCAGTAACCTTTCGGGATAGACAAATAAGGGATACAAAGCATGCACGCATTTCTTACATGATACTAAAAGTGTGTATTTGAATAACTGTAAGAAGAACGTGTACCTGGGTCATCGTTGATTTCTTCCCCGAAATCATAACGTAAGAAAGAAAGGCAATCATTTCAACGGCAAGGCAGATCACCGGCCGAAGTCTGCGGAACGTACTGGTGCTGAGATATTTGATATGGTCAAGGATTTGAAAGTCATCTTTGGAAAGGGTCCTGGCGGACAATCAGTTGCGCTTGGAGTTGACGGGCACGCACCCATGTGGAAGAAGAAATCTATATTTTGGGAGCTACAATATTGGAAAGTCCTAGATGTCCGCTCTGCAATCGACGTGATGTATGTTACGAAGAATATTTGCGTGAACCTGCTAAGCTTCTTGGGCGTGTATGGGAAGACAAATGATACAAAGGAAGCACGGCAGGACCAGCAACTTTTGAAAGACCCAGATGACCGGCATCCGGAATGGTTTCAAGGTCATGCCAGCTACGCTCTTACCAAAGAAGAGAAGGTCATTTTTTTGATGCCTGAGCAGTATGAAGGTCCCGTCTGGCTTCTCGTCGAATATAAAGGGAATAATAATCATGGCGGAGAAAAAGTTCCAAAACCTGAAGTCTCACGACTGCCACGTGATTATGACGCAATTGCTTCCGATTGCTTTGAGGGGGCTCCTACCGGAAAATGTTCGAGTAGCCATTGTGAAGCTATGTGCATTCCTCAATGCAATCTCTCAGAAGGTAATCAGTCCAGAAGATCTACCACGGTTACAGAACGATGTGGTCCAATGTCTTGTTAGTTTCGAGTTGGTGTTCCCACCATCCTTCTTCAGTATTATGAAGTACCTCCTGCTCCACCTAGTCGAAGAGATTTCCATTCTCGGTCCTGTATTTCTACACAATATGTTCCCCTTTGAGAGGTTCATGGGAGTATTAAAGAAATATGTTCGTAACCGTGCTAGGCCAGAAGGAAGCATCGTCAAGGGCTATGGAAATGAGGAGGTAATTGAGTTCTGTATTGACTATGTTCCTGACCTTAAGCCGATTGGTATTCCTCAATCGCGGCATGAGGGGAGACTAAGTGGAAAAGGCACGATCGGAAGGAAATCAACGATATGTATGGACGGTCATTCTATGACTGAAGCACACCCCACAGTTCTGCAAAATTCTAGCTTGGTGGCTCTGTACTTTGAGCAACACAAGAATATTTTATGCTCGGACAACCCGGGGAAGCCTGAATCCTGGATTAGAAAGGCCCACATGGAGACTTTCGGCAGTTGGTTGCGAAAACATTTAATGAATGACAATGATGTTGGAGATCAGCTGTACATGTTGGCCAAGACACCATCTTCGATTATAACGACTTTCCAAGGGTACGAGATAAATGGGAATACATTTTACATGATCGCCCAATATAAAAAGAGCACCAACCAAAACAGTGGTGTCCGCTTTGATGCAGGAACCGAGAATGGGCAAAAGGTCACATATTATGGTTACATAGAGGAGATATGGGAACTTGACTATGGGCCCTCCTTTTTAAGGTCCCTTTGTTCCGGTGCAAATGGTTCAAGCTAACAGGAGGTGGGGTAAAGGTGGACGAGCAATACGGAATGATAATGGTGGATTTCAACAATCTTGGTTACCTTGACGAACCATTCGTCCTAGCCAAAGATGTCGCTCAGGTTTTCTATTTGAAGGACATGAGTAGCAAACCGAGGAAACAGAAAGATAAGAAAACGATCAGTACATCATGCGATGATCCAAAGCGCCACATTGTTCTTTCAGGGAAAAGAAACATCGTGGGAGTAGAGGACAAGAGATACATGTCAGAAGATTATAATATGTTTGGTGAAATTCCGCCCTTGAAAGTGAACACTGACCCAAGCATTAAGTTAAATGATGAGGATGCTCCATGGATACGGCACAATCGTAAGCAAGCAGGGACACAAGGGAAGAATTGATGTGTAATAATTTATTGTACCAAACTTTGTTGAATGGATCATGCGAGTCCGGATGATTTATATTTGGTGGATGAACTGAATGATGTATCAAACCTTTTGTTAAACCTTCAAGGGATCGAGGATGTAGAACATAATAATCGGTATCGCCATCATACAGCCCTGTCGTGGCTACTGAGTGCATATATGCATACCAAATGCACGACAGGACGTATGATGGCGAATCCGGATGATTTGTATTTGATCGATGAACTTAATGATGTATCAAACCTTAAAGGGGGGTGTAGAACAAAACAATCGGTATCGCCATCATACAGCCCTACCGTGGCTACTGAGTGCATATATGCATACCAAATGCACGGCATGACGTATGATGGCGAATCCGGATGATTTGTATTTGGTCGATGAACTGAATGATGTATCAAACCTTAAAGGGGGATGTAGAACAAAACAATCGGCATCGCCAGCATACACCCCTTCCGTGGCTACTGAGTGCATATATGCATACCAAATGCACGGCAGGACGTATGCTGGCGAATCCGGATGTTTTGTATTTGGTCGATGAACTCACCGGTGTATGAAGGTGGGCTATATATAGGATCCTCTGGCTCACAAAGTGTTGTGCTAGGGTTTTGATCCAACGGTTAAGACTCACCCTAATCCAACGGCTCACAACCGCTCGAAAGAAACACACCGTACCCCTGATCGAACGGCTCACAACAGCTCGAAAGAAACACACCCCTGATCCAACGACTCACAAGCGCTTGAAATAAACACACGGTCCGTGTGATTCTTTCTGATTGGTCGGAACAAAACCCTAACCATTTCGTCCCGGTTGGTAAAACAGAACGGGACTAAAGGGACGATCCGTTTCCGAACGAAACCCGAACCGGAGACAGGAGGCGGGAAGACCGGAGGCGGGAAGAAAGAGGCGGGATTTTAAGTTTTGTATTTTTTTGATATATTATTTGTATTTTTAAGATTTTAAAATGCTATAGTTTTATTTTTCTGAATTTTTTGATATATTATTTGTATTTTTAAGATTTTAAATTGAAGTAGTTTTATTTTTCTGAATTTTTTGATATATTATTTGTATTTTAAGATTTTAAAATGAAGTAGTTTTATTTTTCTGATATATTATTTGTATTTTTAAGATTTTAAAATGAATTAGTTTTATTTTTTTGAATTTTTGATATATTTTTTGTATTTTAAGATTTTAAAATGAATTAGTTTTATTTTCTAATTTTTTTGATATATTAATTGTATTTTAAGATTTTAAAACGAAAAGTATTTGAAAAAGTACCCTTAGTCGCTGTTCGTGACACGAACCGCGACTAAAGGCTCTTTCCGCGCGGGAACGGAAACGCCGCGAAAACACCTTTAGTCCTGGTTGGGGACACCAACCGCGACTAAAGGTACCCCTTTAGTCCCGGTTGGAGACACCAACCGCAACTAAAGGCCCGCGGATGGTACCCGTAGGGTACCTTTAGTCGCGGTTGGTGTCCCCAACCGGGACTAATGGGGTTCCCTATATATTCCCGCTGCCCCGAAAAACTTCTAAGAACCAAACGCGACTCCAAAATCTTCTAAGGACCAGGCTCTCCCCGCAAAGACAGAGAGAGGACCCTGCCGGTGGCCGGCCCGCGCCCTTCTCTGCACCGCGCCCGCCCTGCTCCGCCCCCGCCCTGCTCTGCACCGCGCCGCCCTCGTCTCCGGTAGGTTCCCCCGCGCTGCTCTGGTGAACTCCGGTGAACCACGAACCACAAACCACGAACCGATGGCGGCTCCGGTGAACTCCGGTGAACCACACGGTGAGGACGACTGGGAGGTACTTAAGAGGAGAGGACGACGACGACCACGCGGTGAGGACGACGGCGACCACGCGGTGAGGGACGACGGCGACCACGCGGCCGGTGAGGAAACAGAGGAAGAAGAAAGAGAGAAGGAGGGCGCTCGGGGTCGTGGGGCCCACCCGTCAGCGAGCGAGAGAGAGAGAGAGAGCAGAGAGAGAAGGAGGGCGCTCGGGGTCGTGGGGCCCACCCGTCAGCGAGCGAGAGAGAGAGAGACAGAGAGAAGAGAGAGAGAGAGAAGGAGGGCGCTCGGGGTCGTGGGGCCCACCCGTCAGCGAGCGAGAGAGAGAGAGAGAGCAGAGAGAGAGAGAGAAAGGGACTTAGCAATTTCTGTTTATAGATTCATAAATCCATAACTAATTCATAAATTCTCCAATTTGAGTGATTCAAATTTCTATACATCCAGGAACTTGAGCAGTTTCAGTTCATAGAAAAAGCTCAACATGCTTCTGCAATAATGTTTGCACTAAATAATTAAATATAGAAAAGGGAACTAAAAATGGAAACTTGCAAAATTCATAACTGGAATTCTGTTAACCCGAATTGAGCAAACTTGAGCTCTAAAATTTTGTCTTAACAAAATATACACAATGGTATTTTATTTGGGATTAATTGTATAAATTTGACCAAAAAAACATCAATTTTCTGTTCTGGTCATAAAAGAAAAGGAAAAAGAAAATGGCATAACTAATTAAATAATTATCCAAAAATTATGTTTAATACCTCAAAATGTTCAGTGAAACATTTGGCACATGTATTCAACCTTATACATGCAGTTTGACATCTAAAGTATTTCTGTTTTTGTTGTTTTTCCAAAAATGGCTGAAATGAAAGCAAAAATTAATAGTTCTCAATCATTGTTTCCTTCATCCAAAAATTATTGAAACTATACCAAATTGAAAAACACTTAAAGTAACATAAGAGAACATCATTTTCATGCATGTTGACAAATTAACTAGGTACTGGTCTTGTAGTAACAATTAGTATGACACTAAGATAAATATGAGTTTAGGGTTTAAATATTAAAAATAAAGTTTTAATTCAACCGTCGCTACTCCTCCTCTCTGTACCCTTAATCTTATTTTTTAATTCATTTATACTTAATTAATTTTTATTACATGCAGGAGTGACATATGGCGGACGATAGAGCCGAGCCGCTTAGGGATTCGGAGGCTTAACGTTATTTATGTGCCGGGCTCAGAAGATGAGCATGAAGAGGATGTAGTCTCTTCTTTTCTGAACCTTGACGGTGGAACAGACATTGTCGATGATCAAGAAGGTGAAGGAACGGACATTGTCGACAGAGGTCAACCGTCGACAAACGACGATCTCGAATTGCAAGTAGCAACCACCTCCGGCGAGGTATATATATACATTGAGCCTCTCGTGATACAAACTTACTGAAATGTGAATACATATGTATTAACGCGCACGACTCTCTTTCTTTTTTTATCCCTCGGCCGGATCGAGTACGACAAAGCGTGGCAAATCCAAGGTGATGAAACAAGGAGAAACATATACCATCGAATTAGTCGGTGAAACCGGCAAGCCCCTACAGCACACCACAAAGTTTATCAACCAATGCGGAGTCGTTGTTAGAGACAACGTCCCGATCACCGTCCAGGAATGGAAGGAGCCAAAGAAGGCACGTCTTGGTTTCAGTTTTGTCGACAAGGGAACGAAAAAAGATTGCTGGAGAAAGCTTATGAAACATTTCATTCTACCTCCGTAATACAACAAAGTCGATGAATTCAGTAACGAGGTTTCGGGTGGACGTGAGAGGAGGAGGCTAGTCAAAGAGTTCGCTCTTCAGAAGATGGCCGAAGCATTCCGGAACTTCAAGAAAAATTTAACCCGTGACTATGTCAACAAGGGCAAGACTCCGGATTTCAAAGGACAACATGAGAACCTGAAAGATGATTGGCCAGAATTTGTGAGGCAAAAGAAATCGGAGCATTTCAAGGAAATATAAAAAAAAATAAGGTCAATGCGGGTAAGAAACAATACCATCATATTATGGGGCCAGGAGGATACCGCCTTTCGGAGCCTAAGTGGGCGAAGATGGAGGAGGCCCTGAGGGTGCGAGGAATCCATCTAGGTACAGAGGGATGGGACCCAAGGGCCAAAAGCTGGTGGTACGGGCATGGGGGATCGCTAGACCCGGAGACAGGGGTGTGTGTTCACCGGAAGAAAAAGTTTGCTCCCACCCAAGCCCTTATTGACGCAATGACCCAAGCTCAAGAGGGCTTGATCAAGTTCAACAGAGAGAAATACGCACTGACAACAGCCCTCGGGAGTGATGAACACGGAGGACATGTACGAGGCAAAGGCAGAATTCCGTGGAAAGTAGGGTTTTCCCAGGACAATGACACGTACTGTTACAGAAGCCGTCAGAGAAAGACGGACCAGGATGCAGATCTTTTGGCGAAGTTTGCATCGGGACTCCATGAGTTGAAGCAGACCGTGCATGAACTAGTAAAAGGAAAATCGGCTGCAGGGCCGCATGAAGATCATGAAGCGGATCTCGGAAGCCAGCAGCGGAGAAGCAACGTGGCTTCCACGGATGCCCCTCTTGGTGCTAATGCACCGACGATCAAGATTCATGCACTGGAGCCTCACTACCCCGTGGATGATGTAAATGAGATGAAAGAATGTGATCTGCGTTATCCCGTGGGGAACGTTTCCACGAAGGTAGCTACCGGCAGTGCTTTACCCTGTACACCTGGATCACTCCACCACAACAACCCCATTGCATATGGCTATGCTCGTGTCATGAAGGAAGACATAGTCCAAGAGTTTGAGGACCTGGAGATTGGCAAAGCTACACCCAAAGGGGAGAGAAGACTTGGAGATGTCAAGCGCCAAATCATTCTATGGAAAAAGAAGTACATAGTGTTTCCAGGCGAGGCGCCAAGGCTAACAAGTCCACCCCACTCCGATGGTGGTGGTGGTGGTGGTTCACCTACACCTCCTTCACGCCATTCGACGCCATCCCCCGATCCACAACCTCCGGCGGGTAAGCAGCCGCCGCCCCCCAATCCTCCTCCGGCGGGTACGACGCCCCCCAATCCTCCTCCGGCAGGTACGACGCCCCCCAATCCTCCTCCGGCGGGTACGACGCCCCCCCAATCCACCTCCGGCGAAGAAGCAGAGCAGGCAGACAGCAAGGAAACCCGCTCCTGGACTATTAACCCAGACCCTTATGTACCTAAGACCACAACGGTACCGGAGCCATCACTAAAGCCTCTCCTCCCAAGGCCTTGGGAACTTAGTGAAGCTGAAACCAAATTAGCCGCGTCTGCTCATTATGAGAAATGGAAGGCGGATACGAAGGTGATAAAAGAGCCTGAGCCCAAGCAAGTATTCACTGAGAAGCAAAAGAAGTGGGCTAAGGATTTTTGACGACACCGTCCCAAGCCGAGCTGAATATGCCTGACGACTATGGACGTGAACTTCGTAGGCAAGCAGAAACATTGAAGGAGGAGAAAGAAGAAAGTAAAAAAAGCGGGAAACAAGTTGACCAGCTCGGGATGCAGAATAAACAATCGATCCCTCCGCTCATAGTGAAAGCCGGTCCGGAAGAGGAACCGAGATCATAGCAGCTGCGACAGCACTTGGATTGACTGTAGCGAGTGCCATGAAACAAGCGTCCGAGATGGGTTTGACTCTTCGTGCCTCGTTAGACCTTGAGGATGTGCCAACTAGTGAGATAGCATTACAATATGTGCGGAATGGGCCTCTCGTCGAGTCTGCGCAGGAAAAGAGTCTAGCACCACAAATGCGAAATCTGCTACATTGGTACAAGAATTACATAACATGGGCCGATAAAGAATATGTTTATGCGGATGTTACAGAGGAGCATCACACCAAACGGTACTCTGTAGAAGTTAATATGAGTGAATTGTTCCAGCTGTTCAATCTGCACGAGCTCGACAAATCTATGCTGAGTTGCTACATTCTGTACGTGATTTCTTTCTACCTCATCTCGTTCTTCATTGCCTGCACTATATATATATATATATTGTCCTAACTATATTGTTGTGTACGCTATTATGCAGATTGAAGATTTGGGAATGCAAAATAAGAAACATCCATGATGTTGGGTTCATTGACCCACATATCGTTAATGGATATGTGTTACAACGTCACCCGAAGACGTGGAGAAAGACTTGTACAAGTTTCTTAGAAAGCATCAACTCAAAAGTCATATTCTATTTCCTTACCATTTTGGGTGAGTGTTTCTCTCTTGTGCCCATTCTCTTTTGTTTACTCCATGCATGGTATGTCTAATCAATGAGTTATGCATGACTGTGCATGTAACGTGTCCGCAGGTTCCACTGGATTCTGCTAAATAGTGACCTTCACACCTCCAGAGTTCTAATCATGGACTCTATGGATTCGGATTCAAAGCGTTGGGCCGACATGAGAAAAATGCTGCAAAAGTAATTATTTTCAATCATTTGCGCTCTATATCGATCGGTCTCTTTCGTTCAATTCCTAATATCAAGTAACTAATAACTCCCTTGTTCATTTAATTTTCTTTGCCCTGTAGGGTTTGGAGACGGTTCTCAGAAGAAATTGTCGGTGAATTCAAACATGAGCTAGATTTTAGATGGTTAGTTAATGTGGATAAGCAGCCACCGGGGACCAATCTATGTGGATACTATGTTTGTGAGAACATCCGGAGACACACCTCTGAGCGGAAGGCGTCGGATAGCGTGCGGAAGGCGACGGATAACTTGCGGAGGAAGCTTAGTCCAGAAGCTCGCTTCCGACCAACTCAAGAGGAATTAGCAGGATTTTTCATGAGGGAAGTCATCAATCCTAAAGGAGAACACTAAACCGAGGACGAAGAAAATTATATGCATACCCGAGATTGAAACTTGTTCGAAGTTGTATATGGTCATCCATCCTAATTGTGTATGGAAACTTGTTCGAAGTTGTATATGGTCACCCGAGATTGAATATATATTGTATATTCCTCTTGAATTCTTCTTGTTTGAAATTTCATATGCATGTATATAGTAGCGTAGAATATGTGTACTGAAACTTCATCAAAATTAAAATAAAACACAAAATAAAATATAAAAGAAATAAAACACTACAAATTAAAAAGAAACCAGGTTTAGGGGGGCTAAAACCCTAAAACTGCGGAGGAGGCCTGTAGTCCCGGTTAGCCACGAGAACCGGGACTAAAGGTCCTCCGCCCCGACGGACTCCTGGCGCCCACGTGGACAGGCCTTTAGTCGCGGTTCGTAAGAGGTGCGACTAAAGGGGGGGGCTTTAGTCGCGCATATTTAGTCCCGGTTGCACGGCCGGGACTAAAGGCCTTTGCGAACCGGGACTAAAGGCCTATTTTCTACCAGTGAGCCGACCGTTGCGCGCGGGGATCGGGCAGCTGAGCCGGGACTAAAGGCCTTTGCGAACCTGGACTAAAGGCCTATTTTCTACCAGTGAGCCGACCGTTGCGCGCGGGGATCGGTCGCCTCGCCTGCTGCCCGATCAACCAGAATGAACATACAAAAATAACTTAGAGCATCTCCAGCGTTGGAGACCTAGGAGCACGTCGAGCCAAAAAAGTTGAGGTCCTGAGGCCAAAACACGCATGGCCGGTCCTGAGATTTCGGGGGCCCGGGGCGAAAGTTGAATTGGGGCCCTTAATATAAACACCAATGTACATAGTTTCTAATTTTATTCGGATTATTATTCCGTTTTAGTACTTGGAGTGGAATGTGATATTACCATAGCATTCTAAGTACCGCTCTGGACTTCTATTTTTTATACATATATACAAGAAGCATAGAACAAAAAGTTGGAATATTGGGCCTTTAATGAACTACTTCTACTTACACCGTCTATAAATTTTGTGTTAAAGTTATGAAAGATATGCCGTATGCGAGCATCTAATATATCTCATTAGTTTCACCTGATGCAAGCCAATTTATTTAAACACTGGTTTAACTCCAAAGGTGATGTTGCAAGAATTAATTTGATCACGAAGAAATACTGAAGAAAATATAGATGGGCTAGGAAGTCTAGTAGAAATTTAGAGAAGTCTGTAATTACAAAAACTAATCACGTTGAAGTAGTGCAAAAAAAAGATGATGAAACATCACGACACAAGAATTTTACCTTAAAAAACTCATGCTATTTTTATATAATTATATCGTAAATATCCTCGTCAATATATAGTTAACGTCCTAGCAGATTCATACCCTGATATTGATGGGGACAAGAATTTTATATGCAGCACCGCATCTTCACGTTTATGGGTGGAGGCTACCTAGGGATTAGGAATGAGGAGAAGAGAGAATGAGTAGCCAACATTGTCAGCTAGGATTGCACTTAGGCCTAAACTGTAGTAGTTGGCGATCAAAACGCGTGATGGATTGGGCTGCCTTAAGGGCCTTCTTCTCTTGCATTATTTTTTGCCATGGTTATTGCCAATATGTCTGGGCTTTACATCTACAAACATGGGAATAAAATAGCACTTACACATCTAGGCTGGGCCGTTCTCAAAAAAAAAAAAAAAATCTAGGCTGGGCCCCAAGCTTGAGGTACTCGCAACTTACGGTTCGGTTTCAATGCTCTGTCTTCCTCGACTGTATTCCTCGCTCCTCAGACGTTTGTTCTTATTCCATGGCGTCACAAAATACTTGCAGTACCCACCTCATGCATAGCTGGCCACGGGCCCCTTGGTTCTGGGGCCTGCCCCCCTAAGGGCAAGCCCTGAAAACACATTACCGACGCTATTTGAGTACATGTTCCCAGCCATACATAGCTCAGGCAACAGTTTGTGAGAGAAATAATTGAGTGGGACAAAAAAAAAAGACAAACGGAGAGACGTGATTCGCCCAAAGTTTTGCCGACGCTCCCAACAGCCCCAGCGTCCTGGGTTTCGTCTGGGTTTGCCAGCGCTATTTTAACGTAATGGGGGCGTTGGAGGCATGGCTAGGCTATTTTTCGGCCAATTTGGCCATCCAAGCCTAAAAGCGAATCAAGAAAGTGCGCTGGGACGTCTTGGGTGTTGAATGTACTTGTACCGTATATGTATGGGCATGGTGTAGTACACCACCCCATACATATACCCCACTTGTAAGCCACGGGAGGGGCTCTTTCTTCCTCTATTTAACACATACACGAGATCCCTAACGGGATCATCGCTTCCTCCAAACCCTAAACGTCAATATGGTATCAGAGCTTGCCTCTTCCCCGATGCTCTAGCTGCCGCCTCCGCCGCCATCTCTTCTGGCCGCCGCCGCCCAAAAACACAACCAGAAAAATCCTGCCGCCGCCATCTACTGATCGCCGCCGCCAAAACCACAAGAAAACCCTGCCGCACCTACCCACTGGTCGCCGCCGCCACAACAACAACCACGAAAAACCACAACCGAAAAACTCGTCGCCGCCGTGATCCTCAATCACCGCCGCCGCCCAAAACCCAAAAACCGATCTACACAAAACCCTACAATCCCACCTTGCTCTGCTAGCATGGCTTCCTCATCATCGAGTGGAGGTCTGACCGGCCTAGGTTCACCACCCACGCAAAAGCTGACAACGGAGAATTTCCTCTTTTGGAAAGCTCTCGTGTTCCCGGCGCTGCGTGGTGCGTGCGCCCTCGGCCTGCTTGATGGCACCGATGCTGCCCCGAGTGAAACTGTGGAGATTGAAGATGACCAAGACCCCAAGCAAAACAAGAAGGTTGAGAACCCGGCCTACACTGCATGGCTCGAACGGGATCAGCTCGTCGTGAGCTATCTCGTAAACTCCCTCTCTTCGAACGTGCTAGCTCACGTTCTCGGGCTGAACACTGCCCATGAGATCTAGATCGCCATCACCGACATGTTCGCCTCGCAGTCGCACTCCCGAGTGCAGCACCTACGCACCGCCCTCAACACCACCAAGAAGCTCAACTCCACCACAGCTCAATACTTCACCAAGATGAAGGGTTTCCGCTCCGAACTCGCCGCTGCTGGTAAGCACATTGATGATGATGAACTGGTGGGTTACATCACAAATGGCTTGGATGCCTCGTACCATTCCCTTGTTGGTGCTGTTGCTGCAAACCCCGACACCTCGCTCTCTGACTTGTTCGGACTCATGAATTCTCACGACATGAGGCAGAAAATGATAGCCGAAACAGCCAGTATGGAAGAGTTCATCTCCTTTGCCAACGCCGCTCAACGAGGTCGTGATCAGCGCGGTCGTGACGATCACACTCATCGCCAAGACGGTGGGCGCTGGAGGTCTCCTAACCGCGGTCTCTCCCCCGACCGTGGCCGCTACGACCAGCGTAGAGGGGGCGGAGGTGGTCGCGCTCGCTCACCCTACCGTGAGCACCGTGACGACAGACGCCAGGAGACAGGAGGTGACCGCAGTGGTGACCGTGGCGAACGCCAGTGAGCGGCGTGATGATGGTGAGCGCCTCGACGAACGCCGTGACCGGCGTGACAATCGCCACGATGGAGGACAAGGGCGCCGAAACCGTGTTCCCACACCATATGAAGACGTGACCTGCCAGATCTGTAAGATCCACCGTCACTCCGCAGGAGATTGCTGGTGGAGACGCGGCGATGACTCTGATGACGACAGCGGTGACCGCGGTGATCGCGACCGCAAAACTGCAAATGCTGCTGCTCACGGCGTGGATACAAACTGGTACGTTGATACCGGGGCGACACATCATCTTACAAGCGAGCTGAGCAAGATGACCACGTGCGAAAAATACAATGGACAGGACCGTGTGCACACCGCAGACGGCAATGGTATGGAAATAATCCATATAGGCCACTCAACTTTGCATACTCCTCATGATTCCATTCATCTCAAAAATATACTTCATGTTCCAAATGCTTCAATCAATCTACTTTCCTTTCATAAACTCACACATGACAACAATGCTTTTATTGAATTCCATCCAACTTTCTTTGTGATTAAGGATCAGGCAACTAGGAGCACACTTCTTAGAGGTCCTTGCCGTGATGGACTCTACCCTCTAGTGTCCATCTCCTCTGGATCGCCCAAGCAAGCATATGCCACAATAAAGCCATCCTCATCCACATGGCATCGAAGACTAGGACATCTCTCTTCATTTGTAGTTCAACAAGTGCTTCGCAAAAATAAAATTTCCTACACTCAAGAAATAAACCCCTACATTTGGGACCCTTGTCAATTAGCCAAAAGCCACCAGCTACCATACCCAGTTTCTACCAGTGTATCCAATGTTCCATTGGAACAAGTGTTTTCTGATGTATGGGGTCCAGCTTCTATTTCTGTTGGCAAGTACTCATATTATGTAAGCTTCATAGATGATTTCAGTAAATTTACTTGGATTTATTTGCTTAAAAAGAGATCTGAGGTCCACCAAGTTTTTCTCAATTTCCAAGCACTTGTTGAACGCAAATTCAATAGAAAAATTTTCACTATGCAAACTGATTGGGGTGGTGAGTATGAAAAATTAAACACATTCTTTCAGAAAGTTGGCATCACTCACCATGTATCATGTCCTCATGCTCATCAACAAAATGGTTCTGCTGAACGCAAACATCGCCACATAGTTGAAGTTGGTCTTGCTTTACTTGCAAATGCTTCCATGCCACTTAAGTTTTGGGATGATGCTTTTCTTACTGCCACTTTCCTCATAAACCCATTACCTAGCAAAGTGATCAATTTTGATGCCCCAGTAGAACGTCTCCTCAACACCAAACCAAACTATGACTCTCTTAGAATTTTTAGTTGTGCTTGCTGGCCAAATCTACGCCCCTACAACAAACGAAAACTATCATTTCGTTCTACACAATGTGTTTTTCTTGGTTATAGTCCACGTCACAAAGGGGTAAAATGTCTACATCCCAAAACCGGTCGTGTTTATGTCTCTCGAGATGTGGTTTTCGATGAACAAGTTTTCCCTTTTGCCTCATTACACTCCAATGCTGGCTCCCGTCTCCGCAATGAAATTATTTTACTCCCCAAAGATCACACTACTCCCACATCAAATCGTGGAGATGCAAATATTGATGCCTATATGCCTATATCTATTGTTCCAAGTCATGCAGAATATATTGCCCCCACTGCTGATGATCTTGTAGAAACAGACAATGGTGAAAATTATGAAGAAAACGAGTCCGAAATTGATGAAAACAGTGATTCTACGGATTCAGAAAAGGACAAAGAAGAAGATCCGCCTGCAGACTTGGATCAGGAGCCCACCGATCCCGAGGCTGATCTGCCTTCGGATCCGCCTGCTTCGCCTGCTCCCGAGGACTCCGGTCGACTGCGCGTCTCTCGCAACGCGGCCCCTGGTCCCCACCCTCCACACTCCCCCGTCCATCCGCGGCGCGCCACGTCGCCCGCGCGGTCATCATCACCTCCCCCCGCGCCCCCGAGACGGACGACAATTGGCGCTCAGCCACAGGTGCGGATGGCCTGGACGTGCATGCTCCGACACCCCCTGCTGCAGGATCCTCTGCGCCGCCACCTGCTACTGCTTTAGGGGCTGGCGGATCTTCTGCACCAGCCGACGCTGCTCCCCAGCCTGCAGCAGTCCCAAGGACACGTCTTCAAAAGGGAATTTCTAAACCTCGTCTTTTAAAAGATGGCACTGTAACATATGATGTTAAAAACAGAAAAATTCGTTATGCTCTTCTTACTTCTTTAGGTGAACCCCGCAATTTACAAGAAGCCCTTCAAGACACCAAGTGGAATCAAGACATGCACGATGAGTATACAACCCTGTTACATAATAACACCTGGCATCTTGTTCCTCCCACTTCTGGCACCAATCTTATTGACTGCAAGTGGGTCTATCGTATCAAGAAACGAGCAGATGGATCTATTGACAGATACAAGGCACGTCTTGTTGCCAAAGGTTTCAAACAGAGGTATGGTATTGACTACGAGGATACTTTTAGTCCTGTTGTTAAGGCAGCCACTATTCGTACTGTCTTAGCTATTTCTGTTTCTCGAGGCTGGAGTTTACGGCAGCTAGATGTCAAGAACACGTTTCTTCATGGTGTTTTGGAAGAGGAAGTTTATATGAAACAACCTCCTGGCACCACTATGTTTGCAAGCGTGACAACGCTCTCTACGACTTGAAACAAGCCCCTCGGGCCTGGTTTGCTAGGCTCACCTGCAAACTCCACACACTTGGTTTTGTTCCCTCCAAAGCTGATACATCTCTCTTCCTATACAATCAGTCAGGTATCACCATATTTTTGTTGGTATATGTTGATGATATTATTGTCACCAGCTCCTCAGATCAAGCTATTGATGCCTTACTTAGAGATCTTAATGCTGACTTTGCTATCAAAGATCTTGGTGTTCTTCATTATTTTCTTGGTATTCAAGTGAAAAAATCTGTCCAATGGGCTGCTGATGACACAGGAAAAATAGGCCATGGATCTTCTTGCAAAAGTGGGCATGTGTGGATGCAAGGGGGCCCCCACACCTCTTTCTTCCACTGACAAGCTGTCCCTCACAGGGGGCACACCACTGGATTTTGAGGACAGCTCACAGTACCGAAGTATTGTGGGTGCATTACAGTATCTCACTCTTACACGCCCAGATTTGTCATATTCTGTGAATAAAGTATGTCAATATCTCCATGCTCCCACCACAACTCATTGGACAATAGTAAAAAGAATACTACGATATGTCAGTGATACTGTACAACTGGGAATTACTTTTCAACAATCATCATCCACCCTTCTTAGTGCTTTTTCAGATACAGATTGGGCCGGATGTCTTGATGACAGACGTTCCACAGGAGGGTTTGCTATATTTATTGGTCCTAATTTGGTTTCCTAGAGTGCTAGGAAACAGGCTACTGTCTCTCGTTCTAGTACTGAAGCTGAATACAAGGCCTTGCTAATTCTACCACAGAATTGATATGGGTTGAAGTCTTACTTGGTAAACTTGGTGTTAAACTCAAGCAAAGGCCTTGCTTATGGTGTGATAACCTCGGTGCAACATATCTTTCTGCAAACCTGTCTTCCATGCTCGTACAAAACACATAGAAATTGATTTCCACTTTGTTAGAGAGAGAGTAGAAGAAAAGAAACTAGATATATGTTTTGTCTCTAGTAAGGACCAAGTAGCTGATGGATTCACTAAGGCTCTTCCTGTTAAAAACTTAGATGAGTTCAAGCGTAATCTCAACCTGTCCACAGGTTTAGATTAAGGGAGGGTGTTGAATGTACTTGTACCGTATATGTATGGGCATGGTGTAGTACACCACCCCATACATATACCCCACTTGTAAGCCACGGGAGGGGCTCTTCCTTCCTCTATTTAACACGTACACGAGATCCCTAACGGGATCATCGCTTCCTCCAAACCCTAAACGTCAATATTGGGGACGGCTGGTGATAGTGGATTTGGATACTCCTATGTGAAGGATCTCACAAGTCTATTTTCTGCAGCGCACGCAGCAGCACGAGTACTGGTTGTCGGCTGCATCTTTCCTGTGAGGATGCGAGCCATTGCTATGGGTCTTTGCTTGGTTGAATCTTTTTTGGTTAGATACACATGGCTAACTCCACACAAGTAGGATTAAATTTGGTGAACTTTCTTTTAATCAGCGCACACTATTTCCACAAAAATCTTCTATGTGCACATACTAGGTACACCGTACATCACTATGGGACACGTTCAATACGTCGACGGCCTGACCCCGTCGGCGTAGACACGTTCCCCGTCGGCGTATGCCCCGTCGGCGTTTTGCCATGTCGACGTAGTCTAGCGTCCGTTAGCGTATAGGTAGGCCAAATTTATTTTTTAAAAATCAAATTTTTTTGAATTTTTTCTTACAATTTGTTTATTTCACTTGTTTAACCACTTAATCGCACTATAGACATATCTAGCTTTATCTGTAAGAATTTATAGTTTTTAATTTTAATCTAAATTACTAGCTTCTACTAACACTTCCCGATCGGTCACGCATCCTCAGATTGCTCCAGCCCCAACACTTCCTTCCTTGTGAGTTGCCTAGAAACAACGGATGTTCTGCTGACAATAGTATACGATCAATCATGTTAACCCTTGGACCATCATTTCACACTGTTCTATTTTGTGAACTCAAACAATTATTAAAATAAAAAATAATTACTAATAATCTTGAATTTAAATAATAATTATCATTTTTGCCTTTTCTATTTAATATTGAATAATTCATATCTATAAATCCGTAAATCGAAATTTGACAAATAATATGTCTATATCGATTATAAAAATGAGAGAAATTCAAATATTACATCCATATAATATTTCCATCGTGTATAGGAATTTACTGAGTGAGATGTTTAGAGTATGGTCTTTGGTCACCCAACCAAATTAGGTGTCGAAACTAGGTTTTATGGAGAAAATAGACCAAACTTGGACACTAAATGAGAAAACCATGTTGGAATGTGCCAAGATATGGCAAAGTGGAGCAGAATTGTATTGCAAACAAATATAAACCTAGGTTTGTGAAGTTCCAAACAAACAAATTTTTCCTTTTCATTGTAAAAAAAATCCATTTTCCATTTTCCGAGTGCAAACAATGGTTTTTTTTTGTGTGAAGGACCAACCACAAATATGTTGCAAAATTTGAGAGCTACAATTTTTTAAAATACTATAACATGTTATATGCATAAATAACCAATTTGTTGTCTCTAAAAAGGTTTCCATCCACCTCTTTTGAAAAACAGAAGTTTCTGCCGATTTGGCTGGAAATGGGTCAAATTTGTACTCAGGTCCATCGTAGTTTGCAAAAGATTTTTGGAAAAAATAATTTTTTAGGTACAAAACTACCTATTTGATCATAGATACACAAAGATTTTATCAATATTCAACCCCTACCTACGAACGTTCATGCCCGCCGTCTTAACTTTTCCTAGAAACCGGCTTAGAAAATTCCAGAAAATTCAAAAAACCTCAAAATGATGCAAGACTTTTGATTGGTGTCATTATATATGTTCTCGTATCAACCAAAAATAATAAACTTGAAATACGACAATTATGTTGAAAATGTGTTCACAAAAATGAGTTATCTCCTCCGAACATTCTAGGGTTTCGGTGCAAATGACGGGTGTAATGGCCAAATCCATGGCATAGTTTGTTTAAATGTGCTCATATTACACACAAACATGCATCTTGGAAGCACGGACAATGTTGACAGAGGATGTTTTCCTTTTCATTGAATAAAAAACATTTTTTATTTCTCGAGTGTAAAAAATGGTCCTTTTTATTGAAGGCACCGACCACAAATATGTTGCAAAACTTGGGAGATGAAATTTTCGAAAATACTATACCATGTTATATGCATAAATAACCAATTTTTTTTCCTTTAAAAAGGTTTCCATCCACCTCTTTTGAAAAACACAAGTTTCTACCGATTCAGCTTGAAACAGGTAAAATTTCAACTACATGTGACTCGTAATTTGCTCATGATTTTTGGAAAAAAAAATTATTTTTGGTACACAACTATCTATTTCATCATAGATACACCAAGATTTTATCAATATTCAACTCGTAGCTATGAACGGTCATGCCCTCCGTCTTGAGCTTTTCCCTAAATCTGGCTTAGAAAATTCCAGGAAATACAAAAAAAACCCAAAATGATGCAAGACCTTCGCGTTGTGTCATTATATATGTCATAGTATCCACCGAAAATAATAAACTTTGAATACGATAGTTGTCTTGAAAATGTGTTCAGAAAAATGAGCTATCTCTTCCGAGCATTCTAGGGTTTAAGGCTAAATGACAGGTGTTATGTCCAAATCCATGTATTTTTTTAAATGTGCTCATATTCCACACAAACATGCACCTTGGAAGAACATACAATGTTGACGGAGGAAGTTTTCCTTTCCACTGAATAAAAAAACCATTTTCCATTTTCCGAGTGTCAAAACTCGATTTTTTTTGTGTGAAGGACCTACCACAAATATGTTACAAAACTTGGGAGATTAAATTGTTGAAAATACTATACCATGTTCTATGGAAAAATAACCAATTTTTTTCTCTGAAAATATTTCCATCCACCTCTTTTGAAAAACACAAGTTTATGTAGATTTAGATGGAAACGGGTCAAATTTGAACTACAGGTGCCTCGTAGTTTGCTCGTGATTTTTAGAAAAAATATTTTTTATGTACACAACTACCTATTTCATAATAGATAAAACAAGATTTTATCAATATTCAACCCCTAGCTACGAACGATCATGCCCGCCGCCATGACTTTTCCCAGAATCCGGCTTAGAAAATTCCACAAAATTCAAAAAAAATCCAAAAAGATGAAAGAACTTCGCGTGGTATCATTTAATATCTCCTATTATCCACAGAAAATAATAAACTTAGAATACGACAGTTGTGTTCAAAACATGTTCACAAAAATGAGCTATCTCCTCGAAACATTCTAGGGTTTCAGGCCAAATGACGGGTGTTATGGCCGAATCGATGGCATAGTTTGTTTAAATATGCCCATATTCCACACAGATATGCATATTGGTAGAAGGACAATTTAGACAAAGGAAGTTTTCCTTCTCACTGAAGAAAAAAACCATTTTCTATTTTCGAGTGTCAAAACTGGGTTTTTTGTGAAGGACCTACCACAAATATGTTGCAAGACTTCGGAGATGCATTTTTCGAAAATAATAGACCATGTTATATGCATAAATAACAAATTTGTTTCCTATGAAAAGGTTTCCATCCACCTCTTTTGAAAAACACAAGTTTCTATCGATTCAGGTGGAAACGGGTCAAATTTGAACTACAGGCGTCTCGTAGTTTACTCATGATGGTTAGAAAAAATTATTTTAGTTACACAACTAACTATTTCATCATGGATATTGATACGCCATAAACGTATCCTTAATTTCTGATGTTCCATGTTGTTTCCTTATTGATTCCCACATGTTTGCTATACAGTTTATGTCATTTTTATCGATTTTCCGGACTAACCTATTGACAAGATGCCACAAAGCCAATTCCCTGTTTTCTGCTGTTTTAATTTCAGAAAAAGTTGTTCTGGAAATAATCTCGGAATTGGAAAATTCAAAGCCCAGAAGTCTTAGAATTTCCGAAGGTTCCACGGAGTCCCGAAGAGACCCGGAGTGGGACCATAGGGGGCCCACACCATAGGGCGGCGCGCCCCTGGCCGCGCCATGGGGTAGTGTGGCCCCCCCAGCCTCCACCACCTTTTCCTTTTCTCCTATTTACTCACCCCGACACGTAAACCCTAAAGATATATCACTTTGTCCCGAGAAACACCCTGAGGCCGCCGACCCCTAGCCGCCGTCATCGTCATCCCGAGATCGGGAGGGTTCTGGAGCTCTCCGGCACCCTGCGGGGAGTGGAATTCATCACCGGAGGGGTGTACACCACCATGCCCTCCTCCGAAGTGATGCGTGAGTAGTTCATCGCTGGACTACGGGTCCATAACAGTAGCTAGATGGTTGTCTCCTCCACTTTATGCCTCATGTTTAGATCTCGTGAGCTGCCTGACATAATCGAGATCATATTTATGTAGTGCTACATGTTGTGTTTGCTGGGATATGATGAATGAGGAATGCTATGTCTTTTGATTATCAATCTATTATGTTATCTTCATGCTTATGTTATTTAGGATCTTGCATGCTCTCCGTCATTAGTAGATGCATGCTCTTGCCAAGTAGATACTAGTAACTCCAAGAGGGAGTATTTATACTTGATAGTGGGTTCATGCCTCCTTTGCATCTGTGCTCAAGTGACAGAAACGTGACAGATGGAGGATGTGTTGTTGCCATTAGGGAGAAAACAACAATGCTTTGTCTAAGGATGATTCTATTGTTTACATTACACACTTTGCTTACTGCGATTATCTGTTTCTTGCAACTTAATACCCAACGTTTGTTTGGATGATATTCGGAGGGTGGATTATTAGACATAGATGTAGTTGGATGACGGTCTATGTATTTTGTTGTAGTTCCCACATGAATCACATAGTAATCTTTATGTCTTGCATATGCACTATGGTGCAGCCTTCATTTCTGTCAATTGCCTAGCTGTAATTTGTTCACCACACATGTTATTTATCTTTCACGGAGAGACACCACTAGTGAAAAGTGGATCCCGGTCCATTTTCCTCGTACTGATAATACAATCACTATTTCCACTGCTTTCATTCTGCTGCTACTGTTTTCATACTGTTTTCCACACCATACATTTAACCTCTTTGTGTTCACCAAAACCGGTGAGATTGAAAACCTCACTAATTCGTTGAGGGCAAAGTGATTTGATTGTGTTGTGTAGGTTCCACGTTGCTGCTGAACCGGTAGTGCGCCCGGCCATCTCAGCTGGATCAACCTTCTGAAGTTCAACTTCCTCCTATTGGTCGATTCAACCTTGGTTTCTTTCTGAGAGAAACTTGCTACTGTGCTCTTCATACCTTCCTCTTGGGGTCTCCCAACGAACGTGTGTTACACGCGCATCAGGCTAATTTCTGGCGCCGTTGCCGGGGAGGAAGAGAATTTCTGCAAGGGGGTCTCTCGCTTCCAATCCTTTACTTTGTCTTTGTTTTGCTTAATTTATTTTATTTTGTCTTGTTTGCTTCTCTTTATCAAAAACACACAAAAATTTGTTCTTATTCTAGTCGTTATTTTATTTTTCTTCATCATGTTGCTTCCTAAGTTACCCTTAAAGCTCTTCCAATTGGTAGTTGTTCTATACTTGGAATGTATACCATTAAAGAATTCTTTAATCATGTTAGTAAGCACGAAAATTTAGAGGAAAAATCCATAGTAGAACTTGCTCCAAATTATGAAACTGTTGCAACTTCTCTGATTCACATGTTAGAAGCTAGGTTTGTTAACCTTCATTCCATATGGCAGCATATGTTCCTCAACTTGAATAATATTGAAGACATCGAGAAAAGAAATTTTGTTTTAGAAACCATGCTTAAAGAATTTGGAGATGTTGCTATAGAAGCTAGAAAAGTGTTCGATCGTTTCAATATGTTAGACTAATGTCAGATGTTGTTGGTGCTCTCGAAAAATCGGAACCTAAAAATGAAAATGAGGAGAAAATACAAATTCCCTTTAATTTATAGCATTGCATGAAACCCAAGAAAAGAATTTTGATTGGATTGTTCCTGAGAATTTATTTGATGAGAATAGTAAGCCTAAATTTTCTAAGAGAGGAGCCTCTGAAAGTCACTTAGATAAAATACAATGCATTATTAAGGAATTGAAAAATATCAATTTGGATACTTGTTCACTTGAAAACACTTGAATCCACTTTTCCGGGCCTAGCTAAAAGGCGTTAAAGAAAAAGCACTTCTTGGGAGATAGCCCATTGTTTTATTTTTTTTGCTTTGTTTTTGTCTGTTTTCTTTGAGTCAAGGGGATATATACTTCTGTATAAAATCCTTTGTATCTTTCTTTTCATGTTTTAGTATTGCCAAGTAAGGTTTCCGACGAGAATTGGAGTTGGTTTTTGGATTTCAGCGCAAGAAACAGATTTCTGTTGTCCACCGTAAAAATATCGTATAATTCACTGAAAAATCAGAATGACCTGAAATTTCTTGTGATTATTCCTCGGCTAATTCAGAAATTTTTCTGTGCTTCAAGTTTTTCGATCAGAGCAACGTAAGTGCCTTGAAAAATTTCGTCTTTACAGACTGTTCTGGTTTTGACAGATTCTACCATTTTTCTTGCATTTGCTCTTTTGCGATGTCAAGTGGATTTATTTGCTTCATGAAACATCAGTGGCTGTAGCTTACGTTTAGAAGTATCAATAGAATTTGTGCCATAGATAATCAATGGATTTTTAATTGTTGCACTAACCCTCTAGTGCGAATTACTCTTTGAGTGTGGTGTGAAGGAAGTTTTCAAGGGTCAAGAGAAGAGGGTGATATATGCAATCAAGAAGAGTGCAAGGTCAAAGCTTGGGGATGCCCCCGTGGTTCACCCAAGCATATTTTTATAAGACTAAAGCATCTACGCTTGCGGATGCCTTAGGCATCCCCATCTTCATCAGCCATATATATCAGGTCACTTCTAGTGAAACTATATTTTTATTCGGTCACATCATATGAAGTTTACTTGGAGTGTCTATTTGCTTTCTTTTGTTTTATTTTGTTTTCCTTGCTACAATAATATAGTTGGACCCTAGAATTGTTTGTTTGGGATAGAGACACGCTCTGCTTTTTCGTTTGAATACTTGCTATTCTAGTATTCTTAGTTTATCTTCTAGTTGATACGAAAATTCTTGTTTAGCTCTTGTTTTCATTGCATCTTTTGTTCAGTGCTGTTAGTTTTAGTAGTTTTATGTGAGTACTCTCATGTGTGCTTGCTGTAGCATTTAGAGAGTTTTTGTTAAAACATATTTTGTATGGTGCTTGTTGGGTAAAGAAACTGCTGCTTGAAGTAGAATTTTTGACAATGGAAGTAGAAGCTCTTATAGATTGTGGCTAGACTTTTTTCATATCATGCTAGATGTTATTTTAGTTCTAAATCCTTGTGTTTATTTAGTATCATGATTATCCTCAAATAGCTGGGAGTGTTTAATGTGCCATTGAAATAATCATGAGTTGTTCTTGTCATATCGAAGCACTAAATTTGTGGTGTTCTCCTTTGAATGTTTCATTTGGCTCACTTGGCGCATGCTCACACCATGTTTATGACTATGAACCAGTCACTTATACCCTCCATGATCATTTAGTTTTTGAACTTGTGGTACCACTTATGCTTGGATTAATGATGTTTATATCGCTATGCATGATTATGGCTCTTATGCTCTCTTAATTTGTCGCTCCCAGTCTTTTGCTAGCCTCCACCTGTAGTGAGTATGAGCTCTACTCGTGCAATCCAACTCCCAAATACCAAAGTTTTCCCATTGTTTCCACCATACCTACCTTCATGTGGTAATTAACCGCCACTCCAAGTAAATGGCTCTGTGTTACCTTTAAAACCTTCAACATTACTCCTGTTTTGTGTTCCTATTTTTGCTCATGAGGATGTAAATAGAGAATATTTGTCTCACTTGTTGATTGGATTTCACACCCTGGACTAGTGGATTCATCCGCTTATCTGATTGATAGAAGAGCTGGCAGCGGGGTGCCCAACCCCAAATTAATAGCACAAATTCTCTTCACTACTTTTGTCCCTGATTTATCAGTCAAATCACAATTGTGTAAAAAAAGAAAAAGAGGGATGAACTTCTACACCAGTTGCGTCCTTCATATGGGAGCCGCTCTTGTGAAATCTAGTTGGCTTGTGACGTACTGTGTTTTCTGCTTACCATTCGTTGACATTAGCATACACCTCCCTAAAAATAGACACTCCTTCACGGTACGTGATTGTTGGTAGGCACCCGAGGATTTGGTTAGCCATGGTTTGTGTAACATGGATGGGAGGAGTGTCAAACATTTTATACCTCTGTTTACTAAAATAAAATCTCTAGCACATGAGTGATCCATGCTTCCCTCTGCGAAGGGCCTTTCTTTTACTTTCATGTTGAGTCTGCATCTTCTAACTTTATGCGCGGTTGAGAGAGCATTTGTGCCATTCTGAGTTTTATGTGCATTTATCCCAAAAACATTATTAATTGATTCATGATGTGTTATTGCTTGTTCTCTAATTATTTGTTCTAGTCTTCCTCATGAACTTTGAAGGTGTCCTGGCATTTATGTTTTGCCCCACTCCTAAGGACTAGAGAAATATCACTTTGCCATGCTTTCTCTATACTTGAACCAAACGTATAACTGTCGATGCATTGTTATTGATGATATTTTATCTGTGTTACTTCTCATGATGCAAGGTGATTTCTATGCTTTACTATTAAAGTTTTATTTATCATGCTTGTGTTAAAGTTCTATGATCTCAGCTTACATATGCTTTTACATTATTGATGATCAAGTTTATGTTGGTAGCATGTCACCTCAGAAATTATGTGTTTTTATCGTTTACCTACTCGAGGAAGAGTAGGAACTAAGATTGGGGATGTCGATACGTCATAAACGTATCCTTAATTTCTGATGTTCCATGTAGTTTTCATGTTGTTTCCCACATGTTTGATATACACCTTATGTCATTTTTATCGATTTTCCGGGACTAACCTATTGACAAGATGCCACAGAGCCAGTTCCCTGTTTTCTGCTGTTTTTAGTTTCAGAAAAGTTGTTCTAGAAATATTCTCTAAATTGGAAAATCCGAAGCCCGGAAGTCTTAGAATTCCCGCAGGTTCCACGGAGTCCTGAAGTGACCTGAAGAGGGGCCACAAGGGGCCCACACCATAGGGTGTCGCGCCCCCTGGCTGCATCATGGGGTGGTGTGCCCCCGGCCTCCACCGCCTTTGCCCTTTCGCCTATTTACAGCCCCCAAGACGTAAACCCTAAAGATATACCAGTTTGTCCCGAGAAACACCCGAGACCGCCGTCATCATCATCCCGAGATCGGGAGGGTTCTGGAGCTCTCTCCAGCACCCTGTCGGGAGGGGAATTTATCACCGGAGGGGTGTACACCACCATGCCCTCCTCCGAAGTGATGCGTGAGAAATTCATCCCTGGACTACGTGTCCATAGCAGTAGCTAGATGGTTGTGTCCTCCACTTTATGCCTCATGTTTAGATCTCACGAGCTGCCTCACATGATCGAGATCATCTTTATGTAATGCTACATGTTGTGTTTGCTGGGATCCAATGAATCAGGGATGCTATGTCTTTTGATTATCAATCTATCATGTTATCTTCATGCTTATGTTATTTATGATCTTGCATGTTCTCCATTATTAGTAGATGCTCTGGCCAAGTAGATGCTAGTAACTCCAAGAGGGAGTATTTGTAGTCGATAGTGGGTTCATGCCTCCTTTGCATCAGTGCTCGAGTGACAGAAACGTGACGGGTGGAGGATGTGCTGTTGCCATTAGGAAGAAAACAACAATGTTGTCTAAGGATGATTCTATTGTTTACATTACACACTTTGCTTACTGCGATTATCTGTTGCTTGCAACTTAATACCCAACATTTCTTCGGATGATATTCGGAGGGTGGATTATTAAACATAGATGCAGTTGAATGACGGTCTATGTGTTTTGTTGTAATGCCCGCATGAATCACATAGTAATCTTTATGTCTTGCATTTGCACTACGGTGCAGCCTTCATTTCTGTCAATTGCCCCAGCTGTAATTTGTTCACCACACATGTTATTTATCTTTCACGGAGAGACACCACTAGTGAAATGTGGACCCTGGTCCATTTTCGTCATACTGATAATACAACCACTGTTTCCACTACTTTCATACTACTGCTATTGTTTCCATACTATTTTCCACACCATACGTTTAACCTCTTTGCGTTCAGAAAAACCGGTGAAATTGACAACCTCACTGATTCGTTGGGGCAAAGTGTTTTGATTGTGTTGTGTAGGTTCTATGTTGTTGCTGAACCGGTAGTGCGCCCTGCCATCTCAGCTGCATCAACCTTCTAAAGTTACTCGTTCCTCCTACTGGTCGATTTAACCTTGGTTTCTTTCTGAGGGAAACTTGCTACTGTGCTCTTCATACCTTCCTCTTGGGGTCTCCCAACGAATGTGTGTTACACGCGCATCAGATACACCAAGAGTTTATCCATATTCAACTCCTAGCCCCGCCAGAGAAAAACCCAGCTTATAGGTCTACACCCGGTAACCGTTAACCGTTTCTTGTTTGTTCCGTCCTTTCTCATGGATTTTTTTTTGAAGAATGTAGCTTGAACAATATGCATTATGATGTAGATATGTTTCTCCTTTTTGAAATGAGCTAAAGAATGTCGAAATCCGAGTTTGAATGCAAAAGTTATACTAAAAATGGTGAGTAAGTAAAAAAAAACTAGGATATGCCGACGATGGCCGTCAGCGTAGGAAAAAAAATAGGCCGACGGGCTTACTGTCGGCATATCCCATATTTGTTTTAGCATTATGGATTAGCATGTCGGGGTCTACGCCGATAGCCCCGATATTTTGCTGTTGGCGTATACCTTGGCCGTCGGCGTCTTGACGCTGTCCTGTAGTGCATGCTATAGTTGCAATATTATTTACAGGATTGCCGCAACATGTGTATCCTTCACAACCTAAAGATACTAACATGAAGTTGAGCATGATCGAGGGTCCTAAGTTGAACGATATGACCTTCAGATTGATTACCCACGTGAAGTTGAGTATACATGTTACAAAAAATAGGCTAAGGAATACAAGGAGTTAAACCTTTTGCAACCTGGAGTTTAAAAAAGTTGGATTCCAACTAAGTACTTTTATAACCTTGACCAGAAATGGTAGCCAAGAAATATTTATAGTTAAAACTACAAAACTTGAGCCTCCCGCAACATGGATGTTAGAAGAAGTTGGAGTGCAACTAAAATTTTTGTAAGCATTGACCATAAAATGACTGAACACAAATTTAAACTGTAAACTTAATAACTACTGCAACACAGAGGTTAAAAAAAGTTTGAGTGCAACTTAAAATTTTGTAATCTCAGCGATAAAGCCCTGAAAAAATATTTAAACTAAGAACTACAATTTTTTTATGTACAGCAACATGGAGGTAAAAAAGGTTGTGTGAAACTCAAAATTTTGTAGGCCATGAAAATTACCTGACAACATAAATTTAAGGTAAGAACTACAAGTACTTATAACTACTGCAACATGGAGGTTAAAAAGATTTTGGGGTGCAATTTTAAGTTTTGTAAATCTTGTCCACAGAAAATGCTAACAACAAAAAAGGTATATTGAATCGTACAAAATGTTATACCTTCTGCAATATGAGGGGGCAGAAAATATAGTTTAGACAAAACTTTAAATTTGAAATTGGCAATCAAGAACTAGACACCACTCGACGGCAGTGGACCGGCGACGTCGATGCTCAGCTTGCAGCATGATTTTTGTAGCATGTCAAACCAAAAATAACTATTAGAAAAATTCCAATTAATGATAAAAATGTTGGGAGAAGTAGCACTAGTGCACTACATGCAGCAACAGTAGCACAGTATCACATGAGTATTTTGTAATTGCATGTGGTTTTAGCCTCACACGAGCATGTAAAAAAGCTGAAGTAGAAAAGGTAGCATGCATGGACTGCACATGCGTGGGAGAGAGCAGCAACACAACACATGGGAGGGATACGGATAGTGACATATGCTACAAGCAACGTATGGGAAAGAGGTAGCTAGCACCGATCTTTTCTAGCGGTCGATCGGCTGACAGTAAGCATTTTCCCAATATAAAACTTGTAAATGAATGCAAGTAACGAATCAGGATGTTGACTCCCACGAGATATGCAAAGTTTCACCGGAAGTTGTCTTGCGTGTGTTTCTTCCGGTCGACAACGAGATTCATATATAATCAAGTTATTTTATGGCTGATCATGCATGCCTCGTGACGGCTGGGTTTCTTCCGGAAGAAAAAAAAATTACAAAATATATGGAACATTGATTCAATATGGAGGGACTAGTAATCTATCTATACTTCTTATAAAGCAAAACCCCACTAACATGCATTTATTATTTTTCTATCTCAACATGCAAGCTATCCACATCATCCACTCTATTAACCAATCAATTGTCCATGTCATCTCCACGCATATTTATTAATCATTGCATGCATTATTTCTTAAATCATTCAATTATTCATATTAACAATTTAAAATATATCTATGATCAATTGAATTTTGCATATTCACTTAGGAAACATAATTTATTACATCTCTCATAACCTTTTGTTTATAATATATTGTAGTTTCTAAAGCGATCCCCGCAGCAACGCGCGGGGTATACTTCTAGTTTAGTAACAAATCTTTACCAACTTCCTTATTCAACATCTAAAACGAAAACCTTGTGGTGTCTTGGGCAGCACATTGCGCGCGAAGTCTATTGTCGTGAAAGAGGACTCCAGGTTTCGTGAGCCGTCTCTCTTCCAGCCCTCGGGCATGCTATGCACCTGAGAACGATGTTTAGGGCGCATTGGCCGAAGGGGTATGTCCCGCAGAAGAATGGACAGTAGAATTCGATCGGTTCCCTGAAGCTGCCAGCGAGCTGTCAATCGCTGATACTCAAGTTGTAAAGTTGGGACTCAAGCGCGCTAGTTTCCTACAAAGGGTGCGATTTTTTTTTTTGAGGCTGTCGGGGGGGGGGGGGGGGGGGGAAAGGCTCCCCACCTGAATTTCACTCTCAGAACTAGAATTATACGTTACAAGAAGGACGAGCACGCCACAGATCAGCTTCCTCTCTATGTTTCGTTGATTTAAAAACGGTGAGACCACAAAGTCAAGTCCTGTATGATGTTACATATTGTGGCATTACAAGATTGTTCTACCTTCCTGAAGACCATGGCGCTCATCGCGTCACAAATCTTCCATTGGATGATAAGGGCCATGGACGTCCAAATGTTTCGCGGGAGGTCATTGGGCGGGAGAGCATCCCAAACCTCAGCAGCGAAGATAGCCGAGGTCTGAAATCTAATGGTGGCCCAAATGAGGGTTTCCCGAGGGCAGTGGAAGAACGAGTGGTCCCTATCTTCCACGGGTGCGAGGCATCAGGGACAGCTGGAGTAGTCTAGAATATGTTTATGTTGAACCTTCTCTCTTGTGTTCAGTCGATCCAGAGAGAACAACCAGCCGTAGATCTTGACTTTGCCCGGAACTCTGGACGTCCAGACGCGTTCGGTTGTCAAGTTATGTAGAGAGGTGTTCATGGCAGGATAGGCGCCCCTCGTAGAAAAGGGGGACCCGTCCATGAGGACTCTGCTGTCAGTCCCTTTCGAGAGCGAGAAATCCTGCAACAACAAAGAGAGCGAAGCGAGCTGGCCAGCGACCGCATTGGTTAGCCTGTTTCGGAGGTCCATCTTGACCCCCTTTTGCAGAATATTCACAACTAAGTCATTTTGGAGGGTATGGTGGGAGAAAAGTGCGGGAAATGCGCCAGCTAGAGGCTCATGGAGGAGCCATCTATCATGCCAAAAGAAGGTGGAGGAGCCATCTATCATGCCAAAAGAAGGTGGAGGAGCCATTGTGCGCCGCACACGTGGTAATCTCCGAAAGCATGGGCATATATTTGGCAACAATTTTACCTAAGTATGAGTGGCTAGTGGCGTGGCGAGCGAAGGGGGACTGATTGTCGTGGTGTCACCATGGAAAATCCCATGTTCGAGGTACTAGCGTTTCGTGTGCGGGGAGACATAGGCGCTGGTGAGTTTGTTGGCTAACAAGGAGCGGGACAAAATTTAGCCAGGTTCAAGCCTCGAAGAGTAATACCCTAATCATGCTTGTCTTTCTCGTATTGAAGACGATGTTGCAAGGTGCAACAATGGTGATGCAGCGTTGATTGGATCTGACGCAAGGTGAAGTGTACGAGTATGAATCTAGTCTCTACCGGCGACCCCTCCTAGCCTTTATATAGAAGGATCGGTCCCGACTGTGGTGATCGAGTCGGTTACAAAGCAGGGTGAAAATGAAATCTTCGGGTGTCTTGCCTCGCACTCCTTACGGATGGGCCACTCATTACGCCTCCATCTAGGGTGCACCCGGCATACCAATAATGTGTACCCACTAGGGTATGCCCACGTAATCTACCATGTTGATTTTGGAAACTAATTATTTTGAATCTTGTTAGGGTTGGCGTATTTTTCTCTAAATGTTGTTTCGTAGACAGTTAATTCGGGATCACATGGAACATGCATGTGCAGGTGCTTGATTACTTGTAGTTGTGAAAATACCAACTAATCAAAGACATTCAAACCTGAAACTACACCTCTTGTTTCTATTGTGATACATTGGGTACTAGCACAAAAACAATATCTATGGCATTACACGATCTTAATGTAGGTGAATAAAATCACGTTTCATGGACCATCAACTCTCTCTTCTTGTGCAACTCGTCCACTATAAATCATACAATGGATACATGAAAAAGACTGGGCCACGATTTTTGGGCCATTCATCACCTTCTCACCACAGATGTGTGCCATATGATGCACAACACACACACATTCAAAATGGAAGCAAGGTAGCTTATTGTGTTCAGAAACCCCGTCACAACATGCCTAAGTATGATTCAACCATGAACGAGTATCCCCATGGCCAGATTGCTGCAATAGACAGTTCTGACACATATGGAATCATTATCCTTGATAATTTGAACTGTTTCCTCTGAAATTCCACTTGAGATTCTGGCATCATAGACAAGAACTTAGTATGGCAATATGAGATGATTAAAGGGAAACATTTTCGCGTGAGCACGATGGTGGTGGATTAGGGATATGCCATCATTTATATGGATGCACATATATATATTAGGACTAGTTCTTAAAATTAATGTTTCAATATTTTCTTGAGGGCACATAATCTGAATTAAAGGAACAATATTTAGCTACTTCAAAGTTTTAGATGTGCGGTGTAAATACGGAGTTTTTTTTCATTTATTGTTTTATGCTGCAAATCTCTCCCATTAACTGTTTTGGCTGCCCCAACTTACAAAACCTCAACGTCAGGACCCTAACATTTTTCCTCTTAACCATCAATAACCTATTTTCTGTCATTTCAGTCACATAGCATGTTTCAACTAGTCTGACATTAGTAACTAAAATAGGAAACTACATGAATTCGTACCGTTCTCAAATTTTTAAAAAGAAATTTAAAGGACATGCTAAGCTTTTTTTTAAAGTTTTTTACACCTATTCCGTCTATTATTTCACATGACCCATTGAAAAGCCCATCCCTGCAGTAGAAACAAAACAAATCTAGTAGGTCAACGAACGACATCAAGAACACGCACGAGCATGCACACACCCTCAAAATCCATGGCCGGGCTTTGCACACAATTGGTTGCATGTGTTCTTTTCAAACACTGGGAAGTTATACAAGGAATTATGTTCGACAATACAAGGACCAACCGAGCAAAAATAGTTTTTTTTCCTTGTGATATCTAATTTGGATACAAATTATGTTCCCACGGTCAAGGACTGGCCTAAAAATTCAATAGTAAGCTCCAATATCTAATATTGAATATGCTTGCACAATTTAATCATGTGTAAGAGGATTGTGATATTGGAAAACGATATTACCTTGGGCTTTGAAAATGACTCTCATAGAAAAATCTTGTCCCAATAGGCACCTTTGAACTTGGATAGCTAACTATATTTCACTTGCAATGCACGTCTGATTATTCAGACCCAGAACCCTCCTCTTATAGGAGGTTCGAAATGAATGCTACCCACCTCGGTCTCATCGACGAGTACAATCGAAAAAAACATTTACACACAATTATGTCGTGTGTTAATGGTGGTGCTGGACAGGCAGATGTGGAGTCATATTGTGTCATGCTGCCTTTATTAATTTTGTCTGTATACCCACCTCGGTACAATCGACCTATTAACTATTTACAACTAACAAACGAATACACGAAACTATGCCACGTATCAGCGTGATGGGTTGGTGGTATCACATTTTTCCATGTGTCGATGGGGGAGAGGAAAGGCTCCTGACGAAGACATGGATCCTGGACCCTGCGGGTAAGGACACCCCATCTCAGGCCCAAGGTTAAGGCCCAAGAAGAGGAGCCCTTGGAGTATTCCAGAAGGCCCACGTGAAGCCCACCCGCACTAACTTGCGGGTTAAGTTTGGAAATATGTAACCGACCTAAGGTTAGAGTTCGAGTCCTCTCCGGGTAGGGTTTGAGACCTGGCCACCTATATAAGGCCAGGAGAGCCACCGGAAGAGGACCAAGTAACACCGCAATACCAAAGCCTTGAACTCGAGATCATACTCTCGATTCGAGCAACCACCATTGTAACCGATCGACTCATTAATACAGATCGACAGAGGCAGGAGTAAGGGTTTTACCTCTACGAGGGCCCCGAACCTGGGTAAATCTCGCCCCCTGTCTAGCCGACGATTCCACCAGCGCTCATGAGTTCTCCTAGTCGAAACCCGATAGGTTCACCTAAGGGATTTGTAGAGTCAGAGATTCGACAATTGGCGCCGTCTGTGGGAATGGCGGGCGCTGGATCACCGGCATCTTCGGCTTCATCGACAACCAACTCCCGTTGGAAACCATCGACTACGGCACCGAACAATCCTATACGGATCGGATCTGTCGTGGTGACACCTCACTCGCCGGAATCACGCCCGGTATTCGAAGATCTGGAGAAGAGCGTCACCTTGACGTTCGGGAGCCTGAAGTTCATGACCAACAGAGACGGAATCCTCCACTTCTCGGAAGAATCAGAATCTGAGTTTGAAGCCGTCGACTCGCACCGCCATCTGGAGAAAAGTGGCGAGTCCGTCCGCTTCAACGCCAACGACTACCATACCCTCTCGACAAAGGAACCTTCAAGAGTTCAAAGGAACTTTCGATCTACACCTAGGACACACGAGCCTCGACTGGCTCAAGTCTACAAGGCAGGATCGGAACAAACCCCGGAAACGGAACATAGCGCGGCAGAACGCAACATAATCAGCGTCTCACGGGAATCTTCGAACCGAGCCAAGGAGGCTATGCGAACGAGCAAGCCACCCGCAGCCGGAGCATCACACGAAGACATGGTTGCCTACCACTATCACCTAGTGAGAGCAGCCACGACCATCAAAGACGCTCGGATAGATCTGGCCCGCCGAAGAAGAGCGGCGGATGAGTCAAGTCAAAGACGAGCCGGGCTGTCCCTAACACCATCGGTCGGAACCCGACCCACGAGGAAGGGGCACACATCTACATCTAGGAACAACGAATCCCTATCCGGGACCAACAGGTCGATCACTCCTTCTCTCTTGCGAGTCAATGATGATGGCAATGTCTACCCGCAAACTCTCGCTGCCGCGGTTCTAGCCGTAGCAACTTACATGCAGATGAATCAACCGACGGAAAGTGACCCTAGGGCGGAGCAGTATAAACAAGTGCGCAAGGGACTAGGACTGGCAGCCCAAGGCTCGCCGCCTACGACCGCAAGAAAGCCGCAGAGCAGCTGGAGAAGGAGAAAGAGGCGTCCCGAAAACATAGGAGCTCTTCGCCAAGAAGGGACAGGTCGCCACGTCGTGGGCGAGGAAAAGAAGCCCGGCGCCGTGACGACAGTCGAAGCAGCAGCGAAGGCAGCCCGAGAGACAAAAGTTCGCGACATCACAGCAGACGCTCGCGAAAACGAAGCAAGGAGCCAAGGAAGGACGCCGACCGCGACCGGCCAGGACATGACGCGCGATCGAACATCGCGCAAAATAAGGTAGATAAGGCAAGGGCTTCGCGATATCGCGGGCGCTCTTCGTCCAGCTCCTCGGATGACGAAACCTGCGGTGCGCTCTGCTTTGCCCGCAGCATCCGCGAAGCGCCTCTACCCAGAAGATTCAAGCTCAGCACGGAGGTGACAAAGTACGACGGCTCACTCGAGCCCTCTCAATGGCTAAGCGATTACCTCACGGCAGTGAAATGCCAACGTGGGAACAAGAACACAGCTATGCAATACCTCAATTTGCATCTCGTTGGCGCGGCCCGCAGCTGGCTGGAAAGAAGACCAAGATCTTGTTACGCATCGTGGGACGACTTGCACCGCGACTTTTGCAAAAATTTCCAGTCGACTTACAAGAGGCCGGCCACCATTGAAGAACTGCGAGCTTGCAAGCAGAAAAGCGGTGAGTCTACCCGCGAATATATCCAGCGGTGGACCACGCTCAGGAACACTGCGGGGACCATCTCGGAAGAAGTGGCGATTGAAGCCTTCGCGAAAGGCGCCCGAAGAACTGCTTTCAGAGAAGAACTAGGCAGAGCTGCACCCAAAACTATCGGAGAGCTAATGATCATAGCCGAAAAGTGGGCTAACGGAGAAGACGCGGTGCGCAACGAGAGAGCATCATCACCTGCGCATGATGAAGACCGCCATGGCCGAAGGAAAAGGAGGAAATATTATGATCACGAGGATCGAGAGGAGCTGGTAGCGGCGGAATTCACGCGAAGCCGCGACTCCGGTCGCCGTGGGAATCGTGAGTGGAGACCAAAGGCTGAAGAAAAATCTCCCGAGGAAGACCTCGATGCATACTGCTCGCTACATCTATTTGCATATAAGCGCACGGGCAAAACTAAGGCAACACACCTTCTTAAGGATTGCCGAAAGTTTATTGACATCTCGGAAGCCCTCGCAAGAAAAAGATCCGCAGCCACTCAAAATTATCCACCGCTTCCTGGGGAGGCCACCAAGGATTCCAGCCGCCACAACCCCTACCTCCACCAGCAAATCCAAACATGGCATTGGCTGCACTGCCAGCACCACCTGCACAAAACTCCGGGGCCAATGCATACCCGAATCCGGCAGGACAACTCGCAATGATCCAGAAGGTATGTCCATCCCGCAGGGCTAAAAAGACTAACACAAGGCAGTTGTGCATGGCTGTGCAGACTCCGCCAACAAAGCCCGAGTACTTGAAGATGGCGGATCAGCCGATCACATTCTCGATGAAAGACCACCCACCACGAGTCTATCGACCAGGACACGCCGCCCTCGTCATCCAAGCACAGATTGGCAACTACGACTTGGCCCGCGTATTCATGGATGGTGGCAGTGGCATCAATATTATTTACGCGGATACACTCCGTCGGATGAATAGGAACCTGGACGGCCTTGCGGAATCAGAAACATCCTTCCACGGGATAGTTCCGGGAAAGGCAATCCGTCCACTCGGAACAATCAACCTAGAAGTTGTGCTGGGCACTAAAAGCAACTACAGAAGAGAATTCCTCGACTTCGAAGGCGTCGACTGGCCTTCACAGTACCACGCTATTCTTGGTCGAACAGCGTTCGCCAGATTCATGGCAGTACCACACTACTATACCTGAAGCTCAAATTACCTGGAGAATATGGTGTGATCACCATCGACGAAGACTTTCAAAAAGCCAACAAGTGTGACATTGAATTCAATGAGATCGCGAAATCTTTCGGGATGCAGGAAGAACTTCATGAGCTGGCAAAAACCACAGATCACTCCGTGATGCCCCTCACGAAGAAAAACGCGCCTGAGCTAGAGTTCAGCGCCAACAGTGACACCCGAAAGCATCAAGTGCACCCGACAGATTCTGCGAAGACAGCGATGATCTCAACCACCATCTCGCAAGCATAGGAAAGCGCGCTCGTCGAACTCCTCCGTGAGTACTGGGAAATTTTCTCCTGGCAGCCCTCTGATATGCCAGGAATACCCAGGGAGTTTGCTGAGCACTCACTCGAAGTCTTTCCAGATGCCAAACCTATCAAACAGACTACTCGACGATTTTCAGAACCCAAGCAGAAAGCGCTTGGAGAAGAAGTAAACAGATTGCTAGCAGCAAATTTCATCAGGGAGATCAAGATATCCACCTGGTTAGCAAACCCATTGCTGGTCCCCAAGAAGAACACGGACATCCTTCGGGTATGCATCGACTACACGTCGTTAAACAAGCACTGCCCCAAGGATAACTTCCCCCTACCGCGAATCGACCAGATCGTGGACTCTACGGAAGGCTGTCAACGCCTATCCTTCCTGGACGCCTACTCGGGCTACAATCAGATCCGGATGAAACGGGAGGACGAAGAAAAGACAACATTCATCACACCACACGGTGTATATTGCTACACGACAATGCCCTTCGGGCTCAAGAACGCAGGCGCAACATACCAGCGCTGCATGCAAAAATGCCTCGCCAAGCTCATTGGCAAGAACGTATAAGTGTACGTTGACGACATTGTCATCAAGACTAGAGTTGAGGACACACTCCTCGATGACATTAGAGAAACATTCGATGCCCTCAATGCATACAGGATCAAGCTCAATCCGACAAAATGTGTCTTTGGCGTTCCAGCAGGAAAACTTCTCGGGTACCTGGTATCCGCCAGAGGCATCGAAGCCAACCCAGAAAAAATACAAGCAATCTTGACTATGAAGGAGCCAACCAATCTACGCGGAGTCCAGCAGCTCGCAGGGCGACTAGCCGCTCTGAGCAGGTTTATCGCCCGATTGGGAGAGCAAGCGTTACCCTTCTATAAGCTGTTGAAGAAGACGGACAAATTCGAGTGGACACCAGAAGCTAAACAAGCGTTCACAGACTTGAAGCGATCGTTGCAAAGCAGGCGCGTCCTTGCAACACCGCAAGAAAGGGAGCCACTCTACTTGTACCTAGCCGCCACAAACCAGGTCATCAGCACAGCAATCGTAGTCGAACGACCTGAGGAGGGCAAAGCGTACGGAGTCCAACGACCAATCTATTACATCAGTGAAGTGCTCTTGCCATGCAAGCAACGATATCCTCATTACCAGAAGCTCGCGTATGGAGTTGTTCTTATAGCCCGAAAGCTCAAGCACTATTTCCAGGAACACGCCATCACAGTGGTTAATGATGCGTCACTCGGGACAATCATGAACAACACTATGGCATCCAGAAGAATAGCCAAATGGAGCATCGAGCTGGGCGCTTGGGACATCACTTATGCAGGGCGCAATGCAGTCAAATCCCAGGTACTCGTGGAATTCTTAAGCGAGTGGACAGAGCTACAAACGCCCGGACCGCCTGAATACACGAGCAACTGGATAATGTACTTTGACGGGTCCAAAAGAAACGAAGGAGCAGGAGCTGAAATCGTACTCATGTCGCCTAGGGGAGACAAGCTGCAATACGTCCTACGATTGGATTTTCCACCCGATGATCCGGCATCAAACAACGACGCAGAATATGAAGCTCTGTTGCACGGGATGAAGATGGCAGTTGCCTGTGGAGCCACCCGATTAATGATCTACGGCGACTCCAATCTCATCGTGCAGCAGACGATGAAAGAATGCGACGCAATTGCTGAGAACATGGTCGCATATCGCGACATGTACAACCTACTCGAAGGAAGCTTCAAGGGATGCGAGCTGAAGCACATTGCGAGATACAGCAACGAAGAAGCAGATAAACTGGCAAACATGGGTTCCACAAACACACCCATACCACCAGGAATATATTTCGAGCGGATGACCAAGTGCTCAGTCAAAGTCAAAAAAGCTACAGGAACACCCACAGCACCAGAAACAGAGGTCAGCCTGCAAGTCGCCATCATCGAGCTTATTCATAACATTTCCCGACAGGTTTTTCTGGTCGAGCCAGTCTGGACGCAGAAATACCTCGACTACCTGTCCACCAGACAGCTCCCGGCCGATCCTCGCGAGGCTAGACAGATAATCAGACGCAGTAAATCCTTTCGAGTAATCAACGGAGAATTATACAAGCAAAGTATCTCGGGTATACTTCAGCGCTGCATCGCGCCCGAAGATGGCAAAGAATTACTCCAGGACATCCACCAAGGAGACTGTGGGCATCACGCTAGTTGGAAAACAATCATGGGAAAAGCCTTCAGAGCAGGATTCTATTGGCTCACGGCAGCCAAGGATGCGAAGGAGCTAGTCGAACGATGCAACGCTTGCCAGCGATTCGCACCAAGACCACATGCACCTGCTACGGAATTGCACGTGATACTCATCGCCTGGCCCTTTGCACAGTGGGGGCTAGACATGGTAGGACCACTACGCAAGTCCACGCCGGGTGGATATACACATTTGCTGGTCGCAGTCGACAAATTTGCCAAATGGATCGAGGCCATGCCAGTAACTTCGGCTAGCGCCCAATGCGCCGTCAAGTTCCTCGATTCCATCGTATGCAGATTTGGGGTACCACACGATATCATTACAGACAATGGTACAAACTTCACGGCAAAGGAAACACAACAGTTCTGCGAGGAAAAGGGCATCAACTTCAAGTTTGCTTCAGTTGCCCACCCGCAAACGAACGGACAAGTCGAAAGATCCAACGGCTTAGTTTCAGCTGGCATCAAGAAACGTCTACTCGATCATCTACAACCAGCAGCAGGACATTGGGCCGAAGAGCTACCCTCCGTACTATGGAGCCTCCGCACAACTCCAGATCGATCCACAAACTACACGCCATTTTTCATGGTGTACGGGGCAGAAGCGGTCCTTCCCAAGGATGTTAGGTTCAGCGCCCCACGAGTTGTGGCTTACAGCGAAGAAACCTCCAACAGGGCACTCGCGGAAGATATGGATGCACTCGACGAGATGCGCGACATAGCCCTCGCAAGATCCGCAGTATATCAACAATCACTACGAAACTATCATAGTCGCCGCATACGCCACAGAGCATTCGCGGTAGGAGATCTAGTGCTGCGGCTCAACCAGAAGGAGGGACACAAGCTCGAGCCAACATGGGAAGGACCCTTTGTCATACACGAAGTTATCCCAGGCGGAGCCTACAGGCTGAAGAACCCATCGACTGGAGGAATCTATTCCAATCCTTGGAATATTGCACACCTCCGAAAATTTTATCCCTAGATTTACTTGTTCATACAACAAATAAGGCTATACTAGCCACTCTTGTAGCTCGAATACATGACTTCTCAGTCATCGCAATAAAATACATGGTTTCTTAACCATATTTACTCGAAGATTATTCATTCTTATATGCTAAAATAGTTACAGGTACACACCCCATAAACACACGGGGGTTACGCCTACAACTAAGCATCACAGGAAAATTTATACATACAGGGTCACACACCTTACAACAGTTTTTACAAACTATACAGCACCACAGGATGTACACATCCAACAATCAATCATGGCGATAAGCATTCTCAGTCGCCAACACTCTATCTACTTCCTCAGAGGTTAGTCGAATGATTTTCTCCGCTGCAGGACGAACAACGTCATAGTGCGGTGAAATATCATCGACTGGACCATCTGGAAGCCTAGCTACGGAGTTAAAATTTATCTCAGGATGCCATATCCGGACAAAGGAGAGAGCCACCACCGCGCCGCAAGTCATCTGATTGCGCACACACTCGCGAATCTCTCCCTCTTGCCCGAACAGCCTGAGGAGAGGGCTCCAGTCTTCAGGATCCCTTTCCAGCGGATAGAACGCAGCGTTCATCGCGATCAAGACCTCGTGAAAAGAACTCACGAGAACTTTTACCTGGGTGATACAGAACTTCAAAGTAGCCAGCACAAAGCCTCGACTGCGATCAGACCAAAAGTTACTCGCATGAGGCCTCGAGCTGCCAGCTTCCTGAAGAATGTGATTTTCTACCCACTGTTTTTCCTCCCTATTATCCGGTTTAACAACTGAAGAGAAAATATGCACGGTTAGGCAAGGAAACAAGACAAAGAAGACTCGGGGGCTGTATTACTTACACAGCAAGTCCCTAGCGACGGAAGCCAACTCGTCCATCAGAAATTGTTCGCGTTCAGTCGCCAGTTTTTGCTTGGACTTCGCCACATCGGCTACCCCGCGCAACGCTTTCAGCCTGCGCTCACCATCAGCTAAACGATCACGAAGACCTGCCAAAGTCCCCACGGCGGCGACAAGCGGATCAGTCGGGGCAGCAGGTCCACCTGAAGATTCTGCGGCCACCTCGGATACCTGGAAAGTACAAAGAAGATTAAAGAAATAAGGTGCCCTACTCGAGATATATTCACCACCTATTCGACAGGTGCTCGGGGGCTACTCCCATCGGGAGCACACGAACAATCGCGGGAAACATTTCAGCAAAATCATCTCGATTAAAATATTGAAGAAACGGGAGCACATCCCAGGGCTCTTCACAATCGAAGTTGCAAGATACAAACGAACTAAACTAAGAAGCTACAGTGGTACTCCCACTCGCGGCAATCGTCCCTCCCTTAAGTCGAGCAAACAGCTCAGATAACTTCCGAGCGAGGACGGCGG